>CM074733.1:36614440-37214440 GCA_037367245.1 Phrynocephalus guinanensis
ATGGTGGTCAAAAGCAAAGAGAAAAAGAAATAATAATAATAATAAGTTCAACAGTAAATAAATTCATCCCTTCAGGAGCAAGGAAACACCATTTAAGCAAACATAAAATGCAATTTCCTGATCTCTTCCTAAAATCTTCCTTTCTCCAAAACCAGTTTGCAAGACAATTGGTTGTAGATTTAGAAAACAGCATTGGGCTTTATAAGGTACATTTCAATTAATAAAGGGTACAAGGAAGCAGACAGCTATCTCAGTCTACAATCAGTCTACAACACTGGGTGTTGTTTTTAGGATCTCTACTCCAGGCATGATACCATAGTCTTTCGAGACTGAAGGATGCCAATGATGATGATTGGAAGTACAATAAAACTGTAAAGTCATTCCTTAAAATCATTCATTCTTAAGGAACAATGGTGAAAGGGGCTGTTTTCTTTTTCGGCAAAAGGGAAATAACCAGAGTTAAATTAACCAGCAGTAAAACGGTACTTGTCACCCAGAGCAAAATGACTTTAATTTGGCTCCTGATGCGGTCTAGGTTCTAACAGCAGCCTAGAGAACTGTCCAATGCAACAGAAATGCATTGCAGAAACCATCTCGCCATCTACAGCAACATTCACCCTAACGCAACCCCTCCCTAATGCTGCTACTTTTGTAGTATCAGATTAATGTTTCACAGCTGCAGGCTGGACTCCCATCTGACCGCATTAGAGCTGCAGGGCTGCAATCGCATTACTCCCCCCCTACACACACACACACACACACACACACACACACACACCACTTCATTACAAAGACTGCAAGGAAAGAGAGGCGAGGGGAAGCATGTATTTAAAAATTCCAGTGTTCCCTGTAGAGATCTCCGCATAGTGATGACAACCAGCCCGGATTGGGAAGGCAAGCAGGAAAGGTTGCTCATTATATAGCAGTAACGATTGTGTTCCTTATCTGTGTAAGAAAGGGAGGGCCAAATCTGGACCAGTTTCCTGCAGGGTGGGGCTGGGCTAATGCACAAGGGAATACAGAGATGCATGCAAAATATGTTGCAGGAGGCAAAGCGAAGGGCAGGTTGTCAAAGGAGAGACTGCATTACGCCGCATCATTTCTCTCCAGGAGGAAGGAAAGAAAGAGAGGCAGGTGAAAAATAGAAGAAACATAACATGGGTTGGGGAATAGTGTAATAATTTAGAGAGGTCTGACTTCCTTAGGCATCCCCCCCAGCTTCTGATGCACACACTTCCCAGCATAATAATCAGATCCCCCCCCCCCGGAGATTTCAAGACACAATGCAGAGCGCAGAAAAATTATATTCCAAAAATCTAGCACCGCCCTATCGGTCAACAAATCAGATTTTGAAAAAGGAAAAACAAGCAGGGGGAGGGATGATGTTTTAATAAACATGTTGCCAATGTCTAGCCCTCACCACCTCCCCCCCCCCCATTTCTCCCTTTCCCAAGTGTAGCCCTTTGCACCAACCTGTTGATGCACGGAGGGAAAAGAAGGAATGGAGAGGGAGACCAGCCCAAGTCTCCTCCTTCGAAATGCTCGGTGCAAAGGGAAGGGAAGAAAGTAAAAAAAAAGGGGGGGGCGAGGGAAAGATAGCAGAGGGAGAAGCATCGACAACGCCTATTTTGCAACCTTGGGACCGTTACAGGAGCTCGACGTGCCGTCACCCGGGTTGTTTGTTGACGGCGGCGCCTTTCCTTGGTGTCATGTCCTTCCCCCCCCCTCCTTTCATGGTGGCCATCTCTCTCACCCACCTCAACCCCGTTCTCTCATACACACTTTTTAATATTTCTCCCTCCCTCCTCCCCCACCCCAACCCACGGATCTCTGAGTCTTCCAGTGCTCGGATCTGCAGCTTCCATTTCAATTGTCTTGGGATGGGAGGGTAAAGAGGGAAGGATCGGAGGCGGGGTGGGATTTTTTTTTGTTGTTGCTGGGGGGGGGGCAGTAGCGCTAATCCTTATATCCTGCAGCAACGTTAGGATGGCCCCGGGGCCGTGGGAGCCGCAGAAGACTTCATCTCGCTCGCCCCGAAACTGGCACAATGACACGGATGAAGGGAGGGAGGGAGACGAACAGGGAGCGCCCAGGCTCCAGATTGATTCCGGTCTTTGCAACGGGGAGCTTCATTCCACCAACGCTGCAGTGCCACCGGCTGCCATCACCCGGACCCCCCCTATCGCCCAGGGTCTTCCCCCCCCCCCTCCTCCCCCCCCCTTCCAGGCACCAAGACACCCTCCCTCTCCGCCCCATAAAAGCACACCGCAACCCCGCGCGTAACCAGCCACATAATAAATAAACCTCTCCGGTGCCCTTTCTTCCCCTGCCATCGACCAAGGATCGCCCCCCTCCCCTACAAAAAAAGAGAGAGACTCTCCTCCGCTACTGATCCAGCCCCCGCTCCCAAAATCCAGAACCACCCCAAATAATGACCCTCTGGGACACCCTCTCTCTCCCCAAACCCTCCACCCCCCACATCCTAGCTTGGCATATCCTTGGCTGGCGATCGGACGGGGGGGGTGAAGTGGGGGGGGGGCGATCGCCTACCTCTCCTCCCGGTGAGCAATGGGGGTCGGTGGTGGAGAAGCTTGGAAGGCGTCGCGGGGGGGGGATGATGGGGGGGCGCCGAGCTCCGGTCTCCCTCTCCTTTCTGTGCAGTGCGGCGCGCTCCTTTTCTCAGCAGTGACGGCTCCGAAAAGGGAGGAGGAGGACGAGCAGGAGGATGGGGCGGGGGAGGGGTGTCGATGATGATGAGGATGATGAGGATGATGATGCAAGAGCAACCTCGGCGGCTTGGAGGAGAAACCTGGGAGTGGCGGTGGTGTGTGTGTGTGCGGGAGGGGGGGTTGAATTGCAGAGGCAAGAGGGAGAAAGAACGGCAGCGGGAGAGCAGCTCCGAGTCGGAGGTTAGCGATGGATGTGAGATGGTGGCCGGCGGCGGGGGGGGGGGGGAGGTTGGAGGCGAGGGAGGAAGGAAGGGAGTGGACGCCTGGAATCCGCAGCCGGGCGAGCGAGCGAGCGAGCGAGCAAAGCCAAGCCAAGTCAAGCCAGCAGCCAGCCGGCCGGCCTGCCCCTTCCGATGCCCGCCAGCACAGCAACAGCTGCACTGATTGAGGGACGAGAGGCAAAAAGGAGGCGGGAAGGGGACGCTCGTGCACATATACACACACGCGCGCCGCTGCCGCCGCGTCTCGGTTGCGCGCTTGCGCTGCTGAGGACGAGAGGGAGAAGGGGGGAGGGCGCGCGCAGGCGGGCCCGATAAGCCAAGGGGAAGAGGCGGGGAGGCAGTCCCAGCCCGTTCCTTGTTCTCCTTTCCCTGCCCTCCTCCTCCTCCTCCGTCGCCTGCCTCGGAAGCCTAAAACCAAGGACAGTCTAAAACCGTAGCCTAAAACCAAGGACAGGGCCTACCAGACAAGGGCGCGCGGTCTTGGGCACAGGCGCGCTCACGCTCTCCCTCTCCTCCTCCCTCTCTGTTACCCCGACACCTCTTTCACACAAGACACACACTTCTCACACACGCGCATAGACGCGCACAGGTCTGTTACATACCTCTCTCGCGGGTACAGGCCCCTCTCATACACACTTACACAAATCTGTCACATACCTCTGGCTCACACGTGTTTATTTATTAATTATTTATTTTTTCTAGACCACAACCAATTTTCCCAAAGGGAACTCTGGGCAGTTTACATAGAAAACCATAAAAAGGTCAAGGTAAAGGTCTCCCCCCCACACACACACACACACACATGCCTGCTAGTCGTGTCAGGGCGGTGCTCATCTCCGTATTCAAGCCGAAGAGCCAGTGTTGTGCAAGTCCGTGGCCAAGTGGCTGGCATGACTTCAAGGAAACACTGTTTTACCTTTGGATTTTTACAGTGGTACCTATTTATCTACTTGCATTTATTACATGCTTTCGAACTGCTAGGTTGGCAGGAGCTGGGGTTATCAGCGGGAGCTCGCTCTGTTGCATGGCATTTGGGATTCAAACCGCCTAGCTGCCGACTTTGCAGCCAACAGTTTTCAGAAGCCTCACTCCACTGAGCCACCACACCATTATAGAAATTATAGAAAACCATACATGTACAATAAAACCAACACGTGGATAACCTAGTCCAGTGATGGCAAACCTTTTAGAGATTGAGTGCCCAAAATGTGATTCAAAACCCACTACTTTTTTTGCAAAGTGCCAATATATCAATTTAACCTGAATACAGGTGGCTGTGAAGGGGCAATGTCGGATGCCCACAGAAAAGGCTCTGAGTGCCACCTTTGGCACCCGTGCCATAGGTTCGCCAACACTGACATAGTCACTTCTGACACATAAACACATCCATACACTCTTGAAGGCCCCACAGCCCTCTGTTCCTTCAGTATCCCCTGCTGGTGGCCAAGGTCGGGTCACCGACATTTTGCCATGGGGCAACTCCTGGCCATGGTTTAATTCTCCCCACACTCTGAGAAGAAATAGTGTTTACTTCTGAGTAGAAATGTACAGGAGTGTATATATGGTATGTTTTAACGGTATCTGGTGTTGGGGGTGGGGGGAAATGAAGAATTTATTTATTTAAAATATTTGTATCCTACCTTTCTCCATGAAGGGTCCCAAATGGGCTTACATCATAAAGCACTATTTAAAAGCTAAAAACAAGAGAGATACGAATATTAAAAGACAATTAAACAAGTATTATATCAAAACAGTACTAAGATCAATATTAAAACATTTAAATGAGAGCACCATAATCCATTTAAAACCCCTCTCAAACCACCAGTCATTACGCAAAAGCCTAACTGAAGAGAAAAGGCTTTGCCTGCATGAGAAAGAACAGATGGGGCCGGATGAGTTTTCTGTGGGAGGGAGTTCCAGAGGCAGTCTGCAGTGGCAAAGAAGGCCCTCTCCCAGGTACCCACCAAGTGCACACGTGAAGGTGCTGGAACAAAGAAAAAGGCTTCCACTGAGGATCTTAATGCCTGGGCAGGCTCATATGGGGAGATGTGGTCATTTAGATAGCTTGGACCCAAGCTGTTAAGGGCTTTATAGGTTAAAGACCAACACTTTGAAATGTGCCCAGAAGTGAACTGGCAGTCAGTGGAGATGCTGCACCAAGGGAGTTATATGTTCTCGGCAGGCAGCCCCAGTTATCAATCTGACTGCAGCATTTTGAGCCCATTGAAGTTTCCAAACACTCCCCAAAGGCAGCCACTTGTAGAATGCATTACAGTAATCTATCCAAGATGTAACTAGGGCATGGATGCCCATAGCCAATTCAAACTTCACAATTAACGGGCACAGTTGGCACACTCGTTTGAACTGCAGCACAAAGGTACTCCTGGCCACCTCTGAAACCTGGGCATCCAAGCTCAGGGATTAATCCAGGAGCACCCCAAGCTGCCCTCCTGTGTGTTCATCCAACACAGGGTGCAACCCTGTTCCTTCATCTGGTTTTCGACGAACAAGAAGCTCCTCTGCCTTGTCTGGATTACAGTATGTTTCAGTTTTATTTGCCCTCATCCATTCCATTACTGATGCCAGACATTCATTTAGAATGAAGACCACTTCCTTGGAGTTAGATGGAAAGCAGAGATAGAGCTGGGTGTCATGAGCATACTGATGACACCAAATCCCAAAACTCCAGATGACACAGAAGAATACCATGGTCAGTGTACTGAAAGCTGCTGAAACATCCAGCAGAATGTGTTTATTTTAAAGTTTATTAATTTATTTAAAATATTTCTATCCCACCTTTCTCCCCAAAAAGGCCCAAGGTACCTAGAGCCAAGCAGAACCAACAGGGACACGCTCCCCCGGTCCAATTCCTGGCGTAGATCGTCCACCAAGGCAACCAAAACTGTCTCTGTCCCAGTTTCCCATAAACAGGATTGAAGCCAGATTAAAATGTAATTAGCTACTGTATTCCATTTCATCCAGGAACCCTTGGAGCTCAGAAGCCACAACCCACTCCAGCACTTTGCCCATGAATGGGATATTACACATTGACTAGTAGTTATCAAGGGATTCTACCCAGCTACAAGGAGGCATTCGCTACCCCTTGGACCCACTCGGCCAGTCCCTCTCTGGCAGCTTTTATCAGCCAGGACAGGCAAGGATGTAGTTGAGAAGTGGTGACCTACATCAGGATACAAAAACTTATCCATCAACACTGGATAAGCAAGAGCCAAAGTTATACCTATAGGATCTGTATTAACTACATCATCCAAGTCAGAGCAGATCTGAGTGATTTTACCAGCAAAGTGCTGTGCTAATGTTTCAGAGTGAGCTACCAAATGGTCAGCACTATCTTCCTGTGGGACATGGTATAGGAGGCTGCTGACTATCAGGAAGAGCTCCACTGGATGACTCTGTGCAGATGCAATGATGGCGGCACAAATAATGTCATCTTTGCTGATGCCACTGACACAGGAATAGCCCCCCCCCCATGCACTTTAGCCTGTGTTTGGTCAGATTCACTCCAAGTTTTCCACCAGCGTGTAAACTACAACAAAGCATTTTACTGGGTAAATCATGAGAAACTATGGGTTGCTTTGAAAGAAATGAGTGTGCCTCGGCACTGGATTGTTCAGATTTATAACCTGTATTGTGGACCAGAAACTATTGTTAGTGTGCATGTGAGTGTGTGTGCGAGCGCACATACACACAAGATTCATTTTCTCTCTCTGTATCCGTTCAGTTTGTATACAGAACACATCATACGGAAAGCAGGACTAAATTTAGATAAAGGAGGTGTGAAAAACTGGTGGAAGAAACATCAATAATTTACAATAAATAGATGATATCATCTTATTGACAGCAGGTAACGATGACTCGAAACTAGCTCTGATGAAAGTGAAAGGAGAAAATAGGCCCTAAAGCAAAGCAAGCCTGAACTATCAGGAGGGAAACATATAAAAACTGAAGCCATCATATTTTAGGCACCTCTTGGGAAGGCAAGATTTGCTGGAAAAGACCGTAATGTTAGGAAAAGTTAAAGGCAGCAGGAAAAGAGGAAGAGGAACTGTGAGATGGATGGGCTCCCTAAAGGAAGTCCCAGCCGCCTTGTGTTTGCAGGAGCTGAGCATGGCTGTTGAGGACAGGAAACTTTGGAAGTCCCTCATTCACAGGACTGCCTATGAATAGGAAGGCAACTGGATGTCATGTAACAATAACAAAATAAAATGAATACAGTAGAGACAGAAGTGGCACATATAATCAGGATACAGTAAAATCTAAAAACACTGATGCAATTAAAGTAATTATTGGGGTGGGGAGGTATTCAAAATTGTGAGTTCTTATTAAAAAAAAAGGTCTAACACAGGAATACAGTTTATTTTACAAATCAGAGGACTTAAAATACCTTGAACCACAACCACAAGCAGTTTGCGGGACGCAAGCAGAAGAGCTGCCGAGACTGCAGCTCCTGTATTCCCAGAATTTATCCGCACCTTCTCTCCTCTGACTGCCCACGTCAACCCAACTGACTCCCTCACTCTTCAGCATTGCCTCCTGTCTCCTTGGTAACCAGCCACACTTGGTCCCAATCCACCCACTCCCACCTGGGCACTCCCACATAAGATCCATGTGTGCGTCACTAAGAGGTGGGGGTTGCGGAAAGAGAGCTGCCAAAAAAAGGGATGATCTTTTAAAACCCAGAAAAACAATGTCCCAAAAATGCAGCAGCCAGAGTTCATGAGAATTACAAACGTGAATATGGAGATACATGATTCCTAACATGTCGTATCTTCATACTATGGCGGAGTCATAGAATCATGGAGTTGGAAGAGGCCTATCTGGCCATCTAGTCCAACCATCTAGCTCAAGAAAGGTATCCAAAGCATATCTGACATATGGTTGTCTAGTTTTCTCTTGAATGCCCCCCATGTTGGAGCATATACCACCTCCAGAGGTAAATGGTCCCATTGTCGTAGTGCTCTAAAGATCCTGTAAATATACCGTATTCAAACATCCTCTAAGGTCAGTTTGTAGCAGTGGTGAAGAAGGCCAATTCCATGCAAGGGATTATCAAAAAGGGGATTGAAAATAAAACAGCCAACATTATAATGCCATTGTACAAGACTATAGTAAGGCCACACCTGGAGTATTGTGTACAATTCTGGTCACTGCATCTCAAAAAAGACATAGTGGAATTGGAAAAGGTGCAGAAGAGAGCAGCTAAAATGATTACTGTGCTGGGGGACCTCCCTTATGACAAAAAGCTAAAACATTTGGGGCTCTTTGGTCTGGAAAATAGGCGCCTGAGGTGGGATATGATTGAGACGTACAAATGCAGGGCATGAGTCAAGTGGATAGAGGGAAGCTCTTCTCCCTCTCACAAAATACCAGAACTAGGGGACATCCACTCAAACTGAGGGTTGGGAGAGCGAGAACAGAGGAAAGAAAATATTTTTTTAACCCAGTGTGTTGTTCGTCTGTGGAACTCCCTGCCACAGGAGGTAGTGATCGCATCTGGCCTGGATGCCTTCAAAAGGGGGTTGGACAGATTCCTGGAGGATAAGTCCATCACAGGTTACAAACCATGACGGAGATGTGTAATCTCCAGGTTTAAAACCGGGGTACTTCAAGGATCAGATGCAAGGGAGTGGTATCAGGAGACAGATATCTAGTCTCGTGCGGTCCTGGACACATTTGGTGGGGCCACTGTGAGATACAGGAAGCTGGACTAGATGGGCCTTTGGCCTGATCCAACATGGCTCTTCTTATGTTCTTATGTACAGTCCACGCTGAGCATATTGGAATAATCCAGGCAGGATGAGCTGATGTGGCTTACTCAATGTGGCTGAAAGTTTTCCTGTAGCAAAAGAAAAGCATATGAAAACTTCATGAGACATCAGTAAGAAACTAAGGCTTAAGAACGCATTTTCCAAACATGAACAGTTTTGTGACGCCAAGTTATTTCTAGACTTATTTTGATACAGAGGAATATTCATTTTGGGCTGAACCAGGCATAATGAGCTTCAAGTGGTACAGTACAACCTTGCTGCAAGTTGACCATTTTAGTAAGAGACAGACTTTGAGGAAGTCTGAAATTCCTTACATACCCTGGTTTGCTGGTTTGATTTTGTAAGACAGCTGCAGAGCTTGCAATATGAAGACTTATGGAGGAAGTTCTTACATATCCTGGTTTGCTGGTTTGCTTTATGTAAGGAAAAAACATTTCCTTACATAAAGGTTTCCTATCTGAAATCTGCACACAATCCATATCCATATATTTACTCCTGCTGGATCAACAGACAAATAAGGAAGCAAAGGTCTTTTATTGTTTTTCACTGAAAAGTGGTTCCAGAAAAATAATCTCTTTCACACTCTCTGTGTGGGTCTTTCATTTCATATTGCAACTGAAGGAAGTAAACTTTACTTAACAATAGATGAATTAGAGGGGGGGACCCTACATGCATCTCTGAGTTTGGGAGGAATTACCGATTGAGAAGCTGAAGGCATCTTTTATCAAAATAAAATTTTACATCAGCAAAGGTCAAGAGGAGCCCACTCACCACTGCAGGAGTCTACCAGATACCTTGTAGTTGTGGCCAGGTATATATTGGGACCACAAAGTGCAGCAGACCAGAATCAAAGAACATGAAAGACACCACAGGCTAAAACAACCTGAAAAATCAGTACTAGTAGCTGAACACACCCTGAAACAAACTGGACATGAAATCCTCTTCCAGGACACAGAGGTACTGGACAACACAACCAATCACTGTGTGAGACTACACAGGGAAGCCATTGAAATCCACAAACATAAGCACAGTTTCAACTAAAAAGAAAGTCTAAAAATCAACAAAGCCTGGCTTCCAGTACTAAAGGCTGCAGAGTGCAAAAAGGTCAAAGCTCAACGATTCCCATGCAGCCACAAGCACAGGTGATCAGTTCACACAATAAAACAACTAACGACGCCTAGCAACTACATATTAGGATCATTGCTACCCTTTTACATTGAAACTTCTTAATCCCTCCATCCAACACAATGACTGACATTGTCCTGCATAGGACAAGCTTCCTCTTTCCCACAACTTTAAGAAACACAGTCTCACTCTATACCCCAGAGCACAGATAGGAACTCCTTGTTCCCTGAGCTTCTTGCCCTCTGAAGATGCCAGCCACAGAGTATGGCGAAATGTCAGGTAGAAAAACTTCCAGAACACGGCCAAATAGCCTGAAAAACTCACCTCAGCTATTTTACACCAGCAGAGGCGTAGCTAGGATTTGCAGTGCCTGGGGACAAACCTTGTTTTTTTGTGCCTCATCCCACCCACCCAGCACCAGGGGGCCGAACACTGTGGGCATTGGGTGGATGCATGCGCACACATCCACGTGGGCAGGCGGATGGGTGGATGGGCGTGGGCATGGCTGTGCATACGCGCATGGTAGTGCATGCGCACGCGCACCTTACACATCTCCCACCAAGCTGAGGAAGAGGAGGAGGAGGGCACCGCAGCCACCGCATTCCTACCTACCTGCCTGCCTGCCTGCTTCACCACTTGCCTGGTGCGCAGTGGCAGAGGCGGCGGAGGGGGTGCCGTCACCAAGCCTTAGGGGAAAGGAGGACTGCTGGGCGGTGAGAAGGTGCACGGCTTCCTCCTCCTGCTCCCCCTCCAGGTGCCCCCAGATTGCAGCGCCCGGGGCAGATGTACCCTTCTGTCCCCCCTCCCCCAGATAGGCCCCTGTAGACCAGGCTTTGGCCAGGAACTTGGCTCTAAATTAAAATGTTTGATACTTCCCTTTTGGCAATGCTTGTAGGACAATTCACCATGTGTGTGTGTTGTATCATTACAGTCGTGACCGACTCTTCGTGACTCCATGTCCATGGAGTTTTCTTGGCAGGAATACTGGAGTGGCTTGCCAGTTCCTACTCCAGGCGCCTACAGCACCTGGTATTCCCTGGTGTTCTCCCATCCAAGTACTAACCAGGGCCAACCCTGCTTACCATAGTCCTATCCAAAACAAACAAACAAATAAGCAACAACAACAACAATAAAAGGACAGTTACAATAATTATTATTACAGGCATAATAATAATGGTTTGATACATGAATTGGGGCCTAAGAGTTTTAATTCTTGTTGAGCCATACCGTTTCCTTGGTGACCTTAGAATAGCCATTCTTTCTCTTTCAGCTTGACCCACTCATTGCAGTTGTTACAAGAATGAAGTTGGGGAAGGGAGGAACTCCATACCTATTTTCAGCATGGGGAAGCGTAACAGAAATATTAGGATCTCTTTTTTTTCTTTCAGAAAAGAAGTGATAACATTTCATGGTAAAGCTGCCACACCAAGCATATTTTCTCTTAAATAAATCACAATGATTGATTTAAGTAATATTCCTTTTTATTTATAGCATGTATTAAACAAATTCAAAACACAGTAAGGGAAGTGGCTTTCAAACAAATGAGAGTCACTGCCTAAATATTTCCATGACATACAGAACATCATTTAGAAAACGGTTACTTGTTGAAGCAGTGCAGATGGAATTCCGTTACTGTAAATAAAGTAAGAGAAATCCCTTTTTTCACGTAGTATAACATGTTACTACAGGGTTACCAGTAGTAGTAAGTTACAACTTCTTCAGAATGTGAAGTACAAAGAGTGCTTATATACTGCCCCATAGTGCTGGAGAACTCTTTGGGTAGTTTACAGAATAATTATCCAAACAATAACTTGCCCTCAAGTGAGCTGGATACTCATTTTACTAACCTTGGAAAGATGTCTGTGAAGATTCTCAGTCATCCAGTTGAGATTATCAGGAAGTTGAGTCATGGCAACTGGACTTCTTTTTCTTGAGATATTGAAACGTTTCACTGCTCATTCAAATGCTTTGTCAGTCTGACAAAGTTGCAAGTCCTCCATTTTATAGTTCACTTTGATCTCTTGACAAAATTATAAACAATTCTAAGAGACTATTGACGCACAAGGGGCATGCCCTTAGAGGAAATTGTACTTCATCAGGATGTAGCTTGAATAAATAATCTTTTTTCAAATAATCAGGGTACAAACTGAATGCCCCCCTAGAACAGGAAAAATAACAGAATGGCCAGCTCTGTGTCCTTGTTAAATGCTAAGTGGCCCTGAATAACTTGTATTTGTTCAGCAGATTAGAAATGAAATTGTCACGGAAAAGGAAGAACCGGACAGGATCGATCAAACAACTTGGGGGACCAGTCTTCAAATTACTGCTTCTGTTGTCTCAATGCATTTTTAAAAAAATACTATGGAATTGACGTTGATCTGAATGACCTTTTGGAAATCTCTTACAGCCTGTTTCCTCTGACTGCAAAGAGATCTAATGATCATTTCCAATTTGGCAAGAGCTGAGTTTATTTTTTCAGTATGCAGAATTATTGGTATAAAATGCTTGGAGGCAAACTTCCAGCTAAGTGGGGATATAATGTTTATCCGTGATTAGTAATAATAACCATGGTTTTTCACTTTATAATGCAACCATGCTTCCTCAGAGCATCACCTTCCATCGTCACCCAAATTGCGTACCACCAGAAAAATTGAGGGCCAGTGGCCACGTGGGCAACCCAAACAGAGATGGCAGGACACTGTCAATAAGGACACGTAAATCGTCAGCCTGCACACTGAAAATGCAGTTGCTCGGGCCAAGTAGCATTTCAGGATCTGAAAAGTGGACGCTGCACCTGTGCAAAAACACTAGAAGAAAAGGACTTACAATTCTGTTTAGCTTACCAAACTATGTTCTGCTCAGGGACGTCTACAGTGACCCATGAGTGAAACCTGCCTGCAGTTTTACAAACCGACATCAGGGTGCCAGGGGAAATATCTTGTTTCTAGTTTGTTTGGTGCAGATATAATGTGCAATCAATGTTAATGCAAACCACAGGTTGGTTGGTTAGTTAGTTAGTTAGTTAGTTAGTTAGTTAGTTAGTTAGTTAGTTAGTTAGTTGAAGGTTTATATACCACTTCTCAGGTTAACAGCCTAAGGTGGCTGACATCCAAACAGTGAAATCAAACCTCAGTGAAACCACATTCTGAAGTTATAACATTTTAACTTGAAAATCAAAGCATCGTGCATTAAAAGCTCCTGGGCAAAATGCTTCCAAGATCTATGAAAAAGCCAGCAAGGTGAGGACTAGACATAGCTACCCACTGGATGAGTTCTAGAAATGTCTAGCACTTGTTAGAAATGCATCTGTCTCTAACATCCTCTGGGCTAACATGACTCATTCTCAGAGGTACGAAGTTATGAGTTTACACCCTGATTTTTAGCCAATTCTGAATTAGGTTTCCTTACTTAGGAAAACACAATCAAGTGTTATCTCTGTATAGGCTGACAATGTAAACCCTGAGTGAACATGATATCATGCTCTCAGGATGTCGTGCCAGTGAAATAATATTTTTGGTGACTAAGCTAAGATTCAAAATATTGGCTGATTTGGCAGCACAGAATACTTAGATATTCCTTGAAGATAAATAGTGTTTCATTCTTGCTTCCTAGTCTGCTCTTTGTTGACTCACCATCTTAGCCAAGTTAGCTTTGGAAACCCCGCCATTACATATTTCCTAATGTGTAGGTTTTCCCTTCCCAGAATCAAAGATGGCAAAGGTCATGCAGGGGATAGATAAAATGGATAGCTCTTTTCCCTCTCACACAGTGCCAGAACCAGGGGCCATCCGCTCAGATTGAAGACTGGGAAAGTGAGGACAGACAAAAGAAAATATTTCTTTAACCAGTGTGGTGTTAGTCTGTGGAACTCCTTTTTGCAGAATGTGGTGATGGCATCCGGCCTAGATGCCTTTAAAAGGGGATTGGACCAATTTCTGGAGGAAAAGTCCATCAGGAGACAGGTCTCATGTGCTCCCAGAGGCATCTGATGGGGCCACTGTAAGATCCAGGAAGCTGGAATACATAGGCCCTTGGCCTGATCCAGCAGGGCTCTTATATTCTTATGTTTGTGTGTTTGTAGAAAAATCTTAAAGCAAGTCACTTATGTGCAAAGCATAGTATATTTCATGAGTGTGTCCCTCTGAGGTAACAGCATCCATCAGTATAATAGAACTGCTCTCCTCCAGCAATTTCCCTACCAAATATGGGGGAGAATCAGGGGCGGATCTGGGATCAGAAGCTGTGCAAAAGAAAGAAAGGTAGAAAGAAGAAGAAGCTGAAATTCTGTTGTATTGGTGGGATTCAGTTTGCAGTGCTGGAAGTGAGCCAAAGGGCAAGTAAATTTTCTACAGGTCAGTCTGCATTTTACGTTGGGCATCCCAAGTACGTTTAAGATTGCTAAGTCCTGGGAGACCAGCAAATATCTCGGGGAATTGCCATCGTTCTCAAGATCTCCAGGCAGGGAGAAAGACACCAGAGAAGGCATGGGGGTGATGAGACAGTCTGAATTTATTATGCAAAGTAGCTCTAATGCCTGAGAATCCATTCTCTCTTCACTCCTTACTTGTATTGTTTCTTGGCACACAGGAGTGTTATGTTTTGCTCACATGTTTTGTTTAGGAGATAATGCCAGGAATCCACATTATTTGTCTCATTCCCATATGCACACACATACACATATTATTTTGCAGATGCTACAAAAGTTTCCACCTTCTAGACATTACAAGAACCCATCTCTTGGTTTCATCTTTTCAGCCTGATATCACATGAAATGGAAACATGCTGACCTTTACCCTTCAGGCTATAAACTAAAGGTTATATTTTTTAAAAAGTCACCATGGCTGAGATATTGGTGTAGCAGAAAGTCACACCTGCAGAAAAAAAATAGAGGGTTGTACCTAGACAGTCCAGCTGCCTAGATGCCCTAAGCACATCCAATCTCGCTTGATTTCAGAAGCAAAGCAGGGTCGGCCCTGGTTAGTACTTGGATGGGCGACCACCAGGGAATACCAGGTGCTGTAGGCGCCTGGAGTAGGAACTGGCAAGCCACTCCAGTATTCCTGCCAAGAAAACTCCATGGACCTGGAGTCACGAAGAGTCGGTAACGACTGTAACGACACAACACACACACACCTAGACAGTCCACATTGTATGCTACTGACTGTGCAACCAGTTTGCACAATTGTACCTGTGCAACTCCTTCCTTGCTGGATATGCCATCTCCCTTAGCAGGTCTATTTTGCAAACATTCACACAACAACTTATACAGGAATTGCTTTGTGATACAATTTTGGCCAGTACATTTTATTTTCAGCATTTCTTTGATATCATACAACTTGAGCAGAATAAAACACATGATAATATACAGTAAAGTGCTTAAATATATAAAATTAAGAATGTGTGTGTATGTGTGCATATATTTTTAGCTTCTGAAAACACACACACATATAAACACACATTTAATATACTAAATTTGTCATTAAATATACATCAACTTCAATTTATATGTTTGGACTATCCAACTTGGAACAGACCCATAAAAGTCAATGGGGGTTGAGTTATACTTGAATCTCATTGATACCTGTGCATCTGTTCTAAGTATGATGGGAATCAGGATTTAACTGAATGAATATAAGCAAAATAAGCTCTAATTATTAACATTGTGCCACTTTTTAAAATATCAAATAACTCCAAACAAAACATGCAATTGAACATATGCATTTGTTGGAACTTCTTCCACAGGAAAGCATAAATCCAAAAACAATACATATCCTACATAAAGAGGCTGATTTTAGTGATATTTACTTTGCAAATAGAATAGTGAGTTTGTTTTTGACATGAGTTTCAATACAGCAGAACCCTTATTATACTGTATATGTGATGCAATTTTTAATCTGAATACATGAAATCATACAGCTAAAAGAGATCTGACAATTATTGTCTAGTCACATCATTAATTTTCCTATTATACCCAATAATTACACAGTCTGTTGGTATTTTCCATGTTTTGTTGAGCCTAAGATTCTGCAGGCAGAATTCCGAGATCACCAGTCCCAGAATCCTACTGCCAGTATGGCTGCAGATGTGCCGGTGGAGGGTGTGCTGGGGGAGGGATTATAGGAGTAGTAATTGGGTTTTTTTTTAAACATAAACATTTACCACCTCTACAAGAACTAAGTGGAAATCACCTCTTAGTGGCCTGAATAACTCAATAAAACTACATCTTCCAAAAAATCCTTCTCTCAATAGAGGTGGGGGACTCAGGCACAATCTGTCTGCCACTTATCATGATGCCATTTCATCAATCCCCAGACAACTCAGAAGCCCTTCACACCTCCACCAGAAAGGCCAGGGCTAACGACTCATACTTAACGGGTGTTGGGAAGGATTGAATGGATGGGACTTTCACTCACTACCAGGCCATTGTCCACCTAACAATCCTATTCAGGCCATCGTCCATCTAATTAGTCTTTTCAGGCAAGGGGAGGTAATGGAAAACAAATAAGCAGCACTTTCTCTCTCGTGATTAGTTACTTTCTCAAGAATGTAATGAGCAACAGCAATAATTTACTGGTTAAGCACACTGAAAACTGTCGGCTGCAAAAGAGTAGGCAGCTCGAATCCCGGGTGCCACGCAGCAGAGTGAGCTCCCACTGTTAACCCCAGCTCCTGCCAACCTAGCAGTTCAAAAACATGTAAGTGCAAGTAGATAAACAGGTGCCAGTGTAAAAAGCAGGAAGGTAAAACAGTGTTTCCTTGTAGCCATGCTGGCCACATGGCCATGGACTGGCTCTTCGGCTTGAATACGGAGATGAGCACCGCCCCTAAAGTTGGACACGGCTAGCATGCATGTGCAGGGGGAACCTTTACTTTTACCTAGTATCATGTTGCCTAAATGTGGAATGGAAGGAAAATCGTGTGTTATATTCCCTGTTCTAGCAGATTCTGCAATGCTTGAACAGCTGCATAACTTTTGCAACCAGTGTGAGTTTGGGCATAAATGAGGAATCTTCTATGATTTCTCATCTGCTCCATAGTTTAAGCAACAGGGAATAAAATGTAAGAAGCTGCAAGTGTGAAATTACTTTCAAAAATTAACTTTTCAAACAATGGGCCAAAGATATGATGAGAACCACAGAATGGATCAGACCTCTGGATAGCAATTATTTTAAGCAGGAGTTAAGCTGGTGGTGTTTTGTGGAGCAGTCATTCCGGATTCTTTCATTTAATGTTGCTCCATTTATTGACCAATGTGTAGTGCTCAAGAAAAAAAGGGCAACAGGAATAAAAAGACCAAACACGAGATGGATCAGTTCCCTAAAGGAACCCACAGGCCTGAGCTCATCAAGGCAGTTCAGGACAGGACATTTTGGAGATTGATCATTCAGGGGGTCACCATACGTCGAGGGGGGACTTTACAGCACATAGAATCATAGAATTGGAAGAGACCTCAAGGACCATCTAGTTCAGTGGTTCTCAACCTCTGGGTACCCAGATGCTCCTGGACTTCAACTCCCAGAAATCCTGGCCAGTTCAGCTAGTGATGAAGACTTCTGGGAGTTGCAGTCCAGGAACATCTGGGGACTCACAGGTTGAGAACCAGTGATCTAGTTCAACCCCCCCCCCCAACATCAACAATGAGCTCAGTTGACACCTGCTTTATCCAAGTAATTTTTTCCCTGGAATAATTGCTCTTCACGAATATGACTCCCAGTGTTGGCTTCTGCTCAGAGCTGGAGTGCAGAAATGAATTTTCAACAGCCTGCTCTGCCTGGCGCTCTTACGCCCACAGCTCTCCTCTTTCTCTCCTCTCTTTCATTCTTGTCCTGTCCCCACCCTACTAGGTCAACCTGCCGGAATGTTTCTCTCTGGGAGAGAGAGAGAGAAAAATATTTAAAAGGCAAGGCTCGAGACAGAATGGAGCTGTTGGTGCTGTTGGAGGACTCTGTTGAAGGCCACTCCATGCAGGATTGGATTGGCTTTGAAGAGAATATAAGCAGCGTGCACTGCAGGCTTCCTCTCATTCCTTCATGAGCCATGCTGAACTTACCTGGAAGCAGTCGTGGACTTTAGAGGCAGCAACATTTAGGCAATGAAGGGGTGCAACTGAAAATGCCTTCAGAACCCCAGCAATGCTTCACCAGGGACATGGGCGAATAGTCACATAGTTAGTAGATTCGGCAGCATGCGACTGCACCTACTGACATGATGTGGCTGGGGTGGGAACGGGAGAACTTATTAATAGCCTTACCCAACACAGGCGATGTTGGGGGGGGGGGGTACCTGTGATCACAGTTTAAGGGGGCAGGAAAGAAAAACTGGACAAATTTCCAAGTGTGTTTATTTATTATTTAAATTATTTACATGACACCTTTCTCCCCATGGGGGACCCAAGGCAGCTCACAAGAGGTAAAATAAAACATTTAAAAGCAATATACTGTACAGTATAAACGTCACATTTAAAAAACAATGAAAGATGAATTGAGATTAAAGCAATCAAGTATAAAAACAATTTAAAACCTGTGAGTTAAAAACTAGCGTTCCTGAAATAATGTTGTCAAATAACGCTGCTTATCTATTGTATTGTTTGGTGGTTTGATATCTGTTCAATTTTGTAAACAACCCAGAGTAGCCATGTAGCTAGATGGAGTGGTATATACATGTAATAAATAAATAAATAAATAAATAAATAAATAAATAAATAAATGCAGCTCTTTTCCAAGCTACAGAAGCCAGATATCGCCTGAATATATCAGCAAAAACTTCTTAACTGTTAGAGCAGTATGTCATTGGAACCAATTACGTCAGGAGGTAGGGAGCCCTCGAGCACTGGAGCCATTCAAGACTGGCAACCATCTGCCAGATCCGGTTTTGGTTTGGATTTCTGCACTGATAAAGAGATTGGACTCGCATGACTTATATGCCCTTTCAAATGTTATGTTTTTTTATTCTTTCCAGTATCAGTAGTAATTATTTGTGTGGATATAGTCTCTCCCTCTCTTCCACCCTGTTATCAGTGAGGTTTTGAAGTATTTTGCTTTTAAAAAAAACTATGCACTTAATTCATTCAGGTTTGATAATTCAATATATCAAATATATTCCAACAACGTGTCAAGACTGAGTGTTTTCCCTGCTTACAATAGATACTCTTTCCAGTAAAAAAACCAAATCCAGTTAATCTTAAGACCTTCCCATTTAAAGAAACCCATTGAGATGCAATGACTCTTGACAGGCAGAAAACCTAACAGATAGCTTGGTGCTTCTTTTGGACAGACCTAAGTAAATAGGTCATGCCTTGCACTCAAACTTGTCCCTTTCCTTCATATCTTGTAGAGGCAAGTGAAAAAAAATGACTTCTGAAGGCTCTTGATGTCTGCCTTGCAAAATGTAATTCTCATTGATTTTTTTTGCACGTTCCTCCTTCTCCATTCTGGACTTTCTGTGGTTACTCGATGGAAATGTGTCTTTCCTAAACATATTACAAATTGTAAAATAGAAATTCAAATAAGGCTGCAGTCTTAAGAATCCAGTGTGGGAGACGCAAATCTTTCCAGGCTGGTGTTTCTGATTGCCTTAACTGGGATTTTTTTAAACCAACATTGTGGAAAAAAAATATAATGTCTTCTCTCCTTCAGAGAAAATGGGAATATTAAATGCTTGTGTGCAATATATTTCTCATTCTCTTCCAAAAGCTGACAATGTAAATTAAAGTATTTTTTTTCTCTTTCTCCATTGATTCAGATCCTTCTGTACTCACACTTTTAATATTCTTGGTTTCCCCCCCCTCCTTTGTGACCATGCCATTAATGCTTACAAGAGTCTGGCAACAGGAAATTATTAATTTTCTTTGGAGAAGCAATGTTATAGACAGCAATGTTCAGAGCTGGGAAAGATGTCCCTTGCTTTCTTTACCAATGGTTTCAGCTTTAGGCCCCCAGATGATCTTGGACTAAAACTCCCAGAAGCATTCAACACTATCTGTGCTGGCCAGGATTTCTGGGAGTTGCAGTCCAAGAACATGTGGGGAGCCAAAGTGAGGAAGCAGTGCTTTATGCTATTGATGAGTGTTCATCTTCAGGGATCTTTGCAACACATTACAGTAAGACAGTACCTTGGTTTAAGGGTACCTTGGTTTATTTAAGACAAACTTTGGCACTCCAGATGTTTTAGACCACAACTCCCTGAATTCCAAGCCTGTATTGCCAGCGACAAAGGGCTGTGGGAGTTGTGGTCCAAAAGATCTGGAGTGCAAAGTTTGGCCACCACTGGTTTAAGAGCATTTTGCAAGACAAGCAAACATTTATTCTGAATTTTGCCTTGATCAAAAAGCAATGTCTTGCAATAAAAGCACTGGAATAGGTTATTGTTGAACGTTTGTGTTGCATAGTGTTCTGTGAGAACAGAAAAACATGCTAAAACCCTCTTTCAATTGGCAAACAAAAATGCAATTTATGCAGGAATTCTCTTTGGAAGGACCAAGGGCCCCAAAAATGTAACTGGGAAATCTCCCAACATTTCTTGTAAAGGTATGCAGTTGATCTGATACCACTGCAGAACCAGGGGAAAAATATTGGACAAGAGGTGTCAAGCATGCAAAGTTTGGCAGAAGAATGGGAATCCTTTGCCTTGCATGTTTGATTTCTTATAATCAACTGCTGTTGGTTAAAAAGAAAGCAAATTTTAACTGCAGGATTTAATACCAAGACATCTGACGTTTAGGGCTGCAATCTTGTTGCTCGGTGTAGGAAAATTCATAACTTTCAGTGCATTCCTTACCAAGTCCCTGTGGGAATTCTCAGGGTAGTGGTGCATGCATCCACATTATTATTATTATTATTATTATTATTATTATTATTATTATTATTATTATTATTATTATTATTATTATTATTACAGTCACCCCCCACCATTTCGCGGTTCAGGTCCCACGGTCCCACTACATCACGGGATCGCAGTACCTGCACCGTGGGGGGAGGGCATCTGGTCGCTCCGTGCGCCCCCCTGCACCTCCGAGAAGCCTCGGGGGCGGGGGGCAATTGCTTCAGTCTCCGTGCCCCCCCCGCACATCCGAAAGGCCTCGGAGCCGCTCGGGAGGGCTGCGGGGGGTGATCGGGTCGCTCCGTGCCGCCCCCCACGCTCTTCTGAGGCTTTTGGGACAGGCACACGATTGCCCCCCCCGCCCCCAGGCCCCCCCCATCCACTTTCTGCATATCGCAGATTTTCGTGGATCGCGGGTGGGGTGGGTCCCTAACCCCCGCGATCAGCGGGGGTTTACTGTATTATTATTATTATTATTATTATTATTATTATTATTATTATTATTATTATTATTATTATTATTATTATTATTATTATTATTAATTGGATTTTTATACCACACCATCTGGCAGCAAGGCCACTCTGGGCGGTTTACAAAATACATCAGAAAAATGGAACAATATACAAAGTAAGACATCATAAGAAAATAATAATAAAAAAGAATACACATGACTAAATCTACTAGAGATGGGCACGAAATTAACTTTTGGTTCGTTTTCTTATTCGTTATTCATTTTGTTACGTAACAAAACAAATAACAAACTGTCCCCTCTAAGAGAAACAAAACAAAACAAAACAGAAATTTCCATTTTGTTTCGCTTCGTTTCATTTGCTGGTGTCTCCTACCTGGGTCCTCGAGTGGTACTCTTCCTGGTCCAGTCCTCCTGGCTGCAGGTAGGGGGCGCCAGGGAAAAAAAAAGTCGACCGGCTGCGCTACAGCTGGTAGGCAGCTATGGTCGGCAGTAAAAATAAAATAAAATAAAATAAAATAAAATAAAATAAAATAAAATAAAAGATCCTGCGCATGGCCGCAAAACCAGCCCATGGACTGCCCCCCCAAAAAAAACCCGATCCGGCGCATGGGCCTGGTACCAGCCCTCGAGCACCAGACACGGCCCGTGGGCCGTAGAACCAGCCCATGGGCCGGCAAACATTTTTTTAAAAAGCCAACAGGCCCGCGCTACAGCTGTAGCATGGGCCATGTGGTTGGCAGTAAAATAAATAAATAAATAAATAAATAAATAAATAAATAAATAAACGAACCGAACCTTAAACCGAACTGAACCAAAATGAATTGCCATTTTCTCAGTTTGTGCCCATCTCTAAAATCTACATTGAAATAGTATATTTTAGATCGAAAAAACAGAAAAAGTGCATGCATGCATGCATGCATGCATGCATGCATGCGCGCACACCTACCGACCCACCAAGAATGCAACAGCAGCAACTATAATGACCATATTAATAACTAATGATCAGTTGTCCTTTGGGAACATCAGAAAACAGATGCCTGAGCAAGGCACATCTCAAGATGCAAAACAAAAGGGCTTGACACGCCTTTGCAGAACAACTGCAGATGCTGATTTAAAAGTATAGATTCAAATGTGGAAAGGATGACTGACATTTGTAAAGAAAAAAAACCCAATGCATGTTACCATAGCTTATCAGTGTAAGGAAGACCTTGGTCAGGTGGCAGATGTAGCTGGTCAGTCTGATGTTGGTGCGACAGCTCATGTGATGGTTGATGGGCAGCTCCTTTTGACTCTTCCCAGGGAGTAGGGATTGTTTCATCATCTGTGAGATACACAATTCATAAGAACAGCAAGAAAACATGACTAACAGAAGGCACCATTTATGCTTGCAAGTGAAGGCAGACTAAGTTTCGGGTGATGTCTTAGACTGGCAGAAAAAGCAAGAGATTCAGTATTAGGTAAGGCACCCTATTCGGACGATCAGAAACCTGTGGTTATATCCAGAACATCACATTTCACATCCTCGTGTGCAATTTACATTTCAAACCCAGCTTTGGGGGCAGAATAGCAGCATGAAAGCAAAGTCTAATTTACAGATGTGGTTGCCCTGTTGTCTTCGGGTCACTAGTATAAAATTAATGAGCCAGATTGTTCTTTGGGATAATGTTGCCTGGCCGCATTGGAACGGTAGCACTCATTATATTTTCCCATGATTGGCTTGTTAAGCAACTAATATGTCCTTTAGGTTTTTGTTTTTATCAGTTATTCCCAAGTTTCTTCATATCTTCTAGAAATAGTATCTCCTTTTTTAAAAACTGCTATGCGGAATCTTTGATAATGGAGAAAACAGGAAATAATCTTATAAATAAAAGATCCATAAAAGGTGGACGCCCTAGCCTGCTGTAATGAAAACTTTCCTTTTGGAAAGAACCACAGTTATATTTAAATTCTTCTTTTTTCCCGAGGGGAAAAGGGGTGTGTCAATATTTCCAAAATTCCATTCCAAGCGAGAGTTCAGCCCTGGCCAGACAAAAGAATCACGCCCCGTACTTCAACTCCCTCAGGTTCAGCAAGAAAACAACTTATCTACTTCTGAAAAGTGCATGATCAGAAATAAGTACTGTTCCCTTGCCTATTTGCCATACGCACGCATCCCTGACAGAACAACTAACATCTAGGCCAGGTGCGTTGTAAACATCATTTTATGAAGCTACAAGCTGTTAAGTGAATTTGAATTGTGAAGAATTCATTTTTCTAGACCAAGTAGTTCAGTAGAGTTGCAGTTCAGCAGCAAGTACAGAGGCTGATTTTCCCCACCTCCATTCTCACAAATGTTTGGCCCAGAGCTTGCAACAGCAGTTTCCAGAGCCTAGAAAGTTAATATTGAAGAGTAACTTGCTCCCATTACAGTAATTCATTGGTTTAAGAGTAACTTGGTTTAAAAGTATTTTGCAAGACAATTCAACATTTCTTCTAAATTTTGCCTTGATCAACAAGCAATGTCTTGCAATACAAGTAACTGGAGCAGGTCATTTGATCACAGGTGAGCCAATAGTCTCTCTCTCTCTCTGTCTCTCTCTCTCTCTCTCTCTCTCTCTCTCCTGCTGGATTGTGGGTGATTGTCTGGAACGTTCCATCTCAGACAGCCTCTAAAACAGGGGGAGGAGAGAGGAAGAGAGGTTTCCCTTGAACCAGCCAGGAACATTTTCAAAGGGGAGCGCAAATTAGGGGTTTGTTTTATTTTTCTTTACATTTTCTTTAATTTCTTTTCAGCATCCTTTCTTATTTTTAAAACCATTTCTAGTCATGGGGCATCTAGTCAAGTATGTCTGTTGCCACAAACTGCATTTTATTATTGTCACATTAAAAACACAGAGAAAAATCCATATGTTAGTCCTAAGCAGAGCAGATGTGCAGCCAGGTACCTAAACCACGGTGTGGATGTGGACTTCTAGCCAACTTTTCTTTTGTGAGTTTTGGCATTTTGTGTGTCCAGTATGTGGTCTATGGGACCGCAGAACGAATCATCTGAGTTTCCCTTATTTCTTATGGGGAAATTTGCTTTGATATACAAGTGTTTCGATTGACAAGAATGTTTCCGGAACGAGTTATGCTCATAAACCAAGGTATTACTGTACTAACTAAAGTGTTGGGAACGTAACTTGTGGTGTTACTCTTTGCACTCCTCATTAGCCAAACTCCTGTTGACTTTGTGGAAGCTGTATGGTGGGGTTTTTTTGGGGGGGGGGGGGTTGGTAGTGTGTTCCTCCCTGCAAAGTATTGTAGCATGGATGTTTTGTTTGTTTACTGGGGCAGAAAGGAATGAAATAACCTATTTGGACTACACTAAGCAAGAGGATTTTGGTCATTGATTTTCTGGTACTTTATGGACTAAAAAGAGAACGTCACAATTTTAAAAACTATATTTTCTGTCCAAATACTGTACCCCTGAAAATGTGTTGTAAATGCCCCTTTGAAGTATTTTTTTCAAGTAACTTCAGAAAGTAACTAGGAAACATTGCTATATTACTTCATTATATGACTTGGAACCTTCTGAGTACATTATTGCTGAATTATGACTTTGCTGTGCTCTCACTGTCTTCCCTACTAACTCATTAAAGGGAACTACTATACATCAGTTGCCACCTATTCCTTCCAAGGTCTGCTCAGATATCTATATACTGTATATGGATGGCTTGAAGAGAATCATGGGGAAGAGCAGACTTTACATGAGTCAGGCGACCACCAATTGGAACTATTCTTGCATCATTCCTACACTGGTTTCTCCCACTGCATCATCGTCATCACAGATGTTTTTTAGATTTTGAAATATTTATTGTTTTATTGTGTTTCATATTGTAAATCGCCCAGAGTCTGCTCTGGGGAGATGGGTGGTGACAAATCTAAATAAATAAAAACAATAACAAAATGTGTGGTGGTTGTGTTATAGTGGTGACCAACCACTAATAAACTTATTATTTTATAATAAAATAAAAAACAAATCATCATAATCAGAGTAGCGTTTCTAATTACTAATTCAAGGGTGCATGACATTTCCTTTGTGGGAAGATGTGTTATCTACATACTTATCCCTTGAGTTTCATGCATTAGTGATGGACGTGGCTGAAGCTTGTGGTAGGTTGGACCAAAACCCAAAACGGACTGGGTTGCCCATTATTCCTTTCTTTAGCCTTCTTTAGTCATTCATACAGTGTGTGTCCTCCACACACCTTCAGAGGTACATGCCAGAACTTCATCTTTCATTGTCATACTCATCAGATGACAGTCAAAAGCAAGGGAAGCTGTTATAACTACCTAAGCCACTTGGGTCCTTTCAAGGAGAGGGGGGTGTACATTTTTGAACCAAACTAACTAACAAACAAAGCTGCCTAGATGCCCTAAGCACATCCGATCTCGCCTGATTTCGGAAGCTAAGCAGGGTCGGCCCTGGTTAGTACTTGGATGGGAGATCCCCAGTGAATACCAGGTGCTATAGGTGCCTGGAGTAGGAACTGGCAAACCACTCCAGTATTCCTGCCAAGAAAACTCCATGGACATGGGGTCATGAAGAGTCAGTCATGACCGTAACAAACATAAACAAACAAACAAACAAGCTTTACAGGTGACCCAGCGCTCTGTGTTATTTGAGTTCTGGTTCACATAGGGAGCTTGCATGAATACAATAACATTTCCTCTTCTGGTTGTTGCTTTCACATAAGGAAAGTGATGATTCAGGGGACAGGGCGAGCATGCTGTCTGCATTGCATGTGATGGCTACTATTTTCATTTTTCAGAACATCCTATTTCTTCTCTTTCTCCCTCTCTCCTCGTTTTCTAATATCCCTTGTTCTCTCACTCTTTCCTCCTTCCCAACTTTTGATTCAGTTCATTCACTGATATAATACAACATATCATGTGACAATGTATGACCTTATAATTATTCTTGTCCAGCACAATCTAATGACTTGGCTGGGTGGGCTGGGTCAGCCTGGAGTTTAAAGAATCTAAGCCATCTAGCCATATCTATATCCTAGAGCAGTGATGGCGAACCTTTTGGAGACCGAGTGCCCAAACGGCAATTCAAAACCCACTAATTTGTTTGCAAAGTGCCAATACAGTAATTTAACCTGTATACAGGTAGCTATGAAGGGGCAATGTCGGGTGCCCACAGAAAGGGCTCCGAGTGCCACCTTTGGCACCCGTGCCATAGGTTTGCCATCACCGTCCTAGAGTAAGTAGCTTAGTTGGGCACATATCTCAAAGCGCCAGGTTCCAACCCTAGCAAATCCTGACACTAAGCTCCGGCTCATTTTTAACTATGATGTCATACATTCTGGCATCATGTTGATTGCCAAAGTATAATCATCATGAAAATGTATTGCACAGTCATCTCTGATCAATCATTTCAAAAAGACTTTGCACAGTATGTGACTTCTCAAACACAAACTGTGGTTTCCCACGGAGGCCATTCATCTTATTGGTGCATTTCACACAAGTTATGTTAAGTACAGTACTGTATTCTTAAATATGAACCGGCAGCTAAAAACCTGAAGGGGACGCATTGTAAGGTCCAGTGCAGATACACTCTAATCTTTCTGAAGATTGGACTTGGTCAACCAAATGGAAGCAGGCAGAGCATGATTAATTACGGGCTTCACCCATATTGAACTTGGAAAACTTAGACCAGTTGTTCTCAACCTGTGGGTTCCCAGATGTTCCTGGACTGCAACTCCCAGAAATTCCTTCCAGCACAGTGAGTGGTGGAGGCTTCTGGGAGTTGCAGTCCAGGAACAACTGGGGACCCGCAGGTTGAGAACCACTGACTTAGACCTTGTTCATAAGAACATAAGAACAGCCTTGCTGGAACAGGCCACAGCCCATGCAGTCCAACATTCTGTCTCACACTGTGGCTCACCATTGCTTCAGGATATTCCCAAGCAGATGTCTTCACCTACTTATGACTCCCTGCAAATGCCATTGAGTGATATCCTGCCTATCTCTCCAACCCAGAGGTTTTCCTTAGGCATCCATAATGATAGCCATTGCTACCCTTGTTCTCCATGAACTTGTCTAATCCTTTCTTAAAGCTGTCAAGGCTGACAGCTGTCACCACTTCTTCTGGCAGGGAGTTCCAGAGACCAGTGATCCTCTGGGTGAAAAAGTACTTTCTCTGTTTGAGATCTAGCATCCAAAAGGCTAGAGGCCCTAGTCCTATGAGATAAAGGAACAGGACAGCTCTTAAAGGAGCAAGATAGTTTGATCTAGGTAGAAACATGTACGGATGCTCTGTTTTGATTTGAACCAAACTAAACCTACCATGATCCAAATGGTGAGCTATATATCTGTTGAGATAAGCCCTTAGTTTCCTAAACTCTGACTGTAACCTGTAAATGTTAGCTGCTGGATTGTTCTTTAGAGAAGACTGCTACTTCCAGACATCATTGTGTGTCCCTGATAGATGAAATTTCTAACAGTTGAGGTTTCTAAGTATAACAAACCTATACATTCCAGATTGCAAATTGTTTCCAAGTACAAATGGAGACAAAGACGTTAAGCCAAGAGCTCTTCTGACTTGTAACAATCAATCAAGTGCTCAGAAGAAATAGTGAGAAATGCCTGTTGCTGACATGGAAAGAGCAGTATGAGAAATAGGGTCCCACTGGATGTCTCAGTGAGCTGGAGAACTGGGGAACAGGACAGGAGTTCAATTCCCCACTATGCCTCATAGTTGTTCATGGCCTTGGGGACACTACACATTCCCAGGGCACCCCCTGAAGAAGGTGCAGTGGACCCTCGTATAACAAACGGTTTGTATAACATAAAATCTGTACAACATAAAAAATTCCGGAGATAGGGGAAATTTGCTTAACAGAATCACCTATGGGGTGAATCCATACAACATAAGAATGGTCGTGATTAGGGATTGCTCCGTTTTCAATGCATTTCTATGGGAAATTTGTATAAAGGAAAATTTGCTTAACATAATTTCATTTGGAATGAATGAATTCCTTTATACAAGGTACCACTGTACTGGCAAAGTACAGTGAGAACATCTGAGTATTCTAGGAAGACCTAGAAAGGCTTCTTGTTACTCGGAAGCAACTTGACAACAATGACTAATTACTAACTGAGATTAAGTCCTTCCACTACTCTTTCTTGACTGTCAGCAAATTATTTGGGGGGGGGAGCCAAACCAGGAATTCTGAAAAGAATTAATCTTTTCATTTTGGATTCCGATGAAGGACAAGAGGCTGTGCCCATTTGCTGGAATTTTATCAAGTGCCAACAATTGCAGCTGGGAAGAACGTGGCTGGAATTAGTAGTCAGGATTTGCTTTTGCTTTGGTTATTGGTTTCCATCTGTGGAGTCTCACTGGGGCTCGGCCTGCTCAATCAAGGTAGAAACCTCCCTCTGCTTTGAAGGTCATACCTGTCTGGAGGAACTTATCCAAGGTCCTTGGTCTGCGCAAGGCCTAAATTGGTTGACTATTAACCGGCTATGGGTCAAGGCCATAAATATTCAAAGCCATGTCTGGGTGAAAGTTGTGGGAGTTGTAAGGAGTGACAATGCCTACAGGAGACAGATAAGGGGTCCAATGAGTATAAGCAAATACAAAGGGGAATGGAAAGGTAAAATCGTGTTGTCCTTCAAGATATCCTGCATAGGTCTACATTTGCTCGTCACCGTAGGAGAGAACCCCCTAATTTAGGAGACTATAAAGCAGTGGTTTTCAACCTGTAGGTCCCCAGATGTTCCTGGACTGCAACTCCCAGAAATCCTGGCCAGCTCAAAGGTTGAACTGCAAAGGTAAAAAAAAAAAAAGTCCACATCTTAAGTGTCTTCTGTTACTTAAGGGAGCTCCATTTCTAAATATGTGCCGTTAAGTCTAATGTCTAGTTTGATCCTGAGACACAAAAACAAACTGGGTGTAGGTATTCATTCTGTTTCAGTTTGACCTAATCTATATAGTTTTTTTTTTGGGGGGGAGGGGCGGAGTGAGGAAGGAGGAGGCCCAAGTATGGTGCCTTGGGTTCAGTGCAAGAAAGGAAGGACCAATTCTAAACACCATCTGCTGGAGGATAGTTGTGAAATGCTGATATTTTGAAGAGCCACAGGTTGATGAAAAACAGTGTTAAAATATTGTGGAAAAGCCTGAATTCTAATCATCCACATTGGTAAGAAATCAATGTGCCCAACTGAATTAATTTTGTATTAAATATACCACTAGACTCTTATTTTGTTCTAGCTAATTAAATTACGGTAAATTATTGCAATATGCAGATCAGTGCTTTCCTCCAATATTCTTGTCTGCATGTCAACAATGTTCTTTCATTCATTACATTCTTTATCGCCTCTTGCTTTTCTTAAGGATGAAAAAGGAGTTGGAAATGGATCTCCTCTCTGTTTTTATCTTTACAAACCCAGAATTAGATAATGTCACAATCAGGACCAGCCAAAATGCTACACAAGTAACTGGCCCAATTGTAGACAGTAATTGTCATGTTCAAAATGGGATCTATAGATTACAACCAGACCACAGTTGATCACATGCTTGGAGTGAGGTTGATTGATTGATTGCATTGCGCTGTCTCATTTGGCATCAAGACATATTGGGGGAATTTTGAGGTGAATCATAACTGGAAAGCAGAAATTATCCTGGTTTGTGTTTCAGGAGTATTTAATAAGAGCAATCCTGATGAATTCGTAGCAGCAATGGTTCCAATTATCTGAAAAACAGAGATTTTTTTACAGGGTAGATTTATGAACGTAACAAGTGCAGTGCTCCAAAGAAAGGGCCACTGGAATGTCAAGTGTGTTCTTAATAGCAAAGGACGAGGGCTTTTGTTTTGTTCTTTTTTTTCTGATCATGTCGAGGTTGGACCACGAGGCGAGGGAAATACCGAATCCCAATACCAGCGCTTTCTGGCTCACTTCCTTCCGTGTCCTTCATGGGTTCCAGGTCTCCACCCAGGATGGAACCAGGCTGGCCTGCACACAAGCAAGCTGTTCCCTCCAGAACAAAACAATCTCCTGTTTGTAAGAGCCAACAAGTCCCCTGAAGGAGACAAGCATCAGAGAGGAAGCCCCACCTCGCCTCCTCTTCTCTTCACATGGCCACGCCAGTTGCCAAGCTCCATACTGGAAAAGAAGGCGGCTGAGAGGATGAGGAGAGATCTGGGTACTGCCAGTGCCAGGCAGCCTCTGTGTTCCTCTCAGGATTTGTGCACACCCTCTGACTTGCTCTTTTACACAGAACAGCCAGCACTTGACATTTAAGGAGCAGCCACTGCCCAGAGCAGGGAAGGAAGCTTCTCTTTTGATTCCTTGACCTATTTGGTTTCTCCCCCTCCCCTCTAAAACTGAAACTATTAGCAGCCATATATCATCTGATCTGGAAAAAGTTTTTCTGATGTGACCTTTCAGCAGCTTCCAGAGATCTAAAACAATTGTCAGGTGTGTAAATTACTGCTTGTCTTTTTTCTCCTGTGTTAATTGAGAAAGTGCACTGTCTACCCAAAAATCGGTGCACCCTGACAGAAACTGAGATTATTTTTTTTGAGGGGAGGTGGTCTCAGAAGGAAATTCTGCATTTGGGAGCTTAACTTTTGTTCATTTCAATTAATACACAAAGTTTAATTGCTGCTGTATCACAAGGACTGTTAAAAAGCCGAAGCAGTGGATAGGTTGTTTGTGTCATTGTGAGCAACCAGACTGGAAATAGGGAACTGGCCATGGCATCACATTGTAACATTCATTGAATTTTTTGTATGCTGCCCACTTATTCTTCAGGGGGGGGGAGGGAAATGTAACACTCACAATGATGACATACATTTGCATTGTATTTGAATAAGCTAAGCTCAGTTGTTTGTACAGATGCAACTATAGAAATAATTACTATAAATTAAATGATCACTGTAGAACTGCAGAGGTGGAAGGACCCTATGGATCATGAGTCCAGGTTTTGTCACCAGGGCCATAAACACTATATGAAAGAAATACAGGATTGTGTAAGTCACATAACAAACATTTAGAAAGATATTACGTGAAGAAGAAAAGACGTCCAGTTGCCATGACTAAACTTCCAGATAACCTCACCTGGATGACTATGAATCTTCACAGACATATGTGAAGAACTCTTTCCAGATTGTGGCTCCCTTCGAATGTGCCAGGCTCTCCCAGGGGGGCCATTTTGTTCCTGTTGAAAATGGCTGGGTTAGACAGGGATACGGGAGGCTTAGGTTCAAATCTCCCATCACGCTTATTGGGTGACTCTTATCCTAGTCTCTCAGCCCAACCAACCACCTTCAGGGTTGTCACAAAGGTGAGACGGAGAGGAGGAGGAAGAAAAGAGCCACTGGAGGAGATGCAATATATAAATGTACTGTACTAATAAATAACTGTTGGTGGGCAATTTGAAGGGCTCCAGGTGACTTTGGCTGGCAGTTACTTCACGTCCGTTTTGTCTCTGTAAATATTGCGCTTCGGATCAGCACAAAAAAATCGTACTCCACGGCTGTTGCACAACAACAGGAAATTGTCGTAACCACACCCCTAAAGCGCATCCAAGGGCAACAAACATGTCCCTGGGCCTCAGGTGCGGTTTTCTCTTGTCCCTCTTCTGTCTCGCTTCTTGTCCCGGTTCAAGAGGTCGTGAAGTAACAACTGTACTGGTACAAATGGTATTTGACCAGCACAATACTGGCTTCCTGGGTTTTTTTCTTTTAAAAAGTGCAAAGTGGTATATCGAAACATCAGTACTGATCTAGTGGTTTTGGGCCGTACAAACACATAGAGATGATTTTCCTATGGAAAATCACATTCATTTTGAAAGAAGGTGAAAATATAAGTAACCAATGGTAGTTTAATGGCGATTGAGAACTGAAAAATTGGTTTTGCGATATATTGAGTTCATAATTTTTTTCGGGGGGGGGGAAATGGCTGGGTTAGACCATGGGAACATGGGAACAGGGACAAAACCACGTGATTATGACAAACGTTATCACGGTACAAAAGTAGTTGCAGAACAAAAAAGGATATGAAGTAACTACCTTTGTCATTCAGGTAGATATGGACTAGGTAGTCCTTCAACTAGGACAAATCTTTATACGCAGGCCTAGGCTTTCATAGCCCATCAGCCAGAAGACTGTCCTCTCTAAAGTGTGTCATGTGATCCTCCTGATTTTATGGGTGTTTCAGATGATAATGCCTTCTATTTGTAACCTTCTCCCCCCAACTCCACTGCTTTCCCCCCTATATACCCAAAAACAATCTACTAAGGGCCTTTTTACACAACCCCTAAGATCCGCTGGCCACTTAAATTCGGACCAGAGATCTTAGGGGTTCGTCACTCTTCCTCTGTCCCCACCCCCCTCCGCACTTCCTGGTTGCTGGCTGCGTGAGGGAGGGAGAAAAAAGAAAGAAAAGAATGCCGGCTTACCTCCGTTCTGTTCCCGGCAGCATTCAGATCTCTTAAAGGGGTGGGGTGGGGGGCAGAAAAACAACAAACAGAAGCCAGGAGAGCCCCGCACTCACTATCCTTACACCGGATCAAATATTTTTCACATCCAAAAAGCAGGTACCTGAGAGCTGCGCTGGGACGCGCTAAAGTGGGCGGGGTCGCACTTAATTTCCTGTTAACTCCGGAGCTGGTGGGTAAACATTTTTAATCTCCGGAGCTGGGAGCCATTTGCCCCGAAGTTTAGGGGTCGTGTATAAACGCCCTTTGAAGAAAAGGATGGAATAGAAGCACTGTGCCTTCTAATTGCCACGTAAGAGAAACTTGTCAGAAAATGTACTTTGTTGCCCACCCGACACAATAAAAGCTGAGCTATGTATTCGGAAAGAGCATGTGCTAACCCCACACAGTGCCTCCAGAGCTGAACATTTCATGTCACAGCCTGGAAAGGTTGCAGCGGGCTGGGGATTCTGGGAGTTTGCCTTTGATCAAGGAACTTTCATAAAACATGTAAAAGGCAATGTCAAGCAGGCAAGAAAAAAGTGGCTGAACTTTACATTACAAAGAACATCACATGAGTCACAGGGATGGGATTAAGGCAAGGTTAGGGAACCTTCGGCCCTCCAGGTATTTGGCTGAGGGTGCTTGATAGGTTGGAGGGGATGTCAGTCAAAAGTACCGGAAGCTGTGATTGACTGAGGGTGCCTGTAGAGTAGTGGTGTCCAAACTTTGGCCCTCCAGATGTTTTGGGCCACAACTCCCACAGTCCTTTATCATTGGCAATATAGGCTCGGAATGCTGGGAATTGCAGTCCAAAACATCTGGAGGGCTGAAGGTTTCTCCACCTTGGATTAGAGCCAGGTGAGGCCAGATGCCTGGCATGACACAGGCAGCATCTCCTCTTGGCATGTCCAGGATTCAGGATGTACTAAATCATGGAGTCCTCCCTCTCAAACCAACTAAAAAAGAAAACTACCTGTAGCATCCAGCCTTTGGGTGGGCACAGGTGTTTGCTTGCAAAAACTATCCATTTAAAACAGATACTGTCAAATATGGGGAGAATGACAAACTTTCCTGGGACATTGAAGGATCCCAACAGTAAAAGAACCAGCAAAAAAAAAGTTAGTCACCTTGGTGGTGTATTCGAGGAGTTGTAAACCAGTGAAGTGATTTTTAACAGAGGTAGTCCAATATCCGTCAACAGACTGAAAATATCTACAGAAAGTTTTTCCAGAGATGTTTCCCATCACTGAACAAAATTATGGCTAATAATTGCCTTTTCCTATGTCATGGTTAGGCAACTGTGACACTTGAAATGTGTCAAACTCACAGGTGCCATTATCAGTCCAGCCAATGGTAAAATCAAAATATGGAAATTGTAATTTTTAAAAATGGCGGGCACCAGCTGCCTGCCCCTCAACTAATCCATTAAATCTGTAGTTCAACTAGATTGGAGAATTTGAAGGTCTCCAGATGTTGATGGACCTCAAGCTGATCCAAGCATATGGGATGGAGCCAGAGTAACAGCAGACTTCAATCCTGATTGCATGTTCCACATCCTATGCAAACCCCTTACCATCCTTGGCTGCTCTTTCAGAAGGTATTTTTGAAGCCCAGCTGAACCCTTATTAAGTGCCAATCGAATAATCAACAAAGAAGCTGGCTTTTGAAAAAGATAGCTCTGAATAGCTGATATATATACAGTGGTACCTCGACTTACGAATTTAATCCATTCCAAATGCATGCTCTTAAGTCGAACTACTCTTAAGTCAGGGTACCTATCTAAAAAATTGAAGAAATAAGTTAAAAAATAAAAAATGTAAGTCGAACAGACCTTATCTAAAATGTGTAAGGCAGCAGTTAAAATGCCAACAATTTTCTGTTCTTAAGTCGAATTGCTCTTAAGTCGGGGTACCACTGTATATGTGTGTGTGTGTGTGTGTGTGTGTGTGTGTGTACACACATATACAGTGGTGCCTTGTAGAAAGGAATTCATTCCAAATGAAATTATGTTAAGCAATTTTTCCTTTATACAAATTTCCCCTAGGAATGCATTGAAAACGGAGTAATCCCATTTTTATGTTGTACAGATTTGCCCCATAGGCGATTATGTTAAGCAAATTTCCCCTATCTCCAGAATTTTTTATGTTGTACAGATTTTATGTTATACAAACTGTTTGTTATACTAGGGTCCACTGTATATATATATAAAGGTGGGGTCATAAGTGCCCTTAGAATAAAAAAGAAAGGGAAAACAAGGGCTTCAAAGGGACAGATTAATTGGCCTACACAATGTCTGAGTCATGAACTCAGTTTCAGAGTTTGAAGAAGTTACCTTTTGGGACAATGGTTTTTCAGCACCACATTTTGACTGGTGTGTGCAGGTGTGTGTTTCTGGGAGTTATAGCCAGTAACTTTTTTCCAGCTTTGAGACAGCCAAATGTCATGTAGTCCAGAAAGCTGAACCCAGGTTTGACATGGACTTGTGGGGCAGTACCTTCCGTCCCACCTTCCTGTTTCCCCCTCATTGACATTTCCACTAATAATAGCTCAGTTATGAGTTAGGAATGTGTGTTCGGAGCCAGACGTTGGGAGTTCAGTGACTCACTGTGCATTCCAGAAAAGCCAGCCTGTGTAGCCTTGGACAAGCTACACAGTCCCAGGGCACCCCCAGAAGAAGGAAATGGTAAAACAATTCTGAGTACTTTTTACAAGGAAAATGCTGAAAAAGGATTACCATAAGTCAATATTCATTTGACAGCCTACATTTATTCAAGTTTCCACTGAGAGGACTCAGGGGGAGAAATGCTCACCAACATTCTCAGCCATCCTCAATTTTTAGCTATATCTCCCCAAAGCACACAAACGAAGACTCAGGCAACAGTGAATGGCAAATGCAACAAACATTTCCCATTGTCACTGAACATCTACTTTTTGGAAGGACCTTCCTTCCTTGTTGGTGGTGGGTGCAGTGGGCTAGTGTTGAACGTACACATGTTTGTGCTGGCCAATTGCCTCTGAGTTATGGTGAACCCTACTATTGGGCTTTCCAAGGTACAGTATGTGAAATATTTAAGGAGTAGATTAGCAGTTGCCACTCTCCATTAAGGTTCCCTTGCCAATTGGGGATTTGAACTCTGGTGTCCTGAGTCCATTACTCCACACTGGTTCCTATGGCTATTAAATAGAAGTAAACAGAAGTAAATGATGTGGAAATCTTACTTAGATAAAAATAGAAAACTTACATTTATGGCTTTGAAACATCCACTCAAATATTGTGCTGCAGACAAACAGACCTGAACCTGAATGTACTTGCATTCCTTAAGATCTGTGGCCAGAACTTAAGATCCCAGCCTTATGCAAATCTATCTCCCAGGTCCATTCAGTGGAAATGTTAATACAGGGGCAACATGGTCCAAGCGCCCATTTACAATGTGTAGATCACAGAACGTCTCAGGCAGATCCCCAGATCTCAAGTCTTTTTAACATGGAGTTCTGAGATGTGTTTCACTATTAGTGACAAGGAATCTTTTTATACAAGGGGCCAGGGAAAGCCCCCCCTTTCCACATGGCAGTTGTGATGGCATATTTCATCTTTCTTAATTGCTTATGTCCCAGATGCTTCCAAGACCTTTGTCTCGCCACAAGTTGATTGTCCAATTAGTTCCTTTACAGCTGCTTGGTAACCTAGGAGATTTGAAAAATCTTGTTTCTAGGTAAAGGGGTTACAGCTTCTCTTCTATAATGAGAAAGCAGGCATACTGTACTGAGCCTAGGAATTACAGCATTTTCATATAACTGAGGTGGGGGGTGCTTATTTGCATTGGTTTGCTTGTCTTTATTGTCATTTGGGTGGACAAGAAAGCTAGAGTAACGAAGGGAACGGAACAGAAAGAATAAGGAGACTGGAATGTCCTTTACATTCAACAGTAACATGAGATTGCTCAGAGACATGAGGCCTGCTTCATACATCAGATTTTGGAAATTGGTTTTATACACTACTGGGCCCAGAACCTCTCCAGTCACATATTGGCCAATGGCAATTTAAAAACAAACAAACAAGGAAAAACAGACAAATAGGTGAACCCAAGCATCTTATTTTTACTTGTTGCTCATACGTGGATTACTGCTCCGAGGCCCACTTCTTCCTTCTTTTCTCCAAAGCTTCTCTCCATTGTTAGAGACAGGGAGCCACATGGAGGCCCTGCACAGTGCTGCTGACAGACTTGTTGTGCCTCAAATACCTTATGTAGGCAGGAGTTAGGTTCTTGGGTTCTTAACTGATTGCAAGGTTCCTTAGTAGAACCATGAGCTCTCCACTACTGGAGACAAGAATCATGCTGTCTGTCTTGCATGAAAGGGAAGTGAGGCCCAGGGAATTACCAGATGTCTTCTCTGACAGGTGTGGACATAGCTAATGTGCATTAGCCTTAATGTGATAGCAAAGACGAGGAACCTGTGGGCTAGCCCTCTGCGTAATTTGTGTGCATACACAATGCTGTCATGCTTCAGATTCCTCCTCCTTTGGTCCCGTTCTTTTGGATTCTGACTCTCCCCATCGTTGGCCGTGGTCCTTGATTGGATTCTCATTAATCAAGGACACTTCACAAGAAAAAAGTTTCCCCACCTCTGCCATTAAGATTACCAGGTCTCAGGGCACTGGCCCAAGTTTCAGATGATCGCTATTCTTCTGCAAGTTTTCGGGAAGGGTCGTAGTGTATACCTTATCATGAGAGGTCTTAGAGGAGGAGAAAGTTTGATTTTTTTGCATGACATTAATAAATGCTGGATACTTTTCTTCCCCCACTCACTGCTGACACTAGAGCTCATCATAGAGTTATTTGCATATTGGACACGCTCTCTTTTCTCCCAGCCCTTGCCTCCCCCACCACTGTGACATCACAAGAACCAGGTGCCGTGACATCATAAAGATCTTCCCTATAACATCACAGCATCCATGCCCTCATTTCAGGGTTGAATCTTGAAACCAGGAATTCCAAGGAATGGCATGTTTGTAAACTGGCAACTCAGCCTGTCATAGTCAGTGGAGTTTCTCCTCAACCAGAATTGACTGTGCAGTAGAGATGGGCACAAAATGAAAAACAACACGCTGTTTCGTTGTGTCGTAAGGTTACAAAATGTTTTGTAACAAAATGAAACAGCAAATAGCGTTTTGTTACAAAACAAAACAAAATGCCATTTCCCCCCTCTAGAATGAAACAATTTGTTCTAGAGAAAAAGGCAGGGGAGCTTCCTTAAGCATTTCCCTCTAAGCCCCTGAAATTTGGAGAGGTTTGGGGCTCAGGGAGCTGAGTTATGAAGCTCCAAAGGGGGTGCCCCTAGGAAAAAAAATATTTGTATTGGAATTGGAAGCTGATTGGAGGCTTTTAAGGAGAGGCTAGATAGCCATCTGTCAGAAATATTGGGATGGGGTTCCTGCATGGCAGGGGGTGGGACTAGATGGCCCTTGAGGTCTCTTCCAACTCTGATTCTGTGATTCAAGTGACAGCGCTGACACCACTTTCAATTGATTCCAATTAGAAAGATTTTTTTCCTACAGTAGGAACACCCCCTTTGGAGCTTCATAACTCAGTTCCCTGACCCCCAAACCTTTCCAAATTTCAGGAGGTTGCCTAGCATCATTTGAGGAAGCTCCCCTGGCATTTTGGTGCTTTAGGACCCAGGGGAGCATAGCATTTCATTTCGTTTTGTTTTGTAATGAAACTACTTTAAAAATTTGTTACAAATGAAACAAAACAAAATGCTATTTTTCCATTTCGTGCCCATCTCTACTGTGCAGCACAGGAAGGCTGAGGAAAATTAATGGGATTGTGGGGTGGCAATGGATTAGTGGAGGGAATATGAACCACTCCTCCATGTTCCCTATTTCTCAGTTAAGGGAGAGAGGTCAGACACCTTCTTTATGAATAGATGGCCATCAGACCATCAGCCTAGTGAAGCAATTCTACCTTCATTACTGGGAAAACAAATTAGCTGCAATGAACTCATGATTCCCAAGCGCTACACCATCTTTGGGAGTGATTTTTAAAGAACCTTATATATTGGGACTATGGTTTTTGGAACCTCCTTCACTCCTGGATTTCTCATTACTTGTGGTATTACGTGACAACACAAGCAACAATCCACCTACATGTGAAAACATTCCTGCTACCAATCACCAATGGGAGAGAACTGAATCAATAATTTATCCTGTTGACTTGCCCCTGACTTCCTGGACTTCCAGTCTACCTTGGAACATAAAAGTAAACCACAGACTGTGGGTTGATGTGGAGTATTTCCTTCAAATTAACGACTGCATGAGTGGTAGGCCTGAAACCTACTTAACTCACTGAACGTGGGCTTCAGGCCTATTACTTACATAGTCATTAATTTGGAGGATGCGTCTCCTAGGGGATTTACTGGTGTGAACAATGTTTTTGAGTCCAGTAGGGCAGATGTTCTTACGGTGTAGCATGCCTAGTTGCATAGGAAACCATGTTGTCAGAGTAAGGAAAAGTTATGAGAAGCAGATCATCAAAGCCTCTCCCACTGACCTGTGAGGACATAATGTCCCCTTTCATCTGCTCTGCTGAAGAGTTTTTAGTTCACACAGATCAATGCCCCAGCTGGAGAGTTTACTCAGCTGTTTCTGAGGCAATGCCTCTGGCCTGGGTTCCCTACAATGCTTTCAAAATGTTACAAAAAGTCACTGCACAATTTGGACAGGCACATGCTGATTTCGAGTATCTGGTGTTGGGTAGACCATCGGGGGTTTATTGTCCAATGTGAATAACCCTACAAATGCCAGGGATTTCGCTATGGTTCAGAAGTCTGCCAGTGAAAGACACCAGGGCTGTTTAGATTGAATGTCCTACAACAGAAAACTCGGTAGCTGGGTTCTCTTTCAGACAGGTAGATCTCTTGTCTTCTATATGTAGATACACTGACAGAATCTTGTGTGTGTGCATGTACACACACACACACACACACACACACACACACACACACACACACACACACACACACACACACACACACACACATGTTATACAAAAAATGGAAGAAGGCAAGGCACGACTCAGGAGACATATATCTAGTCTCGTGTGCTCCCAGACGTATCTGGTGGGGCCACTGTGAGATACAGGAAGCTGGACTAGATGGGCCTTTGGCCTGATCCAGCATGGCTCTTCTTAGGTTCTTATGACTTGGCCTTCAGAAGTCCTTAAAGGCACACAAGATGTTGCTGAAGTAGAACTCTCCTCGTATCTGAACATTGGCCATGTAGGCCAGGGATAACTTCTGAAGTGACTCAAGTTCCTCATTTCTGTATCGAGGATGATAAAACTGTAAGGAGTTCCAAATTCGTGTATCTCTACCACCTGCCAATGAGGGGAACTCAGAGCTACAGCATCACAAAGCAGCTGGATTGGCCCATATCAACAAATGAGGAGTGTGCATTTTATAAAGCCAATGACTCATAATTACCCACTCAAGACCAAACTTTCAAATACTTTCCACTATAGCAGGGAGAATAGCCTGTTCCTGAGGAAATTTACTTTTTCAGATACTATGAAAACTTCAGCTCAACTCAGGGAGGTCTGAAGAGGGTTGCAAAGTCTGTCATAGTTCCGGTAACTGAAAAAGTGCCATGGCTTTGACCTTGTGGCTCCACCTCAGTGCTGCTTGCCTGATGCCCAACAACATTCTGTGGATCAAATCCCATTGAACCATTCAAATGATGGACTTCTATGCTGACTTGTCCTTTTTTGTGTCATTACGTACATTAGTGTTATAACTGAAAACGTCAGAGCCAAGAAGTATTTCCTACCTGATCTATTCCTGACTACACAGCAACAAAATAAAACAAAAAATATCTACTGGATGCAGTTTTTAAAACAACACCACTAAGCCAAAGTATTTATCATTTTTTGGTCACTGTTACCGATTTAAACCTTGCCTTCATCCGGACAATGACAAAAATAGTGATACCATCAAATGACAAAAACAGTGATATCACAATTAGAGATGGGCACGACTAGGGAAAATGACGTTTTCGAGTTGTCGTGTGTCGGAGGCAGTCCGTTTCGGCTCGTTTCCGTTTTTCGCGAAATTTTGCAAAAATTAGTCGGTTCGTTTTTTTGATTTTTTGTTTTTTCGTTGTCATTAGTACTGGTTTGGGGGGGTAGCGGGCTCCTGGAGGGAGCTGCAGGAGTCAGCCAGAGCCACAAGTGACGGACTGGCAGACTCTTTGCACCCGCTGTGTCTCACGTACTTGCATGTAGTGCAATGCAAGTAGATCTGGCTTAGGGTTAAGACGGGTTAGCGCAAGGGCTAGGGTTAGGCTAGTTACGGGTGAGGTTAGGGTGAGTATTGGGGTGCACCTCTGGGTGCCTCTCTGACCCACTTAGAAGGACAGTGTACTGGCGTATGGGTTAGGCTTAGGCTTAGGGTTCGGGTTTGGGCTACGATTAGTGGGCTGTTTATGCCCGATTGGCACATCCCAGAAGTCTCTCTGGTCAACCTGGCCAAGTGGCCATGCGATTGGTGGAAAATTTGCATGGTCCACCACTCCCATGGGCGAGCCCATCATTGAGAATGTGCAGGTGTAATAAAATAAAATAAAATAAAATAAAATAAAATAAAATAAAATAAAATAAAATCAACGGAGACTTTTTTTTTGCAAGAAAAACCCACTGCTGCTACTGTAAAAATTCAAGCATTTAAAATAGCTAATTTTCGCATGTTTCTGTGGTGCTTTGGTGGGGTTTTGGGCAACGATTTCAAAAAAAAAAAATTGCGGTCGCCATTTTGGATCCCCCGCACTGCATGGCAAATGGATGCGCCCTCCCAGCCTGGTACCAGCAGCGCAGCAGTAGCAATAGCCAAGGAGAGGGGGGCGGGGAACCCCCCCCCCAAATAAAACACCCTTCTGGCCTGGTAGGTGCCCTCAGACAGTTTTCGCCTACTTTTAGGGCCGGGAATTTTTTTTTTTTAACTTTTAAAAACTTTTTTTCTGTGCCGCTTGGCATTGCGCGATCGCCGCAATGCAAGTAACGATCACGACAAATCAGACCAAATTGTTCGTTCGTAAGTTTGGTTCGAGCTCGAATTCTGGCGGAGTAATTCCCGTTACCGTTTCCGTAGAGTAACGGATACGAGTAACGGAAACGGAAACGGGAATACCGCTAAGTCGTGCCCATCTCTAATCACAATTAAGTACTGTACATTCCTTCTCAATGACACCAGAGTACAAATAAAGTTACTTCTGACTTGTCCTTGAAAGCTCACATTAAAATATAGCAGCTAGTCTTTAAAGGGCCACAATGTTATTTTTGTCATGTTTGTGTTGGGTTTGCCTGGTTTTCATTGGTACTAAGAGCAACATTTTCTAGTTACTTTCAGAAGTCACTTTTGGAATGCATTTTTGGAGGAATTACAACAGGAAGTCCCAAGTAATCCATTCTATTTCCTTTTCACCAGTTGAAAATTAATGGAATAATAACAAAAAGAGCACCACAGCAGGCTATGTAAAAAGTTATTTTTACGATGTTGTAGTAAATAATGATGATGAAATAGCAAAAGGAATGAAATTCTTTTCAAGGTACATTTTCCCAGCTCTGAAACAGACCATTTATACATCCTTGGGCTTCCAGCTACCAAGTGGTCAAGCACCAGCCTTAGTACTAAGGGGAATAAGAAAAATGATCTTAACATAGCATTTATTCAGATGGAGCATTTGTCCCTGTATAAGTACCAAATTCAGTTAGGATTTCATAGGTATTTTACCCATTATCCCAGTGGTTCCCAACCTGGGGGTCGGGACCCCTTTGGGGGACAGATGACCATTTCCCAGGAGTCGCCATGAGCAAGTGAAGAAAAAGGCATAGATGGCTTGGGTCTGGAGGAGGAGGGAGAGGAAGGGGGGAAAGAGCGAGTTACAGCTTGATAGGTTGGAGGGGATGTCAGTCAAAGGCACCGGAAGCTGTGATTGGCTGAGGGTGCCTGCAGAGGGAAGTTCTCTATGGCACCTGCAGCACTGACCTGCCAAAGGGGGGTTGTAGCCTTTTCCAAGCAGGGCAAGGGGTCACCACAACATGAGGAACTGTATTAAAGGGTTGCAGCATTAGGGAGGTTGAGAACCACTGCATTATCATATTGGAAGGCTTGTGTGTTGGCACAGAGTTTATGGATCTGCTGTCGGAGCTGATCTATCTGTTTCCTATCAGGGTTTAAAAATAGTGCATAGAACTAATAAACGGCTTTGGAAGAGAAGCTCAGGAAGGAAAGTGAATTTCTGAAATATTTGTAAAGGAATTCTAAATTTTCTGAGATTTTTCTGAGAGAGGTAGTTTTCAGAGAAAGTTTTTTTCTTCCAAAAAAAGAAAGAAAAAAAAGAAATTGCAGACAAATAATAACAAGGCTCCCAGTCCTGTACAACCAAGTTGGAGAAAATGGGCTAGAAATTTGGCCCTCTCCAGAAGAGCTGATAGAGACTACAGAAGCAGCCAGCCCAATTAAAGATAACAGTGGCCTTTATTTCCTCTGGTTTCTGTTTGCGTCTATGCCTCTCTTTTCTTTCCTCTGACAAATGGTTGCAGCTGCATTGGCTCGGTTGTCCCGTCACATGGCTCCTTTAATTTCATCAAGCTGGTTGCTTATGCAATTAATTTTTCCAGTAATTCGCAAGGGAGGCTTGGCTTGTCCAGAGCTGAGTCACAGGGAGAGGGGGATGTTCCTTGCCCAAGAGGCTACTGTACTGTCTCAAAGAGAAAGCTCAAAGCAGAGTGTGGGAATAATTTGTTAAAAATTAATTTGTTGCACATGCTTTCTTAAAATGTCACCAGTACATTTGCAAGTGGGTATTTTAATCACTCAATGCCAACTACGAGTTTAAAAAAATGCTTCATGTCATTTCTAATTGTTGCACTTGACGTATTTCCACCCCCTTTCCAGTAATATTTTTACTTAACAACCCCTTCCAGCTCTGCAGCTATAAAATTGTTGTTGTTGTTGTTCTTTAAATAATTAACAAGTTTATTCACATTTAGCGTAAAAGATTAATTTTGTAAACTTCTCTTAATGCTTCAACTGTAATCAGTTGATTTACTTTAATAATATAATGGGTACTATTGCATTAGTATATGAACACAGATGGTTCCAACCCTGGCCTCAGAAAAGTTTAAATTCTCAGTTTAATCTAGCAGAAAGAGGCAGCAGACCAATAGAAAGCTAGAAGGAAACCAGTCATTTAGGGCAAGCAGAGGTGATAGATTTTCTCCACTGGATCATTCTTCTAATCAAGTTTTAGCTGTAGCTCATTTTGATCCAACTGATAGGTCTCTGTGTCTTGAAGGTGGGAACTTGTTGGACACAGTATGAAGCACTGAAATGATTCAATTTTTCGTTAGGCCATGTTTTTAGTTATGTGCTCCTGAGCTGCTTCTGGTTTATGGCAACCCTAGTAGAGGTTTCAATATACTGTATGTAAGATGTTGGCTTACCATTACCAATCCCAGTGAATTTTCCCATCCAAGTGGTTTCCTGAGTCCTAGCCCAACACTCTCTCCACTACACTGTCTCTCATCAGAGAATGTACGTAGCTAGCCTACTAAGACGTTTTCCCTTGGATGTGTTCTTTGGTATTAAAAGTACATGCGGCACTGCTGCTGATCACCCTATGAACTGAAGAAGAGGGCATACATTATATATGCAGGGCAAAACTGTTGGTGACTGAATATATGCTATGTGGGCTGCTGGCTAGTGTGACATCACAGATGCATGAAATTCAGAAGCTGCAAAAATAGTTATTATATATGCCACCATGCTTCATGGAGCTGCCCTTAAAAATAAATTCAGAATTCTGCCACTAAAGGGGGCAAAAAGGAAACAAATTTAAATCCAGTTTCCATGAGTATCTTAAGTCTTTACAGGTGCAACTCAAGCCACTACTTATTATGCTAAGCATGCAACTGTCTTGGGCTGAAGCACCATCTTCCAGTGAAACCTGCTCCACCTTCTGAGATCTGCTGTGAATCCCATTTTCAGGAAGCTCACAATGTTCAGAGCTGGATTTAACAGCTCTGAAAATTGCTGAGGTTGTTACATTAAGATGTTGAATGTCATTCAGGCATTGGCCGAAATGCAGCAGTATGTCATAGAGGAAACACCCTGAATCAATGGGGATTTAGCAAGTCAGTCCCTCTCTACGTTCCATTGATTCAGTGGGCACCTTACTTAAGCGATTCTACTTGCAACTTACTATGGGATTTCAGTTACTCTCTAATAACACAGTCTGTGGTTTGGCAGCTCTGAAAACACAACCCAAGCCTGGCGTTTTGTAAAATAACATTAATAAAACAAACTTTTAACAATAGACATATACGCACTTGTACTACAGTTTGGCAGGCTTTTTCATCATACAGTACAGCTGAAAAGTTTTCAGTTTTGTTTTGTCTAATGTCTGTATACAACTTTGTGTTGCCATTGTTTTAAAAAGCATCCTCCATCACTGCCATTCTTTTGACTGTGTGTTCTAAAATGCTCATGCTATATCTGATTACAACTTCACAAGGGCCAATTATGTATTCTCTCTGCCTCTATATTTGAATCGAACACACGTTTCACATTTAAAGCCAATCCGTATAAATGTGTCCCAGTTGATATTTATTTGCCTTCAGTAGTACCCACCCTACATATCTTCTGAATCCTGGATATTCTTTCTGATGGGAAGGAGAAACATCAGAGTGGTATCTCAGCCATAGAAGGGAAAGGAATTTAAAGCAAAAGCATAGAATGTTGCTTATATCCTGCCCAGTAGCACTTACAGCACTCTCTGGGGAATTTATAAGTAATTTATTCAGGGTACACATTGCCTCCCACCCAGCAAGCTGGGAACTTATTTTACCGACCTTGAAAGACTTAAGTCCCCCCGCCCCGCCCCAGCTGCTGTCTTTGCCCAGAACTGCATCCCTGAGCCAAGGGTTGCATAGATGTGACCTTCATACACCTCAGGTCACTGTCCACCTAGCAAGCCTATTCAGACCAGGATGGGGTGAAACCAAGGTGAACTATAAATTGGAAGCCTCCCACCAACCTTCTTCAGACTGAAGAAGCTCCTTGGATGAGTAGCGAAACGTTTCAATCCCACAAGAAAAGAAACCCAGTTGCTATGACTCAACTCCCAGATAACCTCATCTGGATGGCTGAGAATCTCCTCAGATACCCCTGAACTAACTGATCACCATGGGTGGCACTGGGCATAGTCCATTCTTTACAGGCCTTCATATGGCTCTAATGACATTGCTTTTTTACAGCCTGAGGGTCACTGGTTAATGACTTATTTGCAACTTGTTCCCTTTCTGCCATAAAGTAAGGATAGCTAAATCACAAGTGAAATTTAATGAGATGGTAACATTGCTTCTTCTTCATCAGGATCAGGAACTGACATTATGGGTTGTCTATTATCTAGAGAGGAAAATCCTTGACTATTGAAAACCTCTCAGTGTCACAGCAAAGGCTTCACTCACCCCCTATGAGTCGGCAAATCACCTTGCTTTGTTTGGGGATGGGCCTTCAGGATTTACTGGAAATCTGATTTCACATACTTGAGAGAGCTAGGGTTTCCGGAGTGGCCTTGCTGCCAGATGCGTGGTGTGTGTGTGTGTGTGTGTGTGTGTGTGTGTGTGTGTGTGTGTGTGTGTGTGTGTGTGTGTGTGTGTGTTGCTCCATTACAGTTGTGACCAACTCTTTATGACCCCATGTCCATGGTGTTTTCTTGGCAGAAGTACTGAAGTGGTTTGCCAATTCCTACTCCAGGTGCCTCCAGCACCTGGTTATTCCCTGGTGGTCTCCCATCCAAGTACTAACCAGGGCCAACCCTGCTTAGCTTCCGAAATCAGACGAGATCGGATGTGCTTAGGGCATCTAGGCAACTAGATGGATGGTATAAATATCCAATAAATAAATAAATAAATAAATAAATAAATAAATAAATAAATAAAATCAGGGTAGGCCTATTTGAATGAACAGGACCTTTCAGATGAGTTGATTCACCACACTGATAGGCCTGCTCCAGAACACCTTATTATGTTGTGAACTTCCCAGAATAATGCATTTCATTAATGGGGCAGTAAATAAATCAAATCAATCCATCAGTCCATCAACCAGCCAGCTAGCCAGCCAGCCAACCAATAATGTTAAGCAAAAGGATTTCATTCAACCTGCGTTAATGTACAGTATACAAGAAGGAATGAGACAGATAATGAGGATTTCCACCACTAGTTCCAAAGCCCGTTTTAATGGCACCACATATGTAAAAATAACTTTGTACTGCTCTGGTGCCAATGAGGAGGAAATGGGCATTCAAGCATTAAACTCACCATGCTCAAGAAAATCACACTTTCTATGTCTCCAGTACTGTCTATTCTGAGCTTTGTTTGCCTATTTGAAGACCAGCATAGTGACTCCTGGAGACTTCTGGCAATGCTATAGAGCGAGCTCCTACTTCTCTGTCTGATACCAATGAGCTCTCGTCTCTAATTACAGGCATTTTGTAAGGTCTGTTTCTGCTATTATATAGTTATGAGGATGTGGCCTCAGTAGCAAGCGGAAGAGGAATGCCACATGGTTCAAGTGTTTGCTTATGCAGAGCCTCGTGCTATTTCATTTAGGATTATTTTAAAAATAAAGCTATTTTAGTCTCCATGGAGAAACATAAGGACTTTACATCTAAGAAATAACTCCTGACAACTTCATCTTTTGGCATGTTGTAACCTGTTGGTACAGCTCTGAAGAAGAGGGTTCTTGCCCTTGAAATATTAGCAACTTTTTATTATTTTTCCAGTAGTGTAAAGGTATCACTTGTTCTACTTTTGTACATGGGAAACAGGAATAAAAATAGCCTGGGTTTTTAGGTGGTTGTTTTTTAAGATTCTATCTGTAATGTAACTAACTACTACTGGGGCTGTAACAACCACAGGTAGCTAATTAATTTTAAAAGTTACTTTCCAAGCAATGAAAATGTATTATGCTGCAAGTGTCTGAATTGGTGCTAAAATACTTTGGCATGGGGTGGGAAGAATCCATGGTGAAGTATCCATGTGTGTGTGTGTTGAAGAAGATTATAGATAGATAGATAGATAGATAGATAGATAGATAGATAGATAGATAGATAGATAGATAGATAGATAGATAGATAGATAGATAGATAGATAGATAGATTAGATTAGATTAGATTAGATTGCTTCAAGGTTAACCCCTGAAGGCTTTTCCAGAAATGGATATAGCCACAAGGCTGTGTAGGTTTAAAATTAGAGTTTTCCTTCTCCTAGAATAGTGGTGGTGAACCTTTGGCACTCCAGATCTTTTGGACCACAACTCCCAGAATTCCGAGTTTAGATTGCCAAAGGACTGTGGGAGTTACGGTCCAAAACATCTGGAGTGCCGAAGGTTCACCACTATTGTCCTAGAAGATGTCTCTTCTGTTTTTATCTGCCATTTTGGCATAAAGCCCTCTTCCACCTTCATCTTCTCGTGTAACCCTGGGAAGGAGCCCTTGCAACTCACCAAATCCTGAGCGGGAGTCCTGGAGGCAGCTCATGACTGTGTACAATTATGTTCTGGTAACTCCTGTGATGCAGCTAGAACTAATCGTATCAGATCTGCTGTTACATTAGACTATTCCAGTGACATGGAGAGGTTTTTTTGCTGCTTGGGTAACAGTTTTAACCTCCATATTAATCTACCCTGGCCTTGTGCTCTGGAGAGGCCACTTCAGCTTTGCATGCATTGTGGAAACAACACAGTTTCTCTATACAGAGCATGATACCATAGTCTCTTGAGACTAAAGAATGCCTATACTATACTACAGATAGATAGATAGAGATATAGATATAGATATAGATATAGATATAGATATAGATACACCAGCCACCCTCAGTACACATGGATTTAGTAAGCTGAATCTTACAACAATATCAGATATGTGGGATTGCTATAACCTCCATACTTGAACACAATGGCCAGCATCCTGTTCATTATTTCTGTGCTGTGGAAGCTGCCATGGTAAACTAATGAGGTACCAGCCACACACAGCCAAGTACAAGACCAGTACTTTATCAGATCAACATAGTAGCTTCTTCAGTTGGGGTTCCATGTACGTGAATTCCAAACTGAACAGAAGTCAATGTGATGGAGAACATCTGTGTACATTACATTATATTATGTATATAACAAATAATATATTACACAGGCTGCTCCTCCAAATATTCACTGTTACTCCTCAGTATCCAATGCCTGAAGAAGGAGCTTCACTTTGCCTAATGGTGTGGCTGACCCAGATTTAGCATCATAGATCCATGGGTGGAGGTGCTTTATGTAAATACCAGGGTGCCAAGTGTGAACTAGAAAAGGCTGTTGCCTTAAGAGCCTTCTTACATGTCTCCAAAGAATCTGCCTGCTACCTGTTGGAAATAGTATACAGTACTAAGTGACATTTCTGATACAACAGCTTACCAGGGGTGGAATCTGAAAGATAGGCTCCTAACTTATGTTTGCAGCCTGCATTTTGGAGCTCACTTTCAAGAAACAGACCTGGCATCTACATCAGCCATGAGACTCTGGGACTTTAACAAAGGCATATAATTTTTGGAACTACCCACAAGAGTTTGGGGCAAAGCCTGAAGAAGATGATTTGTCATTGAAAGCTTGCTGTTTGTTGTTTGCTTTAATTTATCAGTGGTCTACTAAAGGCATCACCTGCACCTACATTGGTTTTTTTTTTGGAGACCACATAGACCTTTTCTGAGATTTGAGTCCTTGCATGGACATCTGCTATATGCTTTTTTCTGTATCATCCACAATATTTTGTTGTACAGCCTGATTAAAAGTAATATATGTCATTTTTTTTACAAAGTGCTCTAATAAAAGTACCACCAGACCTTGTTTTCATATTTCATCTGCTCTGGATTCTTCTTGTGGTTCCTAACGGTTTTTCACAGGGATGATTTCACACATGTTGTGAAATCTGCAATTCCTTCTAAGATGTGTATTCTTTTTAAAGATGCCAGAATCGTAATTGTTTTAAAAACAAACACAATTCAAGAATCGGCTGTGGATCATGTAAAATATAAAAAATATCAGAGGTACTCCCCCACCCCGACATTATTATTATTCATTCTTGACATTCTCGATCGGTCTGGATATTAAATACTTCTCTCCAGCAAATGAGCAATCTAGATTATTTTCTTTGAGCACATGAGGTGTGTGGAAAGGGGAGAAGATTTCATGGCACCAGCGGGAGGTGGGAGTAAGAAGAGGGGGAATGAAAGATTCATGGTGCCTTTTTAACAGCCTTCATGTTCTTTGCAAGAGGCACCCAAGCCCTCTGCAGCTGTTGTTATGTAAAAAGCAAGAGCTGTTTCTGTCAGACAATTTGCTGGCGCCAGTTTGTGTTTGGCGTTCACTGTATTTCACACCGGACCTGTTCCTCCTCACTTGGACGGTCCTTTCAGGGTTTGTTTGAATTTCTCTTGGCGATTATTCAGCTTGAAGAGGGAGGGTAACCGGGCCTGCGGTTTGTCAGCCAAACCCTTCCTTTGGTCAGCTGGATGTCCTCTCCCTGGGAAGAGAGCTCACATCCACTTTATCTGTCTGAAAAACCTCTGAACTCCTCTGGCCTTTCTCGGGGATGTGGAGGACTGGTTCCGCTCCAGCCATGACGTCTGATTTTAATAAGGCCATGTTGGAGTCAGGCAACAGCTCCTGGGAGACCGATGAGGAAATGCAGTCTGAGGTTGTGTTGCTATTTGCTGTGTCTCCTTCCTTGGTTTTGGGACATTCCTCTGGGGGTGACCCTTGAGGAGGGAGCAGCAGTGTTTGGGTTCCCTCGGGGACCACGGCTGCTTTCATCTCTGGTTTTATCGCCGTCCACACAAAAGCCCCGCGTTTCTGTGAGAGGGAAACACAAGACGTTTGATGTTAGCCAGGGGGACCTATAAAGCAGCGAGGAGATGCAGCTGTGAGCTGAGTTCGTTGATTGTCTTAAGGGCTAGCACAGCATCTTTCTCCTCTCTTGGCCTCCCTGCTGGCCGACAGCCCAGATGATGATAGCTGAGAGGAACCCAAGAAAAGCGGAGCCATCCCAGCTTTTCTGATCAGCGGGACGAGCAAGGAGGCACCCGTGACAGAAGGGAGGCAACAAGTGAAAAGCGGAGAGAGCAGGACCTCCGTGCTGCTGGTACCACCTCTGCTCCCCAATTCTGGTTTTGAGTGGTTCCTTATTGCCTGCTGTTGGGCAAAGACTCTTTCCTGTCGGTTGTTGTGTGTTTTTCAGGCTGTTTGGCCATGTTCTGGAAATTAGAGAAACCCCTAGTTCCCTGAGCTCCTTGCTCTCTGAAGTCTGGTGAAACGTCAGGAAGAAAAACTTCCAGAACACGGCCAAACAGGCCCCAAATACTCACAACTATTAGATCCCGGCCGTGAAAGCCTTTGAGAATACTCTTTCCTGTCGTTTCTTGCGATGGAGGTTGTTATGGATAAAATTCTAAACCATTTGCCTTTACAGGCCAAAAATGTTTACGGTGCATTCTCAAATGCCTTTGGCCATTACAGTTGTAAAAAAAGAGAAGCATTATTTTAAAGGGGGGGGGAGGGGCATGGAAGAGTAAACAAAAAATTATCTCCCCCCCCCCCGAATAGTCCCAACAACAGGGTTCTCCAGAATCGTGACACAAAGTTTACTGATTACAGTGGACTCTCACATAACAAGCAGTTTGTTTAACAGAAAATCTGCTCAAAGGAAAAAAAATTCTGGAGATAGGGGAAAACTGCATAACAGAATCGCCTATGGGGCAAATCTGTACAACAGAAAAATGGTTGCAATTAGGGATTAATCGGTTTTTAATGCATTCTTATGGGAAATTTGTATAAAGGAAAATTTGCTTAACAGAATTTCATTTGGAACGATTTAATTCCTTTATACAAGGTACCACCACTGTATTTGGTTAATCCAGAGGACTGTAGCATCACTTTTCACAGGCTTTTATTGATTTTCTCTCTCCCTCGGTGGCCAGCCTGACATCAACCACATCAATTTATTCTTTATGTATTACGGTGTCTGTAATGCCTTTTGATATAACAGCACTTGGGTTTCCTAGGCCAAATAGACATCACAGGTAACATCATTCAAAGACAAAAATCCTTAAAGGCTGAAAACATTTCATTAGCATAGCAGGTGCCTTTAACACCTCTGGCAGTTTGCATATAAGCTTGTGTTTATATTTGGGTGATGAAAGAGATAAAATGAAATCACTATTGGCCTACCATCTCTAGCTTAAATGGCTGAGGAATAAAAGTACCAGTAAGTGGCTGGTTTTTATATGGACAGTAGTACCTTTAAAATTAAATAGCTAAATTATCAACAAATATAAATTTATCTGATTATATATCCCAATGATGCAGGAATTTGCTGCTGCTTGATAAACAAAGGTTTTATTTATACATTCTGAATTAAAACATTATAGATATAAAAAAGAATCTTTAGCTTGGACTAAAAGCAAAAGCCAGGCACTCATATCTAGTGGTACTAGTACAATCCTACAGCACCGCTACTCAGATCAGTGTGCTACTGAGTTCAAAGGGGGTTACACTCAGACCAGTGTATCACTTCAAGTATTTCCAATTTGTATAATCATTTTAGGGGACAAATATAGATATCTTATAGATAATAATACTGGAAACATGAAGAGAATCCCACAGACTGAGAAAACTCAATAAATAAAGAATATCAATTGACAACATTTGGACCCTTTTAGTAAGTGGGAGAACAAGAATTGTAGTGGACTATCAACCATGAGAACCTGAAAACTTTTAATGAATCTCCAGGATCATCCAGAGAAGAAACACTGCAGAGGCTGCAACGTTAAAGGCTGAACTTTGTTAAGAGCTACAGTACTTTCTCCTCCTCCTCAAAAGTGGAACTGTGGACAATCTTCATTGTTATTTTTGAGCATGCCTATAAATGAGATGCAAAATTGCTGGCTGCCTTCCCTTGTCCCTCTCAACAACGAAAAAAAGTCACTGTTGTTGCAACTATGGAAGCGGGAAGTGTGAGATCTGCACTGGGAGGGGCATGCCATCCTTGTTCACCCCGTGGTGTAACAGCTGTGGGTCTGTTGTATGATATTTTTCACTTCAGATCTCTGCGAAGGCAATTCAGGTGTACAGCACACCAAACCTGACTTCCGCTACTCTGTATTTCCTAATACACTGAGACCTAGAAGCCATCAGGTATTCTGCTGGTAATACTAAATGCCGGCGATGCTAGGGCGGTGCAATCACATTCCTTAGTGCTAGAACAATGCATTGGGAAACCCTGGGGTAAACACATGCTCCTGGTTTCCTGCTGAGCACTAATGGCACAGGATACACATGGCCTTACCTTTCCTTGATAGGGGATGCAGGGAGTTGTTCTGGCATCGTAATGCTGTTTGAACGTGAGCTGCTCTTGGAACAGTCTCGGGAGACTGCCTGGCGGTCGAGGAGATGCAAGGGGAACTAGGAGAGGAAACAAATTGTGTCAGCATTGAAAAACCATTGAGGAAATCATGGGGAATACAGATACCATAGGGCCCCTCTTACAATCTTTTAAGTGAATTAGTTAAAAAGGCATAAATAACTTTTTAAAAGCTGAAAACTGTATTGGAGACTATAGAGTGCGCAATCTATATAGAAAAGGAAGAAGAATGGTGGGTCTGCCCTTATGCTTTTAAAAAATTAATCAAAATCATATAAAATTGAAGCTGCTTTTCTACCTGTGGGACTTGCATGGACACAATTGACCTTCACCCATAGATTCAGCCTGAGATCAATTAATAACATACCGAAAGCTTTGCTGTATGAGACCCCAGGCCTCTCTACTCCAGCAGTCTGTTTGTAAAATGGTCAACCAAATGACTATGGCAGTGTTTTTCAACCACTGTTCCGCGGCACAGTAGTGTGCCGCGAGAGGTTGCCTGGTGTGCCGTGGGAAAAATTCTCCCTACACCAACAATGCCTCCCCCGCATCCCGCTCGCGACCAAGGCAGCGGTGCGGCGCCGGCGAGCCGGAGGAAGGCGGGGCATCCAGAAAGAAGCGGGCTGCCGCAAGGCTTCCTTGGGAGATGTAGTTCCTCCCGCAGGTCTGAGACGCGGTCCTGGGGAGGAGAGCAGACTACCTTTCCCGGCGTGCTTTGCGCACCGGCGAGGAAAGGCTGGCCGTGGGCGGGGAAGGAGAAGAAATAAGGGAGGAGGAGGAGGAGGAGGAGGAGGAGGAGACTGGAGAGCGAGAGAGTGAGAGAGAGCCGGGATACCCGCGCAGGCGCATTACGGCGAAGGGCGCTCCAGAAGCCGCTCTTAAAGGTTCTTGGGGTTGGTTCCCCCTCCTCGCTCACCGAACCCCCCTCCCTCCCTCCCCCGCCTCACGCACTCGCTGTTTGCCTCGCGAGGGTGGGCGCGTGCCCCTGCCGAGCCAGGTAGGAGCGCGCGTGCGCACCCCTCTTTTAAGGGTGGGGAGCAGGCGGCCGTTGACAATGGTCATTTTTTGTGGGGGGGTAAATAAAGGGGAGGACGTGGGAGGCTGAGGAGGGGATTCCTAGGACCTAGGGAGGAGACGGGGATGGGGGGTCCCTTCTGGGCCCTGTGGCTGCCTGGCTGGAAGGAGGCGGGGGTGGAGGAAGAGAAGGGAGGCTTATACTGGAAGGGGTAAAAGATGGGGGTTGGGGTCATATATGAAGAGCCTCCCCCAGCCCCACCTTCCTGGGTTTGCAAGTTCCTCTGAAAAAAAGTCCCAGGAGGAGGGAGGGGGAAGGTGAGGGCAGGCGGACATTTTGATAGGGATGCCTTGGGAGGGCCTGGGCTGGAGGATGGATTTGTTGTTGTTTTGGGGGGGGGGTGAGAAGTGTGTTTGTGTGTGTCTGATAGGCACAGAGTTAAATTTTTTAACATTTTCTAATGGTGGTGTGCCTCGTGATTTTTTTCATGAAACAAGTGTGCCTTTGCCCAAAAAAGGTTGAAAAACACTGGACTATGGGATGCCTGCCAAATGGGCATAAAAGCAACTGCAGTCACCTGCTTGTAGTTCCCAGAAGATGGTACTGAGACACATGTTGTCTCTGATACTGAAGATAATACACCGCCAGCTAGTAGTGAAATGGTGGCTAGCATTTTTATGTTTAATTGCAACTTAAGTGTTGGGGAACCTTTGGACTTTAATGTCCAAAATTTCTTAGTGGATGGGGCAGATTGTAGGCCAGGTCACCCAGAAGGGCAAAGGTTTCCCATTCCTAATCACCTCTGGATTGCAACTTCCTCTAAATCACTGGTTTTCAATAGGGATGGGCATGAAACGAAAAACAAAATGCTGTTTCGTCATTTCGTTACATAACGAAACAAAATGAGGAAGCAGCATTTCGTTACAGATAAAACAAAATAGTTGGTTTTTCTGTTGAAATGAACCGTTTCATTCCATCTGTAAAAGGAGTCCCTTACCTGCAGGGTGGCCGCCGCGGATGGAGCCCAGGAGAGGGAAAAGGAGGAGGTGCATCACCACTGCCGCTCTGGTGCTCCCCGCCTCCTCTCAGCCCGGCTTCCAGCTTCCTCTCAGCTGGGAGGTGTGTGGGTGGGGTGACTCCCCTGCATCATAGATGCAAGGGATTTAGTGCTGGGGAGCCATATTCAGAGGGCTCCTCCTGAGCTGTCAATGTATGGACTCCTTTAAAACTGGCCCAGTCGGCACCAGGGGATCTCCCTGTTGTTGACTGGGGCATTTTTAAAGGGTTCCAGCCCATGACAACTTGGCAAGAGCCCTCTGAAAATGGTCGGGTGGGCAGCGCGCTCACCCGGAACTGCCCAAACAACCATTTTCAGAGGGCTCCTGCCAAGCTGTCATGGGCTGGAGCCCTTTAAAAATGGCCCAGTTGGAACCAGGGGAATTCCTTGGTGCTGTCTGGGCCAGTTGTAAAGGGGTCCAGCTGACAACAGCTTGACAGAGCCCTCTGAAAATGGTAGAGTGGGCAGCTTGATCATCCGGAACTGCCCACCCAATCATTTTCAGAGGGCTCCTGCCGAGCTGTCATGGGCTGGATCCCTTTAAAAATGGTCCAGTCAGTACCAGGGGGATCCCCTGGTGCTCACTGGGCCAGTTTTAAATCAGTCCAGCTGACAACAGGTCGGCAGGAGCCCTTTAAAAATGGCTCCCGGGCACCAAATCTGGTCCCTCTAGGACCCAGGGGAGCCATTTTGTTTGTTTCATTTCATTTTGCATGATTTTTTTTTAAAAAAAGCTCATTAAAAATGAAATGAAATGAAATAGGGGTGGTCACGAAACAAAATGAAATGTTGTTTTTCCATTTCGTGCCCATCCCTAGTTTCTAGCCTTGGGTCCCAAGATGTTTTTGGACTCCCAGAAACCTTCACCACTAGCCGTGATGGCCACAATTTCTGGAAGTTGTGGTTCAAGAATATATGGGGACCCAGGGCTGGGAACCACGGCTTTAAATGTTGGTGCCTGAGGAGATGCTCCAATTGCTACACCATAGCTATGGCCCTGGAATTCCCACCCACTTCTTCACCAATTACCCTTTACATGCAACAGGTCACATGTTCTGAAGCTGAGGGATCAAGGAGCGGCAGCCAGGAAAGCCAATGCAATTCTTGGTTGCATCAACAGAAGAACCATAGGGTCTAGATCAAGGGAAGTGATAGTACCACTCTATTCTGCTCTGGTCAGGCCCCACCTGGAGTACTGTGTCCAGTTCTGTGCGCCTCAATTTAAAAAGGATGTTGACAACCTTGAGTGGGTACAGAGGAGGGCAACCAGGATGGCTGAAGATCTGGAAGAAATGTCTTACAAGGAGTGGCTTAGGGAGCTAGGGATGCTTAGCCTTTCAAACATGAGACTGAGAGGGGATATGATAGCTATTTTTAAATATTTAAAAGGATGTCATATTGAAGAGGAAGCAGGTTTGTTTTCCATGGCTTCAGAGACTAGGACTCGGGGCAATGGTTTCAAACTACTGGAAAAGAGATTTCATTTGAATATTAGGAAGAACTTCATGATGGTTACAGCTGTTTGGCAGTGGAATATGCTGCCACGGAGGTTGGTGGAGGCTCCTTCTTTGGAGGTTTTTAAGCAGATGCTGGATGGCCATCTGTCAGAAATACTGTGATGGGGGTTCCTGCATGTCAAGGGGTTGGACTGGATGGCCCTTGAGGTCTCTTCCAACTCTAACATTCTATGATTCTATGAAAAGGGAAAGGTACCGATTCCAATGACATTATTCCCAATGTAGTATGGGTTTGTAGACCTCAGCACAGGGGGAACAAATGAAGACTGCATCAGCAGCAGCACAATCTCCATCATCTGCTAAATTTAACTGAAGGGCTGCTTTACAGCATCTTGCAGGCCAGGAAACACAAAACAGTTGGACAATTAACAAGTGAGATCCAGATTACAGAAATTCATCTTTTGATGAATTTGCTCAAGTGTTCAGATATCAGGACAGGTCTTTCTCCCAGTCTTCCCACTTTCACAACCGTGTTTTTGGCATTGCTTATGTTTTTAACTATGGTATTTGTTTGATACTTTCTAGTATTTGTGTACTCACTGTTGTTACATGTAAAAACTATCTCTTAATGAAGCAGCCTTAGGTCTTCTTTAAGAAAGCCAGGGTAAAAATATTTTAAATAATCTGTATGTCCTGCTGCAGTACATGCACTGCAGCTACATTCACTACTTTAGAGCAAAACATTCTACAAGCACTACTCAACACTTTGCTGTTTCCTCTTCCTAATAACACTTTGTCAATCATCTGACAACTGCTGACTTGCTGCAGGAAGGTCAGAATTGTCCTTATAATCATTAATGTCTATTTTGGGTTGAAACAGGGGTGGCAGGGAGTTTTTCCCAGTTGGACAAGCATGTCAGATCTGCTTTGACTGGGATTCCTGCACTGAGCGGGGTGGTGGGGGGTGGTGGACTCAGTGACCTTACAGGCCTCATGCAACTCCATCATTCCATGATTCTATGATCTGTCTTACCTATTCCACGAGAAGGCTTGCTGTGGTATTTAACTGGCCGAGCCAACAGGCAATTGGGCTCCTGGAAGTCATTTCTCTGGGTGCTCTGTTTATCGTAGGGTGGCTTTGGACGCTGAATAAAAGATTCACCCTTTGGCCACCAATGATCCTTTTACAGACAATGGGAAGGAATGGATTTATGAACATCCAGGTTACATAGATAGTAATATTGGCAGTGGTGAACATGGATGCTCCATGTCTTTACTGTTCTTAAAAGACTTCCATTAGAAAATTGGAAAGATATATACCCCAAACTTTATTCATTTGAAAGACCTTGAAAGTCTTGTCAGTATATGAATGAGCAACATACAGATGAAAATTTTGTATGGATATGTACATTTACATTTGGAAGCCTTTTATAGAAACTTATATGCAGATTTTGTTACTATTATTGGTTTACCTATTTTAAAAAAATACTGATTCTGCTCTGGAAGTAATGTTACAACAACAGATTGGTTATGGAGCCCTGGTGCACATTTAACCAAACAAAAATAACCAAACAAATAAACAAACAATCCTTTAAGGCCTATAAGAGGCCTAGGAAGTCTCTGTTTAGATGACAAATTGCAGTTTGTGACTGATTTATTCTTCTTACATTATTAGAGGGAAATGCAGTGAGACAGATATCTAGTCTCGTACACTCCCAGATGCATTTGCTGGGGCCACTGTGAGATGCAGGAAGCTGGACTAGATGGGCCCTTGGCCTGATCTAGCACGGCTCTTCTTATGTTATTATGTTCTTATGGTCCAGAGGAGGGTGAAAATGGCCCTCGGAGGCTTTAAAGTGGCCCACTCCTGCACTATGTGAGTTGAATTATTACAGAAAACCTCTAGTTTGATGTGCTACTCTTCCTCCTCTGGTCTACCCCAGAGGTGACACTTGATTCAGTTTCATCATTTAACCTACCAGAAACTACAAATTGTCAATACATCTAAACTATAAGCCAAGAATCAAACAAATCAGGATCATAAACCGCAGTTTTATTGTGGCTTGTTTCTATAAACCACAGTTCGAAGCAGGAATTGGAGAAACAGAATGGGAGAGGAAGGGGTGGATTCTCCTGGTTCAGAGCTGACCTTGGAACTGAAGTATGCAGGTTTCCTCTCTAATTTGAACAAACCACAATTTCAACTCTCTGGGCAGTAACGGTGAACCAGGATTATTTTAAACCTAGATTAGCCTGCTTCTATCCATTGCAGTCCTGCTGAAAAAAGGAACAGGGTAGCCCACCAGCCTAAATCTTTGCAAGGTATATGTATGTGTAGGCCTAAATATTTACTTACTTACTTACTTATACTTACTTACTTACTTACTTACTTACTTGATTTATATACTGTAGCATCTAACCAAAGGTCACTCTGGGCAGTTTATAAAGTGCAAATATAAATAATACAATCAATTATACAAGATACAAAATACAAAATATTACTAAATAAAATCATAATAATCATAACTGAATCAACATAATAACCATAATTGAATCAAAGAAATAAACAAGGTGACAAAACTCTAAAATAACATTTAAAAGAAATGGATAGAGGCGGAATGGAAATCTTAAAGACCAAGTCAGCAAATTTATTATCCGTGGGTGGGGAAAGCCCATCTAAACACCCAGGCCTTTTAAAAAAAATACTTGCAAAGTGGGTGTGAGACAGATCTCAGAGGGCAGCTAGTTCCACAGATGTGGCGTGACCACCAAAAAAAGCCCAATTCCTGGTGGATGCACCCTCAGATGACCTGTCTAGAGGAACAAAACAAATGCAGTGGGAGCTGTTCTGACAGATAGCAGGGTCCGAAACAATTTAGGGCTTTGTATGTCAGCATGAGAACCTTGAAGTCAATGCCCAGATGTTGGGCATGTTATTTTATTGGCTTACATCTCCCAGAATCCCCCAGGCAGCACAGAGGAAAGCAAGGCTCACCTGCTTTGATTTTCTGTCCTCTGTGTCCATATATAGTATTGGCTCATTAAAATATTTGGTGTTTGTCTTTATGCATTTAATATGGATCGGGTGTGGGTTATTGCGCCACTCGAGTGTATATCGTTGGTGTTTTTTCTTTGGAGTATATACATCTTCAATCTTCTCTAGTATTTTGTTCCTTTCTGGGAACTCAATATTAAATACTCTGAAGGTATCTGGACTGAAAAATAGAAACAAGCTGAAGGAATATTAAGAACCTTAAATTAACATGTGAAATAAAATTACAGCCAGAGCCCTTTCTGAAATATATATTATTTTAAATTCCATTCCATTTCAAAAAATAACGAGCAAAGTTTTAAGGTATACAGGCAATTTTAAAGGGAGCAAGAACTCCATCCTAATAATGTATTATATAATATCCAATCAACTATGCATTCATAGTTAAACAAAAAGAGGCAAACCCATAAGATGAGAAATAAAAGTACATGAAAAATATAACTGCAAAGGGCGAGCATCTCCTGGATGTTTTGGTTTATATCTCCCATTTTTCAATGCCATTTTGCAGTGCTCAGTAATGCAATGAACAGGTCAGGATATGGAAATATTTTTTCTTTTGGACTGCAATGTCCACAATCCTCCAGCCAGTGATTATGCTAGCAGAAGGACTTGAGAACTTATATCACAAAAGAAGGGCTTTCCCATAGATTAAGCGCTACACTTGGACAAGATCTGTTGAGGAATAAAATTTGGTGGGCAACCTTGGAATAATCCCTCTCTCAGCTTTATCCACTTTCAAGGATGATTATGAGGACAACAATTAGAACAGACTGCAACCATCCCCAATATCACCCTGGTTGAAGGAAGAATTTAAAATGGTTAGATATCAACGATCCATGGGGGCTTCAGACACTTGAACCTTCACAGTAATCTGTAAGGTATTATCTTTCTCCTCATCTAAAGTGGTGGTGATGCCCTAAAGCCGGAACTGAGATCCTTCAGTGTGAACCTGCTGGTTCATAGCAAATGATGCACTAAACAGTACAGGGCTCCCATAAAAAGTCAGAGCCTATGCTTTTTTTCCTAAGAGAAGCGTCCCTCAATGCATATTTTGCACATTAACTTGCTTTTGTTTTATAATTGGTCACTGTGAGATAATCACAGGGTTCATTTGCATGCCTGATTTTTCAGACATGTCACTTTGAAGGATTTAAGGAGCCCGTGGCACAGTGGTTAAATGCCTGTACTGCAGGTAAAACTGTGCTCACGACTTGGAGTTCAATCCCAGGTAGCAGGCTCATGGTTGACTCAGCCTTCCATCCTCTGAAGGTCGGTAAAATGAGTACCCAGCTCACTGGGAGAGCAATGTGTAGCCTGCATACTGTAATTAAAAAACTGTAAACCACCCAGAGACTACTTGAAGTGGTATGAGGTGGTATATAACCAGAACACTTTGCTTTATGTCCCTGGAGATAAAAGTAGGTGAAAACTAGACATGTTCCTATCCCTTAATTTTTATTTATTTATTTAGAATATTTTTAGCCCACCTTTCTCCTTGGAAAAGGACCCAAGGCGGTTTACAGTAATAAGGGACAATATACAGTCCAGTACTGTACAATTAAGACATATTCAAGTTTGAGAACAGGGAATTGAGCGACATCTTACACTTACAGCATTAAAAGACAATGTTAAAGCTACAAGAGAACGCAACAGCAAGAGAGAGTAAAAATTCCATGTAATCATGCATGACAGACCATCCATACATTATGGGGAATGGAGACTAATGTTGAAAACATAGTGTCAATGCAATCACACAAGGGAGATATAAACACAAAGTTATAAGTGGTTATAAACACAAAGTCTATGAAATCATGTATGGTAGATTGAAAAATCAGGTACGCAGCTTGGGGGTGCTCCTGGACTCATCCTTGAGCTTGGATGCCCAGGTCACGGCTGTGTCCAGGAGCTCATTTGCATAATTAAGGCTAGTATGCAAGTTACGCCCCTTTCTTGAAAAACCAGCTCTGTCCATGGTGACACATGCCCTAGTGACGTTCCGGCTGGACTACTGTAATGCACTCTATGTGGGGCTATCGATAAAAAGCCTCAGGAAACTTCCACGGGTACAGAGATCACATTACACCCCTATTAAAACAGCTCCACTGGCTGCCAATCAGCTCTCGAGGACAGTTCAAGGTGCTGACCTTGACCTACAAAGCACTATATGACCTGGGTCCTAGCTATCTCAAAGATTGAATCTCACAATATGAACTGACTTGTATGTTAAGGTTGTCAGGAGAGGCCCTTCTCTCCATCCTGCCACGCTCACAGGTACGTCTTGTGGGTACCCATGAAAGGGCCTTCTCAACTGCTGTACCCAGACTCTGGAACTCCCTCCCACCAGAGGCCAGGACTGCCTCATCTCTGTTGTCCTTCCGGAAACAGGCAAAGACCTTTCTCTTCAGGCAAGCTTTCCCTGAATGATGGACTACCATGTGTATTTTAACCATGTAGCTTTAATGTAATGTTGTCTATTAATGCTGTAAGATGTCCCTCAATTCCTTGTTCTCAAATACTTGAACATGTCTTAATTGTACTGGACTGTATATTATCCCTCATTACTGTAAGTCACCTTGGGTTCGTTTCCAAGGAGAAAGGCGGGGTAAAATACTCTTAAATAAATAAATAAATAAATAAATAAATAAATAAATAAATAAATAAATAAATAAATAAATTCATATAAAGGTATGCCTGATCCAACCCAGACTCTCTTAGCATCTCAGCCAGCCTGCCCACACACTGCTATGTGGGATCCAGGGGCTTTTAACCAACTGGTTATCAGGAACACCTTCGTCTCATTCTTGACAAATGGCTGTTCAGGATGCTCTCCTCAGAATCATGAGATTCATTCCCTATGGAACGTTCCTCCTTGCTATACTTAGCATTCTCCCTGCTCCTTGTTCTTCCTTCTGTCTGCAGCAGCCTCTATCCCTCACCAGCCTTCGTAATGTCTTGCTGGGAACTCATTCCACTTCTATTCTTAGACCTCGGCCTCTATCAGTAGCCTTTTTGACACAGAGGATCAGCCTGATGTCTACATGGCAGATACAATTTGTCTGACTGTCTCATCTAAAAGATTTTGGTACTTACCCTTTAGCCAAGCTTCCCTTTAACCTGGCCAACCCACTGCATACTACCAAATACTGCACCTCTTGAACCCTCATTCTTGTTTAAGAACCCAGATACGGATTCTCTTTCTTTGGGGTCCTACCTATTTACCCAGCCTTTCCTAAACTGGTGCCTCCCGGGTGTACTGCACTACAACTATTGCCATGGGAATCCTACTTTTAGGATCCTTGCACTAGTATGGGCAGTGCTTGATGGATGAGTTACTGTTTCAGGAACCATGAGCAGGCTTGAACCATTCAGATGACCACAGGAAAGGACTGGGCTATTTCCTGATGAGTGTGGCAAGCAACTGGTTTTCTTCCCAGATGAGCCAAGATCATCTGACTTATTGGGCACCAAACTCCACCATCTGAGACTGTACTGTCACACACATTGCAGGTGGTTTCAACTGGTTCATCTCCTGGAAGGTGCAGCAGGGGATTTGAACTCTTGGACCCTGGCTTTACTCAGGTGCTCTGACACCGTACCCTATCCAGAAGGCTACATATTGTTACAGCTGATCATTCAAGGGGAAAATATGGAGAACTTGAATGGCTGAAGAACCAGACACTGGTTTGAATGCAATACAAGGTCATCATTTAGATTTGCCACACCCAGTGTCTGGGTTGCCATAATAATGATGGCCACTCCAGCCTGCAGTGGAAGGAAAAGGATGAGGGAAGGAATTCCACAGGTGAAACTCTTTTTAAAAAATCGTTATAGCTGCCTGCAGGAAGCACTACATCTGCCTGACGTTTACTTCACAACTTTTCTAGGTTTGGGATATTTAAAAAAAAATAAGGTAAACTTAATTTTTAGCCAGAGAACCGAAAAGCTTGCAAGAGCTACTCTTTCCCCCGAAAACTCCAGCCAGCAGAGTGCATGATGGTTGTGGGATTCTGGGTGTTGTCGTACAACCTCCCTCCTCCCCCACGCCCCAAAAAACCCAGCCAAAATTGCTTTCAAAAGAGCGCAGGTTTGCTTTTCCTGGACTACAACCCCCGGAAGTCCACTGGCAAGGCTGTTGGGAGTTGTAGTTCCTCACTTCCCCAGGCAAAAGCCCCTGGGCGACCCGGTCCCAAAACGTCAAGCCGCAGATATCCCGAGAGAAGCACTTACACCTGTTGCGGAGGGACCCTCCGCCGCCGCCCCGTGTCCATAATATTGGGGAACATGACGTCGCGACCCCACGGGAGAGGCGCGGGGGCTTGGAGGGCAGGACGGCGTCCCTGGGGGGGGGGGGTGTTTCCGCGGCCGGCTGCTGCTTTGATGCTGCCTGGTTGCTAGGCGACGGCGGCCCGGTGGAAGGCGGGGGGGAGAGAAGGCTCCGGGCTGGAAGCGCGGCCTTCTGAGGGAGGCGGGTTGAAAGGATGATGGCTGGCTCTTATGAAACGGGCTGCCTGCGGCCAGGGATCCTACTTGCAAAGATCGCCGTTTCATAAGAGCCACCCTCCTGTCAGGCTTAAAAGGGACCATCCTTCCAAAGGCCAGCTCTGATGCTTTGCAAACGAGAAGTAAACACCCCCCCCCAACACACACACACCCCTCTTCCTTCAAAGGGGCTCGTTCTTAGATACATCACAGAATCATGGAGTTGGAAGAAGCCCATAAAGTCTATCCTAACCAACACTCTGCACAGTGCAAGAATCCAAAGTCTGAAAGACAATTGCCTGATTTGCCCTTGAATACCCCCTCCTCACCTCCCAAGGTAAATGGTCTTACTGACATACTGCTCTAATTTGGCTTTTCTTTGGCCTCTTGAAGATGAACGCTGCATCTCTTGTGGGTGTGGTTACATGTGTACGCCTCTCTTTTTCTTTCTTAAAAGGGAGCTAGAAAACTCTCCTTCTAAAATTAGGCATTTCACTGTAATTCTCTTTTTTCTTTCTCCAGACTTATTTTATAACTTCAATTTCATCAGATGTGTAAGATGGGCTTTTAATGATGGGCTAAGTCTTGGAAGTTATCAATTCATATGGTCACCAGAAGATGGACACAGCATGATAGCACATGACATTAGATCGCAAGTCTATAGGGGAAGGAGTTGTTTGTCTTACTTCTGTATCTACACTGTCCAGGTTTGTTTTCTTCCATAACAACGTAGCATTTTGTGAAACTTGAAAGACTAATAATTTTAATAGCATTATTATTATTATTATTATTATTATTATTATTATTATTATTATTATTATTATTATTATTATTATTATTATTATTATTATTATATGAACTTTTAAGTACTCGGTTGTCACTTGATTTTTTGCTACTAACTGAGCAAACTTTGGCTTTTAAAATGTAGACTACACATTTCACAGTCCATTATCTTTGACTATGTTCAGATAGCCTTCTGGGAAATGTAGTTTAAAAAGATTTCCCTTCTCAAGAAAGATCCCTAAAATCAGAATAGTAAGACCTTTTCTTAAAAAAAAAACAGCACATACATTCTTTTAAAATTAGAATTCTCATTTATTTATTTATTTATGGAATAACAGCCTAATCAGGCAGAGAATGAAAGCGATAGAGAGTAAGAAACTGCTTTATATCCCATTGGATGATTTGTCCACAAGGCTGAACAGATTGGCTTTTCTTCTAAGGGACAAATTGGGAAATCAAACACCCAACCCCTGGCTCTGCAGTCAACTCCCACAAGCTCCAATCCATTCAACTACCCAGCCAACAGCTAGATGCACAACTGTCCTTAAAGATATGTAACCAAATCCACTTTTAGTTCCAGCTTGATTAGACCTCTGTGCCATCATAAGGTCCCATTCCTGCAATGTCAGAAGAACCCACTTCCTGGTGTCACAATATGGCTCTGAACTTTGAGGGAATGGGAAGCTGCTGTACTAGCATACCTAGACAGGGGCTTCTCTGGAACAGCTGTCACAGCAATCGAATGTCATTCTGTGCCTTTAATGTAAATCACATTGCGCATTTGTTGAATGGATGACTGATTCAGAAACGCATCCTATAAACAATTATGCCCACTGATGTGGAAGTTGGGATCCCATTATTGGTTATGATGTGAAACAGACAGATTGGACCCATCTTCCTGTACAAACCCTCCCGAACTTTGAGATTGAAATAATGCTTTGCATATTAATTAGCAGAAAATATTTCTGGACATTTAGGTTTGCCTCAGGCACCTCAGTCTGTTGGGTTGGCCTTACCGCATCTTTCCTTAAATTTGCATAATTAAGCTGACTGACTAAAAACTGATGACTCATTGTGTTTCATTTCTGTTCAAATCACGATTTCTTGTTCAGTGCTGACAGAAGGGAGTAAGGAAAAATAATGAAAAATGCTTAATTTGTCCACCAAAATGTCATTGTGAAAGCAATGTGACATAGCGCTCATCTATAAACATTTGCTCCAATAACTAAGGTTGCCTGCTTGCTCACTCATTTGCCCTTTAAACACTCTTACTTCACAACCATTAATTGTTGACAGATTGCCTCCATCTCCCATAATTACAGTTGTGGCATGCAGGGTGACATCCAATTGCAGGGATGCTAAAACCCATTTCCTCTTTTTAAATGGATTTTTATCCCAGGTTTTTGCAACGCTGTTATAAAAAAAGGAGAGTAAAATTCTATGTAAAGTTATGAGTGATGAAAACTAACATTGAAAACATAGTGTCAATGTACTCACACATAAGTGGATATAAACACAAAGTCTATGCAATCCTACAGAGTCATATGAAAGACACCTAATTGGTAGTCCAGCATTCAGGGAAAGCTTGCCTGAAGATAAAGGTCTTTGCCTGTTTCCTAGCCTAAACCTAGCATGAAAATAACATGGGAGAAAATTCTTGTGGTCAATTTCTGTGTTATGGACCACTATTAAAGATGCAGAAGACCTGGAGAAAATGCAACCTTACTGGAGAGGCTAAATACTGATGAAGCAAGTTGAGACTAAACTCTTTACTCCCTAATTGGATGATGACTGTTGTGCTGTTTTGCCTAAGCAACCCTATTTTTACTGTGTTCGTCTCTACAGCCACTTCTCACTTAACAACTTACCTGCTTAATGACCACTTAGACTTATAACCAGCAGCAGTGGCCAAGTTGCCGCCACTGCCAAATTGCCGCCTGAGGAAGAACCGGCTATTCCAGCCCACGGGGCCTGGGCTGAAGTGTCCAGCTTGATTTTCTGCTTGCCTGCGCCTACCTTTTCAGTGGCTCAGAGGGGAGGAAGTAGGGCTATAGTGTGCCTCCCATCTTCATCCTCCTCCCCTGCTTCCAAATAATGGGTGTTGCTGCAAGTGTCACAATGTCTCTCTCAGGGAGGAGAATGACCGAGTACGGCAAACCACTGACCACCTTCCTCTCTACTTTCAATTCCTTTTTGTTTTGCTGCTCTGGAGAGCCATCCAGCTGTGGCCTGCCTGAGAGAAAGACAGCCTCAATACACCACAAGACAACCTCCTTCAGCTCCTAAAAACCAATTCACTTTATGACGTAAAGTCGTAGGAATGGAACTCCGTCGTTAAGTGAGGAGTGCCTGAAGCGTCTACTCAGATGTAAGCACCCCTGACTCCAGTGAGCTTACTCTGGGTAAGAACGTACAGTGGTACCTCTTAAGACAAATGCCTCGTAAAACAAGAAATGTGTAGGAAGAAGAAAATATTCCGCAAATAGGCATGCTTCACATGACAAAAAATTCCCTATGGGATGCTTTGCAAGACAAAAACCATTCTGCATGTACCCGGGGGGGGGGGGACCCAGTTATTTTTGTATTTATTCTACCTTCCAGAACAGATTAATCCATTTTCAATGCATTCCTATGGGAAACTGTGTTTCATAAGACAAAATTTTCTTAAAACAAATTGACCTGTAGAACGAATTAAATTTGTTTTAAGAGGTAGCACTGTATAGGATTTGAGCTTTAACTGCCTTGATATATCTGCTCTCCAATGCATAGAAACAACTAAAAACAATAAAAAGTTCATTTTAATGAAGGTATTTATTCAGGCCCTTAAAAAAAAAAAGAGGCGGGTGTCGTGTTGAACAGATAGCATCATAAGAGCCAATGGGCTAAACTCCACTTCCCCCTGCAACCTCTGTTCTTTTTCTGGCTATGTGCCTGCTTATTTTTCTTGGCCAGCCAACTTCTTCCCTTTTCTGCATGCCTGGTTACAGCATGATGCTGTCAGAGAACATTTTCGCCATATACGCAGTGGAGTGTGCTCCCACAAGTACAGAAAATCTACAGCAAAGCCTGCAAGGCTGAGGTGGGAAGTCTGTCAGTGAGTTTTCTCAAATCTGCTATAGATCAGGTCAGGGTTACAAGAAAGGCCAGGAAAAGAGAGAAATGTATTGAAAATAAAGTTCTTTTTTTTCTAGCAGCCTTAAGAGGAAAGCATGTGCAGCTTTCTACAGCTGCTGAAAACTCAATGAAAAATTCAGGCAGTTCCCTGAGGGCAGCCCAAGTGCAGCAAAGGTTTCTGGGAGTTTTGACACTATAAAATGCTCACTGACCTCACACTCCAGAGAAAACCTCCCCTGAGCCTTTGGGGGAAATGGCGAATGTCATCCTTGATTAAAGGGAACCAGCATTTTTAGAGCTCTTGATTCACACAACTCAACAATAGTCAGAACAGAACCAAGGGTTTGGTTTTAATTGGTACGATTAATTGCAGTCGTCATTATGTCTTGTGAACCAAAACATAGCACATTGCATTACAAGTAGTTCATTATATCCAAGCGATTCTTAAGGTTAGGAAAATGTTGGTGTTCCAGATGTTCAAGACTCCAGCTCCCATTGTCTGTTATTACTGGTACTGCTGCCTAGGGCTTCTGGGAGTTGAAGTCCAAAACCTTCATAGGGCAGTGATTCTCCGGACCATATGCAAGTCATTAGCATATTTTTGCCTTCAACTCCCAGCAGCTCTAAGCAACAAAGCCATAAATGAATAATGGATGGAAACTGTAGTTCACAAACATTGGGAGGACCACATTCCCTATTACAGTACTGCTATATATTGGTAGCCATTGATAGTAGATCCAGATTGCACCATCTATGCATAAAGGGGAGAGACTACCAAATGTTACTAAGGGAGCTTTGCTTAGATTTAGTACAGAACATCTGAGTGGGAGAAACCCCTAAGGACCAATGAGCCATAAATGTGAAATGAGCATGCTCAGTGGCTAGGGAGTGGCATCCCAGGGTTGAAGGCATGGTATTCTGAGAAGACAGGATGGAAAGAATGACATTGAGTTTCCATGAAAAAAGGAGTGGTTAGGTAGCTGTTGGACATCTAGGAGCATGTGTGTGTTGTGTCATTGCAGTCATGACCGACCCTTCGTGACTCCACGTCAGTGTTGCAAATACAGTATTTATGATAGGGTCTTGCACCTGTCCTTTCCTCTGTAAGAAAGAGATTTCAGTATTTCTCAGGGACCACCAATAGCAACTCCAGTTAAGGAAGTGCAGTGAATCCCCTCCTGGTTTGAGTCTGCACTTTACAAAGTTATCCAAGGTGACAGAATATGGCAAGACAGAATGGTTTCCCATAGGCAAAAGTGTTAGTCAAGGGTGCCATTTATCCTCTTATCCTCTAAACATATCATACAGAAAGCCAGATTAGATTCAGATGAAGGAGGAGTGAACACTGGTGGAAGAAACATCAATAATTTAAGACATACAGACGGCACCATCTTACTAGCAGAAAGCAGCATTGACCTGAAATGACTTTTAGTGAAAGTGAAAGCAGAAAGTGCCCAGGCAGGACTGCGGCTGAATGGTAAGACAAAAAAACATGTAAATAGACAAACTACACAACTTAAGTGTTGACAATAAAGATACAGAAATATTTTTGTGTACGTTGGTTCAGTCATCAATCCAAATGGAGACTGTGATTAATAAATCAGAAGACGGAGACTTAGAAGGGCAGCAATGAAGGGGCTCAGAAAATGTCATCAAGCAGACTGTTGTGTCACTGGAGACCAAGACCAAAATCATCCAGGCTCTTGTATTTCCTATCACAACATATGGGTGTGAAAGTTGGATAGTTAAGAAAGCTTTCCAGGGCACCGAGGTAGGGGTGGGGAGTGATTAGTTTGCAATGTGCTGCTGGAGGAGAGCTTTGTGGATGCTTGGGACTGCTAGAAAGATGAACTGGGTTCTAGATCAAATCAAGCCGGAACTATCTCTGGTGGCAAGAATGTTGAAGGTGAGGCTGTCTTACTTAGGACACATCATGGGAAGGCAGGATTCTCTTTAAAAGACAATAATGCTAGGAAAGGTTGCAGGCAGCAGGAAGAGAGGAAGAAAGACCAAATACGAGATGGATTGACTCCTTCAAGGAAGCCAGAGGCTTGAGTATACAAAAGCTGAGCAGGGCAATTGAAGACAAGACACTTAGGATTCATTCACAGGATTGCTATACATCTGTGGCAACTTAACAGCATATAACAAGAACAACCAACAAGGTGATGAATCCATTTCAAGGAAAGAGTTCAGTGCATTAGATATTTTGAGAAAAGTACTGGCTAAAATCCAGAATACGTTTACAGCATTCTTGAAATTGAAGTCACCAGCCACTACTGGAGTTTTGGAAGAGTAAGCATTTTATTTTGTGTAAACATATCAGGCAAAATCCAAAGGAAAAAAACAAGAAAAAGAATAAGAAAAAAAAACACATAGAACCTTAAAGAATATTATATTTTAATGTGAGCTTTCATGGATCACATCTACCTCTTCAGACATATGGAATAAAATGAAATACAGAATGAAAGATCAAAGTTATCAGTAAAGCATTCAAGACATTAATCAGCTTTAAGAATCTTGGATTTGTGGTTACATCTCACTTGCAGCAATTTATGGCAAACACTTCACCACTTGTCTCCTGTCCCATAGATAGCTACCTTCATTCGGTCTGCTTTTTCACTTCTCCTAGCCCAGTTTTATTGTTTCCCCAGGGGCAAACTGCTAAAAATTCCACACGTTAACAGGACACAAAACAGCCCCACTTTCTCCTATTAATGGATGAAAATTTCAAGACGAATTTCTAACACATTAAACCAGTGGTTCCCAACCTGGGGGTCGGGACCCCTTTGGGGGTCGGATGACCATTTCACAGGGGTCGCCATGACCCAGTGAAGAAAAAGGCACAAATGGCTTAGGTCTGGATGAGGAGGGAGAGGAAGGGGGGGAGAGTGAGTTACAGCTTGATAGGTTGGAAGGGATGTCAATCAAAGGCACCGGAGGCTGCTATTGGCTGAGGGTGCCTGTGTAGAGGGAAATTCTCTACGGCACCTGTAGAAGTGGCCTGCCAAAGGGGGCCTGTAGCCTCTTCCAAGCAGGGCAAAAGGGGTCACTACAACATGAGGTACTGTATTAAAGGGTTGCGGCATTAGGAAGGTTGAGAACCACTGCATTAAACAAATTGTTTAGAGCCACAGTTTCATTCATTTACATTTGAGAGGGGAGAGTAAATACCATGGAGGCTCATGCTATTCCCAAATGAGTGTGTTTAATTATGTTTATTCATTAAAATAAACACATTATTCATTTAAAATACTGCTGTCATTCCTTTTTTAAAAGAATTTTCAACTGCAAAGATTTAATTTTTTTTAAAAAACACAACACCCTTAACAATTAAAAGCAATGAAAGCAGCAATAAATAGAAGAGCAGCAATAGCAGTCACTGTTACGCAAAGCTGTAAAAGGTTGAACCTGTTGTTAACTGCCCAGAGTGACCTTGCTGCCAGATGGCCGGTATACAAATCCAGTAAATAAATAAATAAATAAATAAATAAATAAATAAATAAATAAATAAATAAATAATAATAATAATAATAATAATAATAATAATAATAATAATAATAATAATAATAATAATAATAATAATAATAATAATAATAATAATAAAAGTTAGAATCAGTTATGACCAAATTTGAACTGAGGATTGAGGGCCAGTTATTTGGATCTGTTCAATAACTTACCCCAGACCTTGTAAAACTTACTTCTTTGGATTACAGTCTCCAGAATCCCCTAACCAGTATGGCCATAATAAGCCATTCTTTATGTTATGTGCTGTCAAGTTAGAACTGAATTATAGTGATCCTAATGAGCCTTACAAGGTAAGTGAGGTCTATCTATCTATCTATCTATCTATCTATCTATCTATCTATCTATCTATCTATCTATCTATCTATCTATCTATCTATCTATCTATCTTTCTTTCTTTCTTCTTCTTCTTCTTCTTCTTCTTCTTGTTTGTCCCACTTGATAGTGGGGTCCGCTATTCTTGTTTTGGCCTTCCACTCAGCGCGGTCATGGGCTTTCTAGGTAGAGAGTAGTCAAAAGTGGTTTACCATTTGTTTGGACCGTGCAACTTGCCCAAGGCTACATAAGTTGCCTTTTCTCTTGGGAAGCACAGCGGGGAATCAAAGTCCTGTCCACCAGCACTGCACCCAGGTATTCCAATTCACTGAGAATCCAGTCGGCTGGCCATACTGTAGTTGAACAGATAGAGTTGGCAGATATAGCTGAACCTCTGTCCAGAGTAGTGGTTCTCAACCTGTGGGTCCCCAGCTTTTCCTGGACTGCAACTCCCAGAAGTCGTCATCACTAGCTGAGCTGGCCAGGATTTCTGGGAGTTGCAGTCCAGGAACATCTGGAGACCCACAGGTTGAGAACCACTGGTCTAGAGTGACCTTAATACGGTTTTCAAGGTAAGCATCCCAGTTAAGAAATGGCTTAGCAGTTCCACACAACCAGTGAGCTTCCATGACCGATCAATGATTTGAACCCAGGCCTCTTCAGTCCTAGTCTGTCACTCTATCCACTACACTGCATTGGGTATCCAAAGCAAAGGTAACTTCAAATTTTTTTTGCGTGAGTAACCCAGAGGCAGTAGAAGGAGGCTGGAGAGTGTGGAATTCCAGCATGGTTATCTAAGTTTGCTGACGTTTGGAAAACAAAATGATGACAGGGGTGCAATGTGTTCCCAACAATGGGCGGCATAGCAAGAAGAATAGGCCATTAGGCACTATTTGTCATAGTTAAGCTGTGGTCTCAATAAAGCATTGCTGATGACCTGAATTCATTATCTGGACAGGCTAATCCAGCAGTCCCCCTGGCTGGCTGATGAAAAAGAATGCACTTGTTCTACCCATCCTCGACAGACGGTAAAGTGTGAGAACGCTGTCAACCCATCAATCCTGTGTTGGTTCCATGAAAGCTTAACTGCAATTTTAAAAACAACTACTAAATGTATTTATTTTATTTCAGCAATCCGTATTCTGTCCAATATAGTGTGAACCACTGTGTTGGGTGGCTGACAATTACATAAATATTCCTCAAAGTTGACTATTAATCTCGATCCATCTCCCCATCTCAATCCTATCCCGAACAAACCAAATTAAAAAAACAAACAAAACAAAAACAAAAAACAAACAAACAAAAAACCAAATCACACAAAGAAACCCATTGCTCTCACTCTCTCCGAAGGAGTCCAGGAAGAGACTGGTCTTGAACCGCATCTTAAAAGCTGGTAGGGAAGGGCCTGATGGATCTCTGCCTGAAGGCTCTTGCAGAGATGTGGGACCAGTACTGAGAAGGCTTGTTTCCTTGCAGATGTCTTCTTTGCCTCCTTCTGAGTGGCCACCCATAGGAGACCAGGCTGGGTGGATCAGGCAGGAATGGCCGGTGTTATTCAGTGGAGGTGCTCCGATGGAGAATGAGGTGCCAAACCATTTAGGGCTTCGTATGTTAGTACACACAGATTAGAAAGACACATTCGCCCTCTCCTATCAAAATAGGTGAGCTTCAATAAAACATCATAGACATGTATCATTCAAAGGACATTCATTAAGTGTGGAAAGGGTCTGATGGTCACAGCAGATGCTTTTCACACTTCTTTAAGTTTGCGAAATGCTTTGCTTGGTTTTGTGATTACGGACTCCTGAATGTCAGGATAAGCTTCATATGCAAGGTGGATTTCTGAGACACCAAGATCTGCTGGAATGATGTCTTAAATGCTGAGGAGATTTCAGCTGGAAGGATATTTTATCTGCCATGTGTTGCTTGCCCCTCAGGGTTATCTGCTAGATTGGTACCCCAAGGAATGTTCAAACCAAGACAAAAAGGGTTCAGGGTGGATAAGAGGAAGCAGTGATGGCTGCTGTTTTTGATGGCTAAAGAGACCAGTCCCACCCAAAAAGACTACATGCTTTCCAGATACGCTGAGTTGTAATTCCAACTAAGCATCCATAGACAGCATTTCCGTGCTGTGCAGGCAGTAGCATAGCTTGGGTGGGTGGGTGGGTGGGGGGGACAGGAGGCAAAATCCCTGGGGCACAGAGGTCTGAGGACACTTGATGAGTTCGTGCATCCCACTGCCGCTGATGGTGGTAGTACATGAGGCTGGGCTGTGCACGTTCGCCGTCAGGGGAGCCGTGTGCCCTTCTGCCAGTGAAGGCTCCCCTGGCAGCGCCTGGAGTGGTGGTGCTCCTGCCCGAGTGAGGCAGCTTCCAGGCGGTTGTCAGGGGGTACAGCGGTTGTGCCCGACGGAGCTGGTGGGAGGGAGGCAAAGCCCAGGTGAGGCTGGGCTGGGCTGCCAGGAGGCCGCACCAGCAAGGGCGGGGTGAGCAGCCTTGCCTGGGCCAGTTGTCATGAGACAAGTGCGTCCCTTAGGGTCTGTCTATCATGCCAGGAGAGTTGGCTGGCTGGTGCCTGGGGGTGTGCCACTTGCCTCTCACTGCCAAAAGGGCTTGCCTCAGTTATTGGCATGTTAAAGCGCCCCCCGCCCCCACTGTCTAGTCTGCGGAAGGCTCCTCCACTCCCTCCCCCCCTTGAGGTAGGACTCTTCCTTTCTTCCGCTGTCCCTGTGTTGTGTGGTTTGCACAGGAGAGCCTTGTCCAGGAGGGTGACCCCCAAAGAGGGTGGGTGCTGGGTGGGTAAGATGCAGTTGGGGGGGCAGGAGGGGTGCTAAACCCTAGCTACGCCTCTGCTGCTGTATCAACCATAGTAGGTATTAAAAAGCACGGATCCTAAATAATTAGGGAGTCTATTTTTAAATTAAAAATATGAGGAGGTGTAGCAGTACTTCTCATATAAGATCACCTACTCAGCATCACTCGGTTTCCCTTTTTCTTGCTGGCTGTAATTCTCCAAAAGACACTGGCTGTCGGAATGGCTTTCCATCTCTGCCACCATGCCTGGTACATCCTAATCTCAAGTCATACATATTCATATGCACTGAAAAAGAAAATCACCCTGGATAATACACTAGGAGAGGCTCTTACATGCCTAGATGGGTAAATTGAAAGCCTCTGTTACAACCCGGAAAGCTCAAGCAATAGAATTTATTGGCCTCCTCTTGGAAGCAGAGGAGTGCATTTAAAAATATTTCATTATTTTTCCATTGGCACGGGTCCCAAGAGGGCACCTGTTGCTTCTGAGTCATGAATTTTGCAGGTGGCCCTATTGCTTGCTAAGATATTTGAAGGACTCTTTCGTAGGGGAGGCCTTCTGAGGTACTGTACTTGCTTCTTGTAGTTCAGCCATTACATCAGCCTTCACCATCCACCAACAGATGGATGACCACCATCTGTCGGGAGTCCTGTGATAGGGGGCCCTGCATGGCAGGAGGTTAGACTGGATGGTCCCTGAGGTCTCTTCTAACTCTATGATTCTAAACCGCCCCCCCCTCCAGATATGCTGCACTACAGCTCCCATAACCCACACACATCTGTGTCCATGTTGATCGGGGATTTTGAAAGCTGTTGTCAAAAACATGAGGCCGAGGCTGTTCTGATGTCTATACTGTTTGCTGCTACCACACGAACAGAGGAACAGACCTGCTAAAAGAGACTTATTGAGAAAGCAGAATTGGTTAGTGAGCAGTGATAAACCTAATCTCTGTGCAGAAGATGATTGATGATCAATCTATAACTGATCCTTTGCAGGTGTATTGGATTAACACTCCTATCATTCTCTGTACACAGAGGCGTAGCTAGGGTTTGGAGCGCCTGGGGAATCCCCTCCTGCCCCCCACCGCATCTCACCCACCCAGCAAGGCTCCCCCGATCCTGTTGGAACAGCGGGGGAGGGGGAGAAGGGTCCCTCTTTCTCACACCATCTTTGGGAGTCCCCCTCCTGGACAAGGCTCTCCTGTGCAAATTGCACAATGCAGGGACAGTGGAGGCAAGGAACAAGTCCCACCTCAAGGGGGGGAGGGAGTTGAGGGGCCTTCCACAGCCTAGACTGCAAGGGCAAGGGGGGGGTGCCTTCTCATACCAATAACTGAGGCAAGCCCTTTTGGCAGTGAGAGGCAAGTAGTGCACGCCTGGGCACCGGCCAGCCAACTCTCCTGGCACGATAGATAGATGCTTCCGGACCCTAAGGGATGTACTTGCCCCGCGACAACTGGCTCAGACACGGCTGCTCACTCGCCCGCTGCTGCGCCCTTGCTGCTGCTGCTGCGGCGGCTTCCTGGCAGCCCAGCCTCACCTGGGCTCTGCTTCCCTCTCACAAGGTCCACCGAGCACAACCACTGTGTCCCCTGACAACCACCTGGGAGCTGCTTCCCTCGGGCAGGAGTACCACCACTCCAGGTGCCACCAGAGGAGCCTCCACTGACAGAAGGGTACATGGCTTCCCTGACGGCGAATGGGCACAGCCCAGGCTCCTGCAATACTGCCATCAGTGGCAGCAGGAGGCGCAAGCTCCTCAAGCGCCCTCAGACCTCTGTCCTTCAGGGATTTTGCCCCCTTGTCTCCCCCAAGCTATGCTACTGTACAGCAGCAGGAGCAACATCATCCAGATAGCAATTGGAATAAGTGGAGCAAAAGTCGATATTGATATACACACCAGTAGACAAGCAAGCACTTATACGTGCAAACAGAAGAGGCCTGAATTGCTGCCTCTAGTAAAGAGGCAGATAGGAGTTAGTTGGATGTAACCTAATATTCCCTCATTTTCAGCTTGTTAAGGCAGCTTCTGCTGTAGCTGTGCCTCCTGAACATCTGGACAGCTACAGCAGAAGTTGCCTTAACAAGCTGTAAACAAGCGCTCATTGGCAATTCCTCCCCCATGCCCCGCTGACTCTTGTTGGGCCAGTGAAACCGAATTCACCCATCAAAACCTGACTTTCCTGGGTGCGAATTCACAGCAAGTGCGCATTTTTCCTGCTGTACTGTTGTACTCTAAGTTTCCTTTTTTAAGAAAATATACGTTTTAGTAGTGTGTATCTTTCCCAACAGTGCAGTTTTGCCTTACATATAATGCGTTTGGGCAACAAATTTCCCCAGGCATTGCACATTTGTTTGTGCCTTTTTCTCAACCCTTTCTTCTCACCCATGTGTTTGTGTACTTAATTTTTATTTACTAGAGAACAGCACTGAAAAGTTCAGAGAAGGGGATGCCTGAGGATTTTATTTTGGTTTGTGTGGTGCAAGGATGGCCAGCTTTGGAGGGTCTAGGAGCCACCACTATCCTGGCCAACACTGTTACAGAATTTTGAATTTCTCATAAAATCTCTTTTTTGCTACACAATAGTTCTACAGAGACTCACAGAGAATAGCTACAAGTTCACCAGAGTCCACCCTTTCTCATTAATTGGCATATCAAGTCTCAGTAATTCACTCTGAGACATTTATTGGAGAAACAATTAAAACACTACCTTTCTTTACTGACAATTTCTTGAAATTACAGATTTATGTCTGGTCCTTACTTTATTGCACACATACTTAGCAACCAACTCTACAGATCAACAGCAACCAACTACCACCCAACAAGGAAAGATTGGGAAAAGAGCACTGGGCAAAGAGGCAGGGTTGTCTTTGAAATCAAAGGCTAGAAGGAATGATTGGTTAGTGCTCAACCAGTCCAGAAATGTTCCCCTTAACCACACAAACTAGAGAGAGCATGCAATATTACAAAGAAAACAACAAACCCAGCCCTTCCCAGTAGAATTAGAGTTACTAATACATTATTTTCTCTTTTTTTCAAAGGAGAATTGTTATATAATAGTAAATCCAAACATATTGTAAATCCAGTTAATTGAAGGGGTCAAATCTAATTGAGACCCCCAATGTGATTCTTAGACTACAACTCCCAGAATCCCTCCACCAGTGATCTTCTCTGCCTAATATTTATTGATGCTCCTCACTCTGTCACTGCATACTGATCAGTAAGCCCTCCTGACTAATCCTTCTTTTTCTCTTTTCTCTTTCGGCATAAGAGGATTTTGGTAGTGGACATGCGCACAGATTTCTAAGAATAAAAGGACAGCGAGGAAGGCAGCTCCAGGGAACATCAGGGAAATGAAATCTGACAGATTGGTGTCATAGAAGGGAAAGTATGGCAGCCAGTTCTCTCCACTAGGGAACATGGCCTCCAGATTCCCTTGTTGCTTTATGACATATCAAATATGGCAGAACACTGGAGCAAATATGACCATTTATGGACCTCCCCGCACTCCTCCCCCAGAAAAAATAATAAGTAAGATTGGTGTACAATCTGCCTAAACTAATTCAAAGACCTATGCACAAATGCAGGGCTAGATTGTAATTTAAATACAACACATTTCATCCAGAGATTTCTTTGGATTACTAGCCCTGGATTGTTCCAGCTATTTATCATTCTTATGCGTCTTCATGTTGTTTCAGATGTATGATGAGCCAGTGAATTAACAGCTGAAATTCTGGTACTGTAACAGAATCCATAACATTAAATTAATCTCTAGCCAGCAAAAACTAAAATAAAAACTAAAATAAAATAAAATAAGAAAGAAAGAAAGAAAGAGTACTGTATTGTGATTCTTGAGGGCACATGAACATGCTGGCTTGATGCACACTCTAGGTTAATGGGTGAGTATCTTCAATCAATCAATCAATCAATCAATCATTCATTTATTTGCATTAGCCATGGCCTTAGCAAAAAAGGACAACATTTAAATAGATATAAAATTGCCATACCAAAATCATAATAGTAAATACATATACATGCAACATTCCTATACAAGATCTGGACAAGTAATCTATAAATGATTATTATTTTAAAATCATAGTTGGCCTCATTTTAATTGCTGCTGCTAAAAATTTAGCTGTCTGTAGTGTCACCTGTTTGTCTCGGTCACTGAGGAGTAAAGATATATAGAAATCAGATGAACAACCTGGCTTCTTTACTAAGATGGGGAAAAGTAATTCTTGCCGCACCTCTCTATAAATGGAGTATAACAGTAACACTTGGGCAAGTGTTTCAACACCTTCACCACATGGACATGTGCGATTTTGTAGAGGTGTTCCTTTAAAGCGACCCTCAAGCATAGCTGAAGGCATGACATTAAATCGTGCACATGAAAAGGCCCTTCTGTACTTTGGAACTGTTAGCACGTTTAGATACTGTGCCATTGTTTTTGGATGACTTATCACTGAATTGTCATACCAGCAGGGACATAGTTTATTGGTGACGGACAAATTATTTTGATATTCAATATCGTGTATGCCCTGCTCTAATAAACATCTCACCTTACTATACCCAGTGGTCAATAGAAGATCGGGTGACAGTCCCAAAGAGTGTACTTTGGATTTAATATATTTCATCCATCTACTCTCATGAGAATCCTTCATGACAAAAGGAAGCAAACCAGAGGGAGCTAGGTTCAGTCTTAATCAGTAATTTAGTGTCCTGAGCCAAGCCTGTGTATGCACGGAGGGGAGGCCACTTTCCAACCTTAATGAGGCATTTGGGGACACAGCCAGGTACAGCAAATATTTGTCTAAGAAATTTAGACTGTACAATTTCTAATGATTTTTGATTTCTATTGGCCCATATTGAAATCCCATACAGCATCTGCGCTAGCGGCTTGGCTCTGTACACTTCCAGTGCTGCTGGTATGAAATTGTGACCTTTAGTATAGAAAAACTGTTTCAAGATTTTTTATAGTTTGTGAGGCTTTTTCTACCACATGTTCTTGCTGTGCTGTCCAGGTTCCTGATATCTGAAAAGTATCTTTTGTTGGCTAAGAACAGACAACATATTAAAAATTGTATTAGGCTCTGCAACAGGATTTCAGCCAATAACTTCTGAAAGGTTCTGTCATTAACAACTCTGCCAAGAATTTTTCTCATTGAGCTTTCACAGCCATACATCTTCATGGAGAATACCATATTATGTATGATCTTGGCCTTGATTCCTAATCCAACATATTTACACTTGAGGATCTTTTCTTGTTCCTTCATAAATGTTCTTCTGTATCTCAGTCTTCTTTTGATTTTTTTGGCTGTGGCCTCCATCCATAAGCTGATGACTAAACCAAGATACTGTATAAAAAGAGAACGATTTTGATTTCATCATTGTCAGCATTCAAGTTATGTACAACATCTGCAGACATTATGAAGACCACAGCAATGTCCCACTGTAATCCTATTCTTGCACTTTCTTCTTTAACCTTCACCAGCAATTATTTGAAATCATTGCTGGTTTCTGCCAATAAAATAATATTATCTCTCTATCCTAAATTATTGACATTTCTTCCACCGTTTTTCACCTCTCCTTCACCTGAATGCAGTCTAAGCACAAACAGCTGATGATACTTTAAGACCAACTTAAAAACTGGCCGAAACATGGGCATGGCATTCAGTGTGCTTCTCTCCCAAAGAGGATCATCTAGACTTGTCAGATTAGATCCTTAATATGCCTTCCATGATGTTGTACGGTTTTAGTTGTAGAAGTCAATTCTGCCCAATTTTCAGGATTCCCTTCTTCATACCATAGTGGAGTCCATACCACAGGGTATCTCAACCCCTCCCCCCCAGCATTCTTTGGAGGTAACAAGGGTTTCTTGGAAAAGAATGGGGAACAAAACTACATTTCCTTTTAGGTACAAGCCTAAAGCTTAATCTAAAATGTTGTGTCCATTGTCTGTTTAATTCAGTCCCACAACATTCTGTTTAGATAATGCAGTGGTGCCTGGCATTTTTCAAGTCACAACTTCCGTTTATAATAGCCAAGTAACCAGCAGACACCCCCCAATGCTATGTTTGCATAAAAAGGCATTTTAATAGAGTGAAAGTAGAGGTTTCTTATTGCCCCCAATGACCCTTTTATCATACATACATTTGTATGTTATACAATATTTGAATGTTGTTGGTCACCCTGAGTGGCCGTTCGGCCAGATGAACAGGATATATAGTAAATACAATACAATAAAATAAACATATACACATGTTTATGTTTAAAAAAAGTTAAGGAGGAAATAATTTAACAAGGGCTACAACACATATAAGATGACCCACAATCCCCCAGAAAACACTCTGAAGCCCCCTTGGGGGTCATAACCTCCAGGCTGGGAAACACTGAGATAACTTCTTACACCATATTTTTATCCACTACACAAGAGTAATAAGGAATAATATAAAGAGCATGTTAAGCAGTGTTTTCCAGTGCTGCTTCAAAAGTTGCATAGTTAATTTTGGCCAATGAGGACAGAAAGACTCATAGCTTCCAACAGGAGGTTATTTGAGCTCTTGAACAAGACCTACACTTGATCTTTGCCATTTTGCATTTTAGCTTAACATGGGTCAGTCTATGACTTTAACAAAGGATGCTTGTAGTTAATTACAAACGCTGTGTGTCTGAAATTATAGCAATTTATTAGCAGCCCAGGCAAGAACATCAGTGAAATATTTGAGGATAGACAAGTACAAAGAACCAGTGGAAACTAGTCTAATAGTTGAAAATAAATACTTTCACATCTATATGTTCTGTTCTGCCATAATTGTTCATCCTAACAACCCATTTTAGGGTGTGATTAGACAGGAAGGCTGTCCTGGATTAATCTGATGTTTCCTACAGTAGTTAAAGTGCTGTAGTGGTTCACATGGAATATTCACCCAGAAAATGTTCTCATCTGCCACTGCCACTGACCTTTTCCCATATCTTTTGCAGACAAAACTGTCTTAGTAAGTGGCAGAACACACTGAATTGACATAGACTTGGGAAACTGCAGTGCTGATCTGACATAGCGCTTAACTGGAAAAGCATGATAAATTTATTATTGCACTATACTGTACTGAATGCCAATACAATAAGAACATCTCAAATGAATACTTTTTTGTCTCTCCATTGAAGGGAATTTTATTATGCTTTTCTAGTTTAGTGCTATGTTACATGTTATATCAATTCAGTGCTACATCACTTGCCAATTTTTAAAGACACAAGACCATCTACAGCACAGTACGCTCCACCCATTGCTACTTAACATAAGAACATAAGAAGAGCCATGCTGGATCAGACCAAAGGCCCATCTAGTTCAGCTTCCTGTATCTCACAGTGGCCCCACCAGATGCATCTGAGAGCGCATGAGACTAGATATCTGTCTCCTGATAACACTCCCCTGCATCTGGTCCTTGAAGTACCCCGGTTTTAAGCTTGGAAATGATACATCTCCCTCATGGTTTGTAACCTGTGATGGACTTTTTCTCCAGGAATCTGTCCAATCCCCTTTTCAAGGCATCCAGGCCAGATGTCATCACCACATCCTGGGGCAGGGAGTTCCACAGACTAACAACGCGCTGGGTGAAAAAATATTTTCTTTTGTCTGTTCTTACTCTCCCAGCCCTCAATTTGAGTGTATGTCCCCTAGTTCTGGTATTTTGTGAGAGGGAGAAGAGCTTCCCTCTATCCACTTGACTCATGCCCTGCATTATTTTGTACGTCTCAATCATATCCCCCCTCAGGCGCCTTTTTTCCAGACTAAAGAGCCCCAAATGTTTTAGCCTTTCCTCATAACGGAAGTGCCCCAGCCCAGTAATCATTTTAGTCGCTCTCTTCTGCACCTTTTCCAGTTCCACTATGTCTTTTTTGAGATGCGGAGACCAGAATTGTACACAATACTCCAGGTGGGGCCTTACTATCATTTTGTATAATGGCATTATAATGTTGGCTGTTTTATTTTCAATCCCCTTTATGATAATCCCTAGCATGGAATTGGCCTTCTTCACTGCTGCCACACATTGGGTAGACACCTTAATGGAGCTGTCCACCAACACACCAAGATCTCTTTCCTGATCCGTCACCGATAACTCAGAGCCCATGAGTTGATAGATAAAGTTTGATTTTTTTGTCCCAATATGCATTACTTTACATTTGGCTATATTGAAACACATTTGCCATTTGGCAGCCCATTCCCCCAATTTGGAGATATCATTCTGGAGCTGTTCACAATCTTCTCTGTTTTTTATCGCACGGAAAAGTTTCGTGTCATCCACCTCACTGCATATCCCTGTCTCCAGGTCATTTATGAATAGATTGAAAAGCACCGGACCCGGGACAGATCCCTGGGGCACACCGCTTTTCACCTCTCTCCATTGTGAAAATTTCCCATTGACACCTACTCTTTGTTGCCTGGATCTCAACCAGTTCTCAATCCATAAGAGGACCTGCCCTCTTCTTCTTCTTCAAGAGCCATGTCCTCATAGAACATTGGCAATCAGCAGCCTAAACTGTTTTCTATCTAAGGCTATTCTAAACAGAGAGGCTGTGCTCACTGTGGATCATTGGCTTAAGTTCCTAAGCGAGAATGTTCTTCTATGCCTCAGGCCACGCTTCCCATCTATTTTTCCTTGATGGATAACTTGAAGCAGATTGTATTTCTTATTGCGCATTATATGTCTGAAATATTGCAATTTTCTTCTCTTTACAGTATTGAGGATTTCTAACTTTATATTCATGTGTTGTAATACAGCAACATTAGTGACTCCGGCTGTCCAAGGTATCTTTGACAAAGCATCCCAAGTATTTATAAGATTATACTCTTATTACAGTATATCACTGCCAATCTTGAGAAGGTTCTGTGAACCATTTTGTTTTTTACTGATAACCATCCATTTTGTCTTCTTCACATTAAGTCGCAATCCCATGGCACTGCTTTCTGCAGCAACAGATTCCAACAATCCTTACAAATCTGCCAGACTTGTTGCAAGCAGGACAGTGTCGACAGCGTATCTTATGTTATTTACAATAACTCCATCCTCTTCGTTCTTTCCTTCAAGAGCATCCTGGAAAATTCTTTCTGAATAGATATTAAAAGGTAGGGGTGAGAGAATAGAACTTTGATTGACACCTGTTCTGATATATGACCATCTATCTGGACACCAGCACACTACTCCTTTGGACTAATATGACGCATGCTGGAAACCAACCAACCAAAGAAAAATGTAATATCAGCAAAATTGCTACCAAATATTAGCCTCCTGCTAACTGGACAAGAATAATTGATTTATATATAATATTTTCCCCTCAGCTTTCACTTTAAAAAGAACCCAAGGCAGCTAAAATAGCAGTACTCACAATTAGTTGTGTGGCATGCAATCAGTAGCAAATGCAACAAAGCTCAAACTGCAGAGTAAATTGCAGTGTAGTCATATTATGAGTCAGAAAAATAATTCAAATTATTAAATCAGATCAAGAGGGCATGAAAATACTTCCTTAGATCACACACACATCTATATAGTAATACCTTGGTTTACACACATAATTAGTTCCAGAAACATGCTTGTAAACCAAAACACTCCTATATCAAAGCAAATTTCCCCGTAAGAAATAATGGAAACTCAGATGATTCATTCTGGGGTCCCATAAACCACCCAAAATGCCAAAACACACTAAAGAAGTTGGCTAGAAGGCCACATCTACACCATGGTTTAGGTACCTGGCTGTGGAATCTGCTCTCTTTGGGACTAACTAAGTGGTTCCCAACCTGGGAGTCAGGACCCCTTTGGGGGTCGGACGACCATTTCACAAGGGTCGCCGTGAGCCAGTGAAGAAAAAGGCACAAACGGCTTGGGTCTGGAGGAGGGGGGGGAGTGAGTTCATAGAATCATAGAGTTGGAAGAGACCTCAAGGGCCATCCAGTCCAACCCCCTGCCATGCAGGAACCCCCATCACAGTATTTCTGACAGATGGCCATCCCATCCTCTGTCAGCTTTATAGGTTGGAGGGGATGTCAGTCAATGGCACCAGAGATTGGCTGAGGGTACCTGTAGAGGGAAGTTCTCTATGGCACCTGTGGCAGTGGCCTACCAAAGGGGGCTTGTGGCCTGTCCCCTCCCTCTGGTTTTGAAGCTTGCCTGAGAGGGAATCCCCCACAATCCAGCAGGGGAGGAAGAGAGAGAGAGCCACCATTGGCTCACTTGTGACTATGTGATCTGCTCCAGGAGCAAAACAAGTTGAGAAGCCTTATAGTCATCCCAAAAACCAAATACTGTACAAAAGTAGAACAGGTGATACCTTTAGGCTACTAGAAAAATAACAAAAAAGTTGCTAATATTTTGAGGGCAAAACCCTCTTCCTCAGAGCTGTACCTACCAACAGGTTAAAACATGACAAATTATGGATTTGCCATTAGTTATCAACGGACACATGACAAGACTGCAACCACTAGGTCATTTCTTTCCTTTTTATTTGATCCAGTATCTTCTGGTAGATGGTTGAGTTGACCCTGGACTTCATGAAGTCCAGTGGACCAACATCAGCAGATGACATGGCTCCCCAAATCAACACAGACTGTGGAAAGTTCACACTGGACTTCAAGCATTGTGCATTGTGTGCCTCTCCATTCTTCTTCCAGAGTCTGGGTCCTTGATGCAAAAGTTGCTGTCATCAGAAAAGAGGATTTTGGACCACTGAGCAACAGTGTTCAGGAGTGGCTTGACAAGAGGAATACGACATATGACGCCCATGTCCAGGATCCGTCTCTGTGTGGTGGCTCTTGCTGCACTAACTCCAGCCTCAGTCCACTCCTTGTGAAAGTCCCCAACAGTTTTGAATGGTCTTTTCCTGACAATCCTCTCCAGGCTGTGGTCATCCCTGCTGCTTTTGCACCTTTTTCTTCCACACTTTTCCCTTCCACATAACTTTCTATTGATGTGCTTTGATACAGCACTTCGGGAACATCCAACTTCTTTTGCAATCTGTACCTTTTGGGGCTTTATGGAGGGTGTCAATGATGGTTTTCTGCACAATTGTCAGGTTAGCAAAAGCAAAAAAGCAAAGTGTTCTGCTTATATACCACCCCAAACCACTTCAAGTAGTCTCTGGATGGTTTACAGTTTTTAATAACTGTATGCAGGCTACACATTGCCTCCCACCCCCCAGCAAGCTGGGTACTCATTTTACTGCCCTCGGAAGGATGGAAGGCTGAGTCAACCATGAGCCTGCTACCTGGGATTGAACCCCATGTCATGAACATAGTTTTACCTGCAGTATAGCCGTTTAACCACTGCGCCACAGGGCAATTCCCATGATTTTGATTCCTACTGAACCAGCCTGAGGGACCATTTAAAGGCTCAGGAACCCTTTGCAGGTGTTATGGATTCATTAGAGTGGGACACTTTGAGCCTAAAATATTGAACCTTTTCACAGTATTCATATTTTCTGAGATTGTGAATTTGGGATTTTCATAAGCTGTACGCCACAATTATACCGAAGTAAGGCTTGACATATCTCGCTTTGCATGCAATGAGTCTATCTCATATATTAGTTTTACCTTTTGAGTTGACTTATTGAAATAAACATTTGCACAACATTCTAATTTTTTGAGTTTCACCTATATAGCAGCTACTTTAGCAGACATGTGTGTGTGTGTGTGTGTGTGTGTGTGTGTGTGTGAGGCAATTCAATTCAATCCAGAGCAACAGATTCAAATATACAAGGACAAAGCAGAGGCTGACAAGTAAGTTACTTCCAGCAGCTTGCAGAACTCACTGAACGCTAGTGTTCAAGGGACAAGAGAAGAGCCTGGCTGCAGTATTGGCCCCAGAGTCTCCCTGGGAAAGGGAGGCCATGCGAAGAGATGTATTTGCTTACAAAGAGACCTTGCTGAGCACTGTACCTTGGGGCTTCAATGCAGACTTGTGACATCAGCCTTCTTTGATTCTGAGGGCTGTGAGGTCATCCCACCATCTCGTCAGACTTAGCTTCTAAGCCCCAATCATCCATTGACTCAAGACACCTAGATCCTTGAAGGTTTGGGAACTGCAGGTTCAGGTTCCTAGGTCTCGGAAGTCCAGAACTGCCAGTGTCAAGCAGGTTCTCCATCCCATCAGGCTTTGGAGTGTCCAGCTCCTCAACCTTATCCTCACTGGAGTGTCCAGCTCCTCAACCTTATCCTCATTGCTGGGGCCATGACACCCATTACTATTAAGATCAGATGAACTCTTCAGCATCAGACCAAGGGTCGATCGCATCTAGCATTCTGTTCACATACTGGCCAAGCTATTACTAATGAGAAGACCGCAAGCTGGACACGAGTCAACCCCATTCCTTGATGAAAATCCCATGTTCTAACTTCCTGGCCAATGGTGGCAACTGGGGTTTCATTACACATAATTGTTAACTTGGAAGGGGCCTAAAAGGCCATCAAGTCCAACCTCAGCTCAAGGCAGGAATATAAATGTAAAGATATCTTCCAGGTGCTGGTCCAGATTCCTCTTGAATGCCTCCAGTGTTAGATCACTTACCGTCTTTTGAGGCAATAGTTGCACTGCCCTAACAATTAGGATGTTTTTTTTCTGAGATTCCTGATGCATTCAATCATTACTGAATAAACTTAGACCATGTGTGATTGGCAAATGTGGGCAAAAGACAGGGGAAAGGGGGAAGAACGTGTGAGTCTGAACATGCAATAATACTACTGGTTTTAGGCCGAACCCTCCTATTTTTGTGTAAAGAGTACACACAACTATCTAGTAAAGAGTTGGTAGAGGAAGGGTAGTTGTGGGTAGTTCACATCCTTCCAGCAACTAAGATCAATGGACAGGCTTGTGCCCTCTCAGCAGCTAATTTTTGGCACCCTCTAAAATCTAAATTTTGGCACCCTGAGTCCCAGTCCCAAGTTGCCCCATGGTTGTAATTGCTCTGTATTGTAGTGGTTATGCTGTCTCCTTTGGTCTACACATTTCTAGGGGTGCTGTGTTGGCAGCAACCTATCATCTGAGATTTCTGGACTTCTGTGTGAGATCTGAGGATGTATCTCTCTGATGTTACTAGAAATGTGTCCTGGAGACACAATAATGAATTTAAAAGCCAGACAAGTAAATTCAATAGATAAATATTCAATAAATAAATATTACCAAGGGTTAACAAGGGTCAACCTCCTATGGAGTTTTGCAAGCTTAAAGTTACAGTATGTCACAGGAAGAAGTGCAAGACTCAGAGGAAATGGAACTCTAAAGTTAGGAGAAAAATAAATTTGGATTTCGTTGTAGATTTTTGAGTGAACTCAAGTTATGTCACAATGTACCGTAGGATCAGATCAGAGTTGTCTCATTGTCTACAGCAGTGGTTCTCAACCTGTGGGTCCCCAGATGTTCCTGGACTGCAACTCCCAGAAGCCTCCAACACTCGCTGTGCTGGAAGGGGTTTCTGGGAGTTGCAGTCCAGGGACATCTGGGGACCCACAGGTTGTGATCCACTGGTCTACAGTGTCTCATTCTGTAAGGTTCCCAGGCCAAAGCTTGGAGCCTAGAAAATCAACCCTAAAATGCAAGTCTCAAGGCTGAAACCTGAGACCAGACAACTAATTTAGGTTATTGATACCAGCGTTTCCTGTTCTCTGAGAACCTGACTGCTGCTTCATCCCATCTCAGGCCGCAAATGACCCCATTGTCACTGAAGTGCTCCTTTACACAACCAACTTCCAACCAGAGGAAGGAGAATGACTTATGCCATTTAAGCCATATGGCCAGAGACTCATTGAGATAACAGTTATATACAGAGACATCGGCATGACAGTGGATGTAGCTGCTTATCTCATCACTTTGCCCTCTGAACAATTGGTTAGGAAATGCTTTTCAATCAAAGCAAACCAGACCCATTTTCCATGACAAACAACGTTTATTTTAGGACACATGCACTAATACATCCAAGGGGCAAAAAAAAAGTCTCTTCACCATTTTAATATAACAGCTTTACTAATGGAAGCTATTAATGGTAACAGGGAGATAGCCTAAAGCTACAGCAGGACTACAATATCTTCTTGCTTCCAGCTCGATTTTTGGGGGGGGGGGTCCTAAGCTTGTTGGATAGCTCAGTGGTTTAGGTCTTTGGCTAAGTAGCCAGAGGTTGGGAGTTCAATTCCCCACCCTCCCTCTTTGACTTGATGATCCATAGGGTCTCTTCTAAGGTGGGGCTGGTGGTTGAGAAAGAGTTCAGCATAACAATACTGTATGATGTGATATGGTCATATTCTGGTGTCAAGGTGGAGCCCCAAGCACTGAATCCATGATGATGTCATCCTGTACAAAATCACTTGGCATTTTTTAATGTCATGGGTTTACTTTGGAGTGAATGTGCACAGAATTGCTCTGTAGATAAACAAATTAGTGTGCTGGATAACATAGGAAGAACCCTCCCAGTGGCATAGTCGGATGCACTTATACGCATGGAAGTCATGTTGAAATCCATATGTGTATGTGCGAGATATGCAGCACACTAGAGGGAACACCAAAAAGCGTGGCTGTATTTAAGATGCCTGGGATTTCTGTTTGTTCTGAACAACTACTGCTTGTTGTTGGATCAGCGGCATGTATGATGTTCCATTGAGTCAGAAGAGACTAATGACAACACTAATAGTAATTTCACAGTAAGTGGTTTTGTAAGTGCCACTTCCCTCCAAAGTAAGTTTTAATGTCGGAGTGGGTATTCAAACACAGTTCCCTGAGCCCTAATACTCTCTTCTGGACAACCCAGTTAAAGTCATACTGGGCCCAAAGGGCATGGAGGTGGATAACCATTCCCATACTGCTATTGCCTAGTGATAATTGTCTCCACAGTAATAGTGTCACTAATCCTGAGAGAGAACCTCCTAGTGCAAATGCATCCCCCCATTGGCTATTACCATAGGTTTTCCATGTGTAAGACGCCCCCATGTATAAAACTGTTTGCAGAGACAAGGTATGGGCAGTTTCACAAACGCACATTTCTCTCCTCAGTTTCTGTATTTAAGATGGCTTTCAATTTTTAGTCTATTTTACACAAAAATAGAGTCTTATACATGGAACATACTGTATTTAGGGAAAGCTAGGCACATTAGTTTTGTATGACATAAATTTTTAAAAAGCTAGAGATAATTATTTTTATTTCAGTCCGTCGAGAGGATCACAGTTTGCGAAATCCTCTGTAGATAAAGCAAGAGCAAAATCTACTAGTTCCTTGCCCCCAATATTTTTCTATTTGCACTGATTCTACTAACAATTTCCACTACAATGCGAATGTAAACATTTTTTGACATGCAAGGAAACTCCCCCAAAGTGTTATCATGACACTTCAAGGGAAGCATGGAGACTGTTATGCAGCGGCAGTGGGGTGACAATTCTATGCTTGGGTTCTTCTTTGTAGCTCAGTATTTTGTGATGAAGTGAGTGAAGTCAAGTTTTGAGATCTCTTTTTCATTTGAAAAATTTGTCCGGTCAATCCGTGAGCTAGGACTTCCGACGCTGGTCAGCCAGGCTTTCCTGTACAGAGAAAGTAAACGGTGGTGGGTCAGGCTCTACCAGTACCAAATATATCATGTCTATTAAAATGTTCTGTTCAGAATAAGTACTGAAAGGGCCCCCCTTCCTTCCAGACAAAGCACAGCAAGACAGTTTGCAGACATGGGCAATCCTAGGGACTTAGACTTTTCGAAATGAGAACTTCCATGCAAATACTATGCAATTAGTCCATTTTTTACTCTTTAACATTTTTTGAAACAAAACAAAGGTTGAAAGAGCCAATTGGAGAACAATTAGGAGGACAAAAGGCAGGAGCCAATAACATCGTGAATCTTCTCCAAGTTCCAGAATCCCAGGAAAGCACCCTAAGCTCAACTGGGCTGGTTTCTTCCAGACATACAGTCATAAATAAAAGCTTCTTTTCCTCTTTTCAGGTTCTTCCTCTCCTTACAGTGTAATGCAGGTCTTGGGATGGGATTAGCCTGACATACTCTGGACACAATTTATTTTTATTTGTATATTTGGAATATTTTTACACCGCCTTTCTCCTTAAAAGTACCCAAGACGGGCTTCTTTAAAAGACAACATTAAAGCTAACAACGATGAGTACCAAAAAGGACTGAGCAAATATATTACTAAAAAACATAAGCAACCCCCAAAAACATTAAAAGCAGTAAGGCACAATCAATTTAAGAACCCTACACATGCAGCCAGACACTCTGAGAGTCATAGAATCATAGAGTTGGAAGAGACCTCAAGGGCCATCTAGTCCAACCCCCTGGCATGCAGGAACCCCCATCAAAGTACTCCCAACAGATGACCATCCAGGATCTGCTTAAAAACCTACAAGAAGGAGACTCCACCACCCTCCGTGGCAGCATTTTCTACTGCTGAATAGCTCTAACCATCAGGAAGTTCTTCCTAATGTTAAAATGGAATCTCTTTTCCTGTAGTTTGAAACCACTGCTCCTAGTCTCTGAAGCCATGGAAAACAAGCCAGCCCCCTCTTCAATATGACATCCTTTCAAATGTTTTTTTTAAAAGCCTGCCTGAAGAAAGGGTCTTGGCCTGAAGAACAACAAAGATGGGGCCAGCCTGGCCTCCTATGGGAAGGAGTGCCAGAACCCAGGAGCAGCAACAGAGAAGGCCCTCTCCAGTGCCCCCTCCAAACACACCTGTGAAGATGGAGGAACTGACAGAAGGGCCTTTTCAAATGACCCTTAACACTTGGGCAGTCTCATAAAGGGAAGTGGGGTCCATGAGAGAAATTGAACCCAAATCATTTAGGGTTGTATAGGTTAGAATCAACATCTTGAATTCAGCATGGGAACTGATCGGTAGTCAGGGGAGCTGTTGTAATGGGGATGTTGTGATCCCTGTAACCAGGTCTAGTCAACAATCTGGCTGCTGCATTATGGACCCATTCAAGTTTCCAGATGCTTTCCACAGGCAGACCCAGACAGAGTGCCATGAAGGAAAGTATCTGTCAAAAGCATCAAAAAATCGGAACGTTGACCATCCTCCTCCGGGAATTTCAGGAGGCAGTGACCCATTCTGGGTTCCTCACCCTAACTGCATAAAACACAGTATATGTGGCTGACCTGGGATCACTCAATGAAATTAATGGTTAAGTATCAACCCAGGTTGCTGGAACAGGCAAGGTTAAGAGATCTCCCCCCCCCCTCTCTCTCCCTTCCTTCCCCCCTCTCTTTCTGCCATATGGCCCTGGCAAGCTGTGGAGGCTCATCTAATACAGGAAACAAGGAACCGTTCCTTCCCAGAGGTGGTCGATCAGAATCCTACCAACATTCCTTTCTTGCTGTGTGTACTGTATATGTCAATGCTTGCTCTAAGTCCTATACCATACCGGATAATGCAAAAATCAACACTCTGGGAGATTGTGTGTGGATTTGGAGGTCAGCATGAGCATCCTGTGTTGTGCCACTGAAGATAGCAATGGCAAAAATAAGATGATTTGTTTTAAACCGTGAATTGCATTCAATTGGAGGCCCATCTCTCCATGACAGAAGAAACACATGTTTTTCACGCATTGCCTTTCAACATCAACCTGCATTTGAAACTTTTAAAACCACAGGGCTGCAGTGATTTGTGACTGAGATGCTAAAGCAGCTGGTTTGACTAACTTCATAACAATGCCATTACCTAATGTGGTGCAATCTGTCTCTTATTCAAACTGATGGCAACAATCCCTCTTTTTTAATGGAGTTGGGTTGTAACCAGTGTGTGTTTTATAGAGTGGATTTTTTTGGATTTAATAAAATACCAAAAAGAAAAAAGGGGTGGGGCTAAAATAAACTATGATGCTTGTTTAAAATGTCTCAAAGGGCAATGAACTTGCAAGTACCAGAAAGTCAACATGTTTGGAAGGCAGTCAACCATTAGGCTATGCCAGAATTCTGCAAAAGGAATTTTAATTAAATGCCTTTCAGTATTCATAGTAATATAGTATTACAGGGAAGAACAATGCTTCCCCTCTCCTCTGCTTCCATTTCTCAGCTGCCTAGCAACAGTCAGTTATGCAACATGTATCTTATTTACTCCAGAGTAGTCCTATTAGACCTTGTCATACTGCAGATTAGTGATTGATGTTCTGATCATCCATGCTCTAAACACAAGCTAGCAGAAAGAGTCAGATGCAGAGCCTCGAAGTATTGTAACACATCTCAAGGAATGACGTTATGTGCAACACACTGCTTTTTTGGGAAATAAGGGCATAAGAATGTTATTTTCATAAAGCAATGGAACACAGTTCCTTAAGAGGGAGGAAAAAACATTTTGTTACATCGAAAACTAAGTCATTTGAGGGAATCTTTTGCTTTCCTACCATTTTTGCAATTTAAAAAATATTTTTATTTTAAAAATTGTAAAAAAAACATTATTTTTTGAAACCTATGGCTAACAACAATGCCCTGCTTTTAAAACAACATTCCAAGTTCAGGTGAAATTACTTGCAACCTATTTCTTTGGGCAGGGGAAAGAGGATTTATTTCTGTTCTGATGTGCCACACATGCCATATTACCAACTTCAGTGTAAGGAACGAAGCCAAATGGAAGTACTCTATCAACACCTGCCAGGTCAGCAGTTTTATAGTCACCTGGATGTATAAGAATATAAGAACATAAGAAGACCCATGCTGGATCAGACCAAAGGCCCATCTAGTCCAGCTTCCTGTATCTCACAGTGGCTCTACCAAATGCCTCTGGGAGTACATGAGACTAGATATCTGTCTTCTGATACCACTCCCCTGCATCTGGCCCTGGAAGTACCCTGGTTTTAAGTCTGGAGATATACACATTTCCATCATGGTTTGTAACCTGTGATGGACTTTTCCTCCAGGAATCTGTCCAATCCCCTTTTGAAGCCATCAAGGCCAGATGCCATCACCACATCCTGGGGCAGGGAGTTCCACAGACTAACAATGCGCTGGGTGAAAAAATATTTTCTTTTGTCTGTTCTTACTCTCCCAGCCCTCAATTTGAGTGGATGTCCCCTAGTTTCTGGTATTTTGTGAGAGGGAGAAGAACGTCCCTCTATCCACTTTACTCATGCCCTGCATTATTTTGTACATCTCAATCATATCCCCCCTCAGGCGCCTTTCTCCAGTCTAAAGAGCCCCAAATGTTTTAGCCTTTCCTCATAAGGGAGGTGTCCTAGCCCAGTAATCATTTTAGTTGCTCTCCTTTGTACCTTTTCCAGTTCCACTATGTCTTTTTTGAGGTGGTGTGACCAGAATTGTACACAATACTCCAGGTGTGGCCTTACTATCGTTTTGTATAATGGCATTATAATGTTGGCTGTTTTATTTTCAATCCCCTTTTTGATAATCCCTAGCATGGAATTGTCCTTCTTCACTGCTGCCACACATTGGGTAGACATCTTAATTGAGCTGTCCACAAACACACCAAGATCTCTTTTCTGATCCGTCACGGATAGCTCAGAGTCCATGAGTTGATAAAGTTTTGATTTTTTGCCCCAATATGCATTACTTTACATTTTGCTACATTGAAATGCATTTGCCATTTCACAGCCCATTCCCCCAGTTTGGAGAGATCCTTCTGGAGCTCTTCACAAACTTCTCTGGTTTTTACCACACCGAAAATTTTCATGTCATCCACAAACTTGGCCACCTCACTGCATATCCCTGTCTCCAGGTCATTTATGAATAGATTGAAAAGCACCGGACCCGGGACAGATCCCTGGGGCACACCGCTTTTCAACTCTCTCCATTGTGAAAATTTCCCATTGACACGTACTCTTTCTTTACTGGATCTCAACCAATTCTCAATCCATAATTTTCCCAGAAGCCTTTGGTGAGGGTCTGTGGCAAAAGCCTTCTGAAAATCCAGATAGACAATATCGACTGGTTCACCCAAATCCACATGCCTGTTGACTTAGTCCCATAAGGAGGTCCATTGAAAGTGCAGCAATATCCATGTAGGCTCTTCACATGAGCTAGAACACACACCAGAAATGGGGTTCCGACTATTGTGGAAAGACTACACCTCCTTGGAACACCTATGGACCAGCCTTCAGAACTAAACAGGGGTCCAGAGCCCCCAGGATTGTTGAAGGGAGAAGTGTCCTTTGATTTGGATATTTGCATTGAGCAGGGGTTGGCCATAGAGATCTTCTAAGCCCCTTCCAACATTATCCTGTGATTCTAGTGTTTGTTCACAAGCATATCAATACATTATAGGTGTGGTGAAGACAACAGCATGTTGTAAAGCTTTTGCAGCACCATTGCAGCTAAGAATAAAGAAGTTGGTTCCTCTTTTGGTACTCTTCGCTTTGTGATAGTACCTGCTGCACGTTTGAGATCCTAAGACTGAAGACGAGAGCTGAATCCTTCCCTAGATTTCCTCTTCTTCCGGAGACAGATGTCATAGTAAGAGAACCATGGCTGGGAAGGAGTTGACTCCTCTCTCTCTCTCTCTCTCTCTCTCTCTCTCTCTCTCTTTCTCTCTCTGGACTTGAGGAGCTTTGCCTGTTGAAGCAGAATGCACCCATCTGCTGGGGCTCAAAGTCGAATTCTGCCTGCCTCTGCTGCCATGGAAACTACAGTACATTTACCCATTTGGCTAAAAACGGGTTGGCTGGTGTGAAGGTTGTCATGTCTCCTGTTTGTAGAAGAGCAAGAAGAGTCATGATGCAATGCTGACTGAAATTCAGAGGCACTTTATCAGAGGGAACGGAATATCCTTCCAAATCAGTGGGCAGAAGTTGTAATGGGACTGGCAGACATCTCGCTAGATCATTTGCAGTACACAGACAACGGTTTCCACATCTTGGTCATAGTCCATCAACGTCCGATAGCGTAAGGGGATGAAACATCACCCCTCCTCAAGACCTATGGTAATCTAGCCTGTGAAAAATCCCCATCTGGCTCAGAGAATCTGGGGTCCCCCTCCCCTCATATGGGAAATATTTTCACGTACTATTTATTTGTCCCATTTGGGAACATGTGCAACCCATGGAGGAAGTCTGATTTTGCCTCACATCACTGAATTTAGTGGGGCATTTAGAGTGTTCACATAATAGATCTAGCATGGAACAATACTGATGAAGGGTACATAATTGTCAGCAATTCCTAACAGGCTTCTTTGGATGCAGGAAACCTACATAGAAGAGGGTTGGGAGATGGTATGTGCAGTTAGCCTTTCTTCCGTTGTCTGTCTGTCTGTCTGTCTGTCTGTCTGTCTGTCTGTCTGTCTGTCTGTCTGTCTGTCTGTCTGTCTGTCTGTCTGTCATGTCCTTTCCCCCTGACCTTGGAGAGAAAAAAAAGGGAAGCAGTTGATTGGCACTGCACCAATGGTTGATTAGCCCTGCCAAGAACAAGGAAACGGAGGAGGTGTATTTAAAGTTCATGCCGCATGCAAGTAGCTGTGCCTATTTACTAGGCTACTACCTTGTAGCAGTTACTCAGAAGCCTGTGGCTAAGCTCCATTGTGGGTTCCCCAAAGGGGTCGTAAGCATGCTCTTTCTCCCTTTGTGTCTGAGGTGCCATTCACGTTCCAGGGTGGAATGTTATTTATCGAGGCTTCCAATTTGTACTCAAAGCCTTCAGAGATTTTGATGGGCATGCTGTGCTTTAGAAGCGCAAATAACAAATCGCTATTTTGAAGCATTCTATAAATTAAAAGATCCAAGAAACAGAACCCAGCACAGATCTACTCATGCAATGGCAGATGCTGAGATATGCCTTTTTTAATGCCAGCTTCTGGAGAATGCTCAGTGGAAGGGTGAATTGTGCCCATGTTTGTTTTGCAAGTTTCTCAAAAGCAACCACTTTGTGAGCAGAACACAAGACTGGGTGGCTCTCAATATATTACCTATAAATGATACTTTGTGGGGTGGATAGGAAGGGCATTGTTACGTTTATTTTCCAGAATGATGCAATGGCAGTTACTGCCGCTAACATATTTGTGTAAGAGGTAAAATGAGCAAAAAATAACCATGCTGTTGGTACATTGCATCATAGCACTTAAAATATTCTCTGGATGGTTTACAATTTAATTATCCAGGTTACACTTCCCTCTCAACCCCACTGCCTGCTAGCTGAGAGCTCTGTTTATTTGAATTTGGAAGGATGGAAGGATGAACCAACCTCAAGCTGGCTAACCTGGGCCATGACCTGAGTTTTGGCTGCAGTACTGCAGTTAAGGCTCTATTAAGTAATCGTGATTCATTACTTTCCCTGTTAATTTGGGGAGAATTTTGATTCTCCTCCCGCAAATGTTGGGGCACTTTCTTATTTTATACTAAATACTGCATTTCTCCCCTCGAAAGAAAAGTGCAACAAGCCACATGTAATATATTGGAACAAATATGTATTCGTAAGGAGTTGGTGTTTCCTCTTTAAAGACTGGACAGGTAACAGTCATGTTTATTTTTAAAAAAATTCAAATGCTACTTGTGTGGTTAGAATGCAGAATCCTGACCTGGGAAGGAATCTTGGAGGTGCAAAGCCCAGCTCAGTGCAAGAGCTGAAATACAGGATAAAGCTAGATGATCTCTGGGGAAAAAAAGACCATCTACCTTCTACTTAAATACCCCCATTGAAAGAAGGAATTTCTACCCATCTCTGCATATTAGATGGCAATGCATTCCGTCAGGTCAGAACATTTCTTGTATTTCTTGCATAACATAAATGCATATATGGAATGGGGGGATTAGGCAGATCCTGTACAAACTGCAGTGTATACCATCCTTTAAAACCAAACCTGCCAAGTCAGATCATTGGCCCATGTCTAGTTCAGTAATGTCTATCTATCAACAGTGTCCTGTCCACCTCCAGGATTTCAGACAATTTTAAGCCCACCCTGGATATGCCGAAGACTAAACATGTGGCCTCCTGCATAAGAAGCATTATCATTAGCCTGCCACACTTCTCTTAAGAAAATTAAAATTTCCTCTTTCCTTGCAGCTAGTAGGGGGATTCTTTCAGCTTTCAGATATTTTGGATTTCCCTTCCATCAGCCTTTACCATTGGGATACCCTACCTGTACTTTCTCGAAGTCTAAAAAACAATGTATATGGCAGAACAAAGTTTCTTTATTCTGATTTTATGTACATGTCCATTTGGTGAATGCACATTTGACTGAAGATCCACATATGTGGATGCTCACAGGCTAAGAATTCAAAATAATTTATGGCAGGAAAGGGGAATATTTTACATTTATTGTTATTACTGCTCTGCTGTAGGTCCCTTGCACCATTTTTAGGTGCATGCTGCACTGTGTGATTTACAATTTAATTTAAATTAAATACATCAAACAGCATTTCTCATGCAATGGCTGAAGCTACAATCCTGCCCGTGGTTATAAGGAGCCAAGTCCTTCCACAGGTTTCAATGTAAATAATGTGCTCATAACTTTGCATGAGGGCAGCCCTGAGAGAGAAATAATTCCAAGGAGAAAAACTCATATTCTACAGCTTCTAGCAACTATTTAGCAAAGTCTACAGGAAAATTCGCCACCACTACCCCGATTCATGTAAATGAAAGAGACATCTTTGATTAATCAATAGTCCATTAAAATCTAGCTTTTCTAATACTAGGTGATAATTAAAATCAGGGCAGAACCTTCAGCTGGAGGGGGAAAAGTTTCATTAATTTTATATGATTACACCAATAGCACAAACAAAACATTTCATAATTAGCACAGGCTGAAACTGAGTATTTCTTTGCCCTGTGTTAATTCAGATGTAGCATGAGAGTGCTAAAGATTCCTTATAATTTGAGCCAGAGATGTTGGCAACAAGTCTTTGGGTCTTGGCCCCAGTGTTTGGTACCAAGCCCTGAATCTAAATCTTAAGCCCCAAGTCCCTATTAAAAATAAGCTCTCTCCCCCCACCCCCCACCGAAAAAAATGTGAGGGTGGTTGAGATTGGTCTCATGACAGTAGAGTCAAGTTCAAGCTGAATTTCCGGTGAGACTTAAGTCTGACATGATTTCTACATCGACACGGCATCACTAGCTGGGTAAATGTGAAGGGCATCTCACACCGTACTGCTGTCATAAATTGATATAAGCCTCTTCTCAACTGGATCGGATAAATCAGATTGCATGGATTAAACAGCAGTCTTATACATGTCAATGGAAAAGAAAGTCCCATTGATTTCACAGTTTCTAGGCAGGGATGGGAACTCACAAGTCATGACTTGCTGTCAAGTCTGACTCCGGTCATTGCTTGTGGGGGCAGACGTGGACTCATTTGGACTAGGGACTATTTTGTGTTTTGAGACCCTAAGGCAGGCATGTCCAAACTCTGCCCCTCCCAATGGTTTGGACCACAACTCCCACAGTCCTTTGCCACTGAAAATACAGGCTTGGAATTCTGGGAGTTGTGGTCCAAAACATCTGAACTTGAAGTGCCAAAGGTTCACCACCACTGCCCTAAGGGATGGGTCTACCAACCACTGCCACCATCCTGAGAGGCTGAAGGCCTGGCTTTCCTCCCAAGAGGTGGCTGCTGCCTCTGCCCATGCACGCCCAACCAGCTGATAGGCCAGTGCAGGTAGGTACAAAGGCAGGAACCAGCTCTAGGAAGGGAAGTCAGACCACTGTCTCTTGGCATGCACCAGCCTCAGCTGGGCAACACACATGTGCATGCCGAGACTCAAGTTTTTAAGGGGGTGAAGCAAAATGCCCTGAGATTCAGACTTAAGGCTTGGAACTCAAGACCCCAAGACTTCCCAACACCCCAGTTATAGGACTGCTACCTTGAATGAGTGAAGGCCAAACCACTGTATTGCTGATCTCATCATGGCAAATATGCTACCATGTGGGAGGGGAAGATCACCATCAGGAAGATGCAGGATTCGGACATCTCAAATTGCTCCACTGAAAACGCTGCGGGGAGGATGCCTCTGAGTACCTTAAACCCCTGGAATACTGTGGTCTTTTTTTCATTCCTGTTAAGACACTGACTCTAGAAACCCTGCATATAGCATACAGCTGATGCGTTACTTTGCTCAGGAAAAAAAGGAAGCAAAGACAGTATCACTTGTCTTATATAATAGTAATATCCTGTCATGATTTATTTAGTCCAAAAATAACTGACACTCTGGGAAACCTAAAAAAGCTGCTATGAACCTGATGGATTAAATGTGGGCTACCAGGCAGTTTCTTGTGTGTGTTTTTAATGGAACTGTTGTTATGGACCTTAACAGATATAGCAAATATCAGATAAACAGAGAAGTGAACATTTCCAGCAATATTGGATCATCTGGTCTTTCTGTAACTCATGTTTTGTTCCTGTCTCCCCCTGGTAACCAGTTCCTCTTTTTTGGTCCAAAACTCCAAAGTTAGCACCCATTCCTTGCAAAAGTGGCAACAGATGAATCACCATGAACTTACATATTCTGATATGTAATTATTTTTCATAATTTAAATGGAATCAGTCTACATGTCTGGGAGTTCAGTCATGGCAACTGGACTTCTTTTCTTGTGGGATTGAAACATCCTGCTGCTCATCCAGGTAGCTGAAGAATAGAAATCCAGCTTCCATGACTCCTGGATAACCTCACTTGGATGACTGGGAATCTCCACAGACATACTCTACCTGTTATTTGAATGGGAGTAAAACTGTCCAGGTGACCTGTGGGTCTGCTGAACCTGTGGTCCAGGTGCTGGGATTTTTAATCTTTAAATCAGATTGTGATTCTCGATTCTGCTAGCACATGTTGGCTGCTCACAGCGAAACATTGTGGGCTAGAAGAGTATCTCAACATTTTGTAGAAGTGATCATGGACAACAAGGTAACCATCACACTGCTCAAAGTAATGTGTAGCAAGAGCCTTATTACTGTCTCTCCTGGACTGGTCAAACATTGCCTGTGTATATGTACTGAAGTCTTCAAAACAAAACCAAGGAAACAAATAAAAACCTTCCAGTTCATTATTGTGGGATATTGTGCTTCTGTACCCATAATTCAGAAAACCAGGACATGGCCCAGTATTGCTGTACAGTATTGTGCCTGTGTTGCCAGCAGGAAAAAGGATGTTGAGCTTTGCACAGCAAAAAAGCAGTCAGAATGTTGACAAAACCTACGGCAGCAGTGACGATGGTCTACACAATATACCCTCTTCCACTCACTGCCATTCACACTGGTTGAAAAACAGCCCTGACAATTGCTTTGTGTTTGAGTGAGAAATAGTTAATTGATGAAAAAAATAAGTCAGCTTCTGTGATTTTCCCTTGGATAGTCACTTTAATAATTAAAATATAATATTTTGTCCTCTTGCCCATTTTATACAACTGCAAGACAGCATTTTGTTATACCTTTATTGATTTACTAGAAATGACACTCCCTGAAGACTTCGACTACTAGAAGATAAACATTCTAATTTCTCTGTAGCAATTACTAAATTCAGTAGTCCAAGATAATTGAAGCTTTTTGTGGTATCTAAACACTTCATTTTATGCTGATCAATATTTTTTGTTTCATGAGCTTCTAAGAGAGGAAAGGAAAGGAAAGGAAATACTGACCTATGGTGTCCTTTTACAGGGTTTTAAGAACATAAGAACATAAGAAGAGCCATGCTGGATCAGGCCAAAGGCCCATCTAGTCCAGCTTCCTGTATCTCACAGTGGCCCCACGAGATGCATCTGGGAGCGCATGAGACTAGATATCTGTCTCCTGATACCACTCTTCTGGTTGGCACAGTGGGAGAATTGGAGTCCCAAACTCTAGCTTCACACCCAGTTCATGCATATTCTGAAGGTCAGAGCCCATTGTTACCCCTATTCCTGCTACTACATGGTGCTGTCAAAGATATTGGTGCTATAAAGATAGCACTTTCACTTTAAAAGAAGGCAAGCAGAGAGCTAACGGCTCAGTTGCTCTCCTGGAAGCATAGTTCATGCATCAAAGAGAGACGCAGGAGTGAAAAATACCATTTTTAAGAGCTTTTGGCTGCCAACTGCAGCGCCGAAGCTGCCAGAATCTGGTGTTCCCACAGTGTGCACCTTGTTTCCAAGTTGAATTCTGGTCCCAAGAGCTTAATTCATGCAACCAGAAAAGGCTTAAAAGGGCAAGTGCCTGTTTTCAAATATTGTTGGCTATCACTGAACTGACACCTACCAAAACTGATTTGGCAACAACACGAAATGGGCAATGGTATGTGTGTCCAGCACAACTTTTGACAATACTGTATCAGCATGTGTGTTGTTTTGCCCCAATGCATTTGTAGTTAAATTAAAACGGAAATTTGAAAACTGAAAGTTGAAATGGTGTAAATAGGATTTTTCTCCACTTACAAATTATACAGGAATCTCTCTGTCCATCCATCATCTCACTAACCTGCCTGCCTGCCTACCTACCTACCTACCTACCTAATCTCTCTTGGGTGGCTGTTCTGTGTACTGTATTAAAGACTGCAGAACGCTAAGAGAGAGAGAGAGAGAGAGAGAGAGAGAGAGAGAGAGAGAGAGAGAGAGAGAGAGAGAGAGATCCAAACTTAGTTTAAAAAAATAAATCTTTTCTGGCTACAGTCTCAGCACAGGAAGTTACAATCCAACCCAAATATTTTTACGCTTAGCTGTAAACCCCTGAAAAGTAAAAGTTTACAGACATGAGCGTTGACAGATCCTTCGCTATTGTGGTACAAACGGTTCTGCTCCGATTACATCATTTTCCTTTGTCCTCATGTGGGAGGAAGGGCCATTTATTTATGCAACATTGCTTCTTCAGGCTGAAAAGAAGACAAGCCTCCTTCTCTCCTTCCTGGACGCAATATGAATTATTACTCTTTTAAGAGAGAGAGAGAGAGAGAGAGTCAGGATGGATAAGGAGGGCATGTTAGCTTAGAGAGTACCCTGCATTTATTTCTTTTCATTCCAACGCTATAATCCAGCCATGTGGCGTATCTACCGAGAAAGATCTCCTGGTTGATCTTTATAAAGACAACAGCTGCATTCATATTCTTCCACGTATGCAAAACTGCAAATCTCACTACACCCCCAAGAAAAACTGCACCTCCGACATATGGGATCTTCTCACATCAGTGGCGAACTTTCTTGGAGACCCCAGTATGAAGCAGGAGAGGAGACGGTTCAACCTGCAAGCCTGCTCTTATGCATGGAGGTTCCGCGAGGTCCCTGGAGGTCTGCAAGTGAACTCTAACTCTCCTCTATGTTCATCTCTAGGGTTGAAGGGAATCCCTGCTCTCTCCAACAGCTACATGTCAGTGTCAACACCGCAAATGGTCAGAAGGCCTCCTTCCATAGGAACCTACCCGGCAATTACGATCTAGCCAGGGAGTTCTCCTGAAAGAGCCATCCCTCAAGGAGGTAAAAGGGATGGCTTGCAGGTATAGGGCCTTTTCGGCAACTGCCCCGAGATTATGGAATGCCCTCCCGAGTGAGACCCGCCTGGCACCGACGTTGATGACATTTCAGCGCCAGGTAAAAACCTTCCTGTCCCAGAAGTTTTTTAACGGATGATTGTGGGTCCTGATGGCAATTTTAGTGTTTTGTTTTAATGTATTGTATTTATATGTTTTTATTGTTTTAACTTTATTGTAATTTTGGTGTTTTAATTGTTTATTTCGATTGTGAGCCTCCCAGAGACCTCTGGGCAGTGGGCGGCATACAAGCTATATAAATAAAATACTGTAAATAAATAAATAAATAGCATTAACCAACTCTGCCAAGGTTGGGCAACGGAAGAAGCCAAACTAGTTCCACCTTGACATGTATAGTTTCTGATGCTTGTTTCAAGTGTAAGCAACGAAATCCTCCAAAACTGCCTTTTCTTTATTATTACAGTGGAACCTTGACTTACATACTGCTTGACTTGCATCATATTTGACTTGCAGCAAGAAGGGGCCTGTTTGACTTGAGTCGCAGGCTTTGACTTACATCTCGGAGCCCCGGCGCAAGGCACTGGAATTGGGCGGCAGCCACAACCCAGCATCGCGGCTGCTGCCTCCAAACTGCTCCTGCCTTCTTCCCCTCCTCCGGCAGCGGCGGCTTCGGCGAGGCCAGCTCAGAGCACCTGGAGCTGGTCCTCGGCCTCACCGAAGCCACCGCTGCTGCCGGAGGAGAAGGGCCGGGAGCTCGGGGCTGGCCTTGCTGGTTAGACAGTCAGCTCAGTCTTGTAAAAAATCTGGCTGCAGAAGTCTGGTCCACAATGGAAACGTTTTAGTTGGGGAGCTGTACAGTTGTGGGACTCTAATGGTAAGCATAGAGTTGTTCAGAACTTGGAACGTCAGCTTAAAAATCAGTAAAACTTAAATGTTAGACATTGTTGCTATGAACATTAAAAAGTGGAGGCATATAACTTGTGGACTATAATTCCACTGCCTCCTCCTCTTTTTGAACAGACATTTCATTTACATCCCAGAAGGAATCTCCTATCCCAGTCAAATTTGTGTTAAATTGCTGTTTTCGGGGGTCTTTTTCATCATCTGGGATGGATTAATCCACTTTCCCATTACTTTCTATGGGAAACGTTCGTTTGACTTAAGTCATGTTTGACTTAAGTCTAGACCACTGGAACGGATTAATGACGTAAGTCAAGGTTCCACTGTACTCATGACTAGATGGACAGCCTGGCTGCTTCCTGTTTCACTTCCTACCCCATCTCTGATGGATGAGTGCTTGTTTCCACAGAACAGATGACACTGCCAAGGAGGAGGATGCTAATACAATAATTTCCACAACGACCTCCCTGCCTGATACATGTGGGATCTAAGCACAAAAAAATGGCAAAATCAAAGCACCCTAAAAAAAAAAAAGAATAAACCCCAGACATATTCTCACTATAGTGGTACTCGTTTCAAGCGGTTCTTCCCACTTCTTCCATCCATTGCTTATGAATGGGAACCTCAACTGATGTGTGCTAAATCAGCAATACTTTGAAAACAGATGGATGGCATATAATACACACTCACGCCCCTATGGATGCGAAGCATCACTTGTCACATTTTCTTGTGCCAAATGAGAAAGTGCAAATATTCTTTTCCTCCTTTGCAAGAAGACGAGGCCAGTAAAGTACATAACTACCGCCTAGTTGGACAGAACATCAAAAAGGAGACACCACTGATGGTTGTTATCTTTCTGAAGGAATCTCCCTGTCCTTTTGTGCCTACTAGGTGTGTGCGCTTAGGTTCACAACGTGGAAGGACATTCCATACAAACTGCAATGCACAACGTAAAGCAACAATGCTTGGTGTCTCACTCACTGTTGAGAATCCTAGACAGGCTATCTCACCATGTTCAGAGTTACTATCTTGGCCAATAAATTTATTTCTATTTATTTTAAAAAATTTAGAGTATTTTTACCCCGCCTTTCTCCTTGGGAAGGACCCAAGGTGGCTTTCAATAATGAGGGACAATATACAGTTCAGTACAATTAAGACATATTCAAGTTTGAGAACAGGGAATTGAGGGAAATGACACGCTGATGAGATTTTTTTTCCACAAGCCTAAACTTCCTTAGGTGTATACAGAGCTCCCCATACATAAAGGATGGGCCTTACTTTACTTGCTCATAACACCATGTGGAGATTCTTAGGGGACTAGCAGCATAGAGATATTTTTCTCTTTTCAACTCAACAGTTCTATTATTCACACTGGACATAGTGAAAGCAATGAATTTCCTGTTGTGGCTCAAGGGGACAACAACCCCTCACAAAAATGGCCACCAGAAGAGATTAGAGCTGTTCAAGAAGAACATGGCTGCCAGTGGCTGTTCAGAAGCAGCATCCCTGAACAGCTATCACTGAATAACAATCGTGAAGCGCTTTTATGTTCATGTCCTCTTCTTGTGATGGTTATGCATAAGCATCTGGTTTGGGGATATAAATCATTTACTTCATTCCTGTGTAAGCCAAAAAAGGAAGCCTACATAAAGGCAAGATTTCTTTTCTTTTTTTTTCTTTTCTTTGGGAGGGGGGTCCATCTTAGAGTGAAACATACATTTCTGCAAGACCAGTTTTTACACATGTTTGTCAATGCGCACATTTAAATTGTTTCCTTGTGGCTTGAACTCTGAAGCAGAAGCAATTGATTGTATTCCTCGTGAGCAATCCGCCCATCCTTCTGTGCTTGATGTGTTTTTGCGTGACTTTAGGGAAAAGAAGGAAGAAGGATTTTCTGCAAACTGGATCAAGCAAAAGAAACTGAACAAGAATTAATTGGTGTTTCTCTCTGCCCCTGTGGAGGTGACAGGTGACAAATAGCATCCTGGTAAGGTTTCTGGACATTCCAGATCTGGTTGGCAATCAAAGAACAATGGACACTGGACTAAATAGGCTTCTGATCTGGTCCAGCAGTACTGCTTGCATATTTTACTGAATACAGGGGTGTTCTGCGTACATCCAAGTGCCTGTGACCATAAACAAATGATGGCTCTAAGATGCACTTATCCCATGTACCATTTTTCACATCCATAATCCGATTAATGCATTTTCCTACAGCAAATCAAAATGTATAAATAATATATGGCTACCCAAGCCTCTCCATTGGACAGAACATTCCCTATAAGATGCATAAAGGATCAGACCAATCCAGAAAGAAGCTAGACATTTGCTAACGTCATCTTTATAAAGCATTAATGGATACATATTTCTCATCCTGGGAAATGGCTTCCTGACATTTATAAGCCACTCCAACACTGGTGTGTGTGTGTGTGTGTGTGTGTGTGTGTGTGTGTGTGTGTGTGTGTGTGTGTGTGTGTGTGTGTAAGGTTCTCTCCTTTAGTCACCCACAGTTTAAGTAAGGCAACCTCACAAGGCTTAGATCTCCTTCCACAAAGAAAATCAAATATGTAGACTGCTACAAGGAGGAAATGCTTTCCTGCAGCCAGACAAAGGAACATCACATGGGTTACAGCAGGGAGCTGGCAAGACCTGATTCAATTAAATATTAATAGCTACTACTTTCCTGCTTTTCTTTACAGAAGCTGCAAGAAAAATTTTTTTTTAATGCACCAGGAATTCAAGGAAGATTTAAAGTGGAGGAAGGGGCTTTCCCGTCAAACCGCACATATATGTATATTTTATTTAACTCTCAGTAAGGAAGCATTACATATTTCAAACAAGCACTGTGCAGATCCCTGGATATTTTAAAGCAAGAATGTCATGAAAAAATAAGGCATGTTTAGGGTGGAAATATAGGAAAGGAAAGACGAAGCCTCCTAAATTTTAAGCGTGGTTGCTGCCAAGAGAACGTTAAGGACTAGGTGCCTGGAGAGTTCAGTGGGGGAGGTGTGTGTGTGTGTGTGTGTGTGTGTGTGTGTGTGTGGTGTCGTTACACTCGTGACCAACCCTTCATGACTCCACATCCATGAAGTTTTCTTGGCAGGAATACTGGAGTGGCTTGCCACTTCCTATTCCAGGCGTCTACAGCACCTTGTATTCCCCGGTGGTCTCCCATCCAAGTACTCACAAGGGCCGACCCTGCTTAGCTTCCGAAATCAGGCGAGATCGGATGTGCTTAGGGATGCAAAGCCAGAGGTCGGGAGTTCAGTGACACTCCCTACGCTTCCTGGGAACAACTGTCAATAGTTTAGCTATGTAGTGTAGAGATGGGCACGAAACAGAAAAATGGTGTTTCGGTTTTTCGTTTGTCGTTGAGAAATCTGTTTAGGTTCGTTTCCGTTTGTCGGGAATTTTTGGAAAAAAAATCATTTTTTCGTTTTTTCGTTTGTCGTTTCTACTCTGCTTTTTGCGCGATTTTTAAAGCATTTCCGTGCGCAGGCATCCTCCAATGCCCCAGACCAGAGGGAAAACACTAAAAAAAATGGACACAGTATGCAGGGAGGCTGCAAAGGCAAAGGCAGCGGCGGGCGTTGCCCAGGGTGCAAGGCAGCTGCACAGTGACTGCACTGCGGGGCAGGGGAGGGTACTCACCAAGAGGTACGCACGCACGCACACAGGGAGGCTGCAGGACTGAAGCTAGAGTCGCAGAGACAGCAATCCCACCCTAACTCCCACCAGAGACTGCAAGGAGGACGGGGGCTGCCAGAGCTTTTTATGCCCTCTGTGGCTGCCAGACCTGCCCGCCCAGTCTGCAACCTGGGCATGCTGTTGGTTGAACATGATCCCATCACATGGCTTGCCTCCATTTTGTGGCTGGTGGTGACATCCATTTTAAAGGGAAAAGAAAAATACATCGCAATGGGAGAAGACAAAAACAAATGTTTTAAGGACCCCAACCCCCCTGGCAGGAATTATCAGACAATATAAATAATTATTGCTGTGTTTTTACGGATGTCCAGGGCGTTTTTTAACATTTAAAACAGCTCATTTCATTGCGTGTCGCCATTAACGGAAACAAAACGTAACGACCACAATTTTCGCAGTTCTGTTCATTTTGTTGCATTTTCATCACAATTTTCGTTTGTCGTTTCATTACGTAACGGAAACGACAAACGGTAACGGAAACAAAAAAATGTTTGTTCCGTGCCCATCTCTAATGTAGTGTGTAAAGGAATATTCGTATTCAGTCCCACTGTGAGGATCTCCCCCGCCGGCTCCCCTATCCTTGGCTTCAATGGGACGCAGGCAGAGAAAACTCAGAAGCTGAAGTTTGCTCGAAACCTTTATTAACAGCAACAGTCAAGTCAGGGTCTTCACCAGCTAAGTCCTCCTTCTCAGGGGGCAGAGGCTCTGCCTCAGACTGAAACTCTTCCCAGATTTGACTCTGCTCAGGAGTCAGATTGGGAGTAACAGTCCAATGTAAAACAGGTACATTTGCACCAAGTTCTCAGCCTGGGTCTAATAAAAGTCCGGACAAACCTCCAAGCCTCTGTGGGTCAGAGCTCCGTGTTTTTAAACAAACAGTCCCTTGTTTCTCTATGGCTTCAGGGTGGGTGACATCTTCCCCTTCCTGGCTCCAGGGGTAGAATGGCATTTTCCCCACTCCTCCTTCAAAGCCCTTTGATTGTCTGGCCTCCCACTCGGAAAAAGCCTGGGCCTGCTTCCTTTGCTCCCTCTCTGTTGTCTGGCCCCAATATGGCGGGTTTTGCCGCTTTTTTTCTCCCACCACTCCCGCCCTGCTGCCTCTGGCGGGAGTTTAAAAGTAACCCATTCCCCTGTCCACGGATCCTCTTTAACTACTCTTTAACTTCAAATTCCTGGGAGTTCATTTCAGTGAAGATCTTACCTAGAAAATTAATACAACCCATGTGGCCAGGAAGGCTCAACAGAGACTCCATTTCTTCAGACTTTTGCAGAAGAACAATGTGAAACAACAATTGATGACCTCCTTCTACCGGTCTACAATAGAAAGTGTCCTTACGTACTGCATTACAGTTTGGTATGCTGGTTTGACAGCTGCGGACAGAAAGACTTTACAGATGGTAGTGAACACAGCACAAAACATCATGGGCTGTCCCCTGAGTCCACTGGATGACATCGCCAGGGACCTCTGTCTTAGGAGAGCAAGGAAAATAATCAGGGATGACTCACACCCTGGTCAGCACTCCTTTACTCTCCTACCCTTGGGTAGGAGATACAGAAGTATAGCAAGCCGTACCAACAGGCTAAAAAACGGTTTTTATCCGTGGGCTGTTCGACTGTTAAACGGGACGTGACAACTCGTGATAGACTCGTGGGGCTGGCGAGTTGTGCAGCAAGCACACAGTGTGAAATCAGATTGAATGGCTTTCAGTGAGGTGGTGTTGGGGGGGGAGGGAGGGAGGGAGCTGAGGTGAAAGGACTGGAGCATCCACATACAATAGCAGTGTGGGAGAGAACACTCTCAGGATGCTGGTAGGCAGTATATTAAAAGTTTATTAAAATAGCCCTTATTAAAATAGCCCAACGCGTTTCGGCCCAAATGGCCTTCTTCAGGGACTTTTTCACACTAGCCTGTGCTCAAAGAAACTCTGGAGACGTAAGCAAGACATTTACGTCTCCAGAGTTTCTTTGAGCACAGGCTAGTGTGAAAAAGTCCCTGAAGAAGGCCATTTGGGCCGAAACGCGTTGGGCTATTTTAATAAGGGCTATTTTAATAAACTTTTAATATACTGCCTACCAGCATCCTGAGAGTGTTCTCTCCCACACTGCTATAGGGAGGGAGCTGAGCCAATTTCATTGTACACTGGTTGTACAATGACAATAAAGGTTATTATTATTATTATTACTGTATTTCTATTAACTCTTCCCATTTCATTCTTTTGGTCCTCACTGTCCAGCCTCCTAATGCTGTTGCATCCTCCTTTTTTATTTCTTCCCCTTCTTCCCTATTTTCTACCTGAGATTTGGTTTCTTGTTCTTGAGAGCCCTCTCAAGAGTCCCTAAACTGTTTCTCTGAGGTTTCGTGACTCTTCTTTTCAGGTGGCCCTTTGAAGCGGATGGTGCACCAATATTCTCACACCCACCTATTTCCAACATGTCCAATGATAATCAAGTATCTCTTATATCCAATGTTTAGCATGTGAGTACCATTCCTTATGTAACGAAAATGACACCGTCTGTATACAAGGGAAAGGGATCAGCAGTTTTAGGTTACCTCTTCAGCTTGCAGAAGGACTTTCATTCACAATAAAAAGCCTAAGGGGCTCCCCCACCCTTCTACACAGCCCAGTGAGGGCTGTCACCTCACCTTAGACCCTTGTGGGTCGCCAAAGAGTGAGAAATGAAAGACTAGAGGGAAGAAAGAACAGAGCGAAGTGGCTAGAATCCTGAATGGTTGCAGTCTGTACTGCAATATTTTGTTGCAGGACTCACTTGGAAATTAATTATATGTTGTGAAATCAATTACTTAGTCTCGCCTGTCTTGAATCTGCAACTGATCAATTTTAATAAATATACCAAGTTCACCTCTTATAGGACAGGGCAAGTATAATCTCAGAATTAATTCCCAGACTCCACCCCCAAACATAGTTAGCAGCCTGGCCGGTGACTCTCTGAGCCTTCATTAAAGCAAGCCCGAGCTTTCCACTCCTGTCCCCTACTTACTAATCTGCCTTTTTTTCCTAATCTGAAAAACCCACATGCTTTTCCTTGTAGGGGAGATGTTTCCACCTCTTTATCATGTCGGTAGTCCTATTTCCAGCTCTCTGCTTCATATTGCAGCCTCAGTAGCGTCAAGTCCACTTCAGACCTCCTGAATGGTCGAACCAAAGGTTACTTTGGCATTCAAAGAATTTTGAAAGAGCAGGTTTTAGATTTGGCAAACACGTTTACTGTACATTCGTACTAATTACTGACTCAAAATCATGGATGACAGAACAATGCTATGCAAGTGCCGGATAGGAAGGGAACAAACAAAGGCAGCCAGCAGTGAGAATGCATGGGAAAATACAGCCAACTCCCTCCCTAAAAATAACAATAAACCCAATGTGTAAAGTGGGGCAAAGTACAGTGATTTATTTCAAAATGGTTAGTTTTCTTCCCACCTGTGGATCAAGAATAAAAAACAGAAATCTACAGAATCTGACAGCTGTTAGAATAACAGCTTTCCTCTTTGTTTAAAACAAGGAAGTTTCTAGTCCATAAGGCTTCAGGGGAAGGCTTGCACTGTACAACAGTGAGGGCAAGGAAAGCCTTAGATACAACCTAAGGTTACTAGTTAGAGTATAATCAATGTACAGTTAATTTAACTGTATTGCCACAAAACACTGGTTCCAAGGCCAATGATTGCAATTACCTAATGTTGAAACGAAGGGTGTCCTACTTTGAGCACATCACAAGAAGGCAAGATTTTCTAGAGAAGATGATAATGCTAGGAAGGGCTGAGAGCAGCAGGGAAAGAGGAAGGCCAAACACAAGATGGCTCGACTCCCTAAAGGAAGCCACAAGCAGGGCTATGGATGACAGCGTGTTTTGGAGATCACTCATTCCTGGGGTTGCCTTAAATCAAAGGTGACTTGAGGGCACATAACGACAACCGCTTCACACTCAGATGAGTTGCTGTAAAAAATGCAATTGTTCTTCCTTAGCACCACAGAAAATGATTGTGATGGGGGGAAATGGTGCCCTCCCAAGGGAGAATTTCCTAGTGCTGTAGCTTTAATCTGGTCTAACTTGAAAGAGCAGTCAGGTTTATTGGTATAACCCAAGAGCTTCAGACTATTGAGCTGATGTACTTTCCATCCTGACCCTTGAACATGTACATATGCTTTACTTTATGTCTTTCTGGGGTTAGTTCAGGGCACCTATCAGACTGTATAGGACTGAGGCCCCAAGAAAATTTTTAAGAATTCTGATTCGTAGGTTTAAAAACTTGTTCAGTACTCAGAAGACATCCCTTTGCTATAAGTTATTGGTCCGTGGACTGGAAGCACTAAGCGGTTACATAAAAAGATATTCCAGGAAGAGAGAAAAGAAAACACACCCTGCAGAAAAGAAGACAGAAGTGTACCTAATCCACCTCAAGGATGCTTTGCACAAATGCATCTAAATAGGAAAGCCTGGATTTGGAACTATGTAGTAAATATAAAGTTGGTCAGAGCCTGGAAATAATTTGTTAACGATGAATATCTTGCCACAAATTTGTCTGAATTTTCAAGAATGATTTTAAAATTCATTGCTTTAGTTACTAAATGTGTCTGTTGTGTCGTTACAGTTGTAACCGACTCTATGTGACTCCATGTCTATGGAGTTTTCTTGGCAGGAGTACTGGCGTGGCTGGCCAGTTCCTACTCCAGGCACCTACAGCACCTGGTATTCCCTGGTGGTCGCCCATCGAAGTACTAACCAGGGCTGACCCTGCTTAGCTTCCGAAATCAAGCGAGATCGGATGTGCTTAGGGCATCTAGGCAGCTTTTAATTACTAAATATTAACATTAAAAACACATCAGTAGCACTTTGATCATGTGGATCAAAACAAGAAAGTTGGGAATTGCTTTGACATACAATCTTAATTTAAAGCCAGCAGTTATTGCATGCAACTACTGTATCTGTAACCTGAGATGAACTGTGGCTCTATTACAGAGTTAAAGCAGAGGGTGGAAAAATTTCTTGTTTTAGATTTCAGCTCCCAAAAATTGCAATCCTAAAGAAAAATGTTTCAAATCATTGGAAGAAAGAGGTAAAATGCTGATGGAAACTCACAGTACAGTACTACCGTAATGGTGACTACTATCTATCCTGGTTTCCACATTTCGTGGATTTCCTCTGACCCATAAAGTCCACAAAGAGAAGTTCAGGTTCAAGCAGGTTTTCTACTCACTTCAGTGGGAATAATCCATTTGGGTTTTACTTGTTTACACTTAATGGAGTCTGGAGCTGCCTTCTCTGTTCAAGCAAATAGAATTAATATGTTGTCATGGTGGCTGATAAAACCACCTTAGCTAACAGTCTCCTTCTTCCAGATATATTCAAGTCAGGCTCCTGTGGCTCTTGAAATCCACAAATGCCACTGAGGTTTGGTGCGGATTTGGGTTTGTTAATGTTGGTTTTGCGTAGTATATATATTTGTTTGTTTTGACTTATATACAACTTCATTGTGCTAGAGCACTCTGGGCAGTTTACAATTTAATTATGCAGGTTACACATTGCCCTCACATTGCTGGGTACTCAAGTTAACCCCATCAGAAGGATGAAATTATGAGTCAATGTTGAGCCAGCTACCTGACCCTGTTGAGATCAATCTCAGATCATGATCAAAGGCTTGGCTGCAGTACTGCAGTTTAGCCACGGTACTACAGGACTCTTGTGTGTGTTGTGTCGTTACAGTCGTGACCGACTCTTCGTGACTCCATGTCCATGGAGTTTTCTTGGCAGCAATACTGGAGTGGTTTGCCAGTTCCTACTCCAGGCGCCTACAGCACCTGGTATTCCCTGGTGGTCTCCCATCCAAGTACTAACCAGTGCCGACCCTGCTTAGCTTCCAAAATCAGGCGAGATCGGATACGTTTAGGGCAGGACTCTTACCTATTTATTTATGTATTTCATTTGTAATACTGAAAGTATCCAATATTTGTTGCATTGGGGTTTTTTTTTTACATTTCATTTCAACCATTTTGTAAAAATGCTCTACCCTTTTTCAAACATGATGTTTGACGAGTTGGTGTTTATAGTGAACCGCTCTGGGGAATGCACCATATAAATAAACGAATGGTGTAAGTAAATCATAAGTAAGTAAATCTCTTTCAGCTTAATCTGTCTATGTTACTGCTGAGTATTTTAAATTTTAAATGATAATATCTGTTGCATAGGAATATACTGTATAAAGAGTTATGTTGCATCAGACCAAAGGCCCACCTAATCCAAGACCCTGATTGCAAAGTGGTTATCTGTAGGGGGGCTTGTATCAGGATTCAGGATATAAGCATATTCTGCCTTGATATGATGAGGAATATATACTGTATCAGTCATTACTAGCAGTTACTGTTGACCCTCAAGTCCATTAATTCATCCAAATCCTTTAAAAATCTTCCAAGTTAGCAGTCACTACTACTTCTTGTGGCAATGAGTTCCACAGTTTAACCAAACATTGACATGAAGTTGTTTTAACCTGCTTTGAACTTCCCACCATTCACCTCTAGTGGACTACCTCACTGGGTTTTAGTGTTACAAGATAGGGATTAAAATGTTTCCTTATCTATTGTTTCAATCTTCATGCATCTCTCATGGTTTACCTTGCAGAATGATAGTTTTAGTCTCTTAAATTCCAAGTTATTGGACATCCCCATCTTATCTACTGATTTGCTGCTAGCAGCGATCCAGGTGAAAGGCAGTAATAAAAACAGAACCAGCCAGAGGACGTACAGTATTGTTCTGTGTACTCGACTGTATTTTTGTCTAAATTTGTTAGACGAAAAATTGAGGGTTGTCTTATACCTGGAAACAAGCTGAGGAGAGAATTGCATGGTTGCAAAACCGTAATTTTGGATTGGAAAAGTGGGAGTCGTCTTATACCGAGGAGCTTCTTCTAGATAGGGAAATATGCTGTATTTAACCTGTACCTCAAATGCAAAGAAATTGTGAGTTACATTTTGGAATATACTACCCATGCTGGTTGGGGGATAAGAGAATTTGCAGTCTAATATAAACTTTTGAGGCTCTAAATAAATAAAGCTCTACTATTATAAAACATGGAAGTTCTACTTAGCTATTGCTAAGTTATCTACAGTGGATCCTCTTATAGCAAATGGTTTGTATAACATAAAACCTGTATAACATAAAAATTCCGGAGATAGGGGAAATTTGCTTAACAGAATCGCCTATGAGACAAATCCGTACAACATACATAAAAATGGTCGCAATAAGGGATTACTCCGTTTTCAATGCATTCCTATGGGAAATTTGTATAAAGAAAAAATTGCTTAACAGAATTTCATTTGGAACAAATTAATTCTTTATATAAGGTACCACAGTATTACTAAGATGGGACCAAAGATGGGACCAATCAAAGCATATCCATATGGCTGAGAGATAAGAAAAGTTACTCTTTTAGTCAACTTCTAGAACTAGTGCAAACAGCGCTCCTGCTGGCTGGCTGATCCTGGATTAATTAGAAAATTATATTTTCTAATCTGATTATTGCCTAAAGGACACATTAATTAAAGCCAGGGTTCTTGGCAGCTGAAATTTCCAGGCATGTATGAACACAGAGCGCTCTTAACGGAACACACTGTATCGGACAATGTTTTTAATTGCTTTCGTTGCTGATTGAATATTTAATACTATATCACAAAATACAATAGCAGGTGTTAGGATCTCTCTGGACATAAGTGTGCTTATTCCTGTTTAGACAGAATGCATCCTAGGACAACAAAAGAATAAGAGTTGAAGTCAACTACATTTAGGGAGGAAGTGAGGCTAAAAACAGAGGTAGTGATCTGCCTCTGGAGTCTGGTGACGGATTCCAGGCATGCCACGTCTTATGGATAATGGAAAACCTAGATAAGGTGATAACTAGGGACTGCTAATGTTTTGGAATGTAAAAAACCAAAACAAATGGTAGGGAAAGGAAAAAGAGAAAATCTGGCAGGTGCCTGAGTGCTACGTCCTTGAAAGAGTTCAACAGACTGCCTGGAAACGATCATATCTCTCCCACCCTGTCATCTGTACAGCAAAAAGCAAAGTTAATCCAGAAGTTCAGCCAAAATCTTTAGACGTCTTTCACCATAAAGCAGGAACATTACAGTCTATGGAAATCACTGCCTTACCCGTGTCAAGGCCATGCTGTAGTGAAAAGAAGGCAGTTACTACAGCGCAGTGGCTCATTTTCAGATAGAGGCCAGAATCTTGTTGGTATTGTGCAGTCTAAATCGACTGGAAATTTAGCACACTGTGATCGTGAACGTGCTGGCAATCAATTGTGTGCTTGGACAGGTCCGAGTTGTGCAAATGGTTGTGCTCTCAGTTGTGCTCCCAAGCATGTGAGAAATGGTTAGCAAAGTGGAAAAACCAGTTGGTGCAACTGCCCTCATGGGCACAGCATTCCACGTGTTTACGCTTGTATAAAGACCATATAAAATCAGAGAATGATGATTCTCTGTGATGGGGTAGAGGCAGCTCACTGAGATCGTAAATTAGCTTTCTCTCTAGGGCTCTAGAGATGAATTATGGGACAATTCAAAAGAGACAAGCCACCTCTATTTTATCTGGAAGTTGAGTCGTGGCTACTGGACTTCTTTTTGAGAGATAGAAACGTTTCGCTGTTCATCCAAACAGCTTCATCGGTCTGAATAACTCTATTTTAAGCCGTGCGCCGGCAGCACTGCATCAGTCCCACACCACCTGACTGATGCTGCTGCCCATTTGGTTCCAGTTGAGGTTGGAACCCTGTGCGGGGTGGTGGTAATGTGGAACCCCACACAGTGCTAGTAGAAATTAGAGGGACTGTTGGGGACAGGGTGTCGGCCAATAGGTTAAATAGCAATGACAACAACAATAACCTCTGATTCTATGGAATTAGCAGGTCAGGCATAAAACAAACAGTGACACTAATGACAAAAGGGTGGGCCATCCAGAAAATAATAGTCATCTCCTACAATAACCTGAGTATTGACAGCATGCTCCGGCATACATATAGCAGCTGTCTGGAAAATGGAAGCTTCTGACCAAGCTGGGTGTGGTGATGGCGTTGTTGTTGGATGATAATCTAAGAAATGCAGAGCAGACAATCTTGAACGGGTCCAGAGGAGGGTGACCGGGATGATTGAGGGTCTGGAGGAAATGTATTATGAGAAGCGGCTTAGGGAGTTGGGAATGTTTAGCCTTACAAAAAGAAGGCTGAGAGGGGATATGATAGCTATGTTTAAATATTTGAAAGGATGTCACATTAAAGAAGGGACTGGTTTGTTTTCCATGGCTTCAGAGACTAGGGCGCAGGGCAATGGTCTCAAACTACAGGAAAAAAGATTCCATTTGAACATTAGGAAGAACTTCATGACAGTTAGAGCTGTTTGGCAGTGGAATATGCTGCCACGGAGAGTGGTGGAGGCTCCTTCTTTGGAGGTTTTAAGCAGAGGCTGGATGGCCATCCATTGGGTACTGTGATGGGGGTTCCTGCATGGCAGGGGGTTGGACTGGATGGCCCTTGAGGTCTCTTCCAACTCTATGATTCTATGATTCTATGAATACCAACTCTATGGATCATCAGGTCTAATTTCTACCTGTGTGTATGCATGAACCCAACATGATGCTTGTGCTTTACTTTTTTCCACACCTGTTTATACCTAGAGGTATATGATGAATAAAATATGTTTACTGTATTTATTTATTTAAAAATTTTTTATCCCGCCTTCCTTCCTAGAAAAGGACTCCAAGTGGCCTGCATCATTAAAAGCTAACGTGCAAAGCTAACAACAGGGATTACACAAGACTGAAAGGATCAAACGAATATCACACTAAAAACAGTAAACAAAAGCAACATCCAAAACACATTGAAAGCAGTCAAGTACAGCAATACACCCCCTTTCTGGCCGCCAAGTCACTTAAGGATAGCTTGCCTGAAGAAAAAGACCTTGGTTTGCTTGTGAAGGATACCAGATATGGGCCCAGTCGGGCTTCCTGTGGGCAGGAATTCCAAAGCAGCAACAAAGACCCTCACAAAATGCACCTGTCAAGGTGTTGGGATTAAGATGCTGATCTTAACACCCAGGCAAGCTCATAAAGGGGGAGGGGATCCCTGAGAAGGCTTGGGTCCAAGCTGTTTATTGCTTTATAGGTGAGTTAGAAGAACCAGCATTTTCAATTTTCAAACGGATTGGCAACCAGTGGATCTGCAGTAACCTTTCGGTGCCAGCCCGCCCTAGAAACGCAACCTGAAGCAAATGGACAAGAGACTTTGGATAATGAATCATCCTGTTTTTCGCACTGTCTTTCTACCCCAGTAAGCATATGATGACAAGACATAACATTTCACTGTGTGACAAATGGAACACATGATGCTGCCTGGCTGGCCCTTCTGCCCTTCCTTTTTTTTTTAAACCCACCTTCAGAGAAGATGACCTAAATGTTTCCAAGTGAGGCGTTAAGCGAAAACTCCTTCCAAATGGATCTCACCTTTGACACATTCCTGTCCCATTCAATCCAAGAGGCAACCATTTCCTCCTTTCACGGCCAGCTTTTTTAATAAGCTGGAGAAGGGAGAGTGCATGTTCAGAGTGGAACTTTGAATGTAATGAAAGTTGAATGAAATACATTACATTATTGAAGAGACAGCCCCATTGTGTTCATTTTCATAAATGTCAAAAAGATCTTTTTTTTTGCGGGGGGGGGGTCAATGTTTGCAAATATGTTCGATTTATTTTGCAGTCATCTCCTGAGCTTCTTTGTTCCCTTTCACTGCCCTCGGCTTCGGTTGGCTTCACTGGCAAAGAATCCAACTGGGTATGGCAAAACCATCTGATTGTGTCCAAGAGATCATAACACGAAATCAAATGGGATGCCACCGTGAGCGTGTGTAAACATATTGTGTTGCCACAACAAATCCAGAACAAGGACAAAGTGGGCGAGGGGGGGGGCAAATTTAGTTGAGAACAAGAAGGATAACAGTGTCAACAAACAAAACACAAAACATAACAAAAAAACTGAGCAACGAAATAGCAAGACAATTCCGTCTGCTCCAAAGCTTGGCCCAACCATTGTGCACGCATGGTTTACCAACCACCATATACAAGGTACAAGGGCTTGTGGCCTTTGTCCTGCTTCGTTTGTTGTATACAGTGTTTACCACTATCTGTGGCTTCAGGCATTCATGGTTGCTCACAGAACACATCCTCTATGGATACAGGGGTCCTTAGTGTACTCTGCAACTTGCAGAGGTACCTGGGGATGGGTCTTATGCCCCCCTATAAGTTTCCATGGTCAAGCAGGAACTTGAACCCACATTTCCCGAACCCTATTTGCTACACTATACTAGCTTTCGTCTAAGGCAGTGGTTCTCAACCTATGGGTCCCCAGATGTTCTTGGACTGCAACTCCCAGAAAGCCTGGCCAGCTCAGCTAGTGATGAAGACTTCTGGGAGTTGCAGTCCAGGAACATCTGGGGACCCACAGGTGTTGAATGTTTAAATGTTAAATTGTTTAGAAGTTTCCTCTCTTAAAATTAATTCAATAAGGGGGGGGGAGGAAATTGTAATGGAATGCAAAGCTAGGCTATGAATATTTATAAAGTGTTTTCTGTTTACCCAATCAAATAGCCTGTGGGTGGGGCTATAGAGCATATATAAGCGAATGTCGGTTGGAATGCCAGGGAGAATCGGGACGGAATAGGATCTGGCTGGGGTCTGCTTAGGGTCTATTAGGGAGTGGTTAAGGATTGTTCAGGGAACAGCTGAAGAAGGAAATGAGCAAATGATTGTTTTTCTTTTTAAAGTTAAAGAAAATACAAGCCTCAAGAGAATAGTATGCATTGGTATTTCTTTTTATTTCTGTAACTTAAATAAACTCCATTGTTATTTTGAAACTTCAAAGTAGGCGTCTCTCTTCGTTTATTTATTATTCAGGCATAAATATTTTGGGAAATGGTGGCAGCGGAAAGAAGCCAGGTCACATCCTTTCTGCCCCAAAACCCTAACTGGGTATGAAGAAGTGTATTTAGATCCACGAAAGCTCGCACTGAAATGAAAATGTTGATCTGTCACTATTTTGTCCTTTCCTTCACGCCCACTTTTCTTCTCCCCCCCCCTTCAATTTTGTCAACACACACTGAAACAGGCCAACACACATGGCTGCCTCTTTCAAAACAAACAACAAGCAAGCGAGCAGGCAAACAAATGGTGCCCAAGGCAGCTAATAACGCCGCTCAACTGAAAAGCAAGATTTTGATGAATGCTTAATTAAAAGCACAATTAAAAATATTGCACTGAGTCATCACCTCCCAAATGGCAAGCTAGCCTACGTGCCAAAGACCTGTCAGAACCAAAAGTTATTTGTCCAGCAGAAGGACACCCACCAGAGAGGGAACAAGCTTAGCTTCTCTCGGCAAGACGTTGCAGACTCGGTACATAAGAACTTTTCCTCCAGGAATCTGTCCAATCCCCTTTTGAAGGCATCCAGGCCAGATGCCATCACCACATGCTGTGGCAGGGAGTTCCACAAACTAACACGCTGGGTAAGAAAATATTTTTTGTCTGTTCTCATTTTTCCAACCCTCAGTTTGAGTGGATGTCCCCTAGTTCTGGTATTTTGTGAGAGAGAATCGCGCCCCTCTATCCATTTTACTCATGCCTTGCATTATTTTGTACGTCTCAGTCATGTAAGTGGCCATCAATGAAGGCCTTCAATGTTAATGTTCAGTCCGAGTTGTAACTAGGGCTAAAAACATGGGGCATTGAGCCTGGGTGCTGAAATTTAGAGAGCACAAAATTGGATGCTGTGTAGTAACAAATCCAACTGCACATTCAGGTTACAGAAAGCCACCATAATAACATCTTACTCTTCCCTCCACCTCTGAAACCCTATTCATCTTACTGTTAAGCCAGAAATCTTTGGGCACCTGCTATTTATTTTTTGGGAGAGGGGGAGAATTAACAAGGCAGAGCCTCTTCCTTCTGTTTTCCTGAAGACATGAGGGTGAGAGCAAGAAAGCATGCAAAAATATGTATTCTCAGGGCTTTCACAGCCGGGACCTGATGGCTGTTTTGGTTTTCTCAGGCGGTTTGGCCGTGTTCTGGAAGTTGTTCTTCCTGACATTTCGCCAGTCTCTGTAGCTGGCATCTCCCGAGGGCAGGAGCTCATGGAGCAAGTTCTCTCTGTGCAAAAATAGTTCAAGATCTCTTGCAGCAACATGGAGCATCTAAGTTCTGCTTCTCCTTGGACTCCTGGTATCCCTCTCTACCTTTCCACAACTTGGCTAGCGAGTGAAGGATAGAGTGAAAGTCAGGGAGGGGATGAGCGGCAGGGCACCACTGGTTTTCCACTCAACACCCCCATGTCTTCAGGCCTCAGACATCGAGCTCAAAGTAAATAAAAGAGACAGAGGAGGCACTGGAGACAAAAAATAATCTCTTTTTGTAAAATTGCCAAGTCTTGGAGAATTGGCTGGAGTCTCAGGAAATTGCTAGGCTTCTATGCATTTGCAGGTGGGGAGAGAAATTTAAGGGTCAATAGCATTACAGGATGAGATAGGCAATATTTGCCTATGAGATGGTTTTAAAGGCTGCTCATTGATCTCCATTTACTCCGTGCTCGCGCCCAGGCTCAGTGACTCAGCATTCTAGTGCTTGCTGTGTATGTTGTTCTAAGTGCACAATTGGGCTCCAGAGTGTGCAGTCTCTTCCCGTTTCCTCCCCTCTCTTCTGGTGTTTTATCTCAACAATGCTAGGTCCATCATACCCAGAGAGTGGAGCACAAGGGTACCAACTCATGAGCCTTCTCATGGGCACAAGCCAAGCCCATTGGTAACAGCCTAAAATCCTGCCAGTCTTCTTGGTCTCATCTCATGGGGCCATCACCCCAGTCTCAGTTTTCGGCTCTGAAATCACAGGGGATAGGATGCTGGCAACTTGGCAACCTTGCATATCAGAGATGGGTCACCCACAAAAGGAGACAGATGGTCATAGGGAATGTAAAAAGAGAAAGAAAAAAGGGAATGTTAGCCTAGCATCGGTTGGACATTTTGATCAGGGAAATGCATCAGTCCTTCAGGTCAGCCTGAGCTTATTCAATGTTCACCCAGCAAAACCATCATCCTGACAATTCCTCAAGAATAAACCACAAGAAACAGGCTGTGTGCAGCCAGACAAGCAACCAATGTGCAGACCGCTCTCTGACATCAGTTACTGATGAGATCCTAATTAAAGACTCCCATTTGACCTTCAGTCTTCAGCTTGCTCGGAAATTCTGCTCCAATATTAGAGAAAGGAAATGAAAGGCAATCCACTAACGGGAAGAAGAATCTAGAATGTGAAGCACATTAGGTAGCACATAGCAGTGTACGCTGGTAGGTAGACATCTAGTGTGGGGATACAGAACTACATATTTTATGGGAAAGTAAATCATAGTATGTATCTTGTCCACATTAAAAATGATCATTTAAGAACCCCAATTCAAGACCGATGAAGCTGTTTGGGTGAACAGCGAATCGTTTCTATTAGAGATGGGCACAAAACGAACAATTTTTCGTTTCCATTTTCGTTTTTTCATTTCGGTACATAACGAAACGACAAACAAATTTTGTCTCTAAAATGAAACGAAACGAACAGAAACACCGGAAATTTTGTCGTGCGTTTCGTTTCCGTTACTGCAATATGAGTGAATTGCTTAGAATCCTAAAAAAAAATCACAAAAATTGAAATAAATGGTAATGAAATGGTAACAAAATGAACGAAAATGAAAACAAATTTTTTTGCAAAAATTCATGAAAAATGGAAACGAAACGAAGCGGACCCTCCAAACAACAAATGACAAACAAAATGCCATTTTTTTTATTCATGCCCATCTCTAGTTTCTATCTCTCAAAAAAAAGAAGTCCAGTAGCCATGACTCAACTTCCAGATAAACTCACCTGGATGACTGAGAATCTTCACAGTCAAGATCAACATGTTTTCTTCCTATTATAAACTTCTTTCATTTTCTGGTTCTCAGAGGGAGGATTTGTCATTATCTAGATGTAATTGGACTGCAACATTCATCGTAATTGGCCTAAGGCTAATGAGTATTATAATCCCACAACATATGTGTTATCTTTTTTCTTTTTTTAAACTTTGTTTCAAATGTCTTAACCTCTTTTGATTGTTTTATTTTTTCTGTATATTGCCTTGGGAGGAAAAGCAATCAATGCACTAATATTTTTAAAAAATAAATAAATGGAATCACCACCATAATATTGTAGTATCACCATGATACTGATCCATCATAAGACACTTCTCAAGCTGAAAAAAATGACAACTTCATTTAACCACAGATTCTTCTAGAGCCACCACAAACTAGTGAAACAAATGTCACAATTCTCTTGGTTCCTTTATCTCCAGCTTATAGACTGCTGGTATCATTGATTATGCAGTCAATTTGACACCACCCAATTGAGGCAAGGGAGTTTTGGTATGTATTGGGAACTCATGGTGACTGTGCAAATTAACAGCCTCCCGAAGGTCCTGTTATTAACAGTCCTGCTCAGATCTGGCAAATGAAAAGAACTAGGAAAGAACCTTAATTGAAAGGATCTGACACTGGTGACCAAAGCAAAGTTCATCCATGCTTTGGCTTCCTAATTACTAGGCAAAAAAGCTGAATACAAAAGCTGAACAGGGAAGAAAGCCAAGAGGGGGAAAATCAACTCATTTAAAATGTGATGGTGGAAGAAAGCTCTATGAATACCACGGACTGTCAGAAACACACATAGGTTGATACGAGACCAACTCAAGCCTGAACTCTCATTAGGTGATAAAATGACTACACTGAGACCTGTCAAACTACACAATGACAAGACTTAGTAAAAAAAAAATCAAATGATGTTAGGAAAAGCGTAAGGCAATAGGAGAAAGAAGAAAACTCAACCTGAGATGAAATGATTCCAAAAAGGATGCTACCCGTGGCGCAGTGGTTAAATGCCTGCACTACAGGTAAAACTGTGCTGGGGTTCAATCCTAGGTAGCAGGCTCATGGCTGACTCAGCCTTCGATCCTTCCGAGGTCTGTAAAATGAGTACCCAGCTTGCTGGGTGTGGGTGGGAATGTGTAGCCTGCATACTGTGTGTAGCCTGAGTACCCAGCTTGCTGGGGGGGCAATGTGTAGCCTGAGTACCCAGCTTGCTGGGGGGGGGCAATGTGTAGCCTGCACACTGTAATCAAAATTGTAAACCGCCCAGAGACTACTTGTAGTGGTATGGGGCGGTATATAAGCAGAACACTTTGCTTTGCTTTGCTTTACTGTAATTAAATTGTAAACCACCCAGAGACTTCTTGAAGTGGTATGGGGTAGAATATAAGCAGAACACTTTGCTTTGCTTTACTTGAAGTGGTATGGGGTGGTATATAAGCAGAACACTTTGCTTTGCTTTGCTTTACAGTCTTTACTTTGCAAGACCTGAGCAGGGCTGTTACTGGTAGGACCTCTTGCAGGGCATTAAAGTCATATTTTTGCCATATGTTGGAAGTAACCAGATAGCACACAACAGCAAAAAGATAACCCAAACACATGAACCTGCAAGGAGAAGTTATATCCGAGACCTTGAACTTTCTGAATCATGTCCTCTTACTGAATTAGTGCCTTGGGTTTGTAAGTCCTGGTGTATGACATATCCCAGTTACTTTATGTATGTATATCCAATTCCATGGCCAGATCAACCCTTTCAAATCTCAGAGATTAATTGTACCCGGAAAGGACACTGAGAACCATTTCAAAATAGAAGTTACTTGCTAGGGGCTCACACAAAGTATAGCTGCTGTTTTGCTAATATTAACCATGGCTTCTAACAGCAAATCATCAATCTCCATCATAGTACAGTGGACCCTTGTATAACACATGGTTTGTATAACATAAAATCTGTACAACATAAAAAATTCCGGAGATAGGGGTAATTTGCTTAACAAAAATCGTCTATGGGGCAAATCCGTACAACATAATTAGAGACCACTCTGTTTTCAATGCATTCCTGTGGGAAATTTGTATAAAGGAAAATTTGCTTAACATAATTTCATTTGGAACGAATTAATTCCTTTATACAAGGTACCACTGTACTTGAGAAAGTGGGGAGACATGACTCTTATGTGCTTTTACCAGATGGAATTAGGAAAAGAGCAGAAAGCAACATATTTCTCAAAAAAATGTCAACACTGACTCTTGAGTAGAGGTGCACATGTGATAGTTAACTGTGGAGCAGCATGCCCTGGCTGATTTTGCACACTTGAGGGGTGGAGCACTCTATACTGCCCCAATGAGGCCACATTTGGAGTACAGTGTCTAATTCTGGTCACCTCAATACAAACAAGACACAGCAGTCCTAGAAAAAGTGCAGAGAAGAGCAACTAGGATGATAAGGGGACTGGAGGCTAAATGGTATGAAGAATGACTAAAAGAACTAGCCATGTTTAGCCTGACAAAGAGAAGAGGGAGGGGAGACGTGGTTTATTTTATTTATTTATTTTGAATATTTTTACCCCACCATTCTCCTTGGAAAAGGCCCCGAAGTGGCTTACAGTACTGAGATAGCAACCTTCTAACACCTGAAGGGTTGTCAACTTGTCACAGTGAAGAGGGCATTGGCTTATTCTCAGTTGCACCTGAGGGTATGACACAAGAACCAACGGGTGGAAACTCATCAGAGGGAGAGCCAACCTGGAAATAAGGAGAAATTTCCTGACGGTGAGAACCATTAAACAGTGGTAAAAAACAGAGAAGATTGTGAAGAGCTCCAGAAGGATATCTTCAAACTGGGGGAATGGGCTGTGAAATAGTAAATGTGTTTCAATGTAGGAAAATGTAAAGTAATGCATATTGGTGCAAAAAAATCAAAACTTTATCAACTCATGGGCTCTAAGCAATCCGTGACGGATCAGGAAAGAGATCTTGGTATGCTGGTGGACAGTTCAATGAAGGTGTCTACCCAATGTGTGGCAGCGGTGAAGAAGGCCAATTCCATGATAGGGATTATCAAAAAGGGGATTGAAAATAAAACAGCCAACATTATAATGTCATTATACAAAATGATAGTAAAGTCACACCTGGAGTATTGTGTACAATTCTGGTCACCGCATAGTGGAACTGGAAAAGGTGCAGAAGAGAGCGACTAAAATGATTACTGGGCTGGGGTACCTCCTGAGGAAAGGTTAAAACATTTGGGGCTCTTTAGTCTGGAAAAAAGGCACCTGAGGGGGAATATGATTGAAACGTACAAAATTATGCAGGGCATGGGTAAAGTATATAGAGGGAAGCTCTTCTCCCTCTCACAAAATACCTGAACTAGGGGACGTACACTCAAATTGAGGGCTGGGAGAGTAAGAAAAGATAAAAGAAAATATTTTTTTACCCACCGTGTTGTTAGTCTGTGGAACTCCCTGCCACAGGATGTGGTTACGGCATCTGGCCTGGATGCCTTCAAAAGGGGATTGGACAGATTCCTGGAGGAAAAGTCCATCACAGGTTACAAACCATGATGGAGATATATCATCTCCAGGCTTAAAACCGGGATACTTCAAGGACCTGATGCAGGGGAGTTGTGTTGGGAGACAGATATCTAGTCTCGTGCACTCCTGGACGCATCTGATGGGGCCACTGTGAGATACAGGAAGCTGGACTAGATGGGCCTTTAGCTTGATCCAACATGGTTCTTCTTATGTTCTTATCTGTGTGATCAATTAAAATGAACACAAACAATGAAACCAGAATTCCTCGGTGTGATTTCACAGCAATTGAATATGAGTGAATTCACATTTCCCTCACTGTATACAGTAGTTGCACCCTTAAATTAGAGTCGAATCAGCATTTTAAAACCTGTACATTAAAAGCAAATATGTGTTTAAGATCCCATTTGGCACTGCCACTCCACTCTGAATCCACATGTGCTGCCCTGAAGTATTCATTTTATTAGCTAATGGCACTTGCGTTTTTAAGATCACTTCAGAAGAAAAAGGATTGTACAGTCCAAAAATCCACCCTGAAGGAGGAGAAACCTTGAGTAAGCAGAGGTATGTAGGTCAGGATGTGGGAATTTGGAAAATGACACAGGATGTCTTTAAAAAAAAACACTGCAAACCAACAAACCAATTCTTTGGCTCACAAGGGGGTGTGTGTTCATGGTTTGTCAACCTTGAGGAACCATGAAACACTACAAACCACCATTTTGGAAGTTCATCCCCCTATCTAATAATAATACTTGCATGTTGTCAAGTCAGTTCTGATTTATGACAATCCTTGTCCGGGTTTTCTAGGTTGAGACTATTTAAAAGTGGTTTACTTTCTTCTGGGGGCATCTTGGGTCTGTGCAGGTTGCTATAAGATTCTACCTGTCCTCAAATCAAGCTCTCATTCTTTAGAAGCAACCTGTGATTCAGAGTTCAATGAAGTGACTTCTGGGGACTGCAGTACTCTGAATCCCCCAGCCAATATGACCAATAGTGATATTGGCTTAGAATTCTGGGTAGCTGTGCCGAAATGTCACTTTGCCAATAATACAAATTAAAAGCCCAACTTCTCAATCAATCAATTAATCAATCAGTCCCAGAATCATAGAATCATAGAATCACAGAGTTGGAAGAGACCTCAAGGGCCATCCAGCCCAACCCCCTGCCATGCAGGAACCCCCATCACAGGACTCCCAACAGATGGGCATCCAGCCTCTGCTTAAAAACCTCCAAAGGAGACTCCACCACCCTCCATGGCAGCATATTCCATTGCCGAACAGCTCTAAATGTCATGAAATTCTAATGTTTAAATTGAATCTCATTCCTGTAGTTTGAGACCACTGCCCAGTGTCCTAGTCTCTGAAGCCATGGAAAACAAACCAGTCCCTTCTTTAATGTGCCATCCTTTCAAATATTTAAACATAGCTATCATATCCCCTCTCCATCTTCTTTTTGTAAGGCTAAACATTCCCAGCTCCCTAAGGATGGAGCTTCCTCTAAAGGATGGAGAGAGCACCAGGGATCTCATCCTCACCATATCCTTGCAAATGCCACCATCTGCAATACTTTCCCAGACCTCTCCTCCCATATCAAAGATCTGTGCATCATGACAAACACATAACAAACTCTATTCCCGTAGTGCACCAACTGCAATGGCTGGGCAACATCTATTTATCAAGTCACCCCTGCTTCTGCCTGACCCTTTTCTTTTGCCAAGTTGGCACTTAAGTGCAATCCATAATGATTAATAATTTGGCTCTGCCAGTTTGTGTGTGCGTCTGGGTCTCTTTTTGTCTCTCCGGCCATTAAGGCACCATCATCTCCCTGAACATAGTGTCCCTTTTCTCTGTAATGAGGATTTGGGTCATTTATTATCTAAACGAGTCCCAAACACTCTTGAGTGCCTTTGGGGGGGCAGGAAAGGGGAACATGGCTGGCTTTAAGTAAAGCGCTTTGTTCCCTATTCCCAAGCTGAAGTTTAAACTGCTAAGAATACATTTAGACTAGTCTGACTCTGAGAATAAATACTAAAACCTGAGCCTATAAATCTGCATTAGCTCTGACTACTACCAGTGCAGCGTAAGTGACACTTTAATGGTGTTATCTATTACCAAAGGAAAACTACAGGGAAAACTCTCTGCAAGATTCAACAACTGTATTTTTTCTAGAACCATCAAGGGCCATTTTGTATGTTCCTTTCTTTTCTGTACATGCACACCCATATTTATGAGTTGAAAGTGAAGACCTCATGTGAACAATATCCTCATATATTCTCATTCTCATATATTTCTGTCAAACCAGTGGGCCAACTATCCCAGGATTGTCATCTCTGAGGGGCAGCAGTCCATCTCCAAGGTATCAGGCCGTTACGTTTCCACCCCTCATAGGGCGCTTTTACACGACCCCTAAAATCCGAGGCAAAGGGCTCCCAGATCCAGAGCCTAAAATTGTTTTCCCACCAGCTGCGGACTTTAAACAAAATAAAGTACGACCACACCCACCTAAGCGTGTGCCAGCGTACTTTTCAAGTAGCTGGTCTCCAGAGATAAAAAAATCTTCCGGTGCAGATTGTAAAGCCGTGGATGCCGGGCTGGGAGCCTTTTTTTTTTTTGTTGTTGTTCCTGCCGCCCCTTTAAGAGATAGGAATCTCTCCGGGCTGCTCGGGGCTGCTTGGCAGTCGGAGGTGAGCGATGAGCTTTTCTCCCTTTTTTTCTCCCTCCCCTTGCTGCAGACAGGAGCAATGGAGGTTGGAAGGGTGGGAACACAGGAAGAGGGAAAAACCTCCATGATCTCTGGTCCAAATTTAAGTTGCAGGCGGATTTTAGAGGTCGTGTAAAATTGTTTTTTTTCTTTTTGGTAGCTTTAATGTTAACTTTTAACATTCTAAGATGCCTCTTCCAATTCCCTGTTCTTAAGTTGAATATGTTTTTAATGTTCTGGGCGGTACATTGTCCCTCACTATTGTAAGCCACCTTGGGTCCTTTTCCAAGGAGAAAGGTGGGGTAGAAATATTCAAAATAAATAAATAAATAAGATCCCTGAAATCCCCTAGTGAGCTCTGATAGAAATACAAACCGGGTCTGACACCACTAAGCTTTTATAACAAGTTTGCATCAGTTGTATTCTGCAAATATGGTGGTGTGATTAAAATATATTCTACATCTGTATAATAAACACAAAATGTTTTTTTTTGAAAAAGGATCTCTCGAATGAATGCAATCTAGATGCCCCACAGGTCTTTATGTGTGGATATAGGATTATCATAATTCAGGGTGCAGATCATACATCCCTACCAGGCAATACCTGAAATTTATGCAAAGGACAACTTAGAAAGGAGTTTGCTTTTTCAGTTTGCAATGTCAATTTGTGTAAAAAGCAATGGCTGGGCATCATCTATTTATCAACTAATTTATCAGACTAATTTTATCTGAACAATGAGAATCAGCAAAAAGGCCTGTAATGATAGTTTATTTATTCTTGCCTCTTTGATTCAATTATACAATTTTATGGATTAACCACAGATCAGATTTTTAAAAATAACCAGAAGTCAATAACTCGCTATCTTAATTACAGTATTTTGTTGACACATTTTTTATGACTTAGATCTAGAAAGAAAATCATAGTTAGTCTACAAAGAGTGCTCATTTTAAAGAGGAGCAGATTTATTAGGGCAGGAATGTTTTCCCCAGACTTTGGCATTTATTCATCATCCTATAGAAGAGATCCTATGTGGAGTCCCGCTCTTGACAAGGAGGCACAGTGGGAAACTGAACTCACAACTTCTGGATTGGCAGGCCAATATTTAAACCAATAAGCTATCCAGCAGTTCACTTCATGCTACAAGCAACGTGGCTTTGCCCTATGGGCTAAATCAGGGATGGGTAACTCACGGATTGCCAGATGTTGTAAGCCTGCAACTCTCATTCTTCGGCTATGGGAATTGTCATCCAGCTGCATCTGGAAAGTAACCATCTCCCACCCCAGGCTACATTTCTCAGAATAAAAATAAACGAGAATACAGTGGAACCTATACTTATATACTAAATGACTTGGAGATATATGACTTGCAGCAAGAAGCCCCCTCCTACTTTATATGTGTAGGCTTCCCTTTAGAATATCGAAGCCCCGGCGCAAGGCACCTATAGCTTGAAGTGATATACAGCATCGCGGCTGCCGCCTACTGCTCTGCCCTCCCCTCCTCCGGCCTCTGCAAAGAAAGCTCAGAGCCCAGCTCTACGAATTATGTATACGCAAGTAACCCAGACTGTGTACCCAGACTGTGTTGGACCAAAATCCTAAAAAATCTAGCTGCAGCTGCTCCACAAGGGACTAGATTTCAGTTGGGGGCAAACCTGTCGGCACTAATCCAGATGTTTTCAGAACCACAACGTCCACAGTCCTCTGTCACTGGCAATCTAGGCTTGGAATTCTGGGAGTTGTGGTCCAAAACATCTGGAGTGTCGAGGGTTCACCACCACTGGACTAGACAGATTCCCCAGGGAAGTTCATCTTTGAAGTCCATTTAAAAAGAAGGATGTCATAGTTTTCGGGGGTCTTTTCCTAGGACTTGTACTAAAACGTTCGTTTGACTTAAGTGATTACAGTCCTATGGAAGGGGGGAAGATCGTGGTTCCTACAAGTAAATCTATTCTATACTAGATAGTCACAGCAGTACCCTTTATCATATTTCACTACCATAGGGCTAAATATAGGGTACTATATCTGCCCCAGTGTCTTTATTGAAAAAAAACTATAATTGTGTATACGCAAGTGGTATCAGGTGGTGAGACCCTGCGTTAATTACAAAATAAACTCAGCATGGAATGTCAATATGAAAAGTAAATGTTTAATTGGATTAAGGGCAGAAATGATCAGGAAGCTGATGAGACTGGAAAGCAGTGTCATACAGGGGAAATTAGAAAAGCCAAGTGTCGAGGGTTTAGCTGGATGGACAGAATGGAAAGTTCATGAAGGGTAAAAAAAATATGTATAAAAAGTCTTGTACAAAAACATTACAGTTGTTGGCGGCGGACTCTTCCTCCTGTGAATTGACGATTCCTGCCTCGGTTACTTTATTCAGCTGAATTTTCATTACCGATCGATTCTCTTGGGTCTGTCAGATCTTTACTGGTTGTCTATTTTGTGACTTAGGAAGTTTCAGGCAATGAGACCCCGTTAATTACAAGAATATACTCAGCATGGAATGCCAATATGAAAAGTAAACGGTAATTGTTAAGGGCAGAAAATCTGTACAAGACTAAAAAAGTGTCATACAGAGATAGGGAAAATTGGTATGTTTAGCATGATGGAATCTATGGGGCAAATCCGTAAACAAATTGTGTATAAAAAGTCCTGCATGTTGTTAGGGGACTCTTCCTCCTTTGAATTGACATTCCCGCCTATGGGAATTCAGCTGAATAAACTTACCAATAGATTCTCTCTCTCTGTCAGATTTATTTGTTTGTCTTTCTGACAAATTAATTCCTTTATGCAAGGTAAGAATATATAATGCTTAAATGACTGTGGTATTATTTTATTTTATTTTATTAATTTTATTATGTAAAGTGGTACCTTGGTTTACGAGTACCTTGGATTGCAAGTATTTTGCAAACTGAGCAAACTTTTTAGTAAAATTTAGCCTCAAATTGCAAGCATTGCTCTGGTTTGACCTAAGCACGGGCCCTGTGCTGCCTCTGAAGCTCGTTCCAGGATGTGTGGTGGGCGTATGTGGGGCCTCTGGAACTTGCCCCAGGCCTGGACACTGCCCGGAATGAGCCATTAGGCTGCGTGGTGGGACCTATGCTGGGCTTCCTGGGCCTTGGCACAGACCAGAAGTGACTTCTAGCAAATCAGAAGTGACTTCTGGCAGACTGGAAGTGACCTCTGGGATTTTCCACAGGCCTGGCAATGCCCCAATGGGTGTCCGGGGCATCCAGTGGGCCCACACTGAGCCTCCGGAGGTTGCCATGGGCCTGGCACTGCCTGGCCAGTCTCCGCAGTACACCCTAGGCAGCGGTGGGCCCAGGGCGAGCTCCAGAGGCCACTGCGGCTCCCAGTCAAAGCAAATTTCCCCATAGGAAATGATGGAAATTGGGACCCCAGAACAGATCAGGTAAGTTTCCATTATTTCCTATGGCGAAATTTGCTTTGATATATGATATATAACGGATTATGCTTGTAAGCCAATGTACCACTGTACAAGTTATTTTGTTTAGTCACTGTATTGTGTGTGTATTTATTGCTGTTGTAAACTGTCTTGTTGCCAGATGAGTGGAAGAAAAGGAAGGAAGGAAGGAAGGAAGGAAGGAAGGAAGGAACAAACAAAGAGACAAACAAACAAATGAAATGCTGGGATCTTCTCCTCTAGCCAGTGTCAGTGCTCTGCCCACCACAAACTAAAACCGAGAATCCCAATTACGGAACTTTACCAGACTAGAAATCTCAGGACTCTGAAAAATAGAACCTTAGCAGTAAAAGTGATATTGCATGTACTCATAATCTCAGGAATGGAGAGACAAAATGGATGACAAGTCTCTTCCGTCTTAAATATTAATTATGTGGAGGGAAAAATTCAGCAGAAAATACTTCCATCAAAGCCTACGGTAACTACTGAAATTTCCTCTTCTAAGTGACTATTAAAGGACAGGAACCCTGGTTTTTCATTGGTCACCTGAATCTTATTTTTTAATTTAAAAATGGCACTTTGTACATTTCTGAAATTATTTCATGGCCCATGCTGGGAGCGTCTGCTATGCCCCAAAGCACACATTCTCATACTCTCAATGTGGTTATTTTTGTTTATCACAACACAGAGGAATCCCACTAAGCTTGCTGATTGATCTGTAACTTCTTAGTTGAAAGCAACACTGGATCCCAATGTTCTTGGATTAGTGTTCCTGCCTATTATGTTACTTTGTCTTACTAGCATCTCCTCCTTGCCAACGAAGCACAAGGAACTTGGAGGATGTTGTTGTTCTTCAAAGAGAAACACGCATCTATCTATCTCTCAGATGGCAGGTCTTAGTTGAGCTACACAAACACTCTTTGCTTTCTGAACAAAGACCCTTCTCAGCACCACGCAGACTGATGTGAGCTCTGTTATACCTCTGCTTCTGAACAGCTATAAGCAAACTTCACCATATATGGAGAACATGAATACAGATACAGGGAAATAACCTTTCACTATCCAACATGATCTACAATTTATCTTCAGATTCTTCTGCTGTATGGGCCACTTGGGATAAGCCTGCTGGATATTTGGGACATAATAATCCAGGGGTATTATTATGAGAACCAAATCTCACTGTATGGGAGGCCCCAGAGGGCCTTTTCTTTATGGCACCACAATTTGACAGCTTTTGTCCAGACTTATTCCCATTTTTTTAAAAAAAGTTGTAACATCTCTCCAAGGCCTTGCTCCTGCCAGCACAAGTGCTGAGCTCAAGTGTGGTCGTATTTTGAGATATATATTACTGAGAACGCCTCTAAAATTTAACATAGCTCTCGGGATGAAAAGAGAGGGCCCCAGCCTCGTAAAACACGTCCTTTCTACCTCCCCCATCTTGTGCTTTGGCCCTATCCTCCTACTGTTTATCCTCAGTGCCTGGCATTCAGAAGTTGACCCCCATCTGTAAGGAGACGTTTCCTTCTGCAGTTGCACCCTGTCACCCTAACCTTCACCTGAACCCTCTTCACTGTTTAAAATAAAAACAAGCAAAACATCTACGTTCGCTTTAAGAGCCGTGACATTACAGGAACTGGCTGTGAAATTTAAAAAAGGATGTTTACTATTTTCCCCTTTCACTCCCACAATGAAATGTGAAATTGACAATAGTAATGGGAAACAGGAGGCCTGTGGGTGGAATCGAGATGGAGGGCTGTAAGAAAGAGTTCTGAGAACAAGCTAGGGTTTTTTTTACTGCTGCTTCCAAACTATATTTTTGTTTGTTATCCTGCCTATAAACCTTGGTGAGCAACTACATTATTCCCCATGATCTAATGCATCTCTAAAACATCGATCAATTCTACCATCTGTGTTTGCTTAATATACTATCTAGCTCCGGAGGTTCCAGTATAACCCTCCCCCCCTCTCTCTGCTTTTTATGTTAAGTATACTTTCGTAATGCAAGCTGAATTCTACAGATTTGCATAACGAGTAGGCTAGGAATTGTGTGCCAAAAAAGAGCAATGAAAATCCAAAATCTCAAATGTTTAGGTGTTTTAAATATACAAACTAAGACACATATTACTGGAGGAAGAACACTTTTTCTGACAATTATGTGAGAAAGTCAAGTAACATTTTTATATTTGAAGACAGACATTTTAACTTGATGGATTTGGGAATTCCTTTACAGAGGTGAATAAAGAGCATGCCCATTGTAGACATTTTTATATTTGAAGACAGACATTTTAACTTGATGGATTTGGGTCAGCATGCCCATTGTAGACTGAGATGTTGTTTACAGGAATGTCCTTTCAATGCTATGTTCAGGTAAAACTCAGAATACCCCCCAAAGGGTAATTTCCAACACTTTTAGACTGTAATCTTTTATAGGCCCACTCAGAGGCAAGTGAGGAGGGAACTACATTAGCCTTTTACCCTGCAATTTATGTCAGACTGGGCTCTAACAAATTTGGATTAAAACTGGGTGAGTACATGATGTAAAACCCAGTGGAGGAGTGGCCACGGTGAAATCTTATCTTATTTTGAGAAGAGAACCCTCTTTTTCTGTTCAGACAGAAGGAGTGGTTCACATTTGTTGCAACTGGGTTGACCTCACATTTGTCCACTTTTCCCCAGCGTGGTTGCCTGATCTGAAGCATAGGGGCACATGTAGGGGTGTTAGTTCCCTTCAACTGAGCCCCTCTGGGGAGAGAGAGGGAGAAAGAGAGAGAGAGATGGGGTGGAAATTGCCTATCAGTACTGTACCTTTTAAAGGCAGTTTCAGCTCAGAGCAAACTGAGCTCAAATCTGGACCACTTACAATTATGTCATCCAGGGAAACATGAATTCCTCTATTTATTTATTTAAAATATTTATGCCCCACCCTTCTCTGAAAAGGGCCCATCAGATCAACCTTTTTTCTCTGGATGTGTAGTCGCACATTGAACTAGATATAAAAACCTACAATATGATCCTATACGTGCTCTCTCTGTTTCTCTAGCAGCCAATAACTGGAGATAGAGGTATGCTTCAATGTCGTACCACTGCCAGATGTCCTCACAAATCTTGTTCCACACAAAACTGAAATGCAGTTAATGTTACCATTATTGTCAATCTTTGAAAATGATGGATACTTCCCTCTTCTTATGCTGAAATATTTAAGGAGGGGAAAGGCAGGAGCCTTGTGGCAAAGTGGTTAAATGCCTGTACTGCAGCTATAACTGTGCTCACGACCTGGGCTTCAATCCCAGGTAGCAGGCTCATGGTTGACTCAGCCTTCCATTCTTCCGAGGTTGGTAAAATGAGTACCCAGCTTGCTTGGGGGGGGCAATGTGTAGCCTGCCTAATTAAATTGTAAACAACCTTTGGCACTCCAGATGTTTTGTACCACAACTCCCAAAATTCTGATCCTACATTGCCAATGACAAAGGACTGTGGGGTTTGTTGTCCAAAGCATCTAGAGTGCCGAAGGTTAGGCTAGACAAGTGGTTCTCAACCTGTGGGTCCCCTGATGTTCCTGGACTGCAACTCCCAGAAATCCTGGCCAGCTTAGCTAGTGATGAAGACTTCTGGGAGTTATAGTCCAGGAACATCTGGGGACCCACAGGTTGAGAACCACTAGGCTAGACAATAGAGTCGCCGCCAGATAGGTGGGGGTATAAGTATAATAAATGAAAAATAAATAAATAAATAAATAGTTCAAGGGTTGCTGGGAAGACCAGGTGACACTCTTTCAACTCCTAGTTGACACCTCCTGGCATCTGCTTTCTAAGTCTGGTTACTGACAGGGCAGGTTAGGCAGAACTTTCTATTGAGCTGCAAGACTCAGAAATTGAAACCTTTAAGATTTATAGGGGTTTTAAGGTTAACAGGATTAAGAAGGTTGCAAAGTTAATACTTTTGAAACATACTGGACTATATTCTGTTCAACAGTTTTGGTATTTACTAGCGTTGTTACCAGAAATGAAGACTAAAGCAATAAGACAAAAGACTCAATCATGCCTGGCTCTCATTTGGAAATATAAATTATTTCAGGATTTGTTCCAGAAAATCCCAATAACAAAAATCTTGCTTTAAAAATAAAATATAAATCAAAAGCCTTAAAGTCTGTGTTTCTTAAATGAGTAAGCACTTACGGATAGGAAAATCATGTACTGCAAAGAGCTAAAAACAACATACAAACTTTTTGGCACAATCATAAGTCCATAAAAAGTTTCCTTTTTAAAAAAAAAGATGATGATGATATTTGAACAGAAATCAACTCCACCCCAAGCTGCTTGCCAGTTTCTAGAACAGTTCTGTTGTGTTTCCCTAGGGCAGCAATTCTTGGAATCGTGACGAGAGAAAGCAGAAACTGCAGGAAACAAGGATTTTGAAACCTGGCAATGAATTGGGGCCAATTAATTGGACAAAGGCTATTTGACACAAGTAAGATATAATGTTCTTCTTATCAAATAGGACCTCTCAGAAAACAAAAGAAGTAAATGGTTCAACATACCATGCATAAAAATGAACAAAGGATTAGCGTGGCTTGTTGGGGGCTGTTTGACCCTTTTCACCATTAAGCTGTGCACACAAACCTACAGTTAACCAAGAATCCACAGATTACATACCCCGGTCTATGCATTCATAATGGCTTTAGAAAAAGGACCTTCCTCTCACAAATCGACTGCCACGGAGAACAGATCAGAACTTCAAAAAGTTACTTTTATTTGACTACAGTGATTCCTCTAGCCTGCATGACCCAGGACTCCTTCAGCCATAAGACCATAACAAGCTCCTTGGCTCACCAGACCTTGACAAGAAGCTATCCCAAGAATGTCTCCAGCATGGGGATATTGGGGAAAAGTGAAAGGATGGTCCACTTCATGGTAACAGTTGCCAGTGTGCAACCAAGTGGTTTCCATTTAATTCCTTAGTGAATTTGGGGAAAGGTCATCTGTGGTTCCTCTTACCTCTTTCCTTCCTTGGCCATTTACCTGTACCTCTTCTCCTCCAATTTTAATTCATACACACAGCAAAGGAATAGCAAATGATATAAATCACTAATTATTAATAGGTCACTTTTCAGTTAACCAAACAATTTAAAGATGTAGGAGAATTATCTGGGTTGAACCTGAATTGTCATCTCCAATACTATAGGTTGTGCTGTGAGATTTTAGAACTTCCAAATGTATACTTTATTATTCCTACTAACACCTCTACAGTTCCTGCCTCGGAAAACAGGAAGAAACCTTGTAACATGCCATATCCTTCTACTTTCTAACCCAATAGCCGATGACTCCAACATATGGCAAAATGGATTCTGCTCCAGGAAAGATTAGCTAAAAATATGACAAAACAAGAAATGGTCTTGTGGCAAAGAGTTGTAAAGACAAAAAAGTTTTAATTGGCACACACTTGACTTTTTGTCGGTGGCCGGTGGCTTCACCAGAACTGGTGAACTGTTGCTACTGTTGTATTCTCCAATCTTTCTGGTTTCTATTAGGAATTGTTTTAGCCAGATGTGTCCCTTAATAGCTCACTGTGAGTCCTTCAACTGAGAGAAAGGAGGCATGAAAATAAAAATACACAAATATTATTTTATATGTTTTTTGTGGCCTTGGGAACATTTATATTTTAGTTAGAAAGTTGGGGTGCAGGTATGTTCAAGACATATGACAAATCAAACAATGTTAATGCAACTTGGCCAACCGACTACAGTAGTACAGTACCTTGGTTTACGAGCATACTCTGTTCCAGAAGCATGCTTGTAAACCCAAATACTCATTTTAAAAATTCCATAAGAAATAAATAAAACTTACCTAATTTGTTCTGTGGCCACACATCCCCGTGGCCACAGATGTTGCCTTTGGTGTCACCCCCTTACAGCAAGGTGCTTGTGGTGGCATGGAAGGTGGTGGTGGCTGCTTCCGTGCAGCTGTGGGGAGGGGGTGCACCGCTACGGCGGGCCGCCCAGTGCTCCGGTGCTTGTTTTGCAAGATGCGCTCGTAAACCAGAACAAAAATGTTTGGAAAGTTTTGCTCGTCTTGCAAAATGCTCGTAGATCGGGGCACTCGTAAACTGAGGTATTACTGTACCTGGGCAACCAAAGACATTCACAGACCTGCTACCCGAGATGCTGTTTCAACTGGAAAGGCGAAAGAAAGAGCCACGGGGTTCTCTGCACGCAAAACAGGCACCAGGGAGCTATATAGCACCTTTCATGTTGTTCCATTCAAAAGGCAACATCTCCAGTTCCATGAAAGGGCACAAAGACACTTTAAATCAGGGGGAAAGTGCCGGGCGGGGGGCGGGGGGGCAAAGTGACTAATGTACAAATGCCATGTAAGAGCCTTCCGTTTCCGAAGCCTCGCAATGCACGTCTTGATGCTGCTGGTGTGCTTGGCATACTAAGTCTCTTGGCTCTCAACTCGAAGCACTTTCCGCCTGCCGTCTTTGTGCTAGCACTATCATTCTCTTTTTCTCCCAAAAGGTGGGAAGAGAAGACAGCTGATGGAAAAACAGTGAGAAAAGAAAGAAAGAGTTCATTGCAAGGACAGCCTGCACTTGATCTCCCCAAAAGTGCCGGCCCTGGTAGGACATGGAAATAAAAATGCCAAACTTGATTCTGTAGTCATGGGAAGGGGGCAGAAGGAAATGTAAACAGCATTCCCTACAGCAGCCATTTGCAATGAAGGCCGTACGGCCTGGGGGGTGTGGACTGGCACAATTGAAGTGGGGGGGGCACAGATTAATCTCTTTGTGTGCTGTTGTAGGCTTTGGCAGTGGGACTAGAACTCGAGAAGAGCTCCTTAAAGGGCCATGGCCAACAAAATAAAGGTTGAGAACGGCTGCCCTGGAGTCTATAAGACAAAATCTAGAAAGAATCCTGGGAAAAGACCTTATATATGTTTGCCTTTGCTATTCCAAATACATTTAGCTTCAGTAACAGGTGTTTGAGAAAGCTACCCATCTCAGAGGCCATTATTAGAACCGAAAGCCTGTCTATATTTCTAAGAGGCAACAGATGCATTTTTTCTGGTGCGCAAAATCAGAGGGAACCCCATCCTTAAGACCCATCACAGAATGAAGGAAGATAATCTCCTAGAGGTGAGAGTTTTTATTAGACAAGCACTTTTGTCTTCTAATCCAGATGCTATCTGCTTCTGGCAGAATAGCTATTTGAGGCACAGTTTGTGTCAATACTAGCTGTAGCTACGGAATCTGTAAGTTTAGGTAATGAAATCAAATGGTAATCGGAAAACGGTTAATCCACACCATGTCAAACCAGCTGGAATGCCAGGAGATCAGGTCAGGTAAAGAAACCCAGGAAAGAAAAAGCTAGAAAACACTAGAAAAAGATTTGCATCCAGAACCCAAGTAGATAAAAACTAGACACTGGAGTGGCAAAAGCCCAGTACAGGGTCTCTCAACATACTTGATTCTTATTAACATGTAACAGCCAGAGAGCAGGTCAGAAACCAAGAGATAACCCATTTCTAGGATGGAGACAGAGAGGGTGGAGAATGCTTGACCGACTGACATCAGTTATTCAAGCAATTCACGGAGAGGAAGGGGAAACGCCCTAGTCAACTGTGTAACTTAGGGCCTTTTTACACGACCCCTAAGATCCGCTGGCCACTTAAATTCGGACCAGAGATCTTAGGGGTTTTCTCGCTCTTCCTCTGTCCCCACCCCCTCCGCACTTCCTGGTTGCTGGCTGCCTGAGGGACGGAGAAAAAAGAAAGAAAAGAATGCCGGTTTACCTCCGTTTTGTTCCCGGCAGCATTCAGATCTCTTAAAGGGGCAGGGCGCAAAAAAAGAACAAACAGAAGCCAGGAGAGCCCTGCACTCACTATCCTTACACCGGATCAAATATTTGTCACATCCAAAAAGCAGGTACAAGAAAAGTGCAGTTTGGTCGCGCTAAGTGGGAGGGGTCGCACTTAATTGTCTGCCAAGTCCGGAGCTGGTGGGTAAACATTTTTAAGGTCCGGACATTGCAGCCATTTGCGGCGGAGCTTAGGGGTCATGTATAAACGCCCTTAATTCCATTGGCCAGCCACCCAGTTCTCTAAATGCATTACTAGTGGTGTGGAAGAGCTGAAATGAAACACAGAATTTGCATCAATATCTAGAAGCAAAAGAAGCCAAAGCACAAAAAGGGAGCAGGGGTTGATCTTCGGACTGCATTATTTATTTTGGAATGCTGTTTCCAACACAATTCTTTTTGTTTTAAACCACAGGTTTTATCTGCTTGTGAATCTACTGTGTTTTTTTTGAAATTTAGAAATACAAAGTTGTCAAAGTAAGGAAAAGAAAGTCGATTTTTACCTGCAGGGTGGATAGTCAGTAAGGCTCAGTTTAAATCATGATTTTCTACATAAATGCTCTTTTTTTGCTGGAGTTGTTTTAATCTTAATAGTTACAACCAGATGAAGGTTTCATTTTTAGAATAATAATTTTCAGATTAGCTTTACAGTTATATCAGATATTTACTGATTTGGTGGTTATATAGCATTAGAAATACATAGATAATAATTATGAAATAATTGCAAGGTGATTATTATTATTATTATTATTATTATTATTATTATTATTATTATTATTATTATTATTATTATTATTATTATTATTATTATAGGAAGTCTATACTACTACTACTACTACTACTATTATTATTATTATTATTATTATTATTATTATTATTATTATTATTATTATTATTATTATTATTATTATTATTATTATTAAAAAACTAATATCTTGATGGACTGTAATGTGTCTTAACTAAAACACTATCTTTAGAGAGATTTTTCCTCTAAAAGCATTTAAATTTTAAAATCCAATTTAAATAAAAAAAATCTAATTTTTAAATATTTTTTTGAAAACCATTGATTTTTTTCCCTACCCTGTGCCACTGTATAAATAACAAACAGAAATGGTCAAAAGCAATGTTACCCTTAGACGCTTTGTAGAAAACCAACCAACATCTCTAACAAGTTCTTACCCGAGTATCTAAAGGAACCATATCCATTCACAAAGGAGAAGGAATTGTTATTTACCCTATTTCTTAAAGAATTTGGTCCTGCCTTCTATTGTTGGTGTGCTCCTCAAAAGCCTTTCTTTGGGCAACATATTCCACCATTTTGGTGTTCTAACAAAAGCTAATCCAATTCATGAGGGGCTTTAGGAAACTATAAATGTCATGCTATATTTGCCATAGTATATTGTTAATTATGGTAAAAAGCATAAGTACAGATACAATTTTAGAAAGGAGTGCCAAATGCACACTGGCTGTAACAAAACATTTGCCAAAAGAGGAAAAAGCAGTCTCTAAAAATATTTGTTTCTAAGAGATCACATGGAAATTAGTCATCAGGTACAGTATAACCATTCAGTGACTCAAGTCACCGTGGTACAAAGGCCGTAATGCCCTTGCCCATAAAAATGGTGGCAATCTGAACCAGTAGAGTTTCAGGATCAGGATCTCAGGATCTAACTGGCCAAAATGTTGTAAGTCATTTTCCTCAAGCAATTCACACCACATTTTATAGAATTACCGCATTCCCAAGTAAGGGTACGTAAGGTTTTTTTTAAAAAAGCCCACTTGTTCTGCTAAAATGCTATCTCTCAAACATGAGTACTCAGAGGTCACAGCCACTGAGTTCAAAGGGAGTTAATCACAGGCAACAAGGCGGGTCCTATGGAATGAATGGGTTTTGTTTCTAAAGGTGCAGTTGTAGAGAACTGATTTTGGGAATTACACGGAAGCCTATAGGCCTACACAATTCCTATGAATGCATCAGAAAAGTGGAGGGAGAACAATTGGTAGCAGGGTTACATTGTGGTATGTCCACACAGCATGACCTTTAAGAGCCAACAGAATGTCATGGTTGAGCTTCTGCAGGACAGCACTTTATAAAACCTAATTAAAAGATTGTATTAAGCCTTCAGATGGCATAAAGAATTTGTCCCATTCATACAAACAGTTGAAAGCAAGTCTGAGGGAATTGGTATCTATGAACAGGAGATAATCAAGAGATGTGTTAATTACTTTCACTTCTCTCAAGAAAAAGAAGTCCAGTTGCCACGACTCAACTTCCAGATAAACTCACCTGGATGACTGAGAATCTTCACAGACATATTTTTATCTGTCTATTTTCCTGGCCTGTTCGGGGTCTAACTCAATAGAGAGTTTTCACATCACCTGCTACCTGTTAACATTTAACTGAAAATTTCGGGGACTGAATCTGAGATATTATGAATGCAAAATATACACTTAGTGTGAACTTGCTCAAACAGTAAGAACTTTATAACCCTGATGTGTACATGATTCCAGCTCTAATGATGTGTAAGAATAAAAGAATTATAGGACTGCAAGAGCTGGTAAGGGACACCAGGAACTGTCGAGTTCAGCTCCTGTGGCAAGGCAGAAAATCCACAGATGAACCATCGTTGGCAGATCTGTGAGACATCATTAGAGTCTTACCATCTTTGCTTACCAATTTAAAATAACTGCCAATACCTGCTAATTTGCTTCCTGAAATCCAAAAATCAGTGCTTTCACAAACATGTCATATCACCCTTGGGTCTACCTCAAGGACAATACTGAGAAGTCATCATCACACTTGATTCCAAACAAACGAGAAACAATTTTACTGCAATGTGTCTCAATCAGATGTGAAGCCACTGTACAACCTAAAGAGGATTTCAAGAAATCTACATTCGTGTTCCTACTGAACCCATGGTGTGTATGAATTACTGTACAGTGGTACCCTGACTTAAGAGCAATTTGACTTAAGAGTGGAAAATTGTTAGCATTTTAACTGCCACCTTATAAATTTTAGATATGGTCTGCTTTTATTTTTTTTTATTTTTTAACTTATTTTTTCAATTTTTTAGAAAGGTGCCCCGACTTAAGATAAGTTCAATTTAAGAGCATGCATTCAGAATGGATTACATTCGTAAGTTGAGGTACCACTGTATGTCTATTGAGACATAACGCATACACACTATGGCTCCAATATGAATGGGAAGCATTAAACTTCCTACCATCTGTGAATAGAGAAGCGACAAAATCTGAGAGGCCCAAGGCTGCTTTCACATGACCCCTAAAATCTGCTGGCAACTTAAATGTAGATCCCCCCCACGTGGTTTTTGTTCTGCTTCCTGTGTTCCCACCTCCCGCACTCTAATTCTATTGCTTCTGTCTGCGGTGAGGGGAGAGAGGAAAAAATGCAGGCTCACCTCCGCCTGCCGTTGGCAGCAGCTAATTGTTCCAGCCCCGTTCGGATTCCTGTCTGTTAAAAGGGGGGGGACCCAACAAAAACAAACAAAAAGCAGAGGAGGGCCAGGCATGCAATGCTTTAAAACAGCAACAAGGAACAGCAACAAGGATTTTACCTCCTTGAGGCCAGGTATTTGTAAAATGCACTGGGGCATGCTTAAGTGGGCATGGTCGTACTTAATTTTTTTTTAAGTCCGCTGCTGGTGAAAACAATTTAATGCTCCGCATCTGCAAGCATTTTGCAGCGGATTTTAGGGGTCGTGTGAAAGCAGCCCAAGAGTGGATGGGATTCTTAAGGTTTGGCGGAAAAAGAGGACTTCAACTCACTTATACAGTACTTGTCTAATCTTATTCCAGAATTCTTCATACATAAATCTTTATAAATCTGGCATTTATTTTCGTCTTGCCAACAACTTTACATCTAAGAACTGATTCCTGGCAATTCCATCTTTTGCCATGCTTGAACTTTTGGTACAGCTCCGTGGAAGAGGGTATTGCCTTCGAAATATTAGCAATGTTTATTGTTATTTTACTAGTAGCCTAAAAGGTATTACCTATTCTACTTTTGTATTTGGTTTTTGTGATGGCTACACGGCTCCCCAACTTGCTTTGCTTCCATTAAGCATTTATGAGTCTTACAGTACAGATGTAATTAATGAACGTTGGTGTTAATAAATATGCTGTTATTCATATCAAAAGAGAAAAATTCTCAGAGGGCAAAGCACCTATTTTTCTAAAATAATGAAAAGTCAGTTATGCCAGTTAGCAAATGAGTTATCTCTTTTTATGTATGCTTATTAAGTAATGAGTGATAAGCAGTTCTGTTTTATTTTTATAATCAGACATGAAAGAAACTAAAAGTTGACAATGTTGAATTAAACTTAGTTGATTAGTATTCTTTAGAAGTTCTAGACACAATTAGCTTTGAAAGGCCCACTGGAGACAATAAAAGTTCAAATGATGAAATAGTCTTAATTTATAAATAGCTTCTAGCCAACGGTAAAAAAAAAACATTCTATCATATACCAAGAAAGGATAAATCATGTGGCTGCTATACATTTTGAGGAGATAAGGTTGTCTCTAATTGGTAGGAAATATCTCTGGTATCTTACAGCACAACGCCAGCCAGGGGGAAAAGTGAAATTTTTGAAAGAAATCCTATTGGTAGAAAGTTGTACAGGTCTGACATGATATATCAGAAAATTACAAATGCTGTAAAACATATAAGTGATTTCAGCCAAAAACTGATTAACTCACATAAATCACAATAGAACAGTTGGCTTGAAATAAAAGGAATTGATAAGCATTATGCTAGTTCCTACACTGTTGCTTTTTTTGGTTCACTTATACTATAACTCAAATTTAATTGATGCTGACCTTTTATAACATGCACAAAAGTTCATGAACTCAGATCAGCTTGCTTTTATGTAAATCCAAAATATCTTTGATGCTTAGACATCAGCAGAGTATAACATCAAATGGTAATATCCATTTTATATAGGGTACCTGTAAAAAGTGAACAGATTTTTTAAAAAAAATAGGATAGGAAGAATATGAAAGGATGGACACATATCTGAATAATCAAATACTGGTCAGGATGGCAAGAAGACAAATTTCAGATATATTTTGTATGGCATCTTTTACACTATTTTATATGCATATCTTTAATAACATTTTGAAATGCTTGGTAAAATAAAATAAAGTGCAAACGGCAACATTTAGGAATGTTGTAAGAACTTCTCTCTCTCTTTCTATCTCTCAAAAAAAGAAGTCCAGTAGCCATGACTCAACTCCCAGTTAAACGCACCTGGATGACTGAGAATCTTCACAGATGTTGTAAGAACTTATTTTTCTACCCAAAAAGGCAGAGTTTCAAATTACTTTTCTTTTGAGAAACTATAATTTTGGGGGGAGGGTGAGTGGGTGGGTTCACACAAATAACAACCCAAAGGGTTCGTAATGTGAAACTGATTCACAAATAGTCCCAGATCTTGCAAAACCACCAATTTATGCAATGATTTAGCTACTGCTGTTACATGCAGCACCTTTATTTGTCACAGAACATAGGTGGGCAAAGGTTTATCCACCTTACCAAAAAAAAAATCTTTGTATGGCTCATTGATCAAAATTTGAAACTAAATCCATGGGAGCACAATTCCACTTCATCAGATGGTAGTAGAGACTGATAATAGTTTAACTGTTACAGCTTTCAACTGGGAATCAATCTATAGAAAGTGCCACAGTGCAGGGGACACGTGGCATGAGAAACAATTACAGTGGAACCTTGACTTACGTCATTAATCCGTTCCAGTGGTCTAGACTTTTAAGTCAAACAAACTTTTCCTATAGAAAGTAATGGGAAAGTGGATTAATCCATTCCAGATGATGAAAAAGACCCCCGAAAACAGCAATTTAACACAAATTTGACTGGGATAGGAGATTCCTTCTGGGGATGTAAATGAAATGTCTCTTCAAAGAGAGGAGGAGGCAGTGGAATTATAGTCCACAAGTTATATGCCTCCACTTTTTTAATGTTGATAGCAACAATGTCTAACATTTAAGTTTTACTGATTTTTAACCTGACGTTCCAAATTCTGAACAACTCTATGCTTACCATTAGAGTCCCACAACTGTACAGCTCCCCAACTAAAATGCTTCCATTGTGGACCAGACTTCTGCAGCCAGATTTTTACAAGACTGAGCCGACTGTCTAACCAGCGAGGCCAGCCCAGAGCTCCCAGCCCTTCTTCTCCTCCGGCAGCAGCAGCGGCTTCGGTGAGGCTGAGGACCAGCTCCAGGTGCTCTGAGCTGGCCTCGCCGAAGCCGCCGCTGCTGGAGGAGAGGAAGAAGGCAGGAGCAGTTTGGAGGCAGCAGCCGCGATGCTGGGTTGTGGCTGCCGCCCGATTCTGGTGCCTTGCGCCGGGGCTCCGAGATGTAAGTCAAAGCCTGCGACTCAAGTCAAACAGGCCCCTTCTTGCTGCAAGTCAAATATGCTGCAAGTCAAGCAATATGTAAGTCAAGGTTCCACTGTGCAGGGATAGCACCCAATTACCTTCTAGATGGGCGATCCCTAACTTTTTTGGCACCAGGGATCATTATTTTTCTTGCTTCATGGGGCTTTTTCTTATCTCCCCGCTGCACTGGTTCCCCCACTACCCCAAAAAGTAGCGCTCCCCCACTACCCCAAAAAGTAGCAATGGGTGCACAGAGGTGGAAAACCCCTGTATGGAGGGCAGGAGAAGTGTGCACGTGCCTTAAAGGGAACCTTGTATTTGCACCCTTATTAACACACCATGGTGTAGCCCAGTTACTAACAGGTCACACACTAGGTTGGGGACCCCTGTTCTAGATGACAATGTTAATACTTGAACCTGAGGTTTCCATCTTCAGGCTGAAACGCAGGGATTCATAAGCTTGATCCAAGACTACATAACTTGCATTAGATGCTGACGGACACTAATTATGAAGCAACATGTAAGTGACAAATTAAGACCCTATCACAAATCTAACGAAATAATTCACCAAAAAATAGCTGGATGCCCCTAGGATTAATAGATTAAATTTACAGGGATAAGCAGGTTGCAAAGATCATTTTTCAGCAGCTGGCTAAATCTTAGGGATTACTCAAATCTTTTCTTCTACATTACTCACATCTTTTCTTCTACATTTTCTTCCAGCTCCCTCCAGTATTAGAAAAAGAGACTGCAATACAATACTGGAACAAACCAGTTAACATTGATAAAACAATAATAACCTGGATATTATATTTCTGAATAAGCAACATTAGTTTTGCTGTTAAGTCTGTAACTACTCACTATATTCATCTCTACCTCCAAAGTAACTAGAGCTGTTACTTGAAGACTGATTACTTTAAAACTCTGCAAAAAAAAAAGGTTATATGTAATGAAATAAGTAATATAACTAGATATTTTTAGGAACGCAATGAGCAATGGCAACAAATTGCTATTTAAAACAGTATAGTAAATAAAGGATGAAAATGACCTTATACCTTCTGGTATAGCCAATAAATTAATCACTGTCACCACCCACTGTCTGGGAAATAAATTTCTTGGTTCCATTTAAGCCATTATTTAGCTCTTCAGTTATCAATTTTTACTAAACATGGAAAGAGATCATAAGTGAATTGGGCACAAATGATCCCTCACAGAGGACTAGCACCAATCAGGAATTCTGAAGCGCCATACAATTAAATTTTGGAGTCACGTGGTGGAAGTAATAAGCAGGAGATTGTAGACAGCAATCCTCCACGAACTTTGCATAATTCCCTTATGAAATTCAATGCTGCAAGATAATTAGAGATATTAGCAGTACCAATATTTATCTGCATACATGAAAAGCTTAATTTAGTTTGTATATGGGTCAAGTTGGTGCTAAAGTGCATATCGGGCCACTTTTTTTCCGGGTCAGTTGGCTACCTTACTGAAATCACTGATAAATATCCCAGTGACTTTAATTCAGCAGAAATGCAACATTCATCACCTGCCTGCCTGCCCGCTTTGTTCAGATTTTCCAACAGATCATATTGTACTCTTGAGAAACACATCTACTTCGTTTCAGCTCGTGTGGGTACGAGCAGCACTCTTCTGAAAATTGTCTCTAAAATTACATTTTTGTCGCTACGCCTGGAGATAAATTTACCTCCACCTCCATCAGGACTCTTGCCTGTACGCATTGCAAATGAGAATTATGCTGCAATGTAGACGTGAACAAAATTCACACCAGAAAAGGAGAGCCTGTCATAGTCTTGCAGGTTTCTATAGCAACAAGTGCAGTAGCTTCATCTTTTAAAAAAATGATGAAGAGACGGAGCTACAAACAAACACACACACACACACACACACACACACACACACACACACACACACACACACACACACACACACATATTTGTGCCTTGTTTAGAAAAGCTTTGTGGCTTTTAACCCTAAAGCATCTAAAGTAGGGCAGAACACATATTGACATTTATAAATGTAAGCACTGGGTATAGTTAGACAGATTTCCTCAATGGCAATACAATCAACCTAACTGCTTTCAATGGCTGGTATGGCTGGTGCCCATAACTATTTGGGTATGTGAAAACCCACAGTGACCGTGACCATGTGCCTGTTGATAGGAATGAAGCTATTTTGGAAATCAGAGAGCAAAAGAAAGCCAGGGCTGGTGTTAATCCCAAAGGGGTGAGGCGGCTGTTCAAACTCACTGCTGTCAGAGATAATAAAAGGATCGCAAATAGGGTAAAATTCCAAGCTTCAAAACCGAATAAGGGTGGGTGGCCTGAGGAACTGAATATCTTGTTGTGGGAGAAAGGGCTGGAAAAAATGTCCCAAAGGAAACATACACCTAATATTTTTGTAAGCTCTAAACAGGGTGGGGAATTGGGCAATATGTGGACTTCACATAAGAACTTAACAAAACATAAGAGCCATGCTGGATCAGGCCAAAGGCCCATCTAGTCCAGCTTCCTGTATCTTACGGTGGCCCTACCAAATGCATCTGGGAGCGCACAAGACTAGATCTCTGTCTCCTGATACCACTCCCCTGCATCTGGTCCTTGAAGTACCCCAGTTTTAAGCCTGGAGATGACCCATCTCGAACATGGTTTGTAACCTGCGATGGACTTTTCCTCCAGGAATCTGTCCAATCCCCTTTTGAAGGCATCCAGGCCAGATGCCATCATCACATCCTGTGGCAGGGAGCTCCACAGACTAACAACACGCTGGGTTAAAAATATTTCCTTTTGTCTGTTCTCACTCTTCTAACCCTCAGTTTGAGTGGATGTCCCCTAGTTCTGGTATTTTGTGAGAGGGAGAAGAGTGTCCCTCTATATCCACTTTACTTAGAGATACCTGCAAGGCCCATCAATTCTAGCCAGCATAGCCAATGTTGAGAGATTCTCAAGAACATCTGGAGAGCTTGAGGTCACCAACCCTTTCTCTCTAAGGATGAATACTTTTTATTTTCATGAACCAATGCACTTAAAAAATAATAATCCTGCCATTCTGTGAGTTTGCTCGCTTCATGTATGTTCAACTGCTTAATATTTATTATTTACCTATATATGTTTGAAATGTACCCTTTCTGTGCTCTCTCCTCACTGTGTGAAATGGCTGCCAACCTGTTTCCCACGTAGCTGCAGAAGCTGCATCTGGTGGCATCTGCAGTCTTCTGTTGTGCCGACATGTGAACCACGATGCCTCCTCCGTGGTCAGTCACTAGAAGGAGGAGACTGCAATGCACGCCAACACGGTTGATTGTCCATTGTGTATCTCAGTTGTCACTTGTGGGCAGGTGGTGGTGGAGACTACAAGAAACAGTAGGAGGAAAGACACCTCCAGCCCATCTGAGGAGCAAAAGATTGCTTTAGAGAATAAGGCTAAAAATAGATCCCGATTCAATGATTCAATATATACGCCATTAAAAAACCATTCTCCATCAAACAGCTCCACCTAGAGTTCATTAGCCAATTGTTGTTGTTTTTTAAAAAAATTAAATACAGTAAATCTAATCGCTTAACCTGGAACATGAGAGAAGTTGACTTAATAAAGGAAGTCACAGCCTTTGCTTTGCAGAATCTAATCAGGGTGTTAATGACAGGAGATCATTAAGTCAGAAGAACCATTGGAAGCTAGAAACAACTTGACACCACATAATAACAAATTAGGTGAATCACTTTTATGCGCACAGTAGTTTACAAAATTAAACCGTGTCTATTTTAACATAAACTGTCAAGTCATAAACTGGCAATAAGTATCAGGCCCAAATTGCAATGGGTTGTACTAAATTACAAAATAATAACATAGCCATTCCAACGTGAGGGGGTGCTGCGATGAAGTTGTATAGTCATTGCATGCATAGGCTGCCTCATATATTTTAAATATGATTGCTTTTGATTTCTGCAATGAAAAGTGATTGTGGTGAAAGACGCAAGGCTTCATGCACCTATGAGAGCCAGGGCTAGGCATATTTAGCTGTTGTCCCTGAATTCACTGGCAAGATTCTTGCTGTACGTATCTATAAGAACATAAGAACAGCCTTGCTGGAACAGGCCGCAGCCCATTCCAGTCCAGCATTCTGTCCCACACAGTGGCTCACCATTGGCTTCTGGGTATTCCCAAGCAGATGTCTTCACCTGCTTATGATTCCCTGCAAATGGCATTGAGAGATATCCTGCCTATCTCTCCAACCCGGAGGTTATCCTTAGGCATCCATAATGATAGCCATGGATACCCTTGTTCTCCATGAACTTGTCCAATCGTTTCTTAAAGCTGTCTGTCTGCCTGCCTGCCTGGCTGTGTTTCCATACCACCCCCATTATCTGGGGCAGTAAAACTTGCATCTCAATGTTCATCTGCTGCATATTTCAGCAATCTCCTTCCCCAGCATGTTCCATCTGATTATCACTCCAAAACCTACTTACCCCATAGCCTCTGGCTATTGAACATGCTATGATCTCACTTGAGCTATGCTATAGCTTATGTGTTTTAGGGCTCCTCTGTCCATTTAGAACAAATTTGCTTATAGTATATAATTATAGAGCACTGCGAAGGTGCCATAAAAAAGAGTTCAAGTACTCAAGGCATTGGTGCTACAACTAGAGGTCAAACCAAAACAGAAGTTGGATTGATCTGAGTGGCATCAAATCTGCATTGAGCCATTTAACTGCAGAATTTATTAGGACAGGCAGGGACAAGAGAATACGCTTGAAGGGAAGAACCAAAAGGACACAGCCAACTACCGTCCTGCTCTTACCAGACATGATCTTAGCAAGGGTCTGGTGGTTATGTTGCAGAAAAGAAGCTAAGTCGGTGTGTGGTCAAGATCTAGGGAAAAGGGAGCAGGCTTGCAACACAAATAGGCTTCTTAAACAACAGACTAAAATGTAGGCTTAGGCATTATACAAACTGGTGAACAACTATTGATGTGCCATGATCACGTGATAGCTCAGGTCATGTGGTACCACGACCCTTGGGGCATGGTGCAGGAGCTTGTAGTGAAAGCAAAATGCTGGTTGGGTGTGTTCGGGTTGTTTGGTCTTTATATGAACAGAGAGCAGCAGCCTAATGCTCAGCTTGTGAATAATGAATGGAAACAGCCACTTGAAAATCAGTAATTAAATAAAAAGGGGGGGAGAGACATGATTGTTATTATTCAGGTGATTCATTTATGAATAGTACTGGAAGAAGAAGGAAAAATCTTTCATATAGGTACAGAGCACCCTAAAGATGGTTTCCATGCATTCATGTCTGCTCACGCAGCCGTCAGGGAGCCATTATGTGTGTGCTACTAGCTCTGACAAACAGAAAGAACAAACAGAAAGGAAGGAAATGACCCTACATGTACCGTGTTTTCCCGAAAATAAGGCAGTGTCTTATATTAATTTTTGTTCCCAAAGATCCACTAGGTCTTATTTGCAGGGGGATGTCTTATTTTTCCATGAAGAAGAATACAGTACACATTTATTATTATCTTATTATCGGGGAGGCCTTATTTTCAGGGGGATGCCTTATATTTCAGCGAGAGGCAAAACTGTAGGTAGGTTTTATTTTCGGGGGAAGTCTTATTTTGGGGAAAACTCCTGGGGGCTCAAGTTCAAGACCTGTTGGGTCTTGTACACTTATACCTGTTGGGTTTTCTTCCCAATGGATCGTTGTAGCCTTAAGTGCTGGAAACAGATGAAATGTGGCAGTCCTTTGAGGACAACGCCAGACCAGCTAGTAGAACTGGCCAGCTTGGAACTGTGCATTTCAAGCTAAAAAAAATCTCCTTCTTGAAACCAGAAAGCCAAATAAATATACACATCACATTATGTGAAGCAATCAGCAATCTCGGCATAGCTTTTCTGCCAAAGCAATTGCCTCTAATTATCCTTGCACAACAGAAATTAGAGCTCCTTTGATTTATGGCATTGTTTCCCCGCCATTATTGAGTGCTCTGTCTCCTTCCTTCCCAACATTAGACAAACAAGTCTCCACCCTCTGCAGTCACTTGTTTGATCTCGGCACGTAGCTATGTCTGAATTCTTTATCTCAGCCTTAACAGTTTTTATTAGTACAGTACTGCAGTTAATATGCCAACTACTTTTTTATTAGTACAGTAGTTAATATAACTACACTTTCCCCCACTAAGTAACTCTCACTGCCACACAAACCAGTAAGCACTAGAAGGAAAAAGTTCCAATAAAACACAGAAATCTCACAATGCTCATAAGAGGCTATAATGAATTTTGAAGGATTTCTCTTTTAGACCTCAGCAGTAAGGGAATATGGGCAACTACGCAATGAGACCAAAGGCTCTTAATTTACATTTAGAATCACCCAGTTCGGAAGACCATAAAAGCCTATCTAGTCCAACCTGCAGCCAATGCAGGAAATGCACAACAGCAGCAATGATACTTGCTCCTGAAAATCTTGGGGCATCCATTTACAGAAGAAAACAAGGGCATAAAGAACGTACTGTGTATAGCCAGGACTGGACACATGCAGGAATTGGCAGAAATGCAGCATGTCTTGGTATCCAGCTGGACTGCCTTTGTGCCAAGTTTTAATGCAGAATGCACGCATGTGCATATGCACACAAAGCAAAAAGCAAAGCCAAGTGTTCTGCTTATATACCGCCCCATACCACTTCAAGTAGTCTCTGGACGGGTTACAGTTTTAAATAGAGTATGCAGGCTACACATTGCCCCCCACCCTGGACCTCGGAAGGATGGAACACAATATTTTCTAAACCTAACAAATTAAAACAAATACATTGTCTCCTGCCGTGATACATAGATAAAAAACAATTCTTTCCCCAATATTTCAGCCCAAATATTTCAAATTTCCCTTCTCGTCTTAAGTGGGATTGTTTTCATACTTTCATATTGGCTTGCTTTCCCGCCCATCAATATTATGTCCATCTTTACTTATCTCTATTTTCATCTACTACAAAGAATAAAAATAACAGAGTACAATGTTGAGCTAGCCTATCTAATCTTAACAACATTCTCCGTCCTAATACTTAATTCTTCATTTAACTAAGCAACGTAAAATATATTTGACTTGCTCAGTATACAGTAAATGTATCCCAACTTAGGGCCTTTTTACACTACCCCTAAGATCCGCTGGCAACTTAAATTCGGACCAGAGATCTTAGGGGTTCCTCGCTCTTCCGCTGTCCCCACCCCCCTCGGCACTTCCTGGTTGCTGGCTGCCTGAGGGAGGGAGAAAAAAGAAAGAAAAGAATGCCTTCTTACCTCCATTTTGTTCCGGGCAGCATTCAGATCTCTTAAAGGGGCAGGGCGCAAAAAAAGAACAAACGGAAGCCAGGAGAGCCCCGCACTCACTATCCTTACACCGGATCAAATATTTGTCACCTCCAAAAAGCAGGTACAAGAAAACTGCTCTTTGGTCTTGCTAAAGTGGGCGGGGTCGCACTTAACTGTCTGCAAAGTCCGGAGCTGGTGGGTAAACATTTTTAAGGTCCGGACCTTGCAGCCATTTGCGGCAGAGCTTAGGGGTCGTGTATAAACGCCCTTACATCTGTTTTCATCTAATACATAAAAAATAAAGAGTCCAAAAACAATGTTAACCTAGTCTATCTAGTCTACAACATTTAATATGTGGTAGATAATACCAACCAAGCATGTTTTATCTACTCTTCTACTGCTGAGTCATTTCAAATGTTACTGCTACCCAACAGGTGAGCCATGGAACCAGCTTTCCATATTTCTCTACATTGGCATGCTGCTGTTTGCATCATTATCTGTGCAGACCGGCACAATGAGGAGCATGGTGAGAAAGAGTCCTTTGGTAATACTTTCACCACTGTGGTTTAACATTTCAATTCTATCAGTTACATTCAACAGAAAGTGGATCCATAACATTTCCATGCATAGGCAAATGGGTGAAAATCTTCTAAGATTCAGACTTCAACTCGTTTTAAAACCAAGTCTATTAATTGCCATAGGAAGCTCTTCAGCGCACTCCGAGGGCAAAATCCACCAAAGCAAAAGTCCATGTGGAACAAAAGATCCAGGTTCAAGCCCCGTCTGAGCTATGGAGTGGCTGGTTGCGTTATCTTAAATCTTTGAACTGCAGATCTGGAAGAGACCCTATGGTTAACTAAGTCCTGTCCCTGGCAAAGAGGCACGGTGGGTTCGCAAACTCAAGTTCTGGAGCCAGGTACCTAAACCACGGAGCTATCCATCTTTCAGGTTATTTGCACAATTTCTCAGGGAAAAATCAGGAAAATCCCAATGCGAGTTCCTTGAAAGAAGGGTAACACATGGATATAATGAATAAGTTGGCCATTAACCTTTCTAAGAGTTTTTTTCAGTCATTTGTTCCCAATGATTGGTCCCCCTCCCCTTTTTAGCACTACTACCCTAGTTGTAGTCTGCTTAAAATGGACTAAGCATCAACATTTCACCCTTGTTCCTACAGATCCAAGCAGAATTTTTAATACATCATTAATCCTACAACATATAATGTGCTTTAGTGTAACCACAATAACTAGCAAAATAAGTTTTGACAGATGTATGTGTGAAAATACTTCTGATTTCATTGGACTTCGGATGAAAAGTCTCAGGAAACTTCAATGGGTCCAAAATGCAGCAGCCAGATTGCTGATTGGGGCGAATTACAGAGATCACATTACACCCCTACTAAAGCAGCTCCACTGGCTACCAATCAGCTATCAGGCACAATTCAAAGTGCTGACCTTAACCTTCAAAACACTGTACGGCCTGGGTCCTAGCTACCGCAAAGAGCCAATATTACAGTATGAATTGGCTTGGATGTTAAGGTCATCAGGAGAGGCCCTTCTCTCCATCCCGCCACGTTGGAATGCCACATGGGAACAGATAAAAAGGCCCTCTTGGCTGCTGCGCCCAAACTCTGGAACTCCCTCGCACTGGAGACCAGGTTTGTCCCATCCCTGCTCTCTTTCCGAAAACAGGCAAAGACCTTTCTCTTCAGGCAAGCTTTCCCTGAATGAGGGACTATCATACATGGCTACACAGACTTGTGTTTATAATGACTTATACCTTTCTGCCTGTATCTCTCCTTGTGGGATTACACTGAAACTATCTTGTCAATTGTTAGTTCCCATCCCTCATAATTTTTAGATGGTCTAGCGTACATGATTACATGGAATGTATACTGTTAACTGCTTCCGTTCTCTTGTAGCATTAATATTGTTTTCCAATGCTGTAAGATACCCCCCAATTCCCTGTTGTTAAACATAAATATGTCTTAATTGTACTGGACTGTATATTGTCCCTCCATACTGCAAGCCGCCTTGCGTCCTTTTCCAAGGAGAAAGGCAGGGTAAAAATACTCATTAAAAACTCTCAACAGGTGTGTGTGTGTGTGTGTGTGTGTGTGTGTGTGTGTGTGTGTGTGTGTGTGTGTGTGTGTGTGTGTGTGTGTGTGTGTGTGTGTGTGTGTGTGTGTTAAAATAAAGAAATAAAATATTCTGCTTTTCTATTTCTTTTTTCTCTCTTACTGCTTCAAACAGTTCAGGCGGTTCCCCAGACATAAAGTGGCCTACTGATGGCATAATCAGATATTAGAAAAGTTACATTTTTGAATGACTCCAAAAAATTCCCAGTTAGCAACGCTAACTGGGATTTTGAAGCACATAGCCACCAAAAAGGAATTTTCTTTAGCTTTGAGTGTGATTCTAAGATGCTCTGTCTGAGCTTATGATGTTTACCCTGCAAAATCATCCTTTTCTTTCTTATAGAAACCAGGTGTCTTTGCCTATGATATTATCAGCAAGCATTCTGATCACCAGAGATCTCAACAAGCTCCACACCCTCAAGGGGCAAAGGGGCAGCAGCCAAATATCCCAGCAGAACATGGAATGGTTGTGCAGAGATGCAGACATTTTGCTCCTAGGGTGAAGAACAAAATGGCGTCTTCTCATTCTATACACAGAAGCAGGCTGAAGTGGCAATTTAATTTTTCTACAGTACTTACATTAGTCGTGGGAAAGTGCTCTCCAATGCACATGGGTTATTACATAATTTAGAAAGTCTAGGATAAATTATATGGCAAAAGAGTTGAGTCTGGGAGGAAAAGCCGGGAAGTTTTCATTATTGTTTTCCACCCTCTGCCAGCTGAGTCAATAGCCTTACCTTGCCTAATGGTACGGCCAGGGCCAGGGCATAACCACCTCCACCCTCATATTTTAGGAATCCAGTAGAAAGTGAAAAAAATCCTCCACAAGGACTCTGCATTTCATGATGGGAGCATTCCCTCTGAGACTTCCACCTACAGCCTTTCCTCTATAAAGACTCCTGCAGCAGTTTGAGAGTCCTACTGCAAGTGTCCAGTCTTCCTCAAATGGGCAGAGGACAAGCTCAGATTTCACACATCACAAAAGGGAAGCCAGAGCTGTCCTCGGTGGTGGTGGAACCATTTGGTGGGATCAAATTTGGCCTCTGAGTTCTTGTTCAAAAAAGGTATGGATTATCTATCCAGTACAGTAATGCCTTGAATTATGAATGCCTAGAGTTGAGAAAAACTTGAATTACAAAAGGAAATCCACAGGTATAGGAAAAATTTGAATTACGAAAATTTAACCCCTTTTTGTTACAGTTTCCAATTGTAATACTGCCATCTAGTGGCCACCACCACCACCACCACCACAGTACTGCAAGTGGGAAATAGGAAGCATGTTATAGTTGGATGCAGAGAACATCCTGGTGGCATTTTGGAAATATTTGGCACTGTTTTGGGGACTTTTTGGAACTTTAGGGTGGATTTCGCACGCAGTTGAAAGGTAGGGAGCTGAGCTTCTGTCCTTTGCATGCATGTTAATGTGCTTTTTTCATTCTGGGAGGGGTGATTTTCCACTTGGAACAAATTTCCAATGCATTGTTATGGGAAATTGTGTTTTGTAATAAGAACATTTTGAGTTAAGAAAATCCCATTGGAACTGATTAATCGTGTAATTCAAGGCATTACTATACACTGTTTCATTTCAACCTTGAGCAATCTCACCTCTTGTAGATGACTTCAGCATATTCCAGGCCTGTACAACCGGTCGACCGTGGGCGACCAGTGGCCTGCGGTGCTGTTAGAAGTCGCCCGCCAACCTCCCGACATCCCCCTGCAGCAGCGTGTTCAGAGGGGAATTTTTTCGTTTTTTGCCCACCCAGACATTTGGTCCAGATTTGGTCCACCACCATGCCACACCCCCTCACTTGGCTCTTCGGTAGGAAACTCTGCCCTCCTACTCAGGAGCACCAGCGAAGCACTCACGCGCACACACACGCACACACACACACACACACACACGTCTGAATGTAGCCTGCGGGGATGTGCGGTGCTTCAGAAAGTGGACAGCAGGAACGTCCAGCAGCTGTAAGTAGCCCGCAGGCTATTCTAAGTTGGACAGCCCTGGTATGTTCTATCCCACACAACCTGGCCAAGTTGCTAGTTATTAATTGGCAGCAGCATTTCAAACAAATGTGGCAAGTTAGTGATGTCAGCCAGCACACAGTAAAGAAACAGGGTACAGTACTTACATCTCGTCTACTTTATCTTCGGGGCCCTGAACTTGGCCAGTAACTGTTCCTTGTCTGGTGTTTTTAACCCAGCCAACTACTCCTGCTTTCCTAGCTTTCTCCTCCGTGTACTGGTTTAGAAAACAAGCAAGACAAGAAACACAAAGTGTTTCATTAGCACCCCAGAGCCATAACAACCCAGGTTAGCCTCTGCACCATGATTTTATTCTGTAGGACTGACTTCCTCACGATTCGCTTTGCCTGAAAAGAATTGAAGCTTGCTTGTTTCTCTCACATTCTTCTGCCATTTCTGGGCATGAAAGAAAGGCCACATTCTCAATGGGTGACAGAGAAGAGCAGCAACATTTATTTCCTCTGCATCTGTTTCAGCTTTTAATTTTTATTATTTATGGCAAATACAAGGAGGTCACTCAAATTATCTACAAAAAGGAAGATGTGGTGAGATATCAAACAGCAGCAGGTACAAAAATAAATTGACCATATCTGTAAAAAAAAATGAAATGTGGAGAAATAAAACATAGGTAAGACTGATGCAACAACCCTGATATCAGTAAAAACCATTATATTGTTTGTTTGCAATGTTGCTGCTTCCCAGCAGAAGTAAACTGGCTTGTAGAGTAGACTTTAGTGGAAGTCTGCTTCCATAATGTTACAACCATGACCTTGCATAGAGCTCATGCAGTCATCAAATGCCTCTTCAGAAAAAAACATTAAGAGTGGTGTGTCTTGTTACACACAATTTCAGATCATTCCTTCATTCGTCTGATTTATATACCGCCCCATTCGTGCAAGCAATACCCCAGAATAATTTTTAAAAAACATTTTAAAACAATAAGGGAGTTATTATTTCTCTCTCAATGTGCTTTTAAACTGTTTTAAAGTTACTGCAATTCACTATTTGTTTGTAATCCTTTTGAAAGTTGGCTTATAAAACCGCTGAGTCCAATCCACTGCTCAATATAGGCAGTGGAAAACAATTCTGATTTTGTTCTTTCCTTTCCAGGAGGTACAAAGCTTTAACACAGAACTGAACTCAACAATCTGACCTTTTTTTGTTTGTTTAGTAGTTTTTTGCACTAGTGTACTTGATCCCTGCTGGAAGGAAAAACCTTGCTTCTACTTTTTCTAGCTAACAAACAAGGAATCCATGTCCCCTCTGACACGAATGGACAAGCCTCCAGAGCAACTGCAACCCAAATTAGAACTATCTGTATGCAGAAATGTGGGCTATAAATATATGCCTAGAATGCCAAAATACTATCTTCTGGCAATTCAAAGCTTCTCAGTAAATTCTATAGTATTTTGTTAAATGAAAAAATGATTGATACATTGGTCAAAGATACTATGATAAGATGGGCAGAAAATTTTGGTTATTCTATTCATTTAAACAAATGGGACTCTTTGTGGAATACTGTTAATCTCTTTAAATCTATAGCCTTTAAGGAAAATTGTTACAAGATGTTTTATAGATGGCATTTTCCCCCCCACCGTTTATCTGAGAACCACTGATATACACAGTATCTGGTAGTTAAAGCAATACCGACTGATATAAGTGTATAGTCCAGCTGTAAGAAATAAATCAAATCTAGAAGGTTTGTTCCTTAAAATTTGTTACAGATTTTTGAAGACCTGAAGGCTAACACTTTCCAAATCAAGGTTCATTCTCACCAATATCACTCAAAATAAACCACCCTCATCCACAGAATTATAGAATCATAGGGTAACTGAGCTGGAAGGGACCGATAAGGCAATAGAGTTCAACTCCCCACTCAATGCAAGAATCCAAATCAAAGCATATGTGTCACAGAAAAGACATCCAACATGCTCTGAATACAAAACAATTTAATAATAATAGTAGGTGCTGTTCTCAAGGAGACCATATTTAAACAACAGAGCTTCATATGTTAATTTATAGTAGAACCTGATTTTATGAACTAATTTAAGAAAAAAGGAACTCATGAAATAAAGTTCAAAGAATGGAATGGTTTATTATGGTTGTCACAAAGTGTTTTCACTGAGAAAGTAATAAACGGAAACGTGTATGTTGATTTATTTTCCTCTGATAATACAATGCAATCACCAAGAAATCTTATGTTTGTTTCAACTTACTGGATCACATCCAGAAGTAAGCTGTTTAAGTCTTTCACAGTTGCCAAACATCCAAGATTTGGGTTTTTTTTTACTTGAGAGAACGTTTTATTTTTTTGTGCAGCCAAATCCCGTAGGTTTTTCAAAAACAGGAGTGAAGGGGAACCAGCCCTCAAAGGGTGCGGTCAGAAATAAGGGAGTCTGCAGACCGATATCTGGTGCACAAATGTAGAATTCTCATCACCGTGCGCACCCCCACGGCAATCATTTTTATTTAGTACAAAGTAGGTCAGGTCCATACGTGTGTATGAAGCCACATTTAACTGCTACCATTGGCTAGCCAGAGATAAGTAAAACAATAGGACTTGTTTATGCCTAGAGCATGCGCAGAGTAAACAATGACATAAGCATCTTTGGCATGGCAAGCCTTGCTGATAATGGTAGCTGCAAGCTAGCTTATGAAACCATTAACCCGTTAACTCCTGTTCTCCCACATCCCCACTTTCCTTACTTCAAAAAAGCAGTGAGCTTGTCCCAGTTATAAACAGAATCATCAAAGTTATCTCCCATTGCTTTCTTTTTGATCTCCCAGCCACTGGAGAGCAATTTCTAATGCACTGAAGGCTTCTGGATGGGAGCATCCAGGAACAGCTCCAGTGTTGTAAATAGGCTCAGCATCAGAGTTGTCCTGTTTCGAAATCAGTAACTTGCTATAACTGGGTAATGGGCTGATTGGAAGATGGTTTCTCGTAAGAAATGTTAGTATTATGAATCCCATGGCGAGACTTGAACTGCTTCAACCGACCTGAGGCAGCTTTAAAGTCAGGATTGGCATTTGATTCCCTCTTCCCTCTTCCCAAGTCCTTCTCACAAAGAAGGGGACTTGAGATGGCCTCAACAAGGTTTTTCATGCAGGAAAACCAAACATACAGGGCATCTTCTAATGTGGAGTTCTTGGCACATTTCATGGTTTACTGTTTCTTTTTGCCATTTTCATTGCACATTGTTGAGATAAAATGTAACAGGCTGGCCTTGTTTTTCTTCAGTTGCGAAACGGTCAACTTGCCATGCCAAACTCTTCTGCCAACACGGCCACTGATTCAGCCCTCTCCAATCTTTCAACAATTTCTACTTTGCTTTGGAAAGTGAGTACGGTTTGCTTGCGCTTCTTTGTTATTGTGAAAAGCGGTGTGTTGCTCTATACAACCTTTCCATGGGTGACAAGAGGTCAAAGCTGACTATAAGATGGAGGACTTGCTCTAGCTGTATTCAGACTGATGAAGCTGTTTGGATGAGCAGCGAAACATTTCTATCTCTCAAAAAGAAGTCCAGTAGCCATGACTCAACTTCCAGATAAACTCACCTGGATGACTGAGAATCTTCACAGACATATTTCCATGCTGTACATCCTTGAGTAGCGACCACAGAAAGATCACAGTGTCCAAATGTTTAAATGCATGTGATTTTTTTTTACACAATGGAAAATTCACACATATGTTCATAAAATCAGGGTTCTACTGTATTGTATAAAAGAGTTAAGAATACATTCTGTAGCCATATAATACTTAACTGGCCAAAATTACCACTGGAAATTTAGCACTGCACACTCTTGGGGTCACTACACAGACCTTTTTTTTATTCTCAAAGTATAATGCTGAAGGGATAACAAAACAGGCAGACTTCATATTGCCTTACCATTCGGAAACAAACACCTAGAAAAGAGAAAAAAGAAACCACGAATAAATATTAGTTTCTGGAACTAGGAAAGGGAACAATTCATACCTGTTCAGAACCATTTATTATTTTACTCATTATCGATCAAAACATTTTGAAATAACTCATCATCCATATAACATTAGGGAGATGAATGAATGAATACAATTAAATATAATTAAAACAATTGAAACCCTAAAACAGGTGATCAAATGCAAGGTGGCAACATCAGTAGAACAGACCAAACCTGTCAGTTACAAAGACTTGGGAAAACCAAAAGTACTCTGCCTGGTGAAAAGTATGAGGCTCGAGGCAATGTTTGTAATTATAGATGAAATATCTTGATAAGTGATAACGGATGAGTTCCTTTGAGCAACAAAGACATTAGCTTAGATCTAACAAGGAAGAACCAGGCTACAACAGAAGCAGGTGGATAATCATATCATAATGTCAATGGACCACCAGTGACTCACATAATGTACCCACTTGCCACATCAGAGCCATTATTAACACTGGGAGGTATTTTACCTACTGTAATTTTCATTGATTATGCGGCTGCAATGGCTTTAATGCGCTGCATATCTTTTCTGCTGATTAAGTTTCCTTGCCCACTTGGCAGGAAGGTCTGTGGAACCTCACTTGACCTCTGGAATGGAGAAAAGGACAGGGCTGTGGGCGCTTACCCTCTCATGCAGCGGGTCCAAATTAGACCCGGGTTTCTTAGGGAGCTGGTGGTGATGAAACGCTTGGGGCAGAGATCAGCATAATGATGATGGAAAACTCAAAGAGTGATTCCTACCAAAACCCTGGCTAGGGCACTTTTGAAGGGCTACTCCGTAGTAGTGGCTGCAGTCAATAAACAATTCTTCTCTGCTGCCGCTGCATCTGGCAAAGCAGGTCAGAGGAGCTTTTTTGAGTGCTCAGGAGTGGGTTACATGGTGGGCCACCAAAACAAGACGGTCACCGCTCAGCAACCCACATTCATTTTGCAGATCAAGTTGCTTGGGTTTGTTCTGACTTCAGTACTGCCGCTTACAAAGCTCCTGTCAATGTACTGTAACTTTTGCTCCTGCTTGTTCCTGTTATAATGGAGACATCTCTCTAGCCTGAAGATGTGCACAGGATCCTTGCAGGGATAAAGACCAGCACATGTGTGTTGGATCCTTGCCTTTCTGTCTTATAAAAGCACCCCAAAGGGGGAATAGCCAAGTGGGTAAGAAAAGTTTTAAACACCTTCTTGGAGCAAAGTATGCTACTGGCGTGCTTAAAGGATGCAACTAGAGATGGGCACGAAAGGAAAAATAAAATGCTGTTTCATTGTTTCTTTAGGTAATGAATTACTTTATTACATAACGAAAGGTGGGACATGTTTCATTTCGTTATGAAACACCATTTCCCCCTCTAGAATGAAATAATTCATTATAGAGAAAATGGCAGGGGAGCTTCCTCAAGCTCTTCCCTGTAAGCCCCCGAAAATTTGGAATGGTTTGGTATTCAGGGGGCTGAGTTATGAATCTCCAAAGGGGGTGCCCCTAGGAAAAATTGGATTCTGAACTCTGAAAGCCAAGCTGCGGGTGAGCGATAGTGTTGCTACGGCTTGGCTTCCGATTCCAATTAGAAAGATTTTTTCCTAGGGGCACCCCCTTTGGAGATTCATAATTCAGCCCCCTGAACCCCAAACCTTTACAAATATCAGGGGGTTACCTAGAATCACTTGAGGAAGCTCCCCTGCCATTTTGGTCCTTTTAGGTCCCAGGGGAGGGTAGCGTTTAATTTCATTTCGTTGTGTTTCATCACAAAACTACTTTAAAAAATAGTTTAAAATGAAGCAAAAGCACTTCAGAAATTAAACGAACCACTATTTTCCTGTTTAGTGCCCATCTCTAGATGCAACTGTAAAACCTTAACTGAAAAAGTCCTCTGGAACTACTGCACAATGGTGGAACATTTTCAGTTTTTCTGCCTTTTTTAGGGATTCTGCAACTATGGGTGTTTAACAAACCAGCTTGATCATGTTTTACCAGTTTTTATGCCAAGAAAGGTGTTGTTGTTGTTGTTCTTTGAACCCACTGTGTGAGGCAATAATAGTTCAGTTTCCAATATTCTATTTTTGGGCAAGATATTACAGGTGGTGGCGGCTTCTCAATGTCAAGTGTCCCTGGATGAAATAGATTATCTAGATGCATTTTAATCTAGCTTCAGGCCTGATTATGGAACAGAGGCAGTTCTGGTCACCATGGCAGAGAACCTGTGCTGGAAAGTGGATGGGGAGGGTGTTCTTGTTGGTTTTGCTGGACCTTTCCGTCACCTTCAATGCCACTGACCATGGTATCTTTCTGAATTCTCACTGTGGCATGGGACTTTGGTTCATATTTCACCCCTACATCTTCTATTTGTTGCACTACTTGCATATAAATTCAAAAGGGCATCAGTAGTGATTTTGATACTATTTACACTGTTTTAAAATTGATGATAATGATGATTTGAGAAAACTGCCTTTTAGGCCCATGAACCATGCTGGCTGAATAGAAATTTAATCAAATCATATGCAAAATGAAGCCAAAGAGGGGCCAAAAATTTTAATTTGGAAACTGGCTGGGCAAGTCGTCCTCCAAGGTTTCAAGGCTGTAGCCTTTCCGAGAAAATCCTGAAATTCTGGGAAACTCAACATGAGATCCCTCTTTGTGCCAAGTGTATGCAAAGCAATTGTTACAAAGCAATTGTTACAAAGGCAAGGCTAAAACATTTGGGGCTCTTTAGTCTGGAAAAAGGCACCTGAGGGGATATGATTGAGACGTACAAAATCATGCAGGGCATGAGTAAAGTGGATAGAGGGACACTCTTCTCCCTTCACAAAATACCAGAACTAGGGGACATCTGCTCAAACTGAGGGTTCGGAGAGTGAGAACAGACAAGAGAAAAAAAATTACCCAATGTGTTGTTAGTCTGTGGAACTCCCTGCCACAGGATGTGTTGATGGCATCTAGCCTGGATGCCTTCAAAGGAGGATTGGACAGATTCCTGGAGGAGAAGTCCATCACAGGTTACAAACCATTATGGGGATGTGTAATCTCCATCCTTAAAACTGGGGTACTTCAAGAGCCAGATGAAAGGGAATGGTATCAGGAAACAGATATCTTGTCCCGTGCTCCCAGAGGCATTTGGTGGGGCCGCTGTGAGTTACCGGAAGCTGGACTTGGATGGGCCTTTGGCCTGATCCAGCATGGCTCTCCTTATGTTCTTTATGTCCTTATGTCTAATAATATTATTGCTACAGAGCAAACAATTCCATATGCCCCAACAACTGCCCTAATGGCAATCCTTCATTCCACAAGAACATGGGACATTTAGGCTGCAACCCTGTGCCCATTTTCTGAGGAACTATTTCTCCTGAATTAACAGGACTTATTTATAAGGCATGTGTAGGATTTATTTATTTATTTATTTATTTATTTTAGAGTATTTTTACCCTGCCTTTCTCCTTGGAAAAGGACCCAAGGTGGTTTACAGTAATGAGGGATAATATACAGTCCCGCACAATTAAGACATGTTCAAGTATTTGAGAACAAGGAATGGAGGGACATCTTACAGCATTAATAGACAAACATTACATTAAAGCAACAAGGTCATAGGTAGTCATAAACACAAAGTTTATGTGAACCCATAGATTCATATAAAATACACATGGTAGTCCATCATTCAGGGAAAGCATGCCTGAAGAGAAAGGTCTTTGTCTGTTTTTGGAAGGACAACAGAGATGAGGCAGTCCTGGCCTCTAGTAGGAGGGAGTTCCAGAGTCTGGGTGCAGCAGCCGAGAAGGCCCTTTCATAGGTTCCCACAAGGCATACCTGTGAGGGTGGCAGGATGGAGACAAGGGCGTCTCCTGATGACCTTAACACCCAAGTCGGTGCTGTGAGATTTGATCTTTGAGGTAGCTAGGACCCAGGTCATACAGTGCTTTGTAGGTCTGGGTCAGCACCTTGAATTGTGCCCGATAGCTGATTGGCAGCCAGTGGAGCTGTTTTAATAGGGTTTAATAGGATTGTACTTTTAGACAGCCTGTTTCTATACGACATTCATCAGTTTGCAATGAAAGTCCAGGTGGCCAAAATAAACTGCATCATGGATCAAATATAGCACCACAAATAGATTTTCATTTGCACCATCCTTTCTCTGCAACTGAGTAATTAGAAGGGGGAAATTAAACTCCCACTAATCTGCACTGTTTTGGCTTTCACTGGCACTTATGCTACTGTGAACAATACTGATGCTTTCCAAAAGGGTTGGAGATGGAAATCATAGAGAATCATAGAGAATCATAGAGTTGGAGGAGACCTCAAGGGCCATCCAGTCCATTTCCCTGCCATGCAGGAACCCCATCACAATATTTTTGACAGATGGCCATCCAGCCTCTGCTTAAAAACCTCCAAAGAAGGAGACTCCACCACCCTCCGTGGCAGCATATTCCACTGCTGAACAGCTCTAACCGTCAGGAAGTTCTTCCTAATGTTTAAAGTTAATCTCTTTTCCTGTGGTTTGAAACCACTGCCCCAGTCCTAGCCTCTGACTAGGGAGGAAAATCTGTACACACATACAGCAGGTCACTAGAGGGAGCCAAAGAACATGCAATGTATAGCACAGGATCCTTCTGTGCTTTTCAGCATCCACGAAGGAGTGGGGGCTTTGAACAGTTCCCCCTTGAACAGCCAACTATCCTATTAGGGCTCTAAGATAATGACAATAGCAAGCACAGAAAGCAGCCATCTTTTCCTCCAAGTCTTTATAGACAGGATCATTTAATGTCTCACCAGTGCTCTGAAATAACACACCCCAGAAACAGTATTACCATCTCATCCACTGTGAACTTGGCACTGGTCACCTCCCAGTCCTAACTCAAGCAAAATCTACTGGAGAAAGGCTAGAAATCACCTACTAGGTGCAGCTCCTTTAAAACTGCAATAGCCAAAATCATGTTGGCGATTTGGCCATGGGAAAAAAGTCTGGAAAAAAGGCGCTTGAGGGGGGATATGATTGAGACATACAAAATAATGCAGGGTATGAGTAAAGTGGATAGAGGGAAGCTCTTCTCCCTCTCTCAAAATACCAGAACTAGGGGACATACACTCAAATTGAGTGCTGGGAGAGTAAGAACTGACAAAAGAAAATATTTTTTCACCCAGCGCGTTGTAAGTCTATGGAACTCCCTGCCACAGGATGTGGTGATGGCATCTGGCCTGGATGCCTTCAAAAGGGGATTGGACAGATTCCTAGAGGAAAAGTCCATCACGGGTTACAAACCATGATGGAGATGTGTAATCTCTAGGCTTTAAACCAGGGTACTTCAAGGGCCAGATGCAGGGGAGTGGTATCAGGAGACAGATATCTAGTCTCATGCGCTCCCAAACGCATCTGGTGGGGCCGCTGTGAGATACAGGAAGCTGGACTAGATGGGCCTTTGGCCTGATCCAGCATGGCTCTTCTTATGTTCTTATGTTCTTATGAAACCGAAGCCACATTAAGTGGCAGAAGCAAACTGACATTGTACTGGTTGCATTCCTGGGCATATGTGCTGTTATAAACCCAATCCAATTACTTTCCTTCCACTCACATCACCAAGTAATTGTTCCATTATGTTAAGATTTTGTTTGGCATATGAAATGTAAGGAAAGGATTCTATGACCTCTCCTTGAGAAGTTGTGTTTATAATCACTTATAACCTAGTGTGATTGCACTGACACTATGTTATCAATGTTGGTTTCCATCTCTCATAACTTTTACATGGATTTTTTACTCTCTCTTTTACTGCTCGCCTTCTCTATAGGTTCACATAGACTTTGTGTTTGTAACTACTTATAAGCTTGTAGCTTTAATGTAATGTTGTCTATTAAGGCTGTAAGATGTCCCTTAATTCCCTATTCTCAATACTTGAACATGTCTTAATTGTACTGGACTGTATATTGTCCCTCATTACTGTAAGCCGCCTTGGGTCCTTTTCCAAGAAGAAAGGTGGGGTAAAAATGCTCTAAATAAATCAATCAAATAATTTTTCAGTGTTTAATTTACTTGTGCTAATGTCTTGCAGCAAAAGGAATAAAAGGCATTGGGATATCTTGAAGAGAAACGAATTTCAGCTGTCTTAAGCTTTCCTCTGAGAAACTTGTGTTGCAGCCCGCAAACGCTTATTCCCACACAATCCCAACTCGTTGGTCTTTAGAAAAAGACCACAACAATCTTTGCTGTTTATTTATGTAACACAGACTGCCAACTCCATGTTGCAGGGTGCGTGTATCCTCTTTATTGTAAGCCACCTCGGGTCCTTTTTTAAAGGAGAAAGGTGGGGTAAAAATATTCAAAATAAATAAATAAATAATAGTTTTGTATAATATGATATAATAAAATATAACTAATAATCGGACGAACAAACCGTATGGGACTTTAAACCGTACATCAATCCCTCTCTAACCTTTACGTGCGGGTGTTGTTAATAGGCCTGCTAGGCACATGGTACCTCGAGCATGCGCCCTGCGTCCTTAGCGCAAGCAAAGAGGGGAAAAAAAAATCACCTCGCCCCCTTGAGGCCGCACACTGAATGACAGCCGGCAATCGGCAAACAAAAGCGCGCAAGCGCAGTAAGGTTCCCTAGCGTGCCGTCTTCGCCACAGCCTGCCGGGCAGCCTCGCGCATGCGCCCTAGAGCTACGTTCCCCAACCGCTCTCCCGTTCCTCCCCCCTCCCCGCCCCCTCACTACCCTAATAATACCCATTCTCGGCGACCGTTCGGCCTTTCCTTCCGTGTCGCTCACCTTGCACCCGGCCGAACACTTCGTAGTCGACAGACTTGAGGACTCGGGACATAATGCTTGGAAGGAGAAGCGCCGGGGAGGGAGGGTCCTGCAGGTCAAAGGCAAGGAGCGACCCCTCTGAGGGGAATCGAGAGCGGCGCTTCACGGCCTCAGCTGGAGGAGGCCGCTACGGCAACACGCGAGGCTCAAACTTGGCGGGAGAGCGACCGCCCACCGGGCCAATCCCAGAAGCGCTGCTCCTCCACAGAGGAGGAAAGGGAGGGGGAGGGGAGGAACGGGAGGAGATAATGGGGGTGGGCGGGGGGGGGGTTGAAGTTGGTGACCCTCAATTAAAGTCTTAATTAGACTGCATTGGAAGTAAAGGAGGGACCAACCTGAGCCTCAGGAGGTCAAAAACCAACTACTGGGCTCCCTTGTTTGTTTGCTCCCTTCTTCCATTTCCCCTTCACGTTGTGTCTCCCTTGTTGGCACTTGGCAAATTGTCTTTTTAACACGTAGAAAGAGTTTTAGACAATGTTGTTGGCTCAGTGGACTACTAGGCTTCCGAAAACTGTGGGCTGCCAAGTTGGCGGTTCGGTAGTTCGAATCCCGGGTGCCACCGCTGTAAAAAAAGCAGGAAGGTGAAACAGTGCTTCTTTGCAGCCAGGCTGCCCATGTGGCCACGGACTTGTACAACACTGGCTCTTCGGCTTGAATACGGAAATAAGCACCGTCCCTAGAGTAGGACACGCCTAGCACGCATGTGTGGGGTGGTGGTGGGGAAACCTTTACCTTTTTAGGCTGCATTGGGAGTAAAGGAGGGACCAACCTGAGCCTCAGGAGGTCACGAAGCCACTACTGTACTGGGCTCACTTGTTTGTTTGCTCCTTTCTTCCATTTCCCCTTCCTCCTTCGGCGACTGCAGCGGGTTCAAAATGCGGCGGCCAGACTGGTGACGGGTGTGCGTCGGTTCGACCACATCACCCCAGTTCTGGCCCGCCTGCATTGGCTGCCCGTTGCGGCCCGAATCAGATTCAAGGTCCTGGTTTTGATTTATAAAACCCTCCATGGCCTAGGACCTGACTACCTGACAGAGCGGATCGTCCAGCGGTCAACATCGGCCCGTCCGACTAGGTTGTCGCGGGCGCAGATGCTGCGTGTGGCCACACCCAGGGAGGCTCGGAGAACATCCACCCGTGCCCGAGCCTTCTCTGTGGCTGGCCCCACCATGTGGAATCATCTTCCAACAGAAGTGCGGCTAGCAGAGTCCCTGCCAGCCTTCCGGAAAGCTTTAAAAACTCTCCTCTTCCGGGGGGCGTTTGGTTGATTCAATTAAAGCTGTTTTTCCCCCCCCCTCCCTCTGCCCCGCCATCTGCAAATTTGGTTTTTATTCTTCTGTTATTTGGTTGTGTGTTGTGTCATTACAGTCTTGACCGACTCTTTGTGACCCCATGTCCATGGAGTTTTCTTGGCAGGAATACTGGAGTGGCTTCCCAGTTCCTACTCCAGGAGCCTACAGTACCTGGTATTCCCTGGTGGTCTCCCATCCAAGTACTAACCAGGGCTGACCCTGCTTAGCTTCCGAAATAAGGCGAGATCGGATGTGTTTAGGACATCTAGGCAGTGTTTGCCAAAAATCCTTTTAAGCTTCTCCGACACTCCCGCCATGTAGGGAATGACCAGGTTCTTCCGTCGGGTCTGGGTCTCAGACTGATCCCTTGTTCTTCTTGATCCCTTCAACAAAGCAGTGGGCCATCCCAGAAGAACAAGGGATCAGTCTGAGACCCAGACCCGACGGAAGAACCTGGTCATTCCCTACATGGCGGGAGTGTCGGAGAAGCTTAAAAGGATTTTTGGCAAACACCACATCCCTGTTTATTTCAAACCCATGAACACACTAAGGCAGAGACTTGTCCACCCAAAGGATCCGATACCAAACCATAAAAGGAGCAATATAGTATATGCAGTCCAATGCAGTGAAGAGTGTTCAGACCTCTACATTGGAGAAACTAAACAGCCATTAAACAGAAGAATGGCCCAACATAGGAGAGGTAACAGCTCAGGACCAGAATCAGCAGTACACCTCCATTTGAAGGAAAAAGGCCACTCTTTCAAAGATGAGGATGTACACATATTAGACAAAGAAGAGAGGTGGTTTGAGAGATGAGTAAGGGAAGCCATTCATGTCAGCATTGAAAATCCCTCCCTCAACAGAGGTGGGGGCCTCCGGCATAGTCTAGCTGCTACTTACCAGGCTGTACTTTCCACAGTACCCAGGCAAATCAAGGAGCCTTCACCACCAGGTCACAGCTAACGACCCATTCTTGACAGCTAACGACCCATTCTTGATGGGTTTCAGCACCTTAGGCCATTGTTTACCTTAAGGCCATGGACACTAATGTCTCCCTAACGAGCCTATTCAGGCTTTGTTCATCTTATGAGCCAATCAGACCAGGGGACAAGAGGTCAAGCTGACTATAAGAAGGTCTCTTGCACTAGCTGTATTCAGACCGATGAAGCTGTTTGGATGAACAGCGAAACGTTTCTATCTCTCAAAAAAGAAGTCCAGTAGCCATGACTCAACTCCCAGTTCCTTCTTTGGAGGTTTTTAAGCAGAGGCTGGATGGCCATCTGTCGTAAATACTGCGATGGAGGTTCGGGTTGGACTGGATAGCCCTTGAGGTCTGTTCCAACTCTATGATTCTATTATTCTCTACTTGAGTGATGTTTTTAAATGGATGGTTGTGCCTTACTGCTTTTAATGTGTTTTTATGTTGCTTTTGTTTCTTGTCATGTAGTGTATTGTTGCTTTTATCCCTTTTGGTAATGGTATACTTACTGTTTTTAGCTTTAAATATTGTCTTTTAATGATGTAAGTTGTCTTGGGTTACTTCTTAAGGAGAAAGGCAGGGTAAAATTGTTTTTGCCAGTCTTAATTTTATTTTTGTCTTTTTTTTTATTTTATGTGTGTGTGTGTTATTGGTTTATTGTCCACCATCCAGAGTTCCCCTGAGAAAGTTGGGCGGTATACAAATGGAAATAAATAAATCAGTAAATCAATAAAACAAATGTTTTATTGTTTTATTTCTCCCCTATATATTTTAAACTTCTACCAAAAACAAAATTGGATAAAATAGAATATGGACTGGTCTGTTGGATAGTTTAAGAATACATAAAGCCATGGATAACCTCCTGTTCGTGTACAGAGATCCACATCCTGACCCATGACTTGTGTTTTTTTAAGGTTGATTGTTAATCCAAAATCTTGGCAGGCCTTGCTAAAACGATCCATAAGTTGTTGAAGATCTTCAGCAGAGTGAGCAGTAATGGCAGCATCGTCAGCAAAGAGAAAATCCTTCTAATGTTTCAGCTGAACTTTGGACCTTGCTCTCAATCTAGAGAGATTAAAAAGTTTTCCATCTGATCTAGTCTGGAGATAAATATATTCTGTTGCAGTCCCCAAAGCATGCTTCAACATGACACAGGTGAGCAGCTTCCCCACGACACTAAGGGCGTTTATACACGACCCCTAAACTCCGGGGCAAATGGCTCCCAGCTCCGGAGCTTAAAAATGTTTACCCACCAGCTCCGGAGTTAACAGGAAATTAAGTGCAACCCCACCCACTTTAGCGCGTCCCAGTGCACTTTTCTTGTACCTGCTCTGGGACAGTGAAAATTATTTGATCCGGTGTAATGATAGTGAGTGCGGGGCTCTCCTTGCTTCTGTTTGTTGTTTTTTTGGCTCCCGCCCCTTTAAGAGCTACTTTTACAGAGACGAGAGGCAGGAGGTGAGCGGGATGCTTTTCTTTCTCTTTTTCTCCCTCCCCTCACGCAGCCAGCAACCAGGAAGTGCGGAGGAGGTGGGAACGCCCAAAGAGCGATGAACCCCTAAGATCTCTGGTCCGAATTTAAGTGGCCAGCGGATCTTAGGGGTCGTGTAAAAAGGCCCTAAGAAGAGAGATACCACGATAGTTGTTACAGTCACCTCTGCCACCTTTGTTCTTAAACCGCGTGACAGTATTAGCATCCTTCCTATTCTGTGGTACCCCACCTTCCCTCCCACAGAGACAGAAGATTTCATACAGCTCAGTGACAATAATCTCTTTGCAGCACTTAGGTGCCTTGCCGGAGGCAAGTGAATCCAGGGCTGCATTTAGTTCTTCTAAAGTTGGTTCATGGTCAAGCTCCTCCAAGACAGGCAGGCGCTCAATGTTATTTAATGCTTCTTCGGTTACATCATTTTCTCTAAAATATAACTCGGAGTAATGCTGCACCCAGTGCACCATCTGCTATGCTTGGTCCCAAATGACCTCACATGTAACAGACTTCAGAGGAGCAGTTTTCTTCTGTGTTGGACCTAAAGCCTGCTTGATGCCATCATACATCCCCTTGATGTTGTCAGTGTCAGCTGCTACCTGAATGCGAGAGCAAAGCTGCAGCCAGTAAGCGTTAGCGCATTTCCTGCTGGTCTGTCGGACTTTGCTACAAGCAGCTTGCAGAACCCGTAGGTTGTGCTCACTGGAACAGGCTTTAGATAGATAGATAGATAGATAGATAGATAGCATTAGAGCTCTCTTTTCCTCAGTTGGCTGCAAAGTCAGCAGCTTGGCGGTTCAAATCCCGGGTGCCACGCAGCAGAGTGAGCTCCTGCTGATGACCCCAGCTCCTGCCAACCGAGCAATTCAAAAGCATGTAAATGCGAGTAGATAAATAGGTACCACTGTAAAAAGCGGGAAGGCAAAACAGTGTTTCCTTGTAGCCATGCTGGCCATGTGGCCATGGACTTGCACAACACTGGCTCTTCGTCTTGAACACAGAGATGAGCACCGCCCCTAGAGTTGGACACGACTAGCATGCATGTGCGGGGGAGCCTTTACCTTTTTTTACCTTTTTCTCAATGACTGGTGTCAGCTCCTCTGAGTGAGTTTCAAACCAATCTGCTTTCTGTCTAACCTCCTTACCAAATACTGACAGGGCGGGGTTATAAACAGCATTCTTAAAGTATCCACATCATTCAGAAACATTTGCTTCAGTTGCACCAGGGAGAACTTCCTTGGTATAATGAATTATATTAAATGGTACGTGTTATTTTAAGTGGATTGTCAATTAAAAATGAATTTGGGAAGAAACAAACAAACGAACTAACAAATTCCCAGAATTCCTCAGTAGCCATGATTGGAATAGTCCAAAAGCAACAACAACAAAACAGGTTCACTTTTCTAAACTATTCTCAGTATAAGCTGCTGTGTATGAAGTGCTGCATCCTGGGCAATAGAAGTAGTTAAAAGCAGGGCAGCAATTTAGTCATTTGATCAAATTGTTTGATTTATAAAATGGCCACTGAATTAAAAAATGGTTCCAGTTAATGACATTGTAGGTAGATGTTCCCTTGATTGTGCACGAGAACGCCTTTTCCAAGATGGTGGAGGGTGGGATATGTCCTTGCATATTTTAAAAAAGGACAAATTTTACCTAATTCTGAAAATAATGTGTAGAACTATGCAAATATATTGAGATTTAAGTACCAGATAAGAATGGCATATGATTACTTGACTGGGTTGTTTTTAATTCATGGAAATCGCTAGTCTAGCTCAAAACAAAACTGAAAAGATCGGAGCAATGAGGAGAAGCAGAGAGCCTTAGATAAATTTAGAAGCATTGCAGAACAAATAACCTTTACTAACACACACAGGGAATTCTAGGCATCCTAGAGGCTCATTGGCACTAATACGGCTGCCTGTTGCATACTGTACTAGATTCCTGACCAAGGTCAGATTTCCTCTTGAAGCTAATTAAGATCAAACTCCACTTTGCTTTCTTCAGTAAAATATAATATTTTGCAGGAAAAAGCCTTTGCCTACTTGGCTGATAAACAAGGGTTTCAAAATGCTTTATTGTCAGTTGCTGCTCCCAATCAGGAATGTGTTGCAAATCAAACTGTAAGGAATTGTAAGATCAACAAGTGGTAGCTTTGCCAACAATTCAGCCACGTCTTCTGCGAGATGCATTGGGCCTGGTTTCTCCAATGTGATTTTGTTTGACAGTGAATGTGTTTTGGAGCCTGGAGGTTTCCAGGAGAGTAGAGGCGTGGTCCACCTGCCGCTCTACTTGCTTCTGTGAGTGGAACAACTGGGCATTGTTGTTCCACTCATGCGGCATGATGCCTTGAATAGGCCTGCTAGTCATGCACTGACATAGAAAGCAAAGGAAGAGGTTTGTAAATCAGAGGTGGCGTTGGTAAGAGGGCACATTTGCTGTCACTGTGGCAAATTCTGATCTCACACCTGCTCTTCTTTCCTTTGCTATACCTGCAACTCAATGATTGTGGGACACTGACTCGTGATTTCATAGGTTAGTCTGGCAGTTAGATGTATGGTAGCTCGGTAGAGTGTGCATACCTTGCACATGCAAAAGGTCCAAGCATCTTCTATCTCTCCTTATTCATACATGCCAAATTTTGTTCAAATATGCACCAGGCCTTGGCTGTATGGCCAGTGCTGCCGAAGAATTCCTGTTCCATTCTCTGTCTGTGTGTTTCTACTTCTGGGTCAGTTGTCATGCAAGGCATGGTAATGGTGCACAATCACATACTGTATATATGTAGCTTAAATTGAGGTGGGCCAAGGATGCTAGGATTGGTTGCTGCAACAGGCTAGGCTGCTCTGCCCCCTGCCAAAAGGATCCCCAGAGGGGGGGAAACATGCCCATGTGTTGCTGCTTCTAAAAACTTCCAGAAATATGATAGTAAAGAGATTATGGTGCCCTGATGCACCATTTAATAACCCAATACCCATTTTTCAATCTTGGAGGCTGATGTCTGTGTTCCTCCAATTTCTTTTGTTGCATTTATTTTTTACAATGGGTGGGTCACATGCCCTCCAGAGGATCCTTGGTGGGGGGTGGGGGGAGAAGATTGCCTCCAAGAGCAGTAAAAATAAAATTTCCCATTCTTGATTCCTGAAATCAGCCAATGGCGTTTGTACTGTGGGTGTTCTGCTATAGACGTGATCCCCCCACAGACTCAGCAGCTTGGGTTATTTAAAAGAATTCAAACGGGTGTTTTGTAAAACGGTTGTTTCCTAGGAATCAGAAGAATTAATGGTTGCCCTTTTCATGCAGTGATGGCAAAGCACTTGGGAACTATGGGCCCACATGAAAGAACTCAACAGGAAAGTGTGTGGGTTACCCACGGCATAGCTTTCAGTGGACGTGGGTTGAAAGCAATTATGTTTTGTGGAAGTGGGAAGTTTTTCTTTCTAAATGCGTTTCTATTAATTGCACGATCCCACTGTTTCTTGCCTGGAGGTAGCAAAAGAAATTCATTAACAATTCAAGATCTGGAGACAGGAGGCCACGTCTTCATTGAAGGTTCCAGTCCATCAAATTGCTGAATGGAAGTTTATGCTTTGCAGAAAACTTGCATTGCCTGCAGTGGAGTGGTATCAGGAGACAGATATCTAGTCTCATGCGCTCCCAAACGCATCTGGTGGGGCCGCTGTGAGATACAGGAAGCTGGACTAGATGGGCCTTTGGCCTGATCCAGCATGGCTCTTCTTATGTTCTTATGTTATGTTCTTATGCAGTGCCTTCCCCTCTGTAGGGCAGCAGTCCTGAGAGTGGGAATATTGCACATTTGGTGCCAACCGCAGAAATGAGATTTCTAATCCAGAGTCTTTTAAGACCAGAGGAATTAGGCAACGGACTGTTGTCATGGAGGAATGTGCAATATAAGATGTCAATTTATTAATAGTAATAAATAATCATGTGCTGTCAGTTCAGATTTATGGCAATCCTTTGCAGAGTTTTCCAGGCAGAGAAGACTTAGAAGTACAGGTAGTTTACCATTTACTTCTTCTGGGCAAACCCTGGAATGGCACAGCTTTTGCCCAAGCTCTTCTCCCCCACCCCAAACCCTTGTCCCTTGGCCAACAGTTCCTGGATTCATTCCTCAGTCCAAGTGTTCTCCACCATCTGTGGATAGTCCTCCCTCAAGGCACAAAATATGGGGACAGGTTCTTTCACTGCCTCCATCCTCCCTCCAACTCCGCTGAGGTTAACAAAACCCCTCATTTTCTTCATCTTTTAAGCCAAGCCGCCACCCCTTTCTCCAAGCAGGACTTACCTGCCTCCAGCTCTCCCCCCCCCCCCCCCCCCGCAACTGTCTCCCTTTCCATGCTCTGCTGGTGTCCTGCCATTAATTTCTCTACCAGGCCCACTGGGACGTGCAGGTTGAGGGCAGGCAGCCTTCCCAAAAAAGTCAGAACATTTCCCTCACAGCAATATTCTAACCACAGGAGCCTTTTCACACGACCCCCTAAGATCTGCTGGCCACTTAAATTCGGACCAGAGATCTTGGGGGTTTGTCGCTGTTCCTGTGTTCCCACCCCCTCCGCACTCTTGGCTGCTGTCTGCGTGAGGGGAGGGAGAAAAAAAGGAGGAAAAGAATGCCGGCTCACCTCCTTTCTGCCGTCTTGCTCTGCTCCCGGCAGCATTCCAGTCTCTTAGTATCTCTTAAAGGGGCGGGGGGGACAACAAACAGAAGCGAGGAGAGCCCGACACTCACTATGTTACATCCGCATCAGGAATTTTTCACTCCCGGAGAGCAGGTACTTGAAAAGTGCGCTGGGACGTGCTTAGGTGGGCGTGGTCGCACTTAATTTTTTGTAAACTCCGGAACTGGTGGGGAAACAAATTTAAGCTCCGGATCTGGGAGCCATTTGCCGCAGATTTTAGGGGTCGTGTGAAAAGGCCCCAAGAGGATGTCTCTGTAGAGATACTATTACAGTTGAATTGACAGACAAGGCCAGATAGGGTGTTAATTAGAGATGGGGACAGATTTAAAAATGGTGATTTGACGTGATTCGTCAGGGCTGATGAATCGATGGATTTCCATTGATGAATCGATGAGTTGACAAATTGATTTGTCGCCCCTTTAAAATGCTGTAACCCTCCCCCTCAAATTTGCAAGGATACCGGTACATCCTCTGCCTCTCATCTACAAGCCCAGAAAGTTTAGTTAAGATTGGGGTTCAGAAGTCTGGGCATAGTGTGGCATAGTGGAAAGAGAGACAGACCAGGGCTCTTGAGAACAGGGTTCGAATCTTTACCCAGCCATGGAAACTGTCTAAGGGAGTGGAAATTGTAAACCCATTTCTTTCAATCTCATTTACCTTGAAAACCTCATCCGAGTCACTTCAAGTCAGTTCCCACTTGACAGCGCATGATAACACATCAAAATTTTAAATCCCCCATGTTCTAAATTGTAGTTTTTTTGTGGGAATAATATTTCCCCAAGGCTGCTGTTCAGAATGATCATGTCTTATGTTCAGGTTGAAAATACGTTATAAATGGAAAGAAGCATTAACTATACTGGTGTTAATTGATATAAAGCAGCAAGCTGTCCAGTTTGGGGGTGGGTGGGGGAGGGAGAAATCTGCAAGCGGTTTGCAGTGCTGATAAGCAGCCATGGTAAGAATGGCTTGCTATCAGTGACAGGGCGGCATTTCTTCCACCCTTTCAAAAGTTGGATTCCTCTGTTTGTTCTCTGGACTGGGATACTGAGAAATGACAGGTGGCTGTGCTATTTTGAATGCTATCAAACTGATGTTCCTACCAATTAACCAGAAGGAAGAAGTTAGTATTACAAGCTGTTCAAAAGGGATGTTGAACTCTCCATTATATGCGTCAAGAACTAACTGTGCCTTTTTCATGCCAATAGCAACCAAGATTGTGTGTGTTTGAGCATTTGACAGATGGATTTAGTACTGAATCATAGCCTGTAAAGTAATGATCACAAATGTATTTTGCTTCAACCCCCCCCTCATGATTTAGCAGAAGCTTTCTAGGAGAGGAAGTTAACATTGATTCCCTTTTTAAAAGAAAAACAATATTCCTTTTTAGATTTTATTTTTTTTGCAAATTCTTATCATTGCCAGTCCATATGCCATATCATTGCCAGGTTGTTGAAGCAGACAGTTTATTCCATGTAAAGTTTGCTTCTCCAATCTTATAGAGCATTGAAGACTTTGTACTGTTGTTATTTACAAAGTCGAGCAGCTGTACACCTTATTGTTGTCTGTTTGAAAAGTTTGCAAACAACAATTAAAAATTTAAAGCTACATTAACACATAATCACAGGTAGCTCAAAGTTTTTTTTTCATTTTTAGTGTGCAGTTGGACAAAAATGTCTAGTTGGATAAAAAGTCATGCAGCTTGATAGGTGGTAGATGTCTGGAGGAAAAAAAAGGGAGAAATTAGTCATGTTATGTCCTGGTGGCAGTTCCACTGTAACAGAACTGTGGAACAGCATGAGTATATAGAAACCCTTGCAGATTATTTTTAAAATAATTATGAGCCTTGAAAAGAAAGATGCAAAGATGTGATTGCTAAGAAGAAGGAAAACAGAAAAAGAAAGGGGGAAAAGTGGAAAACAAAATGCACATGGTTATAGTCTAGAACAGTGGTTCTCGACCTGTGGATCCCCAGATGTTCCTGGACTGCAACTCCCAGAAACCCCTTCCAGCACAGCAAGTGGTGGAGGCTTCTGGGAGTTGCAATCCAGGAACATCTGGGGACCCACAGGTTGAGAACCACTGGCCTAGAACAATGGTGGTGAACATTCGGCACTTCAGATGTTTTGGACCACAACTCCCAGAATTCCAAGCCTAGATTGCCAATGACAAAGGACCGTGGAAATTGTGGTCCACAACATCTGGAATGCCAAAGGTTCGCCACCCCTGGTCTAGAATATGCATTACCATAAGGTGGCTATATATCCCTTTCAAAAGAAAAAAAAGTTTGAATTGATATCTCCAGAGCACTTGATCATGCACGGCTCAAGCTGTAGGATCTTTTGACCACTGAATGACCCATGATGGAGTTTGTTATAAATAATACAATAAAAGTAAGCTTAGAACTGCAGAGCTGAAAGGAACCCTGTGGATCACTGAGTCCAGCCCATCAAGGAGATGCAGCGGGGAACGGAGCTTCTGGCCTCTAACTCCACAGCCAGAGAACCATGCCGTTGAGAGATCCAGCAGTTATGCTATATCCCTTGCTTATATTATCTATCAGTGGCAAATTTCTTTCTAGCTGACTTCTAATTCTCATTTGGCAACAAGTTCGATACCACTGCCATATACCAATGAGTTTCTGGCTCAAGCTTCGAATGCCTAGTCATTATTTCAAGTATGAAAAACAGCCAAAAGAAAACTGTTTGAACTGAATACCATAAACCATATGAAAGTGTTATGAAAATAAAAATAAAAATAAATACTGGATTTCTATTTAAAAATTTATTTTTGGATGTGATTGAAAATTGTTGCAAGTCCTTCTCAATCGTTTTTGGTTCTAGTTCCAGATAAGAACAACATTCCATTTGATAAAGTGACCTACAAAGCACTGTACGGTATGAACCGACTCGGGTGTTAAGGTAATCTGGAAAGGCCTTTCTCTCCATCCCGCCACCCTCACAGGTACATCACGTGGGAACCCATGAAAGGGCCTTCTCGGCTGCTCCGCCCAGACTCTGGAACTCCCTCCCATTAGAGGCCAGGACTGCCTCATCTCTGTCGTCCTTCCGGAAACAGGCAAAGACCTTTCTCTTCAGGCAAGCTTTCCCTGAATGATGGACCGACCACCTATTATGTGTCTTTTATATTAATCTACAGGATCACATAGACTTTGTGTTTATAACTATTTATAACCTTATGGATTTGCATTGACACTATGTTTTCGATGTTAGTTTCCATCACTCATAACTTTTACAAGGATTTAACTCTCTTTTAACTGCAAACATTTTCTTGTAGCTTTAATGTAATGTTGCCTATTAATGCTGTAAGATGTCCCTCAATTCCCTGTTCTCAATACCTGAACATGTCTTAATTGTACTGGACTGTATCTTATCCCTCATTAGTAAGCCACCTTGGGCCCCTTTCCAAGGAGAAAGGAGGGGTTAAAAATACTCTTAAAAATAAATAAAGTGAATACGAAATGGCCAATAGAGCCTGTGGCTTGTTGTGGAATAGTAACAATTTACATTATTGTTCATGGAATATTTATATTTTATGCTACTGTTTCTTGAGTACCATAATTGTATTATTTATACATATTTGCAAGTCTAGTACTAACTCATTACTATTGTGAGTTGTGTTTTAACTGAATAGTAAATTAGAAACATAATTTTGTGTTTTTTACAGAGTTTTATATTGGTGTTATTTAATTCTCTCCATTCTTTCTTATTATTGTGAAATGAGTATCTGGGCAGAAAAGTGACCAATAAGATTCAATGTTAATCATGTAAAAGTGATGTGTTCTGAGTGAGAGAAAATTAAAGAAGAGAAATTGACATGTTCTAAACAGGCTGTGACTGCCACCAGCAAAATGAACGGTTATTCATTTCTGGTGTATTTATTATTAAATGTGTTTCTCATATTTTCACTGCAAAGAGTATGTACTCTAAGTGGCTAAATTCAGTAACACAGAAAACAAATTTATTATTAAATGTGTTTCTCATATTTTCACTGCAAAGAGTATGTACTCTAAGTGGCTAAATTCAGTAACACAGAAAACAAATCAGGCAAAATAGAAAGCAAAATATCAAAAATTTTAATTCCAAGATATTTTAATTCCAATAAATGGCAGCTTCAGAAAATTTCAGGGTTGGCACAACCATTTCCTGAAATGTGTTAAAATATTTAAACCTGTCTCTGTGCTCTCTCGCCTTTTTTATTTAAATAAGGGGGAGCAAACAAAATACAGATGGGTTGGAAATAAACAGAAAAGCAGCAGATTTTTCTTTCTAAAAGACTACATTGGACACATCACGAGGGCGTATAGTTCTTCAGCAGGCAGAAAAAACTTTTAAAAATACAGTTGTGAAAATGTTCTGATTACTGGAGGTGAGTGGTGGAGATGTCTTATTAGCCATCAGTAATTATGGGCAGGTCTCATAGAAGTATAGAATAATGGAGTTTGAAGGGGCCTTTAAGGCCATCAAGACCATTTAATGCAGGAATCCAAATCAAAGAAAAGGCAAACATATTCAATTCTTATGGAGTTCATTTTCACCCCACAAATGCAATCTATGACCCTCCAGAGAAATCTAAAATACAATCGGAATGCATTGTAATTTGTCCTATACTCAAAGGTTAGGACAGGTGAAAAGTCTAAGTATGAAGGTTGATTGAAAAGTTATACCTCCGTGGCTGTAACTTTTTTATTTGTTAACTGATTTTCAAAATTCTTTTTGTACCTGATAGCTACATTTGTAAAACATTGGGGAAGGTCTGGAAAGATTTGGACCCTATTCTGCAGCACAATGTCTGCCCATACACGAGTCACAAAACACAAGAGGCATTGCATTCAAGGAGGTTCTACCGCACCTGCCGTATAGCCCCCACCTTGCGACTTTCACCTCTTTCCAAAGATGAAAGAGCACCTTAAGTGACATCATTTTCATTCTGATGATGAGGAGAAAGTTGCCATTCAATCCTGGTGTTGACAACGACCACTGGAATTCTTCTCCAAAGGGTTTTCTTGACTAATCACGCATTGGTGCAAGTGCACGGAAAGGGATGGGGACTATGTCAAAAAGAGAATAGTACATTGCATAGAGGACAAATGTAGCTATCAGGTACAAAAAGAATTTTGAAAATCGGTTAACAATTTAAAAAGTTACAGCCAAGGAGGCATTACTTTCCAATCAAGTCTCATAAAATAAATTCATTTTAGTTATTCCCCTTCAGGTCTGACTCACAACTACTTGAGTCACATTAATAGAGGGGACATGGTTGCAGCTTGAGATGGATAAACAAATAAGTTTATGAGGACAGGAGGACTGTCTGTACAGGTGAGCTGTGGCTGGCTGGCGGAAGAGGTGGGAAATGGAAACCCAGTCTCTGGCTTGGACTGGGCAGTCAGTCCAAGAGTACGACCCCGCCGGCACATGGAAGCAGGTTAGTGGGGCACCTGGAGTGCAGATGATTTTTCTCACTTATGGCTGAATCAATTTGTGCCCATTCCTAACAGCAACTCCTAGAAATCCTGGCCAGCACATCTTCTGCGAGTGGTAATCTAAGAGCATCTGTGGACCCAATATTGGGACCCATTGCCCTAAGCCAGTGTTGGCAAACCTACGGCGCAGGTGGCAAAGGTGGCACTCGGAGCCCTTTCTGTGGGCATCAGACATCGCCCCTTCACAGCCACCTATATTCAGGTTAAATTGCTGTATTGGCACTTTGTGAAAAATTAGTGGGTTTTGAATTACAGTTTGGGCACTAAAAGGTTTGCCATCACTGTCCGAAGCAATTGTGGTCAAATGGTGGACAAAATATTTACGGATATCCCAAAACTGCCCAAATTTCTAGCACTACCATTAACAGATAGTTGCCCTAAGTATCTCTTGGGTCTTTTCCAACTCTCCAATTCTGTGATTCTATATTACTGTACTGCTGAATATATTTAACACACACCTTTTATGTATTCAGAATGACTCACATACGTCATCATCACATAATCCTTACTGGGCATATTATAAGATACACCAGTATAATTAGTGATCCTACAGATAGAAGCGTTGATACTAAAAATAATTTGCCCAAGGAAGTCAAGTAAATGTGTGCCTCTGACAGATTTTGAAATGGTGACATGTCACCTCACTTAAGCTTAATGTGAATCAGATTTAACAGCTTAATTAAACTGTGCTTTGGGTTGCCGGTATCCTGCCGAAGAGAAATGAAAACCATTACATTGGTCTATTTATGTAAGGAATGAGGTCTTAATGTGAAACCATGGTGCAATTACTTAGGAATAAGTAAGTGCTCTTGAATTCTGTGGGAATAAGTTTTGAACAAACATTTGAAAAGTATTGACACTGTTTTTCTTCAAAGCAGGATTTCCAAAAGTTCACATGTGAGGAGGACAAGGCTATGAATGCCTGAGCCCTACAAGAAAGTTACTACCTTGGTGGGTGCAGAACATTTCAGGGATCCATGGCTTTGGTGCCCAACCCTTCCCAAGACATGGATCTCACAGTGGTGATGTCATTCCTGGGAGCTGGGGGTGATCCCAGAGGGAACTGTAGGAACCAGTCTATCCCTGGTGGATGGAAGATATTAACAGTTTTTTCTCTCTCTCCAGAGGATGGGAGAATTTGGCTGGAGAAAGGAGGAAGATAGCTGCCAAGGAGAGGGAATACAGTCACCCTTGGGAGAAGGACTCAGAGAAGGCAGAAAATCCTAAATCAGGGAGGGAGGTTCCCCATTGACAAAATGGGGGGAAACATTTCTGTAAGAGAAGAGAGTCTCAAGGGGGAGGAAGAGAGTCTCAAGGGGAAGGAAACTCCTATGTCTCAAGGGGAAGGAAACCCCACCCCCATGGATGTGGAGAAGTTATTGGGGAGAGAAAAAAAGAGGAAGATGCACACAATGAAGAAGATGGGTGAGATACTGAGGAGGAGCAGTCAGAAACCCCCTGGGCTGAAGAATGCCCAGGGGAGGAAGGTCAAGGTGAATGGGCTTATATACATCAGTGTTTTCCAACCTGATATATATATAGGTTGGTGGCGAGGGTCACAGGTCACCTTATATGTGTTGTAGCCCTTGTTAAATAATCTCTTCCCCAGCCTTTCCGAGCCAGATACTAAAATTACCATGTATGTGCATGGATGAGAGAGAGGAGAAAGAAGCCTCTAATTTATAAGAAGGGATGACTTGGCCCCATTAAAAATGTCTTTTTGAGGAAACAGGTTGTTGTTGGGTTTAGAGATTACCTGGGTATTATAAAAGGGGTTGCAACTTGGAAAAGGTTGGGAACCACTGATATGTACTGCATCAGTGCATCCATCACATGGGGGCAGAAGGGCAAGTCCTGATAGAAAATCTACATGCATGTCTTCATGCTGCCCCTCCCTTAGGGGAATACTCCTAAAATATATTTTATTATCTGACTGAACAGATTAGAGATGCAGTGAAGGGCATCGAGTCATCCCAAGAGACCTTGGCTGCCCCAGTGAAGAGAACTGAAGAGTGACAAAGAAATGAAAAGAATATCAGGCTAGTATAAGGCTTTGGGACCTCCGGCCTTGCTGGGAGCCACCTTTTAATAACTCCTGCTGTAATTGATCCATTGTCTATTGATTGTGTGGAAGAAAAGATGGGAGGAGGAAGCCAGCAGGGCTCTCATTACATTTTCTTTTTCTTAATAACGTTTCACTGGCTGTAATTCAGATCCCACGCAAATATAATTTTAAGGATGAGTCAGAGAAAATTTCCTCCTTTGTGCTTTTCAGTTCAGGCAAGTAATTCTGTCAGCAAAGGCTGCAATTACAAAAAAAAAACACCCAACTCTATCTTTTTGCATCAGAAGAGAACAACAATTTTGTGCTATCTCTAATACCATTTTTCTACAGAAGTAAAAGAGATTACGATTCTCTCTTTCCCCACATATTCTTGTCACACTCTGGCCACACACATTTATGAGGCTCTTTACAACAGTGTTTTGTATCCTTCTCCTCAGGGTTTGTTGTGGGGGTTGGTTCTCCCCCCCTCCTTTATTTTAACTATAATGTGTCACCTGAAGTGACACATTGTAGTTAAAATCCATTTGAAGCGGCAACAATTATATATTTCCACTGGTCTTCATTCCTTCCATTGTTTGGGTTATATAATTGGCTTATAACTGCTTTTATTGGAAACCGCCCTGAGTTCCTTTTTGGAAAAAGGTTGCGGTATAGAAATACATCAAATAAGTAATAAATAAATAAATAAATAAATAAATAAATAAATAAATACCTTCTCAGAAAGTAGAGGCTTCTTCCTCCCTCAAAGGGCCTGTTTTTTCATACTTACAGACTAACTTTAATATCTCACTGTCAGAAAGGTCAAGGAAGAAATATTTAACAAGTACTACAACACAAATAAGACAACCCATGCCCCCACCCCTCAAAATGCTTTGTGCCCCCCAGGTTGGGAAAAGCAGAGCAAAGCATACTCCTTATATACTGGCCCACAGTGCTTAAAACACTCTCTGGGTGGTTTACAATGTAATTACGTAGCTTACACAATGCCCCTCCCCCTGCAAGCTGGATACTCAGTATACCGACCTCAGAAGGATGGGAGGCGGAGTGAACCTTGAGCCGATAATCCAGAATTGAACCTGAGTCATGAGCAGACTTTTAGCTGGAGAACAGCAGTTTAACCATTGCACTATGAGGCTCTTTACAGCAGTGGTTCTCAGAACAGGCTACAATTTAAACATGTTCATACTAGCAGGAGACTGAGGGCCTTTTTACACAACCCCTAAGATCTGCTGGTCCCTTAAATTCGGACCAGAGGGTTCGTTGCTGTTCCTCCGTCCCCACCCCCCTCCGCACTTCTTTGTTCTGTCTGCGTGAGGGGAGGGAGGAAAAAAAAGCCTTAGACAGAGACAAAAGAATGCATTCTTACCTCCGGTGCCCGTGGAGGTTGCTTCGATCTCCGTTTACTTCCTGGTTCCTCTTTAAGGGGCGGAGGCAAAAGAAAAACAACAGAAAGAAGCGAGGAGAGCTCAGGCACTCTCCGCATCAAATATTTTTCACCATCAAAAAGAAGGTACAAGAAACGTGCGCTGGGTCACGCTAAAGTGGGCGGGGTCGCACTTAATTGTCTGCAAACTCCGGAGCTGGTGGGTAAACATTTTTAAGGTCCGGACCTTGCAGCCATTTGCGGCGGAGCTTAGGGGTCGTGTATAAACGCCCTGACTAAAGACTGTGATTAGATTAGCCATTTTCTGTACCCACAAGCCAAGTGGTGGTTTCAATAAGAGGATGACTACATGGATATTTTGCCCACTGTAGGGATGGGCTGATTCACTCGTAAAGACAGTGACCAGAAAACATCTTTACTGGAGTGAACCAGATGGTCCTCAAAGTGGTCCTATTTACACCTTTCTGAGCCTGTCAGGTGCTTTTACTTTTTGGTGCAGGTACCTTCATCTGATTTGGATGTGGGCAGGTTCTCAATTGGCCCTTTAAGAGAAAAACAAGAGAGGAAGATTTCCATTTCTCTTTTTTTTTAAGTTGTGCACCAAATATTCATTGCCCTAATGCAAACGTAAAATATTTTCCTGCTTCCTGAAGTGGCTGTAAACGACTTCATGGTGCTGTACTGGCAAAGGTTGCAGAACAAATAGGGTAACTGGAAATCTGTGAGTTATTTGGATGCAAGGATCACACCAAATGGCATACCTGAGCTCCTAGCAACCCTATACAGTATAGTCAGAGCCTTTTGGGTCCTTTCACACCACATAGACAAGCACTTAGCATGCTTTCAGCAGTTAACACAACATGTATAAGTCGCTGTATATTATCAATCTTCTGCTGATTGACTGGATAATTGATATCATTTATGGATTGCGTTTGTATTTCTGTATTCCCTTATTTATATGTTTGTTCACCGCCCAGAGTTCCCTTCTGGAAAGTCAGCACAGTTAATAAGTGCAATAATAAATAAATAAATAAGTAAATAAATGTGATAATTAAATTGGTAAGTAGTTTAGATGTTTAGTCTGTGCAAGAATTTACCTTTCATTTAGCTATTTGGATGTATGGAATGAAAATGAGAAATAATAACTGTTTCATGCTATCCTAACCTGGCTATTTACTCTTTAGAACTAAGCTCCAAGAGGATTTGTGTGTTAGAAGCAGATCACACGCAGGCTGGGTCTCTTTTTGGGGCTATGGTGGACTCTTGTTTAGTAAAAGCTTTGTTGGGGGCAAGTACTCCATTGGCATATAAATAACGTGAAAAGAGGTGTGAAAGTGTGAGTCATAGACTTTAAAGTGGATTAACATAGGGTGTTTATACACGACCCCTAAGCTCCGCCGCAAATGGCTGCAAGGTCCGGACCTTAAAAATGTTTACCCACCAGCTCCGGACTTTGCAGACAATTAAGTGCGACCCCGCCCACTTTAGCATGACCAAACAGCAGTTTTCTTGTACCTGGTCTTTGATGGTGACAAATATTTGATCCGGTCTAAGGATAGTGAGTGCGGGGCTCTCCTGGCTTCTGTTTGTTCTTTTTTTGCGCCCCGCCCCTTTAAGAGATCTGAATGCTGCCGGGAACAAAACGGAGGTAAACCGGCATGCTTTTCTTTCTTTTTTCTCCCTCCCTCAGGCAGCCAGCAACCAGGAAGTGCAGAGGGGGGTGGGGACACAGGAAGACAGAGGAAGAGCGATGAACCCCTAAGATCTCTGGTCCGAATTTAAGTGGCCAGCGGATCTTAGGGGTCGTGTAAAAAGGCCCATACTAATAAGACAAAGGAGGAACCATGCTAGTCCAATGTTAAGAGTTTCATGGCATCTAAAAAAGAGTAGCAACAGCTGTTCCAGAAACACCAAATTATTCCTTTAATGCAGGTTCCACTTGGTTTAGGGGGTGTAAAGAATTGTCCCTAGACATTGATGTGTCTAAATTAAATCTGGTTCCATATATCTCTTATTTTCAGTCTCTATCCAAAACTCCCTCCCCCTTTACATAAGAACATAAGAACATAAGAAGAGCCATGCTGGATCAGGCTAAAGGCCCATCTAGTCCATCTTCCTGTATCTCACAGCGGCTCCACCAGATGCGTGTGGGAGCGCATGAGACTAGATATCTGTCTCCTGATACCACTCCCCTGTATCTGGCCCTTGAAGTACCCTGGTTTAAAGCCTGGAGATAACACATCTCCATCATGGTTTGTAACCTGTGATGGACTTTTCCTCCAGGAATTGGTCCAATCCCCTTTTGAAGGCATCCAGGCCAGATGCCATCACCACATCCTGTGGCAGGGAGTTCCATAGACTTACAACGCGCTGGGTGAAAAAATATTTTCTTTTGTCAGTTCTTACTCTCCCAGCCCTCAATTTGAGTGTATGTCCCCTAGTTCTGGCATTTTGGGAGAGAGAGAAGAGCTTCCCTCTATCCACTTTACTCATAACCTGCATTATTTTGTATGTCTCAATCATATCCCCCCTCAAGCGCCTTTTTTCCAGACTAAAGAGGCCTAAATGTTTTAGCCTTTCTTCATAAGGGAGGTGCCCCAGGCCAGTAATCATTTTAATCGCTCTCTTCTGCACCTTTTCCAGTTCCACTATGTCTTTCTTGAGATGCGGTGACCAGAATTGTACACAATATTCCAGGTGGGGCCTTACTATTGTTTTGTATAAAGGCATTATAATGTTCGCTGTTTTATTTTCAATCCCCTTTTTGATAATCCCTAGCATGGAATTGGCCTTCTTCACCGCTGCCACACATTGGGGAGACACCTTCATGGAGCTGTCCACCAACACACCAAGATCTCTTTCCTGATCCGTCATGGATAACTCAGAGCCCATGAGTTGATAGATGAAGTTTGGATTTTTTGCCCCAATATGCATTACTTTACATTTAGTTACATTAAAACGCATTTGCCATTTCTCAGCCCATTCCCCCAGTTTGGAGAGATCCTTCTGGAGCTCTTCACAATCTTCTCTGGTTTTTACCACACGGAACAGTTTTGTGTCATCGGCAAACTTGGCCACCTCACTGTTTATCCCTGTCTCCTGGTCATTTATGAACAGATTGAAAAGCACCGGTCCCAGGACAGAGCCCTGGGGCACACCGCTTTTCACCTCTCTCCATTGTGAAAATTTCCCATTGACACCTACTCTGTTTCCGGGATCTCAACCAGTTCTCAATCCATAAGAGGACCTGCCCTCTTATCCCCTGACTGTGCAATTTTCTCAGCAGCCTTTGGTGAGGGACTGTGTCAAAAGCCTTTTGAAAATCCAGATAGACTATATCCACCGGTTCACCCAAATCCATGTGCCTGTTGACCTTTTCAAAAAATTCTAAAAGGTTTGTCAGACAAGATTTACCCTTACAGAAGCCATGCTGATTTTCTCTCAGCAAGGTTTGTTCTTTTATGTGTTTTAAGATTTTCTCTTGGATGAGGCTTTCCACCATCTTCCCTGGGACAGATGTAAGGCTAACTGGCCTGTAGTTTCCCGGGTCCCCCCTCCTTCCTTTTTTAAAAATTGGTGTGACATCTGCTATCCTCCAGTCCTCCGGCACTGTGGCCGTTTTAAGAGACAAGTTGCATATAACCGTTAAGAGATCTGCCCTTTGCTTGTAGATCCACATCCTCCCCTCTTTTTTCATAATCTCACATCACGCTACTTACTCTCTCCTTATTTTCCATACAGCCATTACTAGACTTGTGATTCTACCTTTCATTTCTCCCTCTCTAGTCAGAAATATCCCTCTCGGCTGCCAATTTTAATTCATCCAGCTGAACGTTCTGCCAAGCCTTACCTTTCTCAGCAAGTTCCCTATTCTCTCTACAACCTCACTTTCTCTCTTTCTTCCCCAGGCTTTTTACCAAGTGCAGGGCCACTGAGGCTTTGTCTCAAGGCACCAAAATCAAGCGGTGTGACTACTGATGAGTGCTTTGAAAATAAAGTGCAACGCCTCTTGGCTCTCTTCACTTTCCCTTTTCTTCAGGAGGAGGAGGAGACATGCCACATTCTACTCTGCCTTCTTCATGGGGGCTCATAGGGGAAGTGTAGGGGAGATGGCACCACTTGGCTAAGTTGCCAATATGGCTAGTAGGAACCCTTTCAAGTCTCCCTCAGTTGGCACATTTCATTGCACCAAAGGTGTCATCACACACACACACACACACACACACACACACTGTATATACATGAGAGAACAGGTAGGGATGGAAGGAGGGGATGACCATATATATAGGTTGGGGTGTAGGGGTGTGTGTAGGTTCTTATACACCACTCTACATCACAGAACATTCCAATAAAATCAATAATGTATAAACACACAACACATTTAACCACAGCCTTAATATTTTATGTATGTGGTGTATACATACATACATACATACATACATACATACATACATACATACATACATACATACATGCATAAGGTTGTAGTCAAATGTGTTGCATGTTTGCCCATTGATTTTATTGGAATGCATTTTGGTATAGAATGCAATAACTACTACTACTACTACTACTACTACTACTACTACTACTACTACTACTACTACTACTACTATCATTATCATAATCAACCCTCCTCATCCTTCCTCTCCTTCCAATTTCTTCCTCTATTTTTAATTTTTCCACCTTGGGCCTCCCCTCCCTGTAAGATCCTAGCCCCCCTCCCATTTTAGTGCAAGCACTTCAATATTTGATGAGAAAGAGTAAATTTAAAAACAAACAAAAATCATTAATGGCGCTTGTCAGGACGACCCAATGCAACCCCAGTAAGTAGGGTTATTTTAATTTTTGGAGGGGGGAGGAAATAAGGAGCCCTGTTCCGGCCACTTCAACAGGGACCTCCGGTCGTATCTCTCGCCGGACTAACTGGGGAAGCAGGTCAAAGTGAGAGAAAGGTGGTGTGGATGGGACTCTTGGCACGCCTTGGGCACCCGAGGTGGTAAAGGTAAAGGTTCCCCCCCCGCCCCCGCACATGAGTGCTAGTCGTGTCCGACTCTAGGCTTGTGCTCATCTCTTTATTCAAGCCAAAGAGCCAGTGTTGTGCAATTCCATGGCCATATGGCCAGCATGGCTGCAAGGAAACACTGTTTTTTCTTTTCCGCTTTTCACAGTGGTATCTATTTATCTTTTTGCATTTAACATGCTTTCCACCAGGCTTGGTTGGCAGGAGCTGGGGTTAACAGCGGGAGCTCACTCCACTATGTGGCACCCACAAGTTGAACTGCTGAGCTGCTGACAACCGTTTTCAGTGTTCTGTAGCCCGATGAGCCCCCATGCCCTTGGGCACCCAACCTGAAGCTGAGGTTAAAAAAAAAAGTGGAAAGGTGATACCTTTAGGCTACTTAAAAAATAACAAAAAGGTGGCTAATATTTTGAGGGCAAAACCCTTTCCCTCAGAGTAGTTGTTATTGTTCAGTCGTATCCAACTCTTTGTGACTCCATGGACCAGAGCTCGCCAGGCGTTCCTGTCCTCCACCACCTCCCGGAGTTTGGTTAAATCCATATTTGTTGCATCAATGACAACCATCTCATTCACTGTCGTCCCCCTTTCCTTTTGTCTTCAATCTTTCCCAACATCAAGGACTTTTCTAAAGAGTCCTCTCTCCTCATGAGGTGGCCAAAGTACTGGAGCCTCAGCTTCAAAATCTGTCCTTCCAGTGAACATTCGGGGTTGATTCTCTCAGGATGGATCGGTTTGAACTCCTTGCAGTCCAGGGGACTCTCAAGACTCTCCTCCAGCACCACAGTTCACAAGGATCGATTCTGCGGCGATCAGCCTTCTTTATAGTCCAGCTCTCACTTCCATACATCACTACTGGAAAAACCATAGCTTTGACTATCCTGACCTTAGTTGGCAAAGTGATGTCTCTGCTTTTTAAGATGCTGCCTAGGTTTGCCATCGCTTTCCTCCCAAGAAACAGGTGTCTTTTAATTTCATTGATGCAGTCACCATCTGCGGTGATCAAGGAGCCCAAGAAAATAAACTGTCATTGCCTCCATTTCTTCCCCTTCTATTTGGCAGGAGGTGATGGGACCGGTGGCCATGATTTTAGGGTTTTTTTTGATGTTGAACTTCAGCCCATTTTTTCACTCTCCTTTTTCTCCGTCATTAAGAGGTTCTTTAATTCCTCCTCACTTTCTGCTATCAGAGTAGTATCATCTGCGTATCTGAGGTTGTTGATATTTCTTCTGGCAATCTTAATGCTGGCTTGTGATTCATCCAGACCTGCCTTTTGCATGATGTACTTTGCATATAAGTTAAATAGGCAAGGTGACAGTATACAGCCTTGTCCTACTCCTTTCCCAAGTCTGAACCAGTCAGTTGTTCCATATCCAGTTCTGACCGTTGCTGCTTGTCCCACATATAGATTTCTTAGGAGACAGATAAAGTGATCAGGCAGTCCCATTCCTTTAAGAACTTGCCATAGTTTGTTGTGGTCCACACAGTCAAAAACTTTGGCATAGTCAATGAAGCAGAAGTAGATGTTTGTCTGAAACTCTCGGGCTTTCTCCATAATGAAGCGCATGTTGGCAACAGGTTATAACATGGTTATAATCCAAGCTCTGAGCCTCAACTAAGAAACTGCCTGGCTTTTTTTCCATCTTGCCAAGGACCTTACATTTAAGAAATACTCCTAACTCCTGGCAAACCCATCTTTTGCCATGTTATATATAACCTATTGGTGGTACTATTCTGAGCAAGAGGGTTTCACCCTCCAAATACCAAATATCAGCAACGTTTTTGTTATTTTTCTAGTAGCCTAAAGGTATCTCACCTGTTCCACTTTTGTACAATATTTGGTTTTTGTGAGCGCCCTAAGCAGATCCCTTGGCGCCTGATTTCGGAAGCTCAACAGGGTCAGCCTTGGTGAGTACTCCGATGGGAGACCCCCCCCCCCAGGCGAATAATACCAGGTGCTGTAGGAGCCTGGAGTAGGAACTGGCCAAGCCACTCCAGTATTCCTGCCAAGAAAACTCCATGGACATGGGGGGTCACGAAGAGTCAGCCATGACTGTAACGAGTCAATTCTCTCCATTCTCCCTGATTATATCTTTATTCTAGGGCTCCTCAAATGGTTTTGGCTTCAATTGCACGAAAATAAATAACGGCCACTCATTCTTTAACCCCCCCCCCACCCCCGCCGCTTCCCGCGCCGCCATTCCGGCACCATCTTCCGGCCTGACGCGGCGCTCGTCCCCCCTCCCCCCTCCCAGCCCCTCCCTCGTCCCCGCCCCATAGCGACCCCTCCCCCCTCCTCTTCCCCCCCCCCTCCACCACCAAAGCGGAAGTGACCTCCTGTCGCCTGCCTGCCTGCCTGCCTGCCTGCCTCTGGCCGCTCGCTCCGAAAGGGGAGCCCAGAGGCGACGCGAAGAAGAAGGAGGCGGCGGTGGCGGCGGCGTCCGGCGGCGCTCGTGGGTTGGTTGGTTCTCTCCCCCCCCCTTTCCGGCCTCCTGGCCGCGGCTTCGTCACCAGGCGGCGGCTGTGTGACGGGACGCCCGCCGGGGAGGGCGAGCGCCGGGGCCGGGGCCGAGTGCTCCGAGTGGACGCGGCGCGGCAAGGAAAGAAGGACGGGAAGGAAAGCCCTCAGCGCCGCCGCCGCCGCCCCCGCCGCCGCCCCCCCCCCCCCGTGAAACCCCGTTGGAGGAGGAGGAGGAGGAGGGCAAGCCTTTGGGTCCGGCAAGGAGGGCGCTCCCCCCCCCCCCCCCCACACACAAAACACCCCAAGGCAGCAGGAGGCAGGGAGGCTGGGCCAGAGCCGGTCGCGATGGCCGGGGCCGCTGGGGCTGAGGCCGGGGCTACCGGGCCGGGCTCCTCCTCGCCGCCTCCGCTGGCTCTCCCGCCCTTGGCCGCCCAGAAAGACATGATCTACAGCAAGCTGCTTCCTTACGGCGAGCGGCTGGAGAGCGAGGCGAGCGACTTCCTGGCCCACATCAAGTACCACCTCGGCCGGGCCGTCCAGCTGCAGGAGCTCTGGCCCGGAGGCCTCTTCTGGACCAGGAAGCTCTCCACGTGAGTGGGGCTGGGAGTGTGTGTATATGCGTGTGTGTGTGTGAAAAGGGGCTTGTTTTTTTTTCCTGGGGGAGGGGGGAGATTTGGTTGGATCAGGCCCAGCCTGTCGCCCCCACCCCCACCCCCACATTTCCTCCCGAGGAGCCATAAAGAGGGGTGGCCCCCCGAGAACCCCTTCCCCCTTTGCCTCCCCAGCTGGGATGGGTGGATTGCTGGTAGTAACGGTAAGTTATCAATGGAAACCCCACCTCACCCCCCCAAGCCATGCCTCCTGAACTTTCCCATGGCAAAAGCCGGGCCCTCCAGAGCCCTTTTGTCTCCCTCAGTCATCCAGGTGAGTTTCTCTGAAAGTTGAGTCATGGCAACTGGACTTATTTTCCTTGAGAGATTGAAACGTTCCGCTGCTCATTCCAACAGCTTCCTCAGTCTGAAGAAAGCTAGTTGTGAGTCCTCAGTTTTACAGTTCACTTTGACCTCTTGTTGTCAGTCTGGTCTGAAATAGGCTCCTCAGATGAAACACGGTCTAAATAGGCTCCTTAGGTAGACAACGGTCTCCATAGGCCTTTAGGTGAACAACGGCCTAAGGTGCTGAAACCCATAAAGTATAGGTCGTTAGCTATGGCCTTGGTGGTGGAGGCGTGAAGTACTTTTGCTTTTGTCTGGGTACTGTCGAAATCACAGCCTTAAGTGGCAGATAGACTGTGCCTGAGGTTCCTCCCACCTCTGTTGAGAGGGGTTTTCAGTGCTCTCATGAATGGCTTCCCTGACCCCTCTCTCAAACCACCTATCTTCTCTGTCTACTATGTGTACATCCTCATCTTTGAATGAGTGCCCTTAAATGCTTCAAGTGTCTCCTTAGCCCTCTTTGGTGGGTGCTTTGTCTCCTACCTCTTGTGACAGTTGGACTGTCTTTCCCCCTTGGTTGGCAAAAATGGGTGTGTGCATGCGCCTCTTTTCCTTGATGGAGATAAAAACCAGTGGGGAGACCCTTTTTGTAGTCCAGAAGATCTTAATCATGTTTTCTTTTGAATAATTCCCAGTGATTGCATGTGGGGATGCCAGTTTCCCTTGAAGCGCAGGTGAAAGATTGCAGATCAAGAGGCCATTTTCTCCTGGAGAGATTTTTGTGTGGTAACCTATTGTGCTTATCTGTTGAAACAGTTGGGGAAAGTCTTCTTGGCTATCAGATGAACCAAAGGAAACTATTCCTGACTTATGAGGATAGTAGGATTTGGTACGTCTCATTAAAGCTCTCGTTTACAGATAGCCCATTCAGTTTCCATTACGAGCAGTGGGAACATTTTGCCTACAGATGTTTGGGTTTTTTTTTAAACCCAGTTAATGTTTAGGATGATAAAAACACCTTAACACTATTATACAGCTAAACTTTATATGTGCCTAAAGGAATTCATGGGAGTCTCCAGGTAACTGTCTTTGAGCTGAAGGTGATCATTTGAACAAATGGACAGGAAGAGCGCTGCATTAGGTGGCTGGGTCTGGAAAACATTGCTGCTGTACTGCTGGTGATGATTAGAAAGTTGTTTTCATCTTCCTTGTGGTAGTTCCACTCAGCTGGATTTGCTTTGATTGCTCAAGACAGCTTGTGATATAAAGCAACACTCACCTGATTCATTCTGCATGCAGAGATTGCCAGTATTTTTAACAGGAGTGATGAATTAAAAAAAATCACATCAGCTTCTTTCCTCACCAGTACTTCCTGGTAGAGAAGAAAATTCCAGATAACAAAGAGATTCAGTGCACCTCAGACTTAGCTTATAGAAGGGCCATGCATTTCAGGAAAAACAGCCTGTTCCCAACTAAGCACAGAAGGTGAAAGGGCATTTGGAATATAATTAGGGACATGTCTAGTGCTATCAAGATTCCTGACTTTCCTAGATCTAGGAATAGCCGGGGCTACTCCATTTACATACAGCAACTAAGTTCCACGTCACATGTCTGCTGCTGTCTGTATTACACCATCTTCTCCAGGGCTTTGTCTGGCACTATTTATATAAGTGATATGATAGACAGGGGGTTGGATTGGGCTTTAAGAAGTAGTGAGTTCAGCTTTGTTTGGGAGGTCTTTGGACAAGCGTGTGTGCCTTTGGAGATCATTTCTTGGAACTTCTTGTTGTGAGGTTCTGTTTGGGAAGTGTCATCTTTCAAGGCTGTTGACTCTCAACATCTTGACTTTGGGAAGAGAAAGATTTCGTTAGCTTGACTGACCGAGGTCATTCCACGAACCTTCTAGTTATGCAGCTGGTAAATCATACATAGTACATTACTCCTAAAAATAGTTGATCTGTCTTTGTTGCCAGGACTAGCGCTCGGGTTTTGTTCTCCGACTTAAGAAACTTTGGCGCCTATATATATATATATATATATATATGCCCATGTCTTTTGAAACATGATTGTGAAATAAATGGTAGTGCTTCTGGATGCAAAACAGGTACTATGTTTCAGTTACTTATGGTAACTGAAACCAGGAGGAACATGTAGTGTTTAATCTTGTACTGCTCCTTCCCACAAAAGGGCTTCACTTGCTGCTGTCGGCAGCTGTTTAACAAACTATGTTCTGGTTTCTGTTCATTCCCTATGGTTCAACTGTTTTCTTTTCCTGGTTTTCTCCTTGTTATACTTTTTGGCTACTGCCTTTTAGAAGATTCAGACCACCTTAGAGAGGAGCTTTCAGTGTTCTCCCATCCAGGCACTGCCTGGTTCCACACCCATTTAACTTTAACATTAGTTGCTCCTTGATGACATGCTGATAGACATGATGACAATTTTAATATTCTTTTAATAGTGTTGTAAACACACAACACTCCTCTCCCAGTATTTTAACTATTCACCTCTGAACTGCTTGGTGGGAAAGGATACAAATGAGGCCTATGAGGGGCTGGCATTTTTATCATGGTAGTTAATACTAAAACTTTAAATTGTAATGCTAAAAAAATAAGAAATTATACTAGAACAAGTCTGTGAAAATTCTCAGTCATTCTGGTGAGGTTATCTGGAAGCCGAGTCATGGCAACTGGACTTCTTTTCTTTTGAGATCGAAATGTTTCACTGCTCATCCAAGGAGCTTCATCAGACTGAGAAAAATTGGTAGTGAGGCCTCCAATTTATAGTTTACCTTAAGCAAGTTTCGATCTCACAAGAAAAGAAGTTCAGTTGTCATGACTCAACTTTCAGATACTTTGGAACAGTTTCAGAGCTGTGTAAAGCTTGAAAACAGCACAAAGAAGCCAGTCATTCCAGCCGTTCTGCTTTATTAGTGACAGCTAGTGATACCCTCACTTAGATTTCTTTTTTTTTAAAAGTAAAAGAATCACATTGTGGTTGCGTATTCTCTAATGGTAACAAACTGGCCTTTCCAGTTTCAGATGACCCAGTTGCAGTTATTTAACGGTATTTATAATTGCTGAAGAAGAGTCTTTACAAAGCTCTCTGCTTCCTAGAAAATGATTTCCTCATAAAGACAGTTTGTGTGTTTCCTTTAGCCCTAACTCTGATATATAAATTAGCAGTGAACATTGACAGGAGGGTCAGGAAGTTAGGGCAAGTCACCCCCGTATTATAAGTGTATTGAATAACACCTTACCTTCTCCTCACACTGCTTCCCAACATTGGGTCCCAGATGTTCTTTCACTACAATTCCCCAAAATCCTGGCCAGCACAGCTAGTAGCGAAGGCTTCTGGGAGTTTTAGTCCAAGAACATCTGGGCATCTTAGGCTAGGAGAAATTGTTTGGAAAGAAACAAACTGGGCTTAGGTATACAATAAGTGAAGTTAAACCTATTTCCCCCCCTTAATGTAGGTCACTATACACAAGCCTACTTCTGCCTCTGCACATCTCTTACCTACTAAAAGGTAGTACGACTCTGTTGCTGAGGTCCACAAAGTTGGAGATGCTATTGTACTTGGGCCAGTCCTGTGAGCATCCTGTATATATGTGTCTGACCAGTGTATGAGCAGAATGCTGGAATAGTTATTTCTCCACTTTCATCCAGCATGGCTCATTCTAATTTAGTTCAAAGAGTAATATGATATTGTGTCAGATATCAAATTTTGAGGAATTAATGAGATAAATGGATCAATAAAAATGCTTAACAAATTTCTGTTATACCACTTCCTTTGGTGTGTCTTTCCCCCCACATCTTTCTTTCACTCTACTGGTGTTTTCTTATCTTTATTTATGGTCTAATCTTGCCAGATTTTAATGAATACCCTGTGATTTATAAAGTATCACAAAGATCATTGGCAATTCCATTACTGTTGTGGACGATGAAGTAGAATTGAATCATATTGGTGAAGTATATCATTTCCCCCCCTAATACCTGGAGACAACCATTTAGAACTTGTTCCTTTGGGACATTCTTGTGGCAGTTTGGGAAGCTGGGTATGGTAGGGTAACTACTGAAGCCCATGACTGATATATGGCTCTATGTCTATCAGCTTCATAGTTTGAGTTGAAATGAAAATAGTTCCAAGTTCTAGTTTCCTAGTGATGGCAAAAGATGCAGCGAGAGAGTTGTGTTTTAGCTTTGCTTTTTGTTCTAGGTTTTCTGTGATGGATTTTAAAAGTTGGCATTTTAAAATATCTGCCCAATATTAATTCTTCTGCATAATTCAATAGAGGAAGCCTGCCCATCTTGAAACTTGGAGTAGAATTTAATATTCTGTAAATCCTTGTGTTATCCTAAGTTACTTTGTTTACCAAGAAAGATGCTGAGGTAGAGTTACACTGGTCAACATAAAATGACTTTTAAGATATTTTGAACTTGTGTGGAGGTAGTGTGACACTGTCCCTCTACCCCCACCCCATCTGCTGACACCTCCCTGTTTGCAGTGAGGCCTGTTTTCATACTAATAGCAGTTATGTTGTAATCCTATTGAAACATGTGACTTCAGAAGATAGCAGTATTAACCTTTTGAAATGAGTTGTTGTACTTCAGCTGTTAGTCAGGCCTTAGTAAGAAGTAATAGGATAGCCTGATATGTTTTTACATCCTCCCTGTTTATATCCATCTCAGTTTCCTGTGTAAGGTTGTGGCTAGGTAGGGAGGTGTATAAATCGCTTTCTTTACTCATTTTATATATTCTTTTATTTACTTATATATTGCTCTGTCTTTACTGTCCAGAGTGTTATCATGCCATTAAGATGGAAATTGTGAAAGATATGCTATCTAATAAATTAGTCTTATGTTTTTGCAAAAAGAAAGAAAGAAAGAAAAGAGAGAGAAAAACCCGAAAACCCACAAAGTGATTATTGTTATCAAATTGTTTTTCATCTTATTATAAGGGGTTTATAATAAGTTAAAGAGAGAATGTGATTTACAATAAAAAAGAAAAAAATATGGCACGGAATTCAGATTGGAGTTAAACACCACACTTGAGAAATGTTGAAATTCTATCCGGAAACTACTCAAACTTGTTCCTTTCATGTAACCTTTTGTGTGAAATGATGAAGAGCCAATAATAACTGCCTTGAGGTAACAGTAATTTAGCAACAAACCTGAACAGTGACACTCCTCTTCTGTACTCCAGAAGAAATGCGCACAGCTTCTTCGACATTGAAGGTCCTCCCTGAAAGGAAAGAGCAGCTGGAGGGCGGCTGCTGATTTCCATCTTGTGTGTAATAACATTATATCAACATGGTGGATATTGAGGATTCATCCACTCAGTGTGAAATCTTATTATGAAGGTGTTGCCTTCAGCATAAAACAGAATTAAGTAGGCACTTAAAGAATCGGAGACAGTGTTGGTTGAAAAGCAAGAGAAAGCATGGTTAAAACAGCTGTTAACACCTGGCTCCTACAGCTGCTTTGGAAAAAAATATTTTAATCCTCCTACACATTTGAGAGTTATGGCTGATCTCAAAGGGATCGAAATGTGTAAAGCTTTCCAGTAGTAACTTTTTGTTAAGTAAATGGCATGGTAAACTTGGCTGGATAGCTCAGGTATATAGGTCAGTGGCAAGGTTCCCTCTAATGCAGCACTTCTCAACCTGTGGGTCGTGACCCGTTTGGGGGGGGGGTTAAACAGCCCTTTCACAGGGGTCGCCTAAGACCATCAGAAAACACATTTTTCCGATGGTTTTAGGAACCGAGACACTGGTCTGCTATCCTTCTCCAGGCCAGACCCCCCAACCCCTCTTTGCCTCCATGCCCCAAGTCACTCTCTCTTCCCTCTACTTTGCCCCCCAAAAAGCCAAGTGAAGTCAAGGCGTGCTACCTGCAGAGCCTTCAGGGTAGAGTTAGGACTGGCTGCCAGGCTGCTACTGGTGGAGCCACCGCTGCTTCCACCACTCCCCTTGGTATTGCTCTTGGCCTTGTTGCCTTTGGTGGACGATTCCTGCAGCAGCTGCTCCAAGCAGGAGGTGCCCGCCAGAGAGGAGCTCTTCTGGTAGGACAGGGGCACACTAGCCCGGGGGGCCGGCTCCTCCTTTTGGGTGGCCGGGACCCCCCCCCCCATTCCCACCTCCTCGGTTGGCCCTGGCTGGTGGCCTGGACAAGGAGCAGAACAAGGGTGAGGCGGGGGCACCATCTGGCTGCCGGCCATGCTGGTGGCGGCGCAGAGCCGAGCGGGGCTCGGTGGTGACAGCCTCCAGTGGCTCGTCCAAGGAGCAGCACAAGTTGGGCTGCAAGGAGGAGAAGACCTGGTCTATCATGTGCTTCCTGCTCTGAAAGCCGCTCCATTTGGTTCTCCAGCTCAGCAGGTTGCCCTTGGCTGGCGGAGGCGGCTCGGGCGGCCTGGCTCGGGCAAATGGAAGGGACAGTGAGGACTCTGCACTGCGGCGCTTGACTCCTCCTTTGCCGCTGCCCTTGCTGTTGTCACCCATCTGCAGGTTGTGCCACAAGCGGGCCTGGAAAGAAGATGAGGATGCCTGCTACGGGTCGGCAAGTTTCTCTCCTCCTGCCACTGCCGCCGCCGCCACCTGCTCCTCCATGGGCTCTTTGGTGGGCTTCATCCTCTCCTCCTTGCCTGCCTGCCTGCCCGCCTGCCTCATCGTGCTCTGATGCCACTCGGAATGGCCAGAGTGATTTATGGTTGGGGGTCTCCACAACGTGAGGAACTGTATTAAAGGGTCACATCATTAGGAAGGTTGAAAACCATTGCTCTAATGCATGTAGACATCCCCCCTTCCACTGAGGCCTTTTGCATTGCTGTGCACCCACAATAGTTTTTATTTTGGTCATGATGGGATGGGCATGGGAGGGGGCGATATTAGAGGGAACATTGGTCAGTGATTTAATTTTCTAGCGGCAAAGCTAGAGCTTGGGAGTTGTGTTCTGCATTGTACCTCCTGCAAGTACAGTGCAGCCAGACTTGATGGATGATGATGATAATTAAAAGACACGGTAAAATTTAGTCTCTCTCACTAATTTATGAGTAAAAGACTATAGATCACAACAAAGTAAACTCTGTGTTAGAATCTTGTAAAGTGTGATCATCACAGGCAATTCTGTAACCAAGCTGTATGCCTCACTCTCAGACTCCCTGAATTAAAACTGCTGATGTCTAAAATTGTGGCTGAAGAATGTTGGCTGTTTGGGGAAACAGCAGCGTCAGCCTCTGTTCTCCAAATCACTGTTGCAATGTATGAAGTTAAGAGAACTAGAACATTTGCTGCTCCATAATTTTTGAAAATTAAAAAAGAGAGAGGTTCTCTTCGCTATGATAAAAGACATAACTTCCAAAAAAGGAAAGTCAGGATAAGCGATTATTCTATAAGATTCTTAAATAACCATTTTTGTTGTGGTATAATGTTGACATAAAGGTACAAAATGTTTAAAACAGAGCAAAATGTTTTGCTAATTTGAACACAATAAGCATAAGAACAGCCTGCTAGATCAGACGAAAGAATATTGAAGGTAGCATTCTCTTGCCATGGTCCCTAGCTAAAATGTCGCATGGCATCAAACATGGGTGACAAAAAGGTCAGCAACCGTTGAAAGTCAACAATCTATCGCACCATTGTATGACCTGTTGCAGTCTACGGCTCAGAATGCTGGCTGCTGACTAAAGAAGTTGAATGTTGCCTTGGTGTCATGGAGATAAAGATGTTACTGTGGACCTCCAGTCTAACATGAAATGACCATGTGTGCAATAATGATATCCAATCTAAATATGCTATCATACCAATCGTCAACAAGATGCATGAATCCTGATTGTGCTGGTATGGACATCTCTTGTGTGCCAGTGAGGAAACTCTGGCCAAAAAGGGTCTCACTCTGGAGGTCAGCAGACCCCTGTCAAGGGGATGACCAAAACAGCATTGGTTGAACACCCTTGACATGAAATTGTCTCGGGTTCACCTGGACCTAGCCCGTGACTGTGCAAAGGGGAAGGCAAAAACCAGAATAGCAGACCCCACCATCAAGTTGGACAGACAAGAAGGAGAGGAGGAGGAAGAAGAATCTCTTGCCATAGTGGCTTCCCAGATACATTTGGAGAACTTAATTCTATTTTGGAGCCACCGGGGTTGAAAGGCAAAATGCCTCTTGATGCTAGTAAACTCTCTTTGAAAACTGGCCATAGTTTGGTGGTGTCCAAACTTCGTCCCACCAGAGGTTTTGAACTGCAGCTCCCACAGTCCTTTGTCATTGGCACTATAGGCTTGGAATTCTGGGAGTTGTGGTCCAAAACATCTGGAGGGCCGAAGTTTGGGCACCCTGGGATCAGTCTAATGTGCTGCGTGGAGAATGACTTACCTGTCTTGAGTCTCATACTACCTTATTTGAATGGTTCTGGGTTACCATGAGAAGAAAGGAAGATCCTTTCTGTACTTAAATTTTGTACACCTCTGTTTTATTCCCTTGTTACTTGCATTTCATGTAAGCTCAAGAGCATTTAGTGTTGTACTATTTCCTCATAGTAAAGTTCTTCCAGCATTTTGATAATGCTAGTCCCCCCCCCGAATTTTCTCTACAAAAACACTTATAAAGCATTGTAGTGCAGTGACCAGAACTGTACACATCATTCCAAATGTGATCTAACAGATGAAACGGTACAGTGCAACAAAGATAGGACACATGCATGTGCTTAACTGTTTGATCAGCAAAACAAAAAATAAACTTCAATTTGTTGACTGCATTAGAGATAGTGAAATGCTGTGCTTCATCCAGAATAGTATAATATGCAGACATTTGGCTTTCTGTTAATAGGATCTGTAGTTTCAGTGTCTTTAGTTTAAAGTTTAGAGGGGAAAAGGGACATGCTTTATTTTTATGTGGCATTGCATTTCTCACATGCAGGGCTGGTTGTGCAACTAATCACTTCCTTAATTGCTGGTCATGCAGAATTTAGCCTGACTAGCTCCATTCTTTCCTTTTTTTAAAACAACAATAAAAGTTCACAGAAGCAGGTATTTTATGTAATCATGAAACAGAGCCATCCTATTACTGCTTTCTGTGGGACTATGATAATCTTCACTCCTCTAAGCCTTGAAAATGGCTCTAAGGTTTAGCAACTTTGTAAGATGTAGCACTAAATATTAGCTTACAACCAGGAGAATTCCCTACAGTCTGATGAAGTGGAAAGACATTTTCTAGGTACCAGAAGCAGTACGGGTTTGGGTCTGTGTGCACCAACGGCTGTTCCACTTCACAGATGGTTATAAAGTAACAATATAATCAAAACACATAATGTTTTTCTAACACAGAAACTCCTTTTATTTGTGACTTTTGTTTCAGTTGAGGGTTGATCCCAGAATCCTACCTCAATGGTATCAGTTGGTTTTCTTATTAATTTTATGCTGAAGAAAATGGAGGGTAAAGGAGAACATTCAAACATCAGTTGTTTGAAATTTCTCTCTAAACAGTAACATCTGATGAAGGCCTATTTTTTTTAAATCTTTGTGAAGGCACTGATTCACTCTCAGCCTTCTCAGAGTTCAATAATATATATTGAATACATCTTTTTCGGTAGATGTTAGACGGGTTGAGAGGATTTTTTTATTGTAAAAGCAACATCTCATACCACCCTCCTTAGTTCTTTAGCTGAACCATGCTCATTACATCTAAGGCTGTTCTAAATGAGCATGTGCAGCACTGTGTTAATCACCTGAGGGTTTCTCCCCACCCCCAGTCCCTTTCCTGCCTCAGTCTAGTTAGTAGATGGAGATTGAAGAAAGAGTCTTTGCAATACTGACAACCAAGGAGATTCATCTGGTACAGAATCTGATGCTTTTGCAACATGGTTCTGGAAACCTTTTTATTTCTCATGTCTTTTGAGTTGGGTAATTTTTTTTTAAAATTATTGCTTTGGCTTTCTGTTTTGTTCTTTCTGTTTGGGTGAAGGTCGTGTGTGTGTGTGTGTGTGTATGTGTTTAGCTTTAATAATAATAATAATAATAATAATAATAATAATAATAATAATAATAATAATAATAATAATAATAATAAATGTGCCATCAAATCAATTCTGACTTATGGTATCCCTTTTCTAGATTTTCCAGGTAGAGACTAACCATAAGTTAGCATTTCCTTCTTCTGGGGTGCCCTGGGTCTGTGCAGTTTGCCCAAGGACACACAGGTTGGCTCCTGAAGGATGTTAATATCTTTGTCTTCCTTTGCATTGCACTAAAGAGCTTGCTTCTGTTTACATGTCTTTGCCCCCCCCCCTTACAGATATCTTCGACTCTATGGGAGAAAATTTAGTAAAGAAGATCATGTCCTTTTCATCAAGCTACTGTATGAACTTGTAACTATTCCAAAGTTGGAGATCAGCATGATGCAAAGTTTTGCACGACTTTTAATAAAACTATTGAAGTAAGTTATTCCATATGTTGCCGTGATGTGATGGATGTGATTTGGAGGCCTTCGGGGTGAGGTGGGGAATCACTTTAATACTGGACATATCCTTTACCAGCCTTCAAAGTTGGCTGGGTCTGTGCATTCATTGGTCTTGGTTGAGGCCTTGTTCCTGACATCATTCTGGGCTTTGCTAAGGAGCAGCAACAGTTTAGCAAAAAATTAACATCCCATCCCTTTTCTATCCTTTGAAGCTTATTCCAAGGCTGTAGGATCATTCCAACAGCTGCAATCTTGCTGCTTCAGAACCCATCTAAAATGGGCACTGGCCCCTGCAAGAGCTTGCAGAAGATTCTTTTTCTTTTTTGGTGGTGGGGAGCACAACTTACAGAATGCCTGAAGCAGCATCTCCGCCACAGATCGAGTTGCCAGATTAAACACGAGTACATTTGGAAGTACATTTGTGAGCCCTGTTTAAAAAAAAAGAGCAGTAGTTTTAGAACTATGTTTAAGGGAGTTTGCCAGTGAGACTGCAAAGGCCAGTTCTAGTGTAACATAAGAAGAGCCATGCTGGATCAGGCCAAAGGCCTGTCTAGCCCAGCTTCCTGTATCTCACAGTGGCCCCACCAGATGTGTATGGCTGCACATGAGACTAGATATCTGTCTCCTGATACCAGTCCCCTGCATCTCGTCCTTGAAGTACCCCGGTTTTAAGCCTGGAGATGACACATCACCATCATGGTTTGTAACCTGTGATGGACTTTTCCTCCAGGAAGCTGTCCAATTCCCTTCTGAAGACATCCAGGCCAGATGCCTTCACCACCTCCTGTGGCAGGGAGTTCCACAGACTAACAATACGCCACAGCACAACAGTAGAGACTAACAACATCAGACTTTAAAAGTTGTGCTTAGGGCAAGGATGGATGCAAATCAATGATTTTTAAAAATCAAATTGAGTTAAACTTAATTTTTTCCCAAAAGCATAAAAAAAAAACCTGATCACTTTTACTGTTTTTAGCAAGATCATGAAAATCATCACTTAAAAATGCCTGCATTACAATCAGGCATTTTAAACACTCTTGATGTTTATTGATTAATTACTACACTGTTTTTACCTTCTCGCTTTTTATGGTAGTACCTATTCATCTACTTGCATTTACATGCTTTCGAACTGCTAGGTTGGCAGGAGCTGGGGTAATCAGCAGGAGCTCACTCTGCTGCGTGGCACCCGGGATTCGAAACGCTGAGCTGCCGACCTTGTAGCCGACAGTTTTCAGTGCTCTAGCCTGCTGAGCCACCATGCCCCTTATGTGCTAGCATAATAATAATACAAAAGGTGTGATATGAATGAGGTAAGACTGGATTGTTTATGATAGGAGTGGGCTGTGGATTTGTTCCTTTCCATCAAATTCAGCAGTTGGATTTGCCTTTTCTTTTCCTGTTAGATATAGTTAAACAGTCTGCCACCCTGGGATATTGATAATACTAGATGTAATTCATAATCACATTTCTATTTAACTAGGATTTGCTATCTTGGTTCAAACCTTTTTACCCCAAACGTGATTAATATAGTCTTATATTAGACTAAAATAGATGTAAGCATATATCTACTATATATTGAATTAGTCAAATATGACAAATAAATTGCTTAGTTAAATGAAGAATTAAGCTTTAGGATCAGGAATATTGCTAAGACTGAAGTAGCTAATACAATATTGTAACCTATTATCTGTATTTTTGTACTAGATGAAGACAGAGATAAGCAAAGATGAACACAATATTGATGGGAAATATTAGAACAATATTAATATTTAGTAAATATGGAAATATGGAAACAACCTTGTTTAAGATGAGAAGAGAATTATGAAATAACTAGGCCGATATATTGGGGAAAAGTTCTGATATATGCAACACCGCAGGAGATAAGCAATGTATCTGTTTTTACTTTCTTTGTTTTAAAAATAAAAAGTATCATAAAAAAGAAAGTATCTTTCATAGTCCTGTGGTTATCATTATGGTGTAGGCTTACATCAGTGTCTACCCGGTATTTGAAAAAGTTGCTTTAATCTGATGTAGACAAAAGCCTGACAGATGTGTCCTGTAAAGTAAATGACTGTTAGTAGTTTGCATAACAAATAGGTGACCATTCAGAAACAGAAACAGATTTTATGTCTTGTTGTTTATGGGTTTGGATGATTTAGCAGAGTATGAGCAGTAAATAATCTTAAACTTTACCTTTTTTTTTTAAAGGAAAAGAGATCTTCTTTCAAGGGATGATTTAGAATTACCATGGAGGCCACTTTATGAAATGTTGGAGCAGATATTGTATTCTAAAACAGAGCACCTTGGATTAAACTGGTTTCCAAAGTAAGTTTTTTGTTTAGGATTTTAATGTTAAATAAAATATGTTAAGCTTTTGAATCTGTGAGATACTAAAATAAATGTTGCTTTGGTTTTCAAAGTAAAATGAGATAAAATTAAGTTGAAATTAATTTATAAGATCAACTTGCACAGTGTTGCTTGAAAATTTACATTATTTAATCAAGAAGCTATTACCTTGTCTTCATATTGCTAATACTGTACAGTGGAACCTTGACTTACATACTGCTTGACTTGCATCATATTTGACTTGCAGCAAGAAGGGGCCTGTTTGACTTGAGTCGCAGGCTTTGACTTACAGCTCGGAGCCCCGGCGCAAGGCACCGGAATTGGGCGGCAGCCACGACCCAGCATCGTGGCTGCTGCCTCCAAACTGCTCCTGCCTTCTTCCCCTCCTCCGGCAGCGGCGGCTTCGGCGAGACCAGCTCAGAGCACCTGGAGCTGGTCCTCGGCTTCACCGAAGCCGCCGTTGGTGCCGGAGATGAAGAAGGGCCGGGAGCTCGGGGCTGGCCTCGCTGGTTAGACAGTCGGCTCAGTCTTGTAAAAAATCTGGCTGCAGAAGTCTGGTCCACAATGGAAGCATTTTAGTTGGGGAGCTGTACAGTTGTGCGACTCTAATGGTAAGCATAGAGTTGTTAGACATTGTTTCTATGAACATTAAAAAGTGGAGGCATATAATTTGTGGACTATAATTCCACTGCCTCCTCCTCTCTTTGAAGAGACATTTCATTTACATCCCCAGAAGGAATCGCCTATCCCAGTCAAATTTGTGTTAAATTGCTGTTTTCGGGGGTCTTTTTCCTCATATGGAATGGATTAATCCGCTTTCCCATTACTTTCTATGGGAAAAGTTCGTTTGACTTAAGTCATGTTTGACTTAAGTCTAGACCACTGGAATGGATTAATGATGTAAGGCAAGGTTCCATTGTATTTGCTTATCAATTAACTTGCTTTCTGTAGTCATCTGTATTGAATAGAAAAAGATTTAGGCTATTTGTTTTTTTTATCTGTAGGTATTCTTCTGTCCTGCTATCTCTGCTTACTTTCTCTGGTTTACTAATAGAATAACAGTTCATTAGATTAAAAAAATCTAATTTGTGTTACATTTGTGGCAGATATTATCTGATACTGTTAAGCAGTGGGTTAAAACTGCCCATTTGCAAGTAGGAAAAGAAAGGTCTCTGCTGGTATTCTCAAATATACTTACCTCCTTAGTTCCCTGTTTTGTTTCACGTTGCATGAAGAAGTCTGAATGGCTGGATGTGTTGAACGTGTACACACATTAACATGAAGGGATATTGCTGTGCCTTGCCTGTGTTATGAAGTTTCATGTTGTGCCTTGCCTGTGTTATGCAGTTTTAGCCCATACTGGTTACAGTGAAAAGTGTCAACAGTTGCAAGGTCTCCAGCCCTAGAGAGATTCCAACATTCAGAACAGAAAATGTTGAATTGGGTCAGGAATAGGGATGGGCTTTTCGTTTACAAACCAGTAGATTACAAAACGAACCATGTGAGCCCAGGTGGTCCTCGGAACTGCTGATACATGCAGATCCAATTGCTTTACCTTTCTCTGTCTCACGCAGGGTTAAAATCCAATGAGGAAGCATGGTGCAAGTCATCTGTGCTTCATCTGTTATGCTGGCCAATCAGGAGCTGTGCAGGGACAGGCATCATCCTGCCTCCCTCTCTGATTGGCCAGCAGCATGATGTCGCAGCGTGCTTCCTCGTTGGATTTTAACCTTGCGTGAGACAGAGCAACGTAAAGCAATCCGTGTATCAGCCGGTTCTGAGGACTACCTGGGCTCGCGTGGTTCGTTTCGTAACCTACTGGTTCCGAAACGAAATGCCCATCCCTAGTCAGGAATAAGGAACCTCAAGCCCGTGGACCTGTCAAAGCCTATGGGGGAACCACATCTGGACTGCCAATTTCTCTCCAGGATGCATTCTTCTCCCCCTCAAAAAGATAGATCTCATCTTGGATCAATAGTAGAAGATTTCCCAGTAACTCCTCACGCCATCTGAAAAACCCTTTTAAAACAAGCAAGCAAGCAAACCTTACAAAGCATGAGGGCACTGGAGGACATTGGTGCCTTGTAACCTTTCTCCCACTGTCCTGCAACCCCTTCTCAAATCATCCCTTGATCTCTTCTCCACTGCATGCTGGTTTTTAAAATGGCTTCTTAAAATTCTGGCAGGCTCCTAAAAAAGCTCGGTAAAGAGTGCTGCATGGTTGAGAAAAGTTAGGAAAGTGGGCTGCTATATTGTCGGGAGGGGCATGCCAGCACTAGGGTGGCCCTGTCCTTTTTTGGATACAGCATCATCCATTCCTGGCATGTGGCCCTCAACATGTTTCCCTGGGGCCAGTTTGGTTCTTAGGCTAGAAAATGGTCCCCCACTATTAATTTCAAATTTTGTTGAAAGTAAGTTGTCACTTACCACACAAGGAAAAATCCTTTCAAAGCTTTAATCAGCTTTCACTCAGCGGTAGAGCATGAACTTGAGTCTCAGAACATCCACAGTCCACTACGTGGTATCCCTAGTCAAGTGGTCATAAAGCTAGTGCAAGGCAGGTAAATTTACCCACCTTGCAGGCTGTGTCCTTTTAAGGAGAGTAGTTGAATCTTGGACATCTTGTTCATAAATACATCTCCTGAATTACGGCACTTCCCTTCAAGTCTTGTATGTTTCAGTCCATATAGCAGATTGAGATATACTCATGTCTCTTATGCATGCAGTGAGTCTTCTGGGGTCTGTTGAACAGATTTACATCCAATATATCACACTGTTAAAACTTATTTTTTTACGACTAGGTGTACATGTGTTGCAGGGCAACATAGATCATATTGATTTTAAGAGGCTGAGTCTGGTTCTGTAAGTTGTAATGAAATATTGCTTCAAGACAGGCCATTTTTGAAAACACTATAAGTAAAAATGTTATTTAGGGTTGGAATAAGGTCTAAAAGGGAGTAACTATCAAAGGCGCTCTAGATTAAATCTTAAAATAGTGCAGTGCGACCTTTTCTGTCATGGTGTTATGGTAACATTGTTTACATTCTCTATTTCACTGTGGGCCCCCTTTCCCTTGGGGGGGGATAAAAAAGATAAATTGAAAAAAGAACCCAAATGAAATCATTTGACTTTTTTGTTTCTTTATATTAATTTTGTTAACAATTCTGCAAATTTCTTTTATCTGTGTTTGGTTTTAAAATATTTCTTCTTTATGTTCAGTTCATGTCAACCCGGCTTGTCTTCACCTAAAACATTTGTGCTTAATGTTTTACATAGGTGGTAAGGATGAATTTATTGTTGTTGTCTGGCTCTGGACAATGTGTTACCTTCTTGCATGGTTTGTTTAGCTATAACACTTGTCACATGTGTAACCTTTCTGCATATAAGATGGAAAAAGAACCAAACCAACCAATGTTAACATTACACCACTGTTTATGGGAATGTCGCACTGTATTTTAACCACCTTGTAAGAAAACATATGTGTGAAGTGGCTGAAAAATATAGCTATCTGCTAGTGTCTGTTAACCAATAAATGTATTTTATGAAAGCAATGCTTTAGTTACTAGATGTAATTTGCACAAAGCTTCATAAATGCATGAATTTAACTTTCTACAGAGAAGTGGTTGAGGAGAAAGCTAAGCAAGAGATGTATTTTTAAAATAACCTTTGATTTGGAATGTATAGTGTAGTTATGTGTACTGTAGTGTCACTAGGGTCAGTAGGTCTTATCCCCTAATAACTGTGTTTAAAACTTTGGACTCTAAATTTGCCATTGCATAAGAATTTTCTATGGCTTGGTTGGAGAAAGGTAACTAAATTAGCACCTTAAACACATTTAGTAAGACTTGTGTAGAAGTGTCCTTTTTCCCCCCAAACAAGGTTTTTGTTAAGTCGATTATACAAAAATATCAGTGACTGAATTCATTAACTGAACATGACATAAACTTTCTTTGTTTGGCGGACATGAGAATAGCAATTTCCAAAGATGTGTCACCAGCTCTTAAAAAAAATCATGTTAATTCAAACTTCTTGCACAATGGACTGTAGCATAAGCAGCTGGGTGTTTATTTTCCTCCATTAAGGCACATTCATTAGTTCTTTGCCCAAAGAAATATTCCAGTTTCTCAGTGGGAAACATGATCTCTGCGCTGTCAATGCTTATGTAAGTGACATGATTCCATGTTCCTGGCCAAGTAGGGCTTTCTGCTTAGCAGAGTTTGAGCAAGCATGTGTAAAATTTATCCCAGAAGAAAAGCACCATTGATATGAGTAGCGCTTCTAGAAGTTGATTTTCATAAACTTAAAGTTATCTCCACTGTTGTGTTTAATTATGGAAGGGTGAAAGGAAGCCGAAATCTTCCTCTTCAGTGCTGTGGTGACAGACAGGGAATGAGCAGCTGTTGTGGGCGATCCAAGCTCTTATTCTTTCCTTCTTAGATCATTGTGTTTGTAGCCATATGGGCACAGTGGAACGCAACGCACAAGAGTAGGTGATGTGAGAATTTCTGTTGTGCCAGCTATGTGTTTAAAACGCCACTAGCTGTTGCATATTTTTGAGACCTTGCTGTTCAGAGCACAAAACATAAAAATGTGGGGAGCTGATCAAGCAAATGTTTGTTCTGTACCCAGGAAGGCAGTATGTTTTTCTGAATTTTTTTCTGAGTAGACCTTTCCTTGAAGTCAATTTGTGCAGCTTACTGATCCCTTAGTGATTGGCAGTATACTGTATCTCTCATTTCATCACAGGTGTGGCACTTTTGCCGAACAGTTATGTTAATGGCTTTTCTCTTTCTTCACTCACCACCTCACCCTTTCGGTTACATCACTGGAACAAAGGCTTCTGTTGCTGTGTGACTGGCATTGTTCTGTGGGATTAGCGCAGTGGTTCTCAACCTCCCTAATGCCGCAACCCTTTAATACAGTTCCTCATGTTGTGGTGACCCCTTGCCCTGATTAGAAGAGGCCACTGCCGCAGGTGCTATAGAGAACTTCCCCCTACAGGCACCCTCAGCCAATCGCAGCCTCTGGTTCCATTGACTGACATCCCCTCCAACCTATCAAGCTGTAACTCACTCTTTTCCCCCTTCCTCCTCTTCCTCCTCCTCCAGACCCAAGCCATTTGTGCCTTTTTCTTCACTGGCTCATGGCGACCCCTGTGAAATGGTCGCTCAACCCCCAAAGGGCTCCCGACCCCCCCAGGTTGGGAACCACTAGACTAGTGGGAACTGTAAGGTGAGACATCTGGTGTATCTTCACCCTTTGTCTTCATACACCAGGGTTAACAATAAAAACGAAAAAGAGAGAGCAAACTTATTCAGTGTAAATTTGTATTGATTTCTTGCATTATATATGCCTATTCGTATTAGAACTCCTGTCTTAATTACGAAGTCTCTATTCAACATCTTTCACACACACTCTCCATTTTCTGTATTTTCAGTAAGGCGGTTGTAAAGTGCACTACTGCCAAGCTTCTGTTTTGCTGTCAGTTTCAGTATGTCTGCCTCCATACTCTTCCACAATGACACATAGCTACATTGAATTTCTTCATTGCCTCCTCACAAAGACACATAGCTACACTGAATTTCTTCATTGCTTCCTCTTCAGTTTTCCTTGTTTCAGTCCCTTATTTCCTTTGCCTTTTTTGTGTCTCAAGCCTTTACCCCTTTGTCAGATTCTTCTTACTCAACTGTTGCCTAGGCTCAAGGCTTGGTAATCTCCCTTTCTCCCTCATCCAGTTGTTTGGAAGCTAGGCTGCATTGACTCAGATAAGCCCGAGGCTTCCTCTGCCTATTAGAACAGGTGGACTGTGCCTTTCTCTGGCTTCCTCACTTGGAGCTGTAGAAGAGAACTTAGAAGTACATGGACATACTTCTTAAACTGGGTCTAATGCAAGACCAGAACAAACTTTCTCCTCCTACCTTAATCTAGTCCTTCAGAGTTAGAGACTTGTTTTCTACTCTACCATCTCCAGCTCCAAGTGTCAAGCTAAGGAAGGAACGAGATTTTTTCCTCACTGCCATTGTGCTGTATTTCAAAGTTGTAGCATGCTGTCAAAGTGATGACTCTGCCTTGTGAACGGTGGTAGTGGTTCATGTAGGTTTTGTTTTTGTTTTTTTGGTTGAGGAGCAAAGCGAGATAAAAGTTTTAAGCCTTTTGCCAACAAGTTTAGCGTCTTCTGTTAGCTAGCTTCCTCAACTCACACAATGTCTTTTCTCTTTATCAGCTTCCACTCCAGTGAAGTTTTATCTCAACTGAAAGGGTTTTTGACCTTGCTCAAATGAGCTGGACTTGAAATGGCTTGCTGTTCTGAGTAGTTGGATATTTCAAGTCATTCACTGTCCGAGGATTCACCAATATATGTGCCCTTCAATATAAATCTGAAATTACATAATGGCAATCATACATAATGGCAAGATTAAGTTGCTTGTGTTTACTTTTCATATGGTACCTCACATATTCAGCGGTATCTCTTACAAATGCCTCGTAAGGCCAAAAACCTCGTAGGAAGAAAAAAATTCTGGAAATAGGCATGCTTTGCGTGACAAAAAAAATCCCTATGGGATGCTTTGCAAGATGAAAAAATGTTCCGCGTGTACCCGGGGAGGGGGGACGACGACAATTATTTTTGTCTTTATTCTAGCCTGCAGAATGTTTTAATCTGTTCCCAATTCATTCCTGTGGGAAATTGTGGTTCATAAAATGAAGCGACCCATAGCCTCTGAAACAGATTAATCCATTTTCAGTGCATTCCTATGGGAAACCGTGTTTCATAAGACAAAATTTTCTTAAAAACAAATTAACCCGTAGAATGAATTAAATTAGTTTTGAGACATACCATTGTATTGTCATATTTTTCCATCTATCAAATTTCAAATCAAATCAAAACCTTTATTGGCACAAGTAAGACACATATACAGAAAGTACATTCAGCAGAACTTAATTAGGGTGTTCTGAAATACAGTGGAACCTTGACTTACATGCTGCTTGACTTGCAGCATATTTGACTTGCAGCAAGAAGGGGCCTGTTTGACTTAAGTCGCAGGCTTTGACTTACATCTCGGAGCCCCAGCGCAAGGCACCGGAATCGGGCGGCAGCCACGACCCAGCATTGCGGCTGCCGCCTCCAAACTGCTCCTGCCTTCTTCCTCTCCTCTGACAGCGGCGGCTTCGGCGAGGTCAGCTCAGAGTACCTGGAGCTGGTCCTCGGCCTCACCGAAGCCGCTGCTGCCGCCGGAGGAGAGGAAGAAGGCTGGCCTCGCTGGTTAGACCGTTGGCTCAGTCTTGTAAAAAATCTGGCTGCAGAAGTCTGGTCCACAATGGAAGCATTTTAGTTGGGGAGCTGTACAGTTGTGCGACTCTAATGGTAAGCATAGAGTTGTTCAGAACTTGGAACGTCAGGTTAAGAATTAGTAAAACTTAAATGTTAGACATTGTTGCTATCAACATTGAAAAGTGGAGGTGTATAACTTGTGGACTATAATTCCACTGCATCCTCCTCTCTTTGAAGAGACATTTCATTTACATCCCCGGAAGGAATCTCCTATCCCAGTCAAATTTGTGTTAAATTGCTGTTTTCGAGGGTCTTTTTCATCATCTGGAACAGATTAATCCACTTTCCCATTACTTTCTATGGGAAAAGTTCGTTTGACTTAAGGCATGTTTGACTTATGTCTAGACCTCCGGAAAGGATTAATGACGTAAGTCAAGGTTCCACTGTAGTAGCAGGAGCCCTCACTGATCACCCTGAATCTCATTTCTGAATTATTGCAGTGAATTGGCAGCTTGGCAGTGTTCAAAATTTCTTAACCCCAATGCTTATGATTTTTGAGTTGGGTTGGCAATATATGGGCATGGACTGCCCAGCCATGTTTAAGATTTGGTGACCTAAAAAATTCTCCTTGGGTTCTTTATGGGGCAGTAGAGCCGTTTTTGCTTTGATTTGAAAGGCTGCTGCATCTCTGCATTCCCCACATCCTCCCAAAATTGTTTAATTTTTTTTGGGGGGGGAGAACTGTTTTCCTACTGGAGAATGTCAGAAGACTTTTTAGTTGAAAAGCAAAGAAGAAATTAGAAGGGGTGATTATGAGAGCAGGTATGGCCCCAACAAGTCTAAAAATGGAGACGTCTAGATGTTCCCTTGGACACCTGGGCTTGCCCACTCCTGCTTTAAAAGTTGAAAACAATGTGTCAGCATTGAACGACAGGCTGATATGTATGTCCCCCCCCCAATATTGGAGTATTGTTGTGAGTTGAACAGCTCCTTTTTGTTTATGATATTAGGAACATTTCTTGAATCAGCTGGATTCAAAAGGTAGGCCTATGCACTGCAGGAGTCTAACAGTCCTTTACAAGTGTGAATCACTGTGGAAAGGTTTTCCTTCTCCAGGAGATTTGTGCAGCTAACACACTAAGAAATGCTATAGAACAGGTATGTCCAAACTTTGGCCCTTCTGATGTTTTGGACCACAACTCTCAGAATTCTAAGCTTAGCTTGCCATTGACAAAGGACCGTGGGAGTTGTGGTCCAAAACATCTGGAGGGCCGAAGTTTGGACATGCCTGCTATAGAAGATGCTTTGAGTTTCAGATGCAATTTCAGTGTCTGTAGATCTAAAAGCTTTCTTCAATTTAAAGACAGAGTTTCCCCAACTCAAAGACCTATCTTGATCTTTGTTTTGATACATGCTATTTGCCCTACAACTGACTACAAGGATGTGTTCATGACATTCGTGCCTTGTCTGAACTGATGAAAAGGAAGAGTAGTGGTGAATATCATCAGTATGCTGGTCATCACAACAAAACACAGAGGCCTAGATGGTTTGCCCACATTTTTTTTGTAGGATGTTAGAAAGTGTAAGGGAAAAACTGAGCACAGTGGAATTACATACTAAAACTGCTGTGAAAAAGGCAGCATCCCCCAAATCCACCCTGCCACAGCACCTACCTGTTATTTTGTAAACCACCCAGAGTTGGCCCTGTTGCCAGATGGTGCGGTATAGAAATTTAATAAACCAGACAATAGATTATGTGTTAAACAGTGCAATAGGAGCCTGGTGTTCCCTCAGAATGCCTGGAGTGAGGCTGTTGCTGCTGTTTATGTGCCTTTGCTCATAAAAGAAGTACTGGTGATGAGGAAGTAGTTGTTACAGTTAAGGAACAGCTTTTAATTTTTTTGGGCCAAATTTTCATTTCTGCTAGGAATACCTGTAGGTCACATACATCTTAGTTACCATATTTTTCCTTCTGAGTTGTATATTGTCCGTCAGTGTTGTAAACCACCTTGGGTCCTTTTCCAAGGAGTAATAGATAGATAGATAGATAGATAGATAGATAGATAGATAGATAGAGAGAGAGAGAGAGAGAGAGAGAGAGAGGACATCTCCCATGTATTAGACGACCTCCACTTTTGACCCCACAAATTCACAACTGTACCCTTATCTCCTTGACTTACTTCTGTGTATAAAATGAACCTCAATTTTTTAGTTTTAGACAAAGATATAGACTTATACATGGGAAAACAATGTAGTTTACTTTATCTCAGAGCTTTCTAGGCTAGGGTGTGGCTCTCCAGCCTTTCTTTCTTTCAAAAATCTGATGAACTGATCATGGTTCAGTTGCTTAGAGAAGGACATAATGAAAGAAGTGGTTGTGTTTGGCAGCTGCTCAAGGAGAACTAAAGAGCAAAGTCAGGAATTGAGGGAATCAGTTGTAATCCTTGTAAGTAGGATTGTATCACAAGGGACGATTAACTGCTGCATGTACACAGATGGTGTCTAATTGCATCAGTATCATCTTGGAGTTTTTGCACAATTGTCTACTTGTCTCAATGTGCTTTATTTGAAGCAGAATGGTGAAATGTATCTAACTGTTCTTCCTTCCTTCCTCCCCCCATTTAGCTCTGTAGAAAGTGTTTTGAAAACTCTTGTGAAAAACTGTCGGCCGTAAGTATTTTGAACAGTTTTTAAATCCCACTTAAGCAAATTTTAGATAACAAGGGAGCTCTGCCCTGGGGTGTGTGAAGGGGTTCTTCTTGGCTTTTGTGGATATTGGGCTATTATCATATTTTTACATGAGGCTTTGATGTGGTAACCAACAGCAGGAGCAATCTGTGTTTAAGTGAGTTTGGGCTGTTACTTTTAAATTCTTGCAAGTACTGAAGGACTACAGATTCCCGAGTTTATGTTGTGCGTGTTTATTCCTTAAATTGAGTTCAGTGCAGTGCATGCATGCTGGTATATACAGATAGCCTATTCTCTAATTGCCAAATGGGGGTAGATGGGTGTGATGGAAGAATCAGATGGCACTACTCACACAATCCCTTATGCATTCTTCTGAGGCATATAGGCAGGCATTCTAATTTCTAATAAGAATGTGACACCCTGCTGTGTCTAACTTTGCTGTCTTGCTGCATCGGACCAAAACCCCATATTATAGTTCAACCCTACACGCCCTAAGGAGTGAAGGCCACATTCAGGACATGTAAGCGATGTCCATCTCCCATTTGCCTTAGTTTTCAATATTCAGTGAATGTTGTTACTGTACAGTACATTAAAGAACTATTTAGGTCTTTCAGGTGGTAGCATCTGCTTCCATCCATATTCTGGACCTTCCATTTTTCTGTGCAATACATTTTATACAAATCTGAACTTGACAGTGAATTCTGTGCATTAATAATGTGCAGTGTAGTTCCGGTTGTGCATATTGACTTATCTTTCCCTTTCATATGCAGGTATTTTCCAGAAGATGCTACAGCAGAGATGTTAGTTGAATGGCGGCCATTAATGTGCCCTTTTGACGTTACCATGCAGAAGGCCATCACTTACTTTGAACTCTTTCTGCCTACCTTGCTTCCTCCAGAACTCCACCACAAAGGTTTTAAGTAAGCTGGTTTTAGCACTTCATAATGTTTTCACAGAACTCTCTACAATGTGGAAAAATGGTTGTTTGTTCATTTATCGCTAGTACAGTAAAGTGGTAACTCGTAAGACGAATGCACCATTAGACGAAAAACTCATAAGATGAATGAAATTTCCAGGTATAGCAAAAACTCATAAGATGAATTTTTCCCCTATGAGTTCCATTCATCTTATGATGTACCATTCATCCTCGCCCAACCTGGGCTGTTTGCAAGGGAACAGCCCAGGCTGGGTGAGGATCACTGGCTCCATGCTTTGCCCACCATTTTGGTGGCCTGGGTATGGACCCATTGATTTTTGCCGAGCCCTGGAGGCTTGCAGTGGTGTTGGGCAGAGCAGGGACCAATGGTTCTTCGCCACTTCCGCTTACCTCGGTGCTGGGGAAGAGGATGGTGGAGATTTCTATTCTTCCTTCCCTTCCCTGTCGCACACACGGATCTGATAGAAGCCTCCTCCTCCTCCTCCTCTTCACCTGAGTCTCAGCACAGAGACACGGGCGAAGAGGAGATGGCTGCCCCCTCAATCACTGGCAGCTAAAGGCTCCTCCACACAACTGAGACAGACACCTGATGTCGACAACTCTGCACTATCAAAATCAGCTGTCTGTCGGTTGCAGGGGAAGGGGGGGACAGCATCCCACCATCTCTTTATTGGGGGGGGGGTTAGACAGCCTTCCGATAGGAATGCATTGAAAACCTCCCCCCTGAACAGATTAATTAGTTTTCAGTGCATTCCTATGGGAAACAATGCCTCGTAAGATGAATTTTTCATAAGACGTACTGACCCATAGAATGAATTTAATTCATCTTACAAAGCACTACTGTATATTGCATGTATTAAAGTTTAATATTGTCTTAACACTTATTTGTTGATGGCAGTTGCTTAAGAATTTTTATCAGAATTAACTTTCATAGAAACAATAGCATTCTTGTCTCCTTAAAAGTTCTAATTCTTGGAGTGAAAAGCAGATATGCTTTCAATATTGAGTGATACTGGCAGACTCAGTTCTCATTCTGGACCTTCTCAAGCCTGATTTGTATGCAGAATTGAACTGGAACCGTTACTCTTAAAAACAAACTAAGCTTATTAGTGTCCTTTCAGTTGTCCAGGCTCTGGGCCCTTACTCTAGATGGGAGTGATATTGATGTTGGAGCCATAAAATTGGCAAAGAAACCCATAATCATAATACTGCCTTCTTTCATTTTGCAGTTTGAATCGCAGAAGGTTAGGCAGCATGCATGTGACGTGCCATGTGGACCATCATTCAAAGTGGCATGAAAGAAAAGTCAGGAATCCCACTAAACATGTATAAAATGTTTTAAAAAATGTAGGTCATACTCAAAGAAGTGGATGTGTGCTGTGTGCAAACCTGCAATACAGTGGAATGGTTAAGATATTTTTCCTCATCACGGATTGGCTGATTGACTTTCCAAGACAGTTGTAGGGTTTTTTGTATTGCTTGAGAAAGGGATGTTGGTCTTTGACAGTAACAGTAAATTATTATTATTGCCACAAAAGAGCCCCATGGCAAATTGGTTAAACTGCAGTATTGCAGTCGAGTCTCTGCTCACAACCTGAGTTCAGGTGGTTCAAGCGTGACTGAGAGGAGGCAAAGTGCTGCTTACACAATGAAGTTGTAGATCACTCAGAGAGAGCTCTAGCACTATTTGCCAGCATCCTTCTTGAAGTGCAGTGTCCAGAATATATGAATTTTCAAAAAACGTCAACAACAAAATTTCTTCAAAATGTCTTGATTAGGAGTAGACAGGAAAAAAAATTCTTGATGCAGCTATTTCATAGGGTCAGAGCTGACTGAAATAGCTGCACAACTATATGCAGCAAATGTTGTACAGCAGGACTTCTTCATATTTATCTTCCTTATGAATTGAGACAGCTGCATATTTGTCTCCAAGCTGTTTCAGGCTGTTCTTGAATGTTCTCATTAATGGGCTTCACATCTTCGTTATGTTTCTCTTTGGGCTTAATCACATCAAGGTCATGCTAAGCCATACTTACTCAAGTGCTTTTCCACAGAACACCTCCCCTCTGGATTCTGTCCCCATTTTTCAGTTCTTCCACAATGATAAAAATGGCACATCCATCCAAGCAAACTTCATACATCAAAACAAACTTCATACTTTTCTTGATTGAGGAGGTTGCTTTTTCCATATGGAGTAGATTTATGCGGTTGATAATGGTTTATCATTATTTACTCTTCTTTTCTGTTTGTGTGACCTATAATGGGATTGATGGTTCTTCCTTCAAAAAGAATTTTCTATCAGTCCAGTCCAGTGGTTCTCAACCTGTGAGTCCCCAGATGCTACTGGACTGCAATTCCCAGAATCTTCTACCACTCACTGTGCTAGAAGGGATTTCTGGGAGTTGCAGTCCAGGAACATCTGGGGAACCACAGGTTGAGAACCACTGGTCCAGCCCACATGACTTGATTCCAAGTACGTGGCATATGAACAATTGTGTGGAAAAAATCTTTGTACTATTCAGAGGGGTAGCTGTGTTAGTTTGTTTTTGGGTTTTTCTGCTTTTTTTTGTTCTTAGTAACAAAAAAGCAGAAGTACAGCAGCACTTTTTAACATTAACAAATGTATTTCACTGTGAACTATGCCTGAGGAAGTGGATTGTAATCCAAAAAGAAGAAAAAACTTTCTCTGAAATAAATTTATTAGGCGGTGTATTGTTACACTTTTGTTTTTGCTGTGTGCACTTTTAGCAACTGAATGAATTTTTGTATCTGAATGAATTCTTATTACTGCATGCACTTTAGATATGGTTCTTTCTGGGGGGAAATATTCCTGTATTTAATTTCAAATGTACATGTGTTAAACAAGTTTATGCATTGCACAACTGATGATGCACTTGAGATGGTTTACAAGCAATGCCCCCAGTAATTAACATCACAGGTTCTACAATAAAAGAAAACATGTCAAACCCAAAAGCATTAAAATTTATAATAATTAAATATTAAAATATTGCAAAAGTTGGCTCAGATCCTATTGCTTCGCTTAGTAAGTCACACTGGACTAGGCCCATTGAATCAGTGGGGTTTTACTGAGACGTTTTGTTTATAAGTTCCATTATTTAATTAATAGGATCATGAAGTTGAAAGGGGCCTTCAACGTCATAGAGTCTAAACCCCTACTGAAGGCAGGAATAGAAGGCATAGGATATCTGCCAGATGGTTGTCTAGATTTCTCTTGAATGCCTCCAGTGTTGGAGCACTCACCACCTCTTGAGGTAATTGGTTCCATTCCCGCACTGCTCTAACAGTTGGGAAGTTTTTCCTGATATTCATCTGAAATCTAGCTTCCTGTAACTTGAGCTCATTGTTGCATATCCTGCATTCCGGGTTGATCAAGAACAGATCCTGCCTCTGCTCTGTATGACTATCTTTCCAGTACCTTTCCCCTCACTCTCCTTTTCTCAGGGCTAAATATATCCATGTATTTTAGTATTTCCTCCTACGGCTGGGTTTCAGTCCCTTAATTATTTTTTGTTGCTTTCCTCTGAACTTTTTCCAATTTTCCAATTCTTGAAGTGCAGTGTCCAGAACTGGACACAGTACTCAAGATAAGGCCTAACCAGTGCCCAATAGAGAAGGGAATTAGTACCTTGTGGGATTTGGAGATTATACTTCCATTAATGCAGCCTAAAATAGCAAGTGCCTTTTGTAGCCACCTCACACTGTTTGGCTCATATTCAGCCGGTGATCAATGATGATTCCAAGGTCCTTCTCACTTGTAGTATTGCTGAACTAGCAATTCAAATGAGCTTATTGTAACCATGACCTAGGCATAGTGAATCACAGTTAAATTAGACCCATTTGAATCAACTGATTTACCAAATTCCCTTTGAATCAGTGGTCCTACTCTAAGTGATTTGTTACACTCATCACAAAGATTTGGCCTTCATGTGTTTATTTATAGCAGGGGTCCTCAACCTAAGGCCCCGGGGCCGGATGCGGCTCCCCAAGGTCCTGAATCCGGCCCCTGGGACCAATTGCAACCCCCCCACCTACCCCCTGTTTTGTGAGCAAGCAAGCCTCCGCAGCTGCTTTTGGACTGGGATCCGGCCCCCAGTGGTGTCTGGGTGGTAGTGGACCGGCCCGCTGGTTGAAAACTTTGAGGACCCCTGATTTATAGTAAAACCAAAATGGAGAAGCAGGGACTGAATGCCTGCTGAAATGGGAAGGTCTTAGCCTAATATTTAACTACTACTAATGAGGATATCAGGTGAATCTTTCTTGAGGTAGTATTCCATGGGCTAGGGCAGTGATGGCGAACCTATGGCACGGGTGCCCAAGGTGGCTCTCAGAGTCCTTTCTGTGGGCACCCGACATCGTCCCTTCATAGCCACCTGTATACAGGTTAAATTACTGTATTGGCACTTTGCAAACAAATTAGTGGGTTTTGGAATTGCAGTTTGGGCACTTGGTCTCTAAAAGGTTCGCCATCACTGGGCTAGGGTCATTTACCACTATGAAGTTTCTTTCCCTGGTAACTATCTGTTACATCATATAATGAAGTATTTAGTAGATGACAATATTAATAATGATGCTGTTAGTCTGGTCAAGTTGGACCATTAGTTCGTGATCTTTGTAGTATTGGAAGCTGATAGGCTGGGTACTGAAAGTGAGAAATGCAGATAGTATTCTGAAATTGCTTTGAAATTGGAACATATACGGTGGGAATGAAAGAGTTATTTGAGATAATCCTAAATCATGAAAGTGTGTCAATTCCTTAGTATTTTGCACAATCCAAAACAATTTGTGGCACCTTCAAGACTTTTAGACTTTTTTATTTTAATGTGAGCCCACTTCCTTATATGTTGATATTTTGAGGCCCTGAGGATAACAGGTGTCAAAAATTAGAATGCAAAAGGTACAAGACTTTAAACAAATAATTATTTGCCGGTACCACTTTTATTCTTTATTTGTATTGATCTCTTACAGTATTTGTATTATTTTCCTTGTTGTTCACCGCCCAGATTTCCTCTTGGAAAGTTGGGCGATATATAAATGGAAATAATAAATAAATAAATAAATTATGGAAGACCTGAAAGCACATTAAGAGGGAAACTGCCTTCTGAAAGCTTCCAAGATGGCATAGTTCCCTTTGTTTTCAACAGCAGCAGCAGCAATATTTTCCTGTTTCACATGGTGATGCTTGGAAAACTTCAAGTCTTGATTACATGTCATGAATAGTAATAACACTATATTGGTTTAGAAATTTGCATAGGAAGAAAAGGAAAGTGTCCGGTGGTAGCAAATAGAAGAAACCATAGTAATATGGTTAAGTATAGCCAATATGAGGCAGAACAGTGCCTCAGCCTTCCAGACCTAATTTTAAATATTGTAATGCTTCAGAGTGTAAACTGTGAGACTAGAAGCTTTTGTTCACATATTTTTCCTAAGCAGCAAGCTTTTGCAGTTTCACTACTAGTGCAACTAGTTTATAGAAGGGAAACCTGATGTGGTTATGGATTAGGAGGTTATGGATTATGATTATGGATTAGGCGCATTGCTTTTAATAGTTAAACACCGATATATTTGACACAACTAATAAGTATATTGGCTGGTTTTCATTTTGTTCCAGGCTCTGGTTTGATGAGTTTATGGGCCTTTGGGTTGCTGTTCAAAATCTTCCTCAATGGGAAGGGGTAAGTATTCCTATTTATTTCCCCTCCCCCCCCAAAAAAAAATTACTATTAAAATGATATGTGGACAGCTGGCCTAGTTTATGGTAATTAGAGGGATCCCAACAGTTGAATAAGCAGACCCACATCCGTTTTTCTTTATTAACCCGAGGAAGCTGCCATTTCCCCATGTAGCTAAATCTGAGTTGTAATAATTGCTATAACATCAACTTCTTGAGGATCCATCTGGAATCTTATAATAGGCAGGAATTTAATACACATGCTATATGAAAGAGCGCCTTGTTGGCCTATATTTATTCAATCATGGCTCTTTTTTTAAAAAAATAATGTAATAATGGAATTTTAATTTGGGATTCTCTGTAGTTTGATGCACAACAAGTTACCCCCTTCTTCCATGATTTATACCTACAGCATAAGTGTTTTATAGCTACATAGAACTATACCCGAAGTGTTCTAGAATTGAGTACGTTTTGGTGGGTATTGTGCCCACCCTCCTCTGTGTATGCGTAAGCACACAAAAGTCCTTGCTCCTTTTCCAAGTTAGCCTGGCCAGTGGCTGGGAAATTCTTAGTACATTGGCCTGAAAAGCAAACAGTGACAAGCTGAGATCAGACATGGTCCTTTAACAGGCATAGGTAGAATTTCCAGAGCATCGTACTCCCTCTCAGCTCTTCTCAGCTGTAAATACTATCAAGTGTTAACTGGGCTCAATCTTGCATTTAAAATATGTTCTGTTATGAATATGTGGTTTCTTTCCAGCATCTTGTCAACCTTTTTGCACGCCTGGCCAATGACAACATAGGCTACATCAACTGGGACCCCTATATTCCAAAGGTAATGTCTAGGAGGTAGATATCAGGAGAATGGTTTGCCTCCGTAAAGCTCTTAAGAGTAGTGCATATAAATGAACAAACAAACAAACAACTTGTAAGAATAAACAAGATGAGGATTGTCAAAAATAGTTCTGCATTTTCTCTGCTGCTATCACCTGTAGCTTTGGTATTTTAGAGTGTCTCATATAGACATGATAAAGATATTCTGTCTCTGAAAATAAAAGTTGAATTTCTTGCATTCATAATCAGTAGCTACTAATAAAACTTTGTCCTTGGTGGATTTGTTTGTTAATCATGGCATTTATACCACACATTTCCAATAAAAGATCTCACTAATGGGGACTTATAAAGTATTTTATTTTTTAAAAGCCATTTTTTTCTGTGGCTGTAATATCATTCACAGGCAGTATAAGCTTATTATTTGGGCCTTCCGATAATAACTTCCCTTAGCTTGTAAAGTTGTTGCCTAGCACTTTGGTGCCTGACCTGGAATGACTTCGTTGTCACGAACATAATAGTTTTTCCAGTTCTTAATTAATGTGCATTATTTGGTGTGTGTGTGTGTGTGGGGGGGGGGGGTCCCTCTATACCAATGTTGGCGAACCTATGGCAAGGATGCCAAAGGTGGCACTCAGAGCCCTTTCTGTGGGCCCCCGACATCACCCCTTCACAGCCACCGTATTCAGGTTAAATTGCTGTATTGGCACTTCATGAAAAATTAGTGGGTTTTGAATCGCAGTTTGGGCACTCAGCCTCTAAAAGGTTCGCCATCACTGCTCTATACCATTTTTTAAAAGTTTAGTAATCTTTAAAAACTTCAGTGGTGAACCTGTAGACTCCAGACCAGGATCGTGATATTTGTTTGTAATTTCTGCTATGACAAATATCTGAAGATACGTGCAGTTCTGAGCTAGAATGAAAGGGAGATGGGAGAAAAGTAAGAGAAAGAAGAGAATTGCAAAGAACAGGCAGAGCTTGGAAATATTTGGCCTACAAAAACAAGAATCCTCTTGTTAATGTGGCTTCTGGACGTCCCGCCTTGGATGCTTTTAGTGCTTGATACTGATGAAATAATTTTTCCAAGTTTTGGGAAGAGATAAGATAAAATGAGTCCTTTGCTATGCCTTTCCCTGTGGTGTGTTTCTCTGGCTCCCCTTTTGTACCCATATAATCTGTAATGCCTATCAGCATCTCTTGTTCTCATAGGTTGCCCTGGCCTAAGTCATTTCTGTAATACTTAAAACTTTGAGGTGTTTCAAGCTGTAATTAAGTATAACGTTTGGATACGTGGCTTCAAAACTCTTGTGGAATAACATTGGTTTCTGCCCAACTTTTTAGGGTACTGCTGGGAGACAGAACGTAGCCTGTGCTGTTTCACTTGATTTATCTGACTATTTCTGTTGACATGTCATTATTTGTCATATACATGACATGCCACATATACGTCAATATTTCTGTTGGGCTGTGGAAGAGATTTGCAGAAATACTGCAAAGCATTTCACCACCTGAAAGAATGCCAAAGGTTTCATTCTGTCAATATCTTGAAGCTCTGTGTCTGGAAAGTGTAGGCATAGTCTCTATTCAAGTATAACGTGGCAGAATGTGTTGTGCACCTGCTTGTTAAAATGAGACATTCTGGTTATCTAACCATGATATTCCTCCCCCCCCCCGCCAGATATTCACCAGAGTACTGCGAAGTTTGAACCTTCCAGTGGGAAGCAATCAGGTGTTGGTCCCACGATTCCTGACAAATGCTTATGATATCGGACATGCGGTCATGTGGATCACAGCTATGATGGTAATGTCCTTTTCTCTGAATTTTTTGTTCGTTCGTCTGGAGCTGATTTATTTGTTTATTTAAAATATTTATGTCTCACCTTTCCCCCAAAAAGAACCTTAGGTGACTTATTGTTTTAAAAAAGAAACAATACTAAAAGCTCAAACAATAAATTACTTGAGTATTAAAAAGGAATTAAACATATATTCAAAATTGTAGATATAAACAGTACTAAAAACATTAAAAGCACAAACAGATACTCTTTCATAGTAGAAGTTTTGGAGAAGGTTGCCGTGTTCGTGAATTCTAGGCAAAAATCAAAGAAAAATAAAAGTCAAAAACATGTGGCAACTTAAAGACTAACTTTCAGAGCTTGCATGCAAATAAACCTACATACAACAGCCAATTAATATTTGGTATGAAATGTCTATCCCATTACATATTATATTGCACACCTCATTCTGCTGCTGTACGTCTGAAGTAGACGTGTCCACGAAACATTACATTAAAATATGAAAGTTCGTCTTTAAGGTGCCACATGTTTTTTGTTTTTTGTTTTGTTTTCTTTTTCTTTGATTTTTGGCTAGAATTTTAAACTCTCTCAGACTACCAGGGAAAGCCTGCCTAAAGAGAAAGATCTTTGCCTGTTTGTAGACGGACAGCAAAGATGGAACAATCCTCTTTGCCTCTCTTTCCCCAGTTATCTAGCTCATGGTGTTCTAGCTTCTCATTAATTAAGATTTACTATGGGAACTATATATTACTGCTTTACAAGCAGAACTGTGTCTCAGATTATACAAGTGTCGGCTGATCTCAGACCACAGAAACAACAAGAACTACAGTGGATTGCTTCTCAGCAGAGCCCACTCCAGGCTCATGTTACATGACCTCCATAACTTTCCCCGGATTTTTTATTATTCAAAAATCATAGTAGGAATGAAGAGGAGACAAGAAAGATGAGACAAAAATAACTAACCCCCTCCTAATAAAAGTAGAACTAAAATAAGAGGGGTGAAAATATATGCAAAGTTCTACAAAGTGCCCTCAAGTATCCAAAAGGAGGTCTATTGTGGTGTTGCCTATATGTCAAGCATTCCAGTGTTGAAAGAACGGATAAGGTCCCCAGCCCATTGAAAAACAAAACGTTAGCATTTATCTTTCTCATTTTATAGTATAAATCAATTAGCCTCAATGGCGGTATGTCTGCACTATTTTAGTAATTAACTTCAGGAAGCTGACAAATAGTTTAAAAACTCAGAGGCATGAAAGAATTTCCTAACCAAAGTAATACTGTTAATAACATAAGCAATGTATTTTGTAACAACTTTAATTATTGTGGTTCTGTGCATAGATTTGTTTTTACTGATTGTTTTATGAACATCGTAAGCTGTCTCGAGCACTTAATATTAGAATGTTGGGACAGAAATAACAACAGCAGTACTGTTTTTTTAATGGAATTTGGTGTCTTGTGAAATAGATGTCTTACAATATAAATTCCTAGATTGCATGTTTGGAAATGGAACTTCACTCTACTGTAGTTCGCATATTTGTAAATCTTTGAGGACCGCAGTTTTGATTAAAAAGTACCATCGGCATAACGCTGTGGAATGTATTAAGCCCGACTGTATTAGTTCTTTGACATCATCGTATTGTGTAATTTCACTATCTCTGTTTCTTGGCAGGGAGGACCAAGCAAAATTGTACAAAAGCACTTGTCTGGCTTATTCAAAAGCATTGCTTCTTTTTACCACCCCTCAAATAATGGCCGCTGGTTGGTAAGGAGACTTCCCCTTCCCTTTTTGTAATCCTGGATTCAGATGTTTGTGATTGCATGCGGCATTGATGCTTTTCATTTTCTTCAGCCATTTTTCAGTACAACAGATAGATTTTTTTAAAAAAAGCTTTAAAACCTTGGTTGACGAGGAATAGTAGTAGTGATTACTGCCATGAATGTGAAAGATGCTTTAAATAGGATTTTAGAGTGATTCACACATAGGAATTTATTTATTTATTTACAATAATTTTTTTAGCTGCCCCACTACCAAGAGGGTAGGAGTTAAATATATGTGCCAAAATGTAAACAGTTTATTTATTCATTTAATTTTTATTCTGCTCATCTAGCAAGCAGTTACCCTGGACAATTACCAAAGTAACTCTTGAACCTTTTTTTAAGCCACCGTATCCACATTAGTTGCTTCAAACCAATCAGGCTGTACCTGTCACTGACTATTTCACTTTATCTCCCTTGAGCATAATAGTGTATTGCACAGGGAAGAACCTGCATATTCTCGCTGTAGGGGGAAAGCCAGCAAATAAATAAATCTGTATGTGTATATATTTTCTCCATTCATCACCTGGCCTTTTGATGCAGAAAGAAACCTTAGGCTGCTTTGAAAAAATTGCCCACAGTGGCTACTTTTAATGCAACAACTGTAGAGGAGGCAAAAAAAACCAAAACCTTTTGCTGATCTCTTTGCTTCTAATTAACTCGCCTTTCTCCAAATGCACTGGCAGAACAAGCTAATGAAGCTTCTTCAGCGGCTCCCCAGCAGCGTTGTCAGAAGGCTGCATCGCGAACGTTACAAGAAGACGACCTGGATGACTCCTGTGCCCGATAGCCATAAACTTACTGACCAGGACGTAACAGACTTTGTAGAATGTATTATTCAGCCTGTCCTCTTGGCCATGTTCAGCAAAACCGGAAGCCTGGAGGCAGCCCAGGCGCTCCAGAACCTTGCACTAATGCGTCCTGAGTTAGTTATTCCACCAGTACTTGAAAAGTAAGTGCTAAGTAGAATGGGAGAAGGGATGGAAATCTAATGTTTACCTGGCCAGGAAAAGGCACTCTGGAGTGTTGTCCTCTCTGCAGCTGAAAAGCTCAGATTGAAGGGCTGGTCTTCTGACATGTGTTTTTGTTGAAGCGCATGCTGTGTTACAATCTGTTCATTTTCCTATGTTAGTATATGCCACGGTCTTCTGTTTTTATACAGTACATTCATCCTTTCACTTGACCATCTCGCATTCTGGTCCAGATAATTCCTTTGGGGTGACTGTTACTCATTAGAAAACACAATTAAACCTCAACAGCTGTCAAGACAATAAGAAACTGAAGTTTTAGGTCGGCAGCAGATCTCCTGAACTGCAGTGAGCTTTCATCTCAGTATAGTAATGTGGTTCCATATAGAAGCAAATGCAGTGCAACTTCTTGTGCTCCCAGAGACATCTGGTGGGGCCACTGTGAGATACAGGAAGCTGGACTAGATGGGCCTTTGGCCTGATCCAGCTGGGCTCTTCTAACGTTCTTCCTGGGCATATTTCACATCTCTTTGTAAAGCTGGATGTTTATCGGAAATCCCACTCCTGTCTATTTCTGTAGCTTTTCATACAGTCAAACCATAACAATATTCACCTAGTTAGAACTCCTGCAGTTTAGCTTATCTAATGTTAGCGTGTTGCATTCCAATGTGGACAGCCAAGATACGGAAGCAAGGCAGTGCATGCCGGCGTTGTCTTATCTGTCTTTCACAGTGTTGGCTTTCTTATTCATCCCCCTCTCAGGACACATGTTTCAGTTGCCATTTGTAAAGATAACTCTTTGTGTATCGTACCTCAAGCTACTTAAACACTTAAAATTAAAATGTCCTAGTCAAAGTCATACATCGTGTATAATGAAAAGCAGGCATGTCCAAACTTTGGCCCTCCCGATGTTTTGGACCACAACTCCCAGAATTCTAAGCTTAGATTGCCAATGACAAAGGAATGTGGGAGTTGTGGTCCAAAACATCTGGAGGGCTGAAGTTTGGACATGCCTGATGTAAAGGATCTCAATAATGAAGTTTACTTGGTGAGCAGTTCTGTGCCTATGGTAGTGGAGGAGCAGGGCAACAACATAAGGGGCATACATTGAGTGGGGCTTCTCAACCTACTTCCATGTCACTCCTTCCTTGCTGCTTCACTACCACCTTGTGTTTTCCGCTCGTGGAAATAAGGTTAGTCCAGTGAAGCGACGGGGGCAATATTCCCTCTAATTTCCAGCTCCGCCCCTTCCATGTGTGAATCCACCCCCGCCCCCCCATGTGGGGTTCTGTCACATCTGGGAGCAAAGGGGCTGGAAATGATTCCTGTGGGTGGACTGAGGAGGAGGAAGTCTGCATGCATGCAGCCACACACCTTAGAGGGAACCTTGGGCAGAGGGGTACCGGGGAGAAGTTGCTTTCTCCTTCCAATGCTCAGACTTGCCCTGTGTTCTCTCTCAGACTTTGTCTTCCTCCGGTCCTTCCGTGATTTTGTTAGGATTAGGAAAAGTGGGCAGTTCTGAAGGGACAAGCAGTTTATAGGCTTTTACTGTCCCTGCCGGCCTTGAGTAGCACAGTGTGTTTGCATGTGTGAGTTTGAGTGCTATTAGTAAATGCAAAAGAAAGACACATTCTCCTTTGGAGAGAATGAGCGGGGAAAGAGTCCAGCTGAATCAGACCCAAGGCCTTTCTAGTCCAGCGTCTGGTTCCCTATAGTGACTAAGCAGATACCCATGGAACATAAGAACATAAGAAGAGCCATGCTGGATCAGGCCAAGGGCCCATCTAGTCCAGCTTCCTGTATCTCACAGTGGCCCCACCAGATGCGTCTGGGAGCGCACGAGACTAGATAGTAGTCTCCTGATACCACTCCCCTGCATGGGAAGCCTTCCTATTCCTTCATTCCTGTCAGCTGTTATTCCTAGGCACGATGGCTGTGATCTTGGAGGTAATATGTAGCTAAGTAGCCATCCATAGCATGTTCTTCAGACAATTTATTTCATCAGCTTTCAGAGTTGCCTGTGTTGATCGGCATCACGGTATTGTGTAGGAAGTGAATTTCACGTGCTGCCTGCTGTTGATCAAGTAGCTTCGATTAACTGTCCTGAATCTCATCATTCAGCTTCATTGAATGACCCTGGGTTCTGATATCACATGAGGGGCTGCCCACGTTTTGTCCATAGGATAAAACACAACCACAAGGCTAGGCTGCCTAGTTAAGAACGGATCCTTATAGACCAACATGAGATGCACAGAGTCATTTCAGCCGAGTGCTTATATTTGGGTTTCATGGCTTTCCAAAAATGACACTTGGTATTTCCATGTACGAGAGATTATCTAATTGTCTGCAGCAAGGAAGACATTATCAAAGCTTTCAAATATTCCTTTCTTAATTTTTCTCCCCCCACAAAATTGTATAGAACATATCCTGCACTGGAGACATTAACAGAACCTCATCAACTCACTGCCACTTTAAGCTGTGTAATCGGAGTAGCTCGTAGCCTGGTATCCGGGGGAAAGTCATTTCCTGAAGGTCCAACGCACATGTTGCCTCTTTTGATGAGAGCATTGCCTGGTGTGGATCCCAATGACTTTAGCAAATGCATGGTAAGTATATTATAACCCCACTGTGTTGTTATGGCCCAATGTCAGGCTCTCCTGGGACATTTCAGAACATGGCTCCAAGTTTCTGAAGTTTCATCGCTTCCTCCTCATGTGACCTCTCACACATCAGTTCCTTCCTCTAGCTAGGACAGGGGTTCCCAATATGTGCCGTGGCTCCTTGGGGCACTCGGGTTCCAAGCTAGAAGTGCCATGGGGAAAAGGGACAGAACATAGATCTATGAAGACAGTAGAGGAGCTGTTCATGGCTCCAGGTAGAGGAGTTGTTCATAGCTCTATGTCAGAAGATACAGAAATTTTCTATGGTAGAAGGTGAAAGTGAAGGCTGTGTGCCTCCCTCTCATTCTCTCTTTTCTATGGTCCCTGGTGGTGCTTGCCAGGGGGTGGGGGCGCATGCGTTTTCTGCATCGTTAACTGGAAGGAGGTGGATGGGATATTGGGATGTGGGAGAAGAGATGGATAGGATGGCTGGAGGTCGGATGTCAAGATCCTTACCGGGTGGCAAGTGAGATCCCTGATGGCTCCTGTGCGCAAGGGGATCTGTGGCCAGTGCTCAGTAAATCAAGGGAGCCATGGGTCCAGAATGTTTGAGAACCACTTGTCTAGGACCTTGCATGCTAACTCTTCATTTCCTAGCTTTCAATCTCCCCTTTGCTCAGTAACATGTATACTTTGCCTTGTAATATTGGACCATAACGTAATTATAACCCTGTTCGGGCATTCTACCTAAATAACTGCTTAGGAAATGGGGTGTGTTTGTGCGCAAATATGTCTTCTCATGAATATAAATATCTGACAATAAGCCTGTAAACATGCTTGAAGAGTATCTGGCAGAGCGGATCTCCCAAAGTTTAGTGACAGCCGGACCCGCCTGAGCATCTTTGGCACTTTCACTTGACGTGCCCCCCCCATATCCGGTGAGGCTCATAAGGTTGTTATTTGCAATCGGGCCTTCTTGTTGGCTGGTCCCACGATGTGGAACAAACTACCTTACGAAATCCACCAAAGGGAGTCAGCCACTAACAGCTTTTTAAAAAAAGTATTAAAACCCTTGCTTTTTAGGGAAGCATTTGGCGATCGGTAATGCAATGTTGTGTTGTCCTGTCTTGTTGTACCTTTCTCGCCACCCTTTAGTTTTGCCTCTTGTCGGGCCTTTTGCTCCATTGTGTGTTTAGGGTTATGTCTTTGCTGTTTATTGATTCTTCTGTGTTTTTTTTATTGACTACTATTTATTTGGCTTTCCTGTTATCTGCCCAGCGTCCCTTCTGGGAAATTGGGCGGTCTAGAAATGCAAAAATAGATAGATAGATAGATAGATAGATAGATAGATAGATAGATAGATAGATAGATAGATAGATAGATAGATAGATAGATAGATAGATAGATAGATAGAGTTGCAAGGCTTCCATGACTGGGAGCCGGACCACATCAGGGTTTGTGGTCATGGTAGCTTTGTAAACATGTTTATCAACACGGTCAGCTGAATGCCCTTCGGGGCTCTTCTTCAGACCTTTGCACTAATTTTGTAGTGGCCTGACTCTCAAGTGGCATGGGGGGTGGGGTGGGGTGGGGGAATCTCTGAGTGAGGCTTATACGCATACCAATCTCGTTACCACTCATTCAGCTCTCTGTGCCAGCATAACGCCTGAATAGAGGCGATAAATGAACCAGAAGTAGAGAAAAATCTTCCAGGCTCTGCCTTTCAGTCTCACAAGTGGCAGGGGAGGTCAGTGCAATAGCCCAAGGCTTGCTGTGTTTCCTTTTATGCAGATCCCTGTAGATGAGAGATGAACAAAGTTTGGCCTTACAGGGGTTGTTGGATAGTATGTCCCAACATTCTTCATCGTGGTCCATCCTGGCTAGGGCTGAGGGGAGTTGTAGCCCCACGGCGTCTGCAATGCTGCACTTTTTCCACCTCTGTGGTAAATCATAATTTAGCGTGACATGCAAATGTAGCCAGTTAGTCCCATAATGAGACATGGGGCTAGATTCAACTAGCCCATATATCTTTATGCATGAAATATATGTTGACTGGCAGACTTCTTTTGAGCATCTGAACACTCCATCTGGTTTACCTTACTTTTTACAGCTCAAACCTGTTGCATTTTAAAATACAGTGGTACCTTGTATAAAGGAATTAATTCATTCCAAATGAAATTATGTTAAGCAAATTTTCCTTTATACAAATTCCCATAGGAATGCATTGAAAACGGAGTGATCCCATTTTTATGTTGTACGGATTCTCCCCATAGGCGATTATGTTAAGCAAATTTCCCCTATCTCTGGAATTTTTTATGTTGTACAAATTTTATGTTATACAAGCTGTTTGTTATACAAGGGTCCACTGTATAGCCGCACTTAATTGTCAGCATAGCTGATATCCAGTGAAACTTTCTTTGCATTTCCCTTTAGATTACATTCCAGTTTATAGCAACATTTTCTACTCTCGTGCCTTTGGTTGATTGTTCATCTCTTCTGCAAGAGAGAAATAATCTCACAGAGGTAAGATGTGACATGAATGATTTTGATACATATGGAGAACAAGCCATCTGGTGTAAATAATTTTTAAGATGCTGTTGCATGCTGACCTGCTTAAAAAAGATTTCAAACATAAATATGGATAAGCAGGTATCTTCTGTGTGATTATATGTTTTATTTACCATGCTTATATAACACTTACCATTAAATACTTCAAAGTAGTCCATAATAAATCAAGTAAAATTTTACTTATGTTGTATATATTAAAAGTATGACCCCCATAAGGGTAACTGAACAACAAAGTATTACAATATATGTAGTGATTCTTATAGCTTATGTACAATTTCTCCTAAATGCTTTGCTTCATTTAGGGGGGTATACCCTTGGTTTGGATCCAATGCTGTGTTTATTGACACAGAATGAACACGGGGATGGTCTCACCTCTAATTGCTTTATTTCCCTCGAGAACCAACTCTGCAGTGTTTAGAAATTCTCTGGAGCCCCATCTGTCTATCTATTCACCTCCCTACCTATCCACCCACTCACCCACCCATACTTTCCCCACCATTCTCCTTAAAAAGGAACTCAAGGGTGCTTACATCCTTGAAATACAACATTTAAAGCCGAAAACAGTATACAAGGGTGGATTACATCATTGAAAGACAATCATTAAAGCTGATAAGAGTGGGGAGCTAGGGTCTGGCAGGAAATTCTGCTATCCTAGCAAGCCTTCACTAATGTCCTGCTGAATGTAGATCATAGTCTGGTCATAGCAAAGAAGAAAGCTGCTGTTTTTCTCTTGTGATTTTAAATTGTAGGTGGAGAGAGAACTGTGTTCTGCTAGTGCCGAATTTGAAGATTTTGTACTGCAGTTTATGGACAGGTAAATTACGATGGGAGACTGAATGAGCTATTAACTGTGTTGAGCAAGCTTTCCCATATATCTCGGTGTGGTCTCTCGTGCTGCAGGTCTGTGTGATGCCATCACTGGAGAGCGTCAGCACTCCCAGCTCAATGAGTCACAGACCAATTTAGTGCATCTGTCCTTTTAATCGTCCTGCTTTGACTCCGTGTAGTGTTCCATCCCACCTTTTAATAATGGGGGGAAATGGTTGAAAGACCTTTTTATGAAGTTAAGGCACAGAAAAGGTCTCTTTCAGCTTGCGATATAAAGCAGAAACTATTTGGTGGCATGGCATAATAACAGAGCCACTCAAGACCACTCAAGAAACAGTTCGAGCTGCAACGTTGGTTTCAATTGTGCAGATGCACTCTTGGCCACCACCGAAACCTGGGTGTTCAGGGCCCAGAGGTGAATCCAGAAGCGAACCCAAGCTGCATGCGTAACCTCCTCCAGCACAGACTACATCCCTATTCCTTGATCTGCCATTCAGCCGACCAGGAGCATCTCTTGTCATGTCTAGATTAATTTTCAGTTTATTTGTGCTCATCGAGTCCATCGCTAGTGCCGAACGGGGGTCTAGAGTTGAAACAGCTTCCTCAGATCTCGGTGCCAAGGAGAGATAGAGTTGGGTGTCTGGTGACACTGAACCCCAAAACCACAGGTGATCTCCCCCAGCAGTCTCGTGTAGATCTTAAATAACTTAGGAGGCCAATCAGATCCTTGAAGGACGCAGCATCCAGGGTGTTGAAGAGGAACCCCCAGCACCGCCTTCTGGATTCTCTCACCTCTGGAAGGTCTGGAGCCACACCAAAACCACGTTCCAAGAGCATTGGGCTGGCATGGGAGGGAGGGAGCATCCTGTTGGGTAATATGTTGTGAGGAGGCAAATCTCCCCCTGGGTCCACTGTGAGAACCTCTCCCCTCTGGAGATATGCCGGGCTGGATCCTGGCTCTGCGCATCTTAATCACAGAGAGAAAACTCTTCTTCTCTTGTTGCTTCCAGGGTGTGCATTCTGTCTCTGTTGTGTGGGATCCCATCGTTTCCTTCCTGTGAAGAGATACGAACGGCTCAACTTCAGCCTCTTAATTAAAAAGACTAGCTCATGAATATTTTGGCTAGCCTGCCTTTTGCACACTTTACCTCTCTTAATAATCTAGACTTCACGAGAGGGGGAAATAACATGGGCCACGTCCAGGAATGCCCTCTGCTTATCATGAGCAGCATCATGGGACCACATAGAAAATCTGACATCTTGCTAACTCATGAGAAGAACTGGGTGGGATGGGGATGAAAATGGTAGCATTTTTTTTGGTTTTGTTTCAACTTTTGTTCATTTTTTTCTCTCTCTCTCTCGGTAGATGTTTTGGGCTGATAGAAAGCAGTACCCTGGAACAAACAAGGGAAGAAACCGAAACAGAAAAGATGACCCATTTGGAGAGTTTAGTGGAATTGGGCTTGTCTTCCACTTTCAGCACAATCCTCACACAGTGTTCCAAAGAAATATTCAAGGTATGATGCCACTACCAGTCTGCAAATGGAACATGGTGCAAATTGAAGGCATCACTCTTGATTTTTAGCAGACACCTGTAAAAATGTATGAAATGCTTAGGCCTGTATTCATCCTGCTAGTTGTTTAAAATCTGTAATGATAAAATCCTACGAAATGAAGTAACTGTTGTGTGCACTCAGGATTTAATAACAACTCTATGACTCAGTGATCTTCTAAAAGTCCTGCCGTTAAAACTCTAATCAGATCTTGCAAACTGATAAAGCTCATGACTTCCTTTATTGAGATATTCCATGTTATTTTTGGACTTCCATTTTTCTGCCTTCCCCTTACCTAATATTATTTTAGGTGATTTTTGTGTCTCACGGTGTGTTCAAAGTACAATAGCCTTAGTTTAGACATGTTAGCTCCACTTTTCCTGCTTTTGGTTTAAAAAATTGCTGAATGCTGTCAGGGTAGATTTGGTTTAAATCATGATCTTTAAATGTAAAGACTCGTTCTTGCTGGTACAGTGGAAAGTCTGGTTTCAAGCCTCCCATACTTACCCCAGGACTGGAGCTGCCCTGAACAGGCCTGTGAGGGCCTTGCTGGGCCTTCTGGAGGCCCCAAAAGGGCTTCCCTGCTAACCAAAAGTGACTTCCGGATCGCCGAAAATGATTTCTTAGGCCTCCAAGAGCCTTTCTAGGTCTGTCGGAGGCCTTAGAAATGATTTCCAATTTACCAGAAGTCACTTCTGACTCGCAGGGAGGCCTGGGAAGGCTGTTCAGGGTACAAGAGCCCCCAGCTAGCCCCCCCCCCCCCGGGCCTGACTTGACCTGCATCCTCATATTGCGGATTTGCAATTATTGTGGGTCAGGTCAGGTCCCTAACCCCCGCAATAGGCGGGGGGAATCAATGTAGTTATCTTTAATATTTGCACCCAGAAGGTGATTTAATATTTAGAATAATACAACCTGTCCGATTAGTAAAACAGCAGTATCAGAACTCATTTTATTGTACTAGGTTTATCACTCCTATTTGGAGAACTATGTAAACTGTTGTATTTAACTAAAACAATGACATTATATAACATACATACATACTTGTATTTTCTTAAACAACATTGCTTATGAATTGAAGTGGTTAAACAGACTTATCTTAAAAAACAAAACAAAATAGTAAAACATCACTCCAAACAACCTTCAAACCTGGCATTTTAAGGTATTGTAATGTGTTCATTATTTGTACATAGATTTGTAAAACAACTATGGATTTAAGCTATTCTCTTGAATGTTGTTTATTTTATACACTTTTACTGTGCAAAGGGGCATGTTATCTCAGGTTGGATTAATTGAACTAGGTAAAACTCCATGGACATGGAGTCACGAAGAGTCGGTCACAACTGTAACGACACAACACACACACACACACACGCACACACACACACACACACACACACACACACACACACACACACACACACACACACACACACACACACCAAAAATGGAAATATTTTGGTGTGTGTGTGTGTGTGTGTGTGTGTGTGTGTGTGTGTGTGTGTGTTGTGTCGTTACACAAGTCTCGTACTACATAGGTAGGCTGTATTTCATGCCGAATAACCTTTGAACTATAATGTACTGTTTTTAAATGGAAAACTATCTAAAATAAGTTTGATTAAATTTTTTTTAAAAAAAACATCTGATTTTAAATTTAAAAATCCAATTTACCATATTTTTTTAAAAAAATTGATTTTGTTTATTAATATTATTTCAATAAATGATTTTAATCCACCCTGGCTGGGATGCTTTGTCTTAATGAGCCTTGCTTGTGACCGTGCTGCAGCTTAGACACCTGAATCCAAATACGTTCAGTACTCAGAGTGTTTGGTGCCCGGATATCTTACAGTGTGTTTCTCTTGCTTTTCTTTCAGGTTGCCTTGGACAAAGTTTTCACTTTTGCTGTTTCGAATATCTTTGAGACCAGAGTGGCAGGTCGGATGGTAGCTGACATGTGCCGAGCTGCCGTGAAAGTGAGACCTCATTCTTCTCCCCTCAGTATGTTCTCAGTGGAGATGCAGTCCAAGGGATAACAGTGCCTGCGAGGGTCTGCTGGCTCTTAGTATCCTTGACCATGTTGTTGGTACTGTTAATTAGCCTTGAAGAGTGGAGTTTGTGACCCCTTTGGGATTCAAGGCTGCACAGCCTAAAGCCATGCCCCTAGTTATTGCTGTCGGATGCTCATGATTGCACATAATGTAGAATTTGATTTTTTTCTGACGTTTCAGTGCTGTCCTGAGGAATCTTTGAAGCTCTTTGTGCCCCATTGCTGCAGTGTTATAGAGCATCTTACTCTCAGTAAGTTTCAGTGATCTTGTGTTGTAAATTGTCTTATGCTCGATGGTGTGTTGTTGTCTCTTTTGAAACATCAAATAATTTGCTTAGAAAGAAGCTATGATTCTTGAAGGGCACTTCTGTTGATAGATTATTTACTACTTGCCCCTTCTCAGGCATCTTTTTTAGGGCATCTACCTGTGTTGATGGATATCTGTTTGCCACATTCACATGCAGTATCTGTTGGTGTACACCTGAATATAAATTTGTTCAGTGTCCCCTTCTGTCACTTTCTAAAACCAAGGCAAAGTGCTTCCTTTCCTTCTTTTTTCCTCAGTAGCAGTAGGTTGCAGAAGAGGAGTGACCCAGAGAGCTAGCTTGTTTTAGAAGAGAAGGGCATCTTTTATGGATGTGGTATAAAAGAGAATATTCAGTACAGATTTAAAAGCAAGATGTTTACACAGAATAATTATCTCGAAACAAGAGGGGCAGACTTTTAGGCAAAGTTCTAAAAAGACTGGGTGTGAATGCTCTGAAGATACCTCAACAAAGATCTGTAAGCACTATTTACAAGTGTGTTTCTCAACGTTTATTACCTGTGGCCATATTAATAATATTAACATTATTAATATTAATTAATATTATGAATAATATTAATATATTAATATATATTAATAATAAGTTGACAGGTAAATATCAGTGTTGAATGTGTAACATGTATATTGTATGGGGGATTGTGTATGGCTGTTGTTTTTTAAATTGTAGTTTTTATGTACATTGGGTATGATTGCTGTCAGGTGAGAGAGTGTAGGGCATTGTGTGTATGTTTGGTTTTATGTCAGTTTTAAATGAGTACAAGTGATATTCTGCGTGTGAATGTAGGAGTATGTGTATGGATGTTTGTTCTTAAATGGTAGATTTTATGTCTTGGATTTTTATACTGGGGTGCGTGAATGAGCTGACTAGATGGCACTTTTTAATCTTGTTGTATTTTTATACAATGGCAATAAATTCTATTCTAATAAGCATAAACATCTGCTTGAAAAGCAGAAAAACAAGTCCCTGCAGGAAAAAAGAAAGAAAGAAAGAAAGAAAGAAAGAAAGAATCAACCAACCAATCTCCCGCCCCTTTCAAACTGTCAGAATGTAATAGTTTTATTTGAAATTGAAACATTATGACTAAAATGTGTTAAATGCTTATGAAAACCTTAGAAGACATTATTGCAATCTATTTCACGCTGCTGCAATTCATAGGATGGGGCAATAAGCTGGATGAGAGGAAAACAATTAGTATAATTGTTTTTCTGTACGTTTCCAAATTAAGAAAACAACAAATTGAGTCCTGCCGGTAAACTACACACACTCACTGTGAAATCTTGACGTCTGTCCCCTGGGGTGGGCATGCCGGGCTGTTTGAGAATCTCTGCCTAAAGCATCTAATCTGTGGCCGAGCATCAGGACATGAGGTAACTGAAGTGAGGACAGCAAAGGTTGCTTAACAATCTAGGAATGTTTCAGTGGATTCATCAGGGATAGCTTAAAATTTTGTTTTTCCACCAGACGTTTGTAAATATTTATTCAGCTGCGTGCCCCGGCTGCAGTGTAATAACATACATGACATTTCTCATACCCAGATGATGATGTCTTGCGTGATGAAGAGTTAGATAAGGAGCTTCTCTGGAACCTTCAGCTTTTGTCAGAGGTATTTATAAGGAACGCTTGCTTTAATTCTGCTTCATACTTCTTTAAGGAGAGGTTATCTTGTCCTCAGCACATGACTACCTCTTCCTGTGAGTAGCAGTTATCCTGTATATTTAACGTCGGATATTTGTGCTTTGGCTAGATCACTCGTGCGGATGGGAAGAAGTTGCTGCCGTACAGAGAGCAGCTTTTGAAGATTCTCCAGCGAACCCTCCATTTTACCTGTAAGCAGGGTTACATTCTGTCTTGTAACCTACTGCACCACCTTCTTCGTTCTGCTACACTTATCTACCCCACAGAATACTGCAGTGTGCCAGGTGGCTTTGACAAGCCTCTTTCTGAATACTTTCCTATCAAGGCAAGGATTTTAACTTACTTAGGATTAGAGAATTTGACTGCCTTTTTGTTTTTGTTATTTTTATAAAAGTACTAAACTCTTATTTTTTTTAAAAAAATTGCCTTTTATCTAAGGGTTTAGCTTAATGCACTGGCTTTGGAAAGTGTGATTGAAAGATGCTGTGGGAATAGAAATTTGCAATGTCAGTTTGCACCATCAACATTTGATTTCATAGTTCTGACTCATTCTCCAGCACACTTCATTTGGAATGGATGGGCAACTTAATGTATGTAATGCAAACCATGGACATGAAGGCATCTATTAAATATACTGTTAAGCAACCCAGTAACTTAAAAGCTTCCTTTAAACGATGAAAATTAAGGTATACTTTATAAATCTATAATGTCTCTCATTGTATCTACCATAAATGCTTCTTTTATTGACTGAATATACTTTAAACATGCCTAGCAGTTTCTAAAATCAGATCTATATTAATTATGAAATGTTCAACGATCATATGGATTCTTATCTATTATAGAATACATTGCAATATACACAGTGTCTCTACTAACCAAGAAACATCATGTCAAATGACTGTTCCCAACTGCAAACAATAGTTACATTTGAGGAATGCAAAGCAAAGCATTTCAGTTTATTTCCTAGCCTTATGAATTAGTGACATCCAAACATTTATTTTAATTAATAGCTCTGTGAAAAACTAATGAAAACTAATTGCCGTGATTTATTTTATTGTGTCAGTCTTCAGTTTCATGTTAGAACTTCTTCTTGTCCAACTGTCTTCAGTTTTCTATGGCATTTCTGTCTTTTCCAGTGAGTCCCATTTAGATAAATGTAGCCAATATAGAAAGTAGCTGATTCCACCACTGTGATGGCAGTTTCTTCTTCATGGCATCTGTGAATGCACACATAAGGGTTAAATGTGCGCCTACGCAGATTGCACTTGGAATATTCACCTGTGATCTCTTTTATCTGACTCATTCGTAACATATTCCTTTAAAGATGTAGAGTGGAAGTAAAGAAACCTCGATGGTTTAAATAGGAAAGGCTGAGTCCTGTCAAAGTACCGGTGACATCATCCAAAGACATGTACAGAGTGTCCTTATTTGCCACAGAGCATGGGTAGACACAGATTTGGTGACCTCAGAATCATCGAATCGTAGAGTTGGAAGAGACCTCCAGGGACACCCAGTCCAACCCCCTGCCATTGCAGGAACCCCTGTAATCTCTCAGACTTTGACACTTCTTCCATGGGTGCATGGTCTCACTTCATCAGATAGTTGAAAACAACAAAGGAGTAAAGGTCTTGCAACATGCAAGTGAGATTGAATGGATATTAATTAAAAGCCCACAAAGCCAAGATGCATAGCTTAAGAAACCATTACATGTCAATAAGTAGGAATCTGTGGTTTAAATTAGGCAAGCTTTTGACTGAAAATGAAGTATTCCTATGTTCAATTCAAGGCCTGCATCAGCAGCGAGGAGAAAATAAAGGTTTTCTTTTTTCTTTCTCCTCATTGCCGCTGCCGACCAGCCGCCCTCCTCGTGGCCAGGCGGCAGGGGTAGCAGGGGCAGCAGCAAGGAGAAAAAGAAGAAAGAAAACCAGTCGCCCTGCTTGCTACCACCAGCGGCCACCAGTCACCCTCTGGAGTGGTGGGGTGGGGACTTAAAACGACCCGCCTGGCCATCCAACCTTTGGACTTCCCATTCAGGTCCCGGACAGCAGACTGGAAGTTTTGAACTTTCTGCTGAAGCTCAGACTTCCAATCCACCACCCGGGACCCGAATGGGAAGTTCAAAGGTCAGTTGGCCAAACGGGTGTTCTTAAGTCCCCACCCCACGGGAGGGCAGCCCTGTGTGCGGCGGCAGTGAGGAGGGTAGCTGGCCGGCATAGATATTGGTAAGTTTTCTTTCTCCCCCCCCCTTGCTACTGGGCTTGGACCTCCCCTGCACCTGCTGATCACCAACCGCAGATAACTGAATCCACGGTTTGGTGAATCATCAGATACAGGAGTCATACTGTAGTAGATTTTAATAAGTGAAATACTTTTGTACAAACAAGACAGAAAAAAACATACCTACTAGAGCTCAAAGTTCCATCAAGAAGCAACATCAAAAGTATAAACATTTCAAAGTACCAGACATTAAGGCCAGAAATTCAAATAACATGATAACAAAATCAGGTCATCCTCCTCTCGCTGCCAATTTCAGCAACTGGAGTCATTCCAAAATCTCTGTGTAAATAATTTTAAAATAGTTTCCAGCAAACACTTACTTGCTTCCTGAAATTGAAAGATCAGTAGTTTTGCAAACATGGTATCTGACCTGCAAATGTTTAGGATGGTGGCGAACCTTCATCGCTCAACTCCCAGAATTCCGAGCCTAGCTTGCCAATCACAAAGGACTGTGGGAGTTGTGGTCCAAAGGATCTGGAATACCGAAGGTTCGCCACCACTGGTTTAGGACTTGACCCCCAATGTTGAGACTTGATCCTCTGGCCTGCCCCCACCCCCAGCAGCAATGCTGCAGTAAGAATTCTGCAACAAGAAGTAAATGAGAATGAGAATAATGTGATCTCTGTTCAAAAAGGACGTACCGATCTGACTATTAATATGAATCAGATTGCATTTGCATGGGGCGGGGATGGCACTTGCTGACTGTTAACTATTTTCAGCAATCCTAACTTTGCAAGATTTGTTCTGAGGCTGACTTCCAGGATCATTTTGCTGTGATGCGTCACTCTTACCCAGGATGAATGCTGCAAGCTCATTTTATGCTTTTGATCTAGAATTATCTCCTAGTTAAACGTCTACCGTTCTTGCTAAATGCAAAATGCCTGTTCTGGTTTTGTGTGTGTATAGGACTGGGGTAAACCTGGAGACTTGCAGTCCCTTGACATCCAGTGGCATGTTCCATCAGAGGAAGAGATAGCTTTTTCTTTTGAATTACTGGATGCGTTTCTCCAGCCGGAGCTTGACAAGTTATCGCACTATGCCGATGGAAGTCTCGAAATGTCCAGGTTGGTACAAGCACATTTGGTAGTTGGGGAGTAAGCCGTGCAACCAGTTAGCACAATTTGGGTTGATAAGGTCTCCTCGTTATCGCCTCTGGAATTAAGAGTGATGAAAATCTCCTTGCTAATCGATTGGAGGTTTCAATATTTAGTAACTTAGTCATCCTTACACAGCAGGCCTCTGATGAGAATCAATATTGTTATCCCTCTTTTAGAGATGTATGTGTGTGACATCAAGCACACATTCAGTATGTGTTTCGGCCAGTCTGGTTTTCTGGTGTATGATTGTTGGTATCAACGAGAAAAAAACAACAACACAGTAGTTTCCATTTGTTTCTGTGAAGGAAGTAATATGCAAATCTCCCAATGATCATAACAGAGGGTGGGCTCAACTGCCATATACCTATGAGTGATAGGTCTTGAGGAGAGAATATGAACCTCCTTCCATATGAACCTACCCGGCAATTGAGATCTAGCCAGGGGGCCCTCCTGAAAGAGCCATCCCTCAAGGAGGTGAAAAGGATGGCTTGCAGGTATAGGGCCTTTTCAGCAGCTGCCCCCAGACTACGGAATGCCCTCCCAAGTGAGACCCGCCTGGCACCGATGTTGATAACATTTTGGCGCCAGGTAAAAACCTTCCTGTTCCAGATTTTTTTAAAACTGATGATTGTGGGTCCTGATGGCAATTTTAGTGTTGTGTTTTAATGTATTGTATTTATATGTTTTATTGTTCTAATTTTATTGTAATTTTGATGTTTTAATTGTTTATTTTGATTTTGAGCCGCCCAGAGACCTTTGGGTAGTGGAAGGCATACAAGCTAAACAAACAAATAAATAAATAAATATTTTGTACTCTGTTACAGAGGGCTGTCCTCTCTTTTCACACCCCAAGACATGGGGTGATGAAGTGTCAGGAGTCTTATGGAGGGTTAGGATACAGTACAATAATGACAGAACACCAGAATAAAGGCCTCTGCACCTGAATTTCATCTGCATATCTTAGATGCTGAAACGTATTTAACATTTCCTTCCAGAGATGATGTGCAGCAGTGTCTTACCATAGTACATAATTGTCTAATTGGTTCCGGGAACATTCTGCCTGCCCTGAAAGGAGAAAGAGTAGCTCACCTGTAAGTATTTCTTTCTTCTATACATGAAGCAAGTGGAATGATCCATCTTTTCAGGCCGACTTTTAAGAATCACCACTGAGCTCCTGAATGCCTTTTTAAAGTTAAGATAGTTTTTGTTTGCTTACTTATAATTATTCAATTGTATTTCAACTAGTGTATAGTTTGTTTCTTATTGTTTAACTTATTGTGTTTTTAATTCTATCCTTTTTGATATTAACAGCCACCTTGGGTCCCCCTTTTTAGGGGAAAAAGGTAGCCTACAAATAAAACATACAAACAAATACAATAAAAATAATTGTTCACAACAAAATAGGCATTTACCAGGATTTTTGCAGTTTCTTGCCTTGTTTTGTTAACGGCTAGTTAGTAATTCTCACTTCCTTTGTCTGTTTATGCTTTTATCTTGTAAATACCATCACATTCTCAGCCATATATAGTGCTTTAAGGCCACATGTTTTGCAAAGTGGATTGTAATTCACAAATGTAATCCATGGAGTACTTCTGTTAGTTTTAAAGGGTGCCACATGACACTTTGTGTTCAGTGGGGGGAAATGCTGGATAAAGATGGCACTTTGGCACAGTTTGGGCCCACAGGCATTTTGTGGGTGGGCCTGGATTTTATGCCTTGCCTCCTCCGGTGGGCAGCTCTGTGGGATCCCCTGTCCTGCACCTTCCTTTGAGTGGAAGGGTGCTGAATCTAGGGTTCCCTGTGAAACACCAGGTGGATCCAACCAATAGTGCAGAACAGATGAACCATGGTAAATGCCCGCTTCTAATGCTGGATATTAAATCTGAATTTGAAAAGCAATACAGTGGTACCTTATATAAAGGAATTAATTCATTCCAAATGAAATTTTGTTAAGCACATTTTCCTTTGTACAAATTCCCCGTAGGAATGCATTGAAAATGGAGTAATCCCTAATCGTGACCATTTTTATGTTGTACGGATTCGCCCCATAGGCAATTTTGTTAAGCAAATTTTCCCTATCTCCAGATTTTTTTATGTTGTACAAATTTTAAGTTATACAAACTGTTTGTTAGACGAGGGTCCACTGTAATTAATTATGCTCATTAGCTCTCTTGTTCGGGAGAGAGAGCATATAAATCAAGCTTACTTATAAACATAAATGAAAGACAGTGCAGTAGTCCCCCGTAAAGATGGGCACGAATCAGAAAAATGGCATTTCGTTTGTCGTTTGGAGGGTCCGTTTTGGTTCGTTTCCGTTTTTCGTGAATTTTTGCAAAAAAACGTTTTTGTTTTCGTTCTCGTTCATTTCGTTACCATTTCGTTACCATTTATTTCAATTTTTGTGATTTTAAAAAGGATTTTAAGCAATTCACTCATATTGCAGTAACGGAAACGAAACGCACGACAAAAATTCTGGTGTTTCTGTTCGTTTCGTTTCATTTTAGAGACAAAATTCGTTTGTTGTTTCGTTACATAACGAAACGAAAAAAACGGAAACGGAAACGAAAAATTGTTCGTTTCGTGCCCATCTCTAGTTCCCCGTTTATCGCAGGTCGTAATCCTATCCACCCGCGATAATGGAAAATCCGCGAAATGCGGACGCATCAGTGACCTGTCCTGTGGGAGTGGGTAAGTGCAAGCCTAGAGGGGGTGAAAGACACGCAGCACGGCGTTCACCTTGCCAGCACCTCGGCAACCACCTTGTTTACAGAGTGGTCTTCTCCACAGAGCTTCTGCCCTCCCCTTTTGTAGCTTAGTTTCCACAATCCCAATCACCTTGTTTGCAAGCCTCCCCTTTTGCAGCTTGCATTCCCCAGTCAAAAATCTCGTTTGCAAGGAGGTCTTCTCCTCCACAGAGCCTCTGCTTTTCCCTTTTGGAGCCAGGATTCCCCCACCGTGAAACCTTAGGCTAAACATTTTTTTTCTTGTTTTCTTCCTCTAAAAACTAGGTGTATCTTATGGTCAGGTGCACCTTATAGAGTGAAAAAATACGGTACATACTTACTCCTGTATGGCAGGTCGCTTCATTCCTAATAAAAATCCCTGATATGCCAGGACTGCAATATATGAACCGTGATGTGGCGTGGGACTGCTGTAGCGACTATAATAGTCCCAACTGAATATTGATTTAACAATCAGCTTGTTGACCCAGTTGGTCTTTTCTAGCTGGAGATTGCAACTGGATTTAGGTCCAGATCATTATTGATTAGCTGCCGTTCCTAAAAAGAAGTGTCCTGCTTCATTTCATTTTCCAGGGTAACAAAAGAATGAAAGATTCTTGCCAGAGCAGCTCACACAATGCCTCTCTGTGCTGGCTGTGGTTTATCAGTTTTACACAAGCATTTTAGCAGAAAGCATCAGAAGCTCTCAGATAACAAAGTCTGGAACGTTTTACCGAAGAACAGTTAGCACACCTGAAATTAACAAACAGCTACATTTTCTTCAGTCTTAGGTCTGTGTTTTCCCCAATAATGCATTTTCTACAGATGTCATCTTGTTCAAAACCCCATTTTATTCTGAGCCTTGGTTATCTTAACCTATGTTATCTTTAAAAAAAAAGATGATAAGATTTCAAAGGGCAATGAAATTCTAAAATACAGAGTTAGCTGTCCACAACTGTTGTAATTAACCGTCAAGGAATTGTTTAAAAAATATTTGCAGAATAATGGTAACTGCTGTCTTCATATTCTCACTTGAAATACTCAAGAGTGGTATGATTCCAGCCTCACTTGATTTTTGTCTTTAAAAAAAGAATAAAGGAAAGCAAATCAGAATGGCATAATGAATTCCAGAGATATTAATGGTGACTAAATGGGCCGGATGCAGAGCTCAGTAGTTTTAACTATCTCTCTGCAGAGCTGGAGGTTAGGAATTTGATTCCGCAGTGTGCTTTATGGAGGTAGAGTCAGCCTGCTTGGCTCTAGGCAAGCTACACCTCCCAGAATTCCCCCGCAAGAAGGGAATGGTAAACCACTCTGCGTATTCTCTACCTGGAAAACCCTGGCAGGGGTTGCCCTGGATCAGAATTATGACTTAGGCACATGATTATGGTATAATTATTAATGGAAAGTGAAGAAGTGACATCCCCAGCTGCAGAGGCCTTCTTTAAACAACATTTATCGATTGTGTCTTCTGCAGGGTGCCAAGTCTAGTGTCCTTAGAAGAGATCAGACTTTATACTGGCGTTGACTACGGTAAGTGATTCCTAATTCTTAGACAGAAAATCACACTGCTTCTCAGTGCAGCAGTCAAACTAGAACTGATTACGGACACGTAGTTTTTAAAAACTCCTACCCTCAAGAACAGTTTACCACTTTCCTAGTATTGGTTTTGCAGATATCCCTTCTTCTGCATGTTTGTGTATGGTGCAATTGCTGAACCATTGCATATTCTTCCTAAAACAAACTGGTGTTGTCTTCGTATACTATAATGTTTTTGTGGACTTCCTGATCCATTATGGCAAAGCTGTTTGCCCATGGAGTGGACAGCCTAGGAAAGGAATGAAGGATTTTCCTCCATGGAAAAATTTTAAACAGAATTTGGATAGCCATTGGCTACGTGTTCTTAAGCTGTGGATTTGTGGCTTGAGCAGGGTCTGCCCGCCCATCCATCTAGTGGCATGCCACTACTCTGGGGAGTTTTCAACAAAAAAGCAGCATAAATACAAAATAAAACACGCATGCACGCACACGCACACACACACACACACACACACATTTTCCCCCTATCTCCGGAATTGTTTATGTTGTGCAGATTTTATGTTATACAAACCGTTTCATATACAAGGGTCCGCTGTACTTTGCTTTTTTTTTTTTTAAATGCTTCTCTGAAAAGCAGGGTCTTAATATACTTTCTAAATGTCAAGAAGTCAGGGGCCTGGCAGACTTTGTGGCCTCTCTTGGAGCGGCCACTTGCTGCATGAAGAGCTGGGAGACGCAAGTGGTACAGGAGTGATTCTTGCTCTGACACAAATAAAAAGGCAAAACGGTGCCCTGCTTATATACTACCCCATAGCACTTAAGCAGTTTACAGTTGAGTTATTCAGGCTACATATGGCACCCTCCCCAAAGAACTGGGTATTCAATTTACTGACCTCTGATGGATGGAAAGCAGAGTGAATCTCAAACCTACATAGGATTGAACCTGGGTTGTGAGCAGAGTTTTGGCTGCAATGCTGCAGTTTAACCACTGCACCGTGAGGCTCCTAAAGAGACCACAAACTTTTCAGGGCTTTATATGTGAGCTCTTTAGTTCTGGCCTTCCAACAGTTGGATATGCTCAGAGGAACACATACTGACAAGGAAATGAATGAAGTCTCTTGTTTTCATCTGAGCTTTGTGTGCCTAAACCCTACAGCATCTCCAGATCTTTTTGGGTCTTCCATGTATTATTGTTGCATGCTTTCTTTTTCTTGCGTTTATTTTGGTATGCTTGCTCCCAGTGACATGGGCTGCATAACACTGTATAATATAAAGCACAGGCTGTATAAATAAGGAAGGATCTTGCCTCTTCTAGATCTGTCAAGGGAAAATTACAGAGAAACAATAAGCAAAGTCATAAGGAAGCTTCTGCGTAAGTACGATTTGTAGTCTTCTTTTTCCACTTCTCCTTCTGCATAGTTGATCTTAAAGATTTATAATTTACTGAAGTTTTAAAATCTAATTTAAAAAAAAATAGAAACGAAGGAGATAAAACTCCATTGCACTTCATACTTGCTTCTCTGTCGAGCACTTACAGTCTCAGAGTTTAAGTATGTAGTAATCTATGAGTAATGCACTTTTCTCTCTACCATGATAGATTACGTGCTTGACAACTCAGAGGACGATACTAAGTCTTTGTTCCTCATAATAAAGGTATGGTGGCCATTCCTGAAATGTTTTCCTTAACATTTCAAGGCGAGCAAGTGACTCTTTGCCCATGCAACTCTCATTCCCATTTTACAGATCATTGGAGACCTCTTACATTTTCAAGGATCACACAAGCATGAGTTTGATTCACGGTGGAAAAGCTTTAACTTGGTGAAGAAATCTATGGAGAACAAGGTTGGCTTGAGTAGCTTCTCTAAAACATAAGCAGCATTTCAGAAACCATTCTCATCAAGCAATAAATGTCGAGGCACTTGCTGGAGCAGAGGCATAGAGTCTCATGTGTTGAATTGGATTACTTTTTTCCCCAGTAAGGAAGACAAGATTCTTTATTGCTTTTCCATTATGATTTATTTTAGGTGTTTAGCATATTTTAACCTGTCTTTCTCCTTTAAAAAGACCCAAGGGGGCTGAAAACAACCAAAAGACAGTATTTAAGTTAACAACAATGAGAATGCAATACTAAAAGGATCAAATTGATACAGTACTGAAAAAACATAATCAACAACAAAGCACATTCAATGCAGCAAGGTACAACCACCCATTTAAAATCTCCACTTGGTAGCTGCTTGCTCGGGGAAAGCCTGCCAGAAGAGATAGGTCAGCAAAGATGGGCCCAGCCTAGCCTCCTGTGCTCGTACAGGGACGGGTTAAGCCTCAAAATCAAAAGTGCCAAAAGCTCAGAGGGCATAAGGTCAGCACACTTCACAGATGGAAAACCCCAGCAGGAGACTAGACAGATGGCTAGCCTGTGAAATCAGAAATAGAATGAAGTTTGTCCAGAGTCTGGGTACAGCAACAGAGAAGGCTCTCGGGGTCCTGGACAGCAAGGCCTCTGGGTGCTCCTAGGTGACTGTCAGGACAGGGTGGGTGCTGCTCCTAGATCTAAACTAACCTACCTTCTGTAGTAAAAGGCCTCTCTCCTGATCCCTTGATCTACTGTAAGGGTCCAGGAAGCAGGCCCTGGCCATGCTGCTGGATCTCTTAAACTCTATTTTCTGTACTGTATTGTTCTGGAGCCCACAGTCGTGGCAATTTTTGATGGTGCAAAGCTTAAGGCATTGGCAACCAAGTCACTTATAAGAGACTTACAGGTGGTGGAGCTCAATTAGCCTCTCTCCATCTTAACACCCAACATCCTGCACTTCAAATCCTGTGCAGAAACATGAGCCACTTTAATGGAGGGTATGTGATCCCTGTGTCCAGCAGCCCAGTCCGCAGTTTGGCTGTATTGTTTTGCACGCACTGAAATTTCCATACACTTTCTAAAGGCAGCCCCATGTAGAGTGTGTTGCAGCAGTCCAGCCAGAATATAACTGTGCCACAACAGCCAGATCCAGCCTCGCCCGGTGCAGCTGCAGCTAGGCCCATTCGTTATAACTGTGAAAATGCACTCCTGGCGACCGCTGAAACCTGGGCATCTAGATGCAGAGATGAATTCAGAAGTATCTGCAAGCTATGCTTCTGGATTTTAGTAGGATTGTCGATAAGAGATGTCCAGTGAAAAGATCCTGAAGTAGATTCCCAGTGTGAGTAACGCTGTTTTCATGGGCACATAACGGATTTGCTTTTCTGTTTATTTGCAGCTTCAAGGCAGGAAACAGCATATTAGGGCACTATTAATTGATCGAGTCATGCTGCAACACGAGGTAAGATTTGGCTCTTCGTAGAAATATTTTTTTCTCTCTCCCTCAGAGACACCATCTTGCTGATGTTTCTTTCGACTATTTTGTCGGGTTGTGTTTTTTTTGTCTGTGTGTGTGCGTGTGTGTCTCGATTGTTCTATTGATTTTATATTGTTTTGCCTTAGTCTCCTTTGTAAACCACCCGGAGTCCCCCTGGGAAGATGGGTGGTATAGAAATAAATAAATAAATAAATAAGGGTTGTCTTTCCACCTCTTTCCTGGCTGTAGTAATCTTAACAAGTTGGATATGCACAAAAGAAAAAAAAAAAGAAAAAGCTAATTTAACTTTTTTTTTGTTTAGCTGCGAACCTTGACTGTTGAAGGCTGTGAATATAAAAAAGTGCATCAAGACTTGATCAGGGACCTTCTGCGCTTATCCACAAGTTCATATGGCCAAGTAAGCAATGGGGTATTTGTGTAGATAGGACATGCACTCAGCATGGTCATTAAAAGCCTGCCAGAACTAAGGAAGTACCGGTAGAAACACCAATAAATGGGTAAATGTATGAATATGTACAGTATATCTGGATTATTATGTGTCATATTTTTCCATCCACAACAACCCCCATGTATAAGACGACCCCCAGTTTCCCCACCTAACACTACTGTTTCGCAACTGGGCAGTTCTTTCATTGGCTTACTTCCATGTATAAGACGACCATCAATTTTAGTCTAACAATTTTAGACAAAAATATAGTCTTATACAGTACATGGAAACATACTGTAATTATGTGTGGAAAATCAATCAAATGTATAGGTTGGGGGAAACGTATATTCTATGTCCCTTTAATGTTATTTTTTATTTTTTAGTATATTACTGTATTTTATGTGTATTGTATTGTATGCATTACTTGAGTTTATTTGCACTGTATTGTACTCATAAATTGTTGCTAACTGCCCAGAGTGACCTCGCTGCCAGATGGACGGTATAAAAATCCAATTAATAAAATAAATAATAATACATAAATAAATGATGCTGATTTTCCAGCTAGTGTTTGGAGGGACTATCGTTGGGAAACATTTGTTTTGGGGACTGAAGTTCCAAGATTCTCCTAGCAAACATAGCCATTGGCAATACTATAGGAATTGATCTGAAAGCAAGGAGGCTTTTTTGTGCATTGCACCCCCAACTGTGGAATGCTCTCCCTTGATTGGTGCCAATGTTGCTATCATTTTGGTGCCAAGTCAGGACATACTTTTTTTATTAGAATGTTGGGAGGGTGGCAGTTGTGATCTGTGCAGGTTTTTAGTCAAATGCTTTGAATATTAGAACGTTTTAATTTTGAGTTTTAAATTGCTTGAGTTTTAATTGTTTGAATTATTTTATGTTTTAAAATTGCTTTATATAGCTCTGCAACCTACCCTGAGAAGCTGTGATATAGGGTGGGCTAAAAAACATTATGATATTTTTTTTTAAAAATAAAGCAAGTGTAGAGGAAGATGCTTCTCTGAGTTGCAGGATAATTGTTCCTGAATTTGATTTGAAAATAAAAGTCCACCCTGTTTCCTTCCTTAGGTCAGAAACAAAGCTCAGCAAGCATTTTTCACTGCCCTAGGGACTTACAACTTCTGCTGCAGGGACATAATTCCTTTGGTCCTGGAGTTTTTGCAGCCTGACCGGCCTAATGTCACCCAGCAGCAGTTTAAAGTAAGGTTTCTGTTGATTTGCTGTGTTGTTTCTGTGCCACTAGGTAACTGTATGTAATGTGCTTGTTACAGTTGCATAGTCATGTGGATACACTACTTAGAAGTAGCATTTATTAAATTATGGTAATCATGAAAAACAATGTCATTGCATCCAATGGTTACTCCTCCTCCTAGATCCCAGTATATTTTCTAAGTCTGTCAATGGTGCAGTTTTAATAATACCATCCAAATACCGATCAGTCAGGTTGTAGTTTTTTCATTATCTTTCCTGCAGATATAGCATTCCTTTCCATTCCTAGAATCCAGGATCCTGAACCTAAACATACTTTTAAAACATTAAAGCAAAAGAGGGGGATTGAGCCGCGTGGCCATCACAAAACACAAATGCAAAATGAGGGTATAGGCCAGTGGTTCTCAACCTGTGGGTCCCCAGATGTTCCTGGACTGCAACTCCCAGAAATCCTGGCCAGCTCAGCTAGTGGTGAAGACTTCTGGGATTTGCAATCCAGGAACATCTGGGGACCCAAAGGTTGAGAACCACTCCTATAGGCAATACCTTTATAGACCACTAATAAAAATAAAAAACACTGCAAGCTTTCAAGTGCAAAACACTTTTCTTCAAAGCAAAAGCAAAGCAAAGTGTTCTGCTTATATACTGCCCCATAGTGCTTAAGCACTCTCTGGGCAGTTTACAATTTAATTATGCAGGCTACACATTACACCCCGCCAAGTAAGTTGGGTATTCATTTTACCGACCTCATAAGGTTGGAAGGCTGAGTCAACCATGAGCTGGCTACCTGGGATTGAACCCCAGGTCATGAGCACAGTTTTAGCTGCGGGACAGGCATTTAACCACTGTGCCACGAGGCAGGTCCCAAAAATTCAAACATGGCAGAAGATGTGCTTTGCCAGGAGGTTATTCTTAAAGTTCTCGGCTAGATGATGTATGCCAGGCGAGGAGTCTTCTTATAGGCAGGAAGTCAGAGGGCAGTTGTAAAAGCTGCTTAAGCATTGGGTTTCATATTCCAGGTCTTAAAACAAAGGAACATGGGTCATACAACCCCACCCCCACTCACTCTCCCCTCATCTCCATCTGGCTCTACAAGACATACAAATCCCTGTTGGCGGGGGTGGGGTGGGGGTGGAGAAAAGGGTTGATGTAGAGCAGGCCTGCCCAACAGGTAGACCGTGGGCTACTGGTAGCCCGTGAAGGGTTCAAAAGTAGCCCACCGGCCATCAATAAAAAAGTGAGGGGATAAGTTCTCCACCCCTCCTTCCCCCATCCCAAGGACCACCACTGCCCCAGCAAAGTTCTGGGTCTGCCATCCCACTGTCTCAGCCGAGCAGGGCAGTTCAAGGGCCATGGCGCATTGAAATCTGTTCCCTCCAGAACAGATTAATTGGTTTTCAATGCATTCCTATGGGAAACTCCTGCTGCATTCCTATGGGAAACCGTTGCTCTACTTGCAAAAGTTTTTACTTATGAGCATGTGCTCGGAACAAATAAAATTCGTAAGTAGAGGTTTTAGTATAGTAGCCCTCAGGCACTTTGGGTCGGAAAAAGTAGACCTTGGCCTCTTCAAAGTTGAACAGCCCTGATGCAGAGAACCCATGTGCTTCTTTCTTGGATTGGGGTAAAATTTAGTAAGCCCACTAGGCTTCCCAACTGGAACCAGATTGAATTAAAGTGATATTACCTTGTGGTTGCAGTCTTGTCTTTTTGCCATGTTTGAACTTTTGGGACCTGCTTTGAAGAAGAGTGTTTTGCACTCGAAAGCTTGCAATGTTTTTCATTTTTATTAGTGGCCTATAAAGGTACCGACTGTAGCCTAGTTTTGCATTTTTGTTTTAAAACTTTTTAATTTGGTTTGCTAAGCCAGTAGAATGTGGGGAAGCATTTTAGTTCTTCTTACTTGTCTTATATGTGAATAGCTTAGATTTTTTTTCATATTTTTCTTTCCACACACAACATTTTGTTTTGGAACGTACATGAGTTTGAACAAGCAACTTGCTTTATGAGTTGTAGCCTGGTTTGCAATTGCAAATCTCTCCTAGAGTCACCTTTTGTTGCCTAGGAAGAAAACGATAACCATAAAACAAAGCAGCAAAACTTGCAATTATTGTTTTTATCAGCACTTTTGCCATCTTGATCACATGTGAGAGGCTCCTCTAGGATAAACAAGCTGATATTTCAACGTAACACAGGAAAAAAACATGGGATTTACCCACCAGTGTTGTTGGTGGCTTCTGTCAGGAATTGTGAGGAGTTAACCTTGATAAGTAGAGTTTCAGCAATGTTAAGGATTAGAGGCAAAAATAGGACAGACTCCGTTGCTGGTTTTCTATTGCAGTCTATTTACAAAATACATACAGGTTCCATTAGTTTCCAGAGACTTACATCCAGTAGCATAAATAATCCAGCTGTTCTTCTTACTCACAGCCAATACATCAGGCTTACCGGCTAAACAGCCCTGGCTAAACAGCAAGAACATATTGCGATACATAAGATATATATAACATCTCTTTCCAATCAATCCTTTACATTCACATCACATGTCCCAGTGCTTCTCTCATCCATGCTTCTGAGCTACGCTCCACTGTCCTTGGACAGTAGCCTTCTTGTCAAGGCCAGTTTACTGAGATTGCTTCAGTCCACAGCTGGACTCCAACTGTAAGTTGAAAAACTCACTCACATTATAAGAATATTCTTGACAGTTTCTGTAACCCACACAGCTGGGTTCCTGGTCTTGCACAGAGCCTCCTTCAGAACATACCAGAGTTGAGCAATTTCGGCAGGAACCCAGGCTCCACCCTCTACCACCCCTGTAGCTATGCCATAGCTCAAGACTCTCCGTTTCTTGTTGTCCTCCACCAGAGCAACATAGGCTTTGAGTTCCTTCTGTGCTGAATGATCTCTGTGAGGCTTTTGTCCTAATGTTTTTTTTTAAACTTCCTTCACTTGCTTTTTCTTCCTTACCGTCAATCTTTGCATTTCCATTTTTGTGGACTTTGGGGTTTTTGTGTGTGTGCAGTTTTACCTAATTGTTACAGCCTCTGTGGCCCTTTTCAAAAACTGCTCCATTTGTGGGAGTAATACAGGTCCTCGGGATAGTTATGCCCACTGACTTTTTGGCTTAGGTGAATCTCACCTGTCCCAGTCCTTTTGATTTGTAAGAGCTTGACTATGTGAGGTCTCAAATTTAGGCAATTGCAGCTAAGACTTTTCATGGGGGAAGCAGTCTTTAAAAGCATCAGACCAGATGGCTCAGCATTACTTTGCTACTCTTTTATTTTATTTATTTAAAATATTTTCCCTCACCTTTCTATTTAAAATGGATGTGAGGCAACTTATATAATTAAAACAGCTTTTTAAGCCTGCCTTCAGTGATCAAGGAGGTCCTGATGTTGTTTGTTTTCCTGTCTGTTCATTTGCCGCCACCTTGTGTTCTTGTGTTTTTATATTTCCGTCTTTTGTATTTGTATTTTTTTTCCTACTTGATTTGGTTTTAATATTTTTATATGCTCTTCACTGTGGAGCGGTTTCACTTCTTTTCTTCTTTCTTTTATTATTGTATACCTTATATTGCCCTGAGTTCCTTAGGGAAAATCAGGCGGTAAATAATTATAAATGTAAATATAAATAAATAAATAATATCTAAAAGCTAAAAGAAGTAAGTAAAAAAATACATAAAAGAATAAAAATGCATTATGTTAAAAAGGGTAAATAAAATCAGCACAAAGATTGAAAACAGCAGAGCACAACATTTTAAAAACCCTCTCAGATCACCAGTCATTAAGGGAAAGCCTCCCTAAGGAGAAAGGTCTTTGCCTGACTGTGGAATGACAGCAAAGATGGGGCCAGCCTAGCTTCCCATTGGAAAGAGCTCCAGAGTCTGGGAGAAGCAACAACAGAGAATGCCGTGTCCTGTGTCCCCACCAAGCACACCTCTGAGGGTGGTGAACCAAGAGAAAGGCCTCCCTTGATGATCTTAAAGCCTGGGCCGGCTGATAGAGGGGGATGCAGACTTTAGATAGCTTAGAATAGCAATCATTCAAATTGGCATTTCTCAAAAGCACTATTGACTATTTTGTGCACAGTGAACGGGCTTTATCAAATCTCTACAAAGCTAAGACTAATTGTAGGAGAATTTGTTGTTGTTGTTCAGTCGTTCAGTCGTGTCCGACTCTTCGTGACTCCGTGGACCAGAGCTCGCCAGGCCTTCCTGTCTTCCACTGCCTCCCAGAGTTTGGTCAAATCCATATTGGTTGCATTGATGACACCGTCCAACCATCTCATTCTCTGCCGTCCCTTTTTCCGTTTGCCTTCAATCTTTCCCAACATCAGGGACTTTTCCAAGGAGTCCTCTCTCCTCATGAGTACTGGCCAAAGTACTGGAGCCTCAGCTTCAAAATCTGTCCTTCCAGCAAACATTCGGGGTTGATTTCTTTCACGAATGGATACATACATGGAGAATAATTGACCTTAAAACTTACTTTCCGTAGGGTGCCTTGTATTGCCTTCTTGGAAACCACAGTGGCATGTGCCTGGCCAATCTCCACGACTGGGACTGCATTGTTCAAACGTGGCCTGCAATTGTCTCTTCTGGGCTTAGCAAAGCAATGTCCCTGGAGAAACCATCCATCGTTAGGCTGTTTGGTGATCTTGCAGAGAAGATCCATCGTCAGTATGAAACAATAGGACTGGATTTCACGGTAAGCCTTAAATAATTGCTTCACTTAGCAACTCTCAGTAGGAATGGCTGCAGGGAGATTTTGTAGGAAGAAGATCCTAATACCCCAGGCAGTGCCGTGTGCAAATCCTAACATTTTTGGATGGCAATATGGAATTAGTTTTGCTTCAGGCTTTATATATAGATAGTATGGCTGCTTTATTGTGTCAGCAATAATGCTGAGATGGAAATCATGTACAGCACTTGGAAAGCTTGGGATGCGAAGGCAAAATTCTCTGAATGTACTGTGTGTTTATAAACTGTTGCCTGAAATCCAGTAGACCAGGGCTGTCCAAACTTCAGCCCTCCAGATGTTTTGGACCACAACTCCCAGAATTCCAAGCCTATATTGTCAGTGACAAAGGACTGTGGTAGTCGTGGTCCAAAACATCTGGAGGACCAAAGTTTGGACACCACTGCAGTAGACCATTGCAGCTAAAATAGGCCCTGTTGAATCAATGGGGATTTAATGAGTCCACTCTTGTAAGTTCCACTGATTCACAGGGTTTACTCTAGTTGTGACATTCACTGCCAGGATGTGCTATTTCATTCCAGCTTTGCACTCAGTCATAATTCAGTGGACACATGCTGTTGCTGAGCATACTAAGTTGCAACTATACCTGAAGGACTGCCTTCTTCCATATGAACATTAAGATCTAGCCAGGAAACACTCCTGAAAGAGCCATCCCTCAAGGAGGTGAAAGGGATGGCTTGTAGGAACAGGGCCTTTTTGGCAGCCAGACTATGGAATGCCCTCCCAAGTGAGACCCGCCTGGTGCCAACACTGATGACATTTTGGTTCCCTGTAAAAACCTTCCTGGTCCAGAAGTTTTTAAACTCATGATTGTGGGTCCTGATGGCAATTTTAGTGTTGTGTTTTAATGTATTGTATTTATTGTATTTATACATTTTATTGTTCTAATTTTATTGTAATTTTGATGTTTTAATTGTTTATTTTGATTGTGAGCCGTCCAGAGACCTCTGGGTAGTGGGCAGCATACAAGCTATAGAAATAAACAAACTAGAGGGAGGACCATTGAATCAGTGGAATCTATGGAGGCCCTTAACGAATCCTCACTGATCCAAAGGGCCAACTCCAGTTGCAACTTAGTACTGTACTGATTTCACCCAGTGATTGCAAATTGATTTTATTGTGCACATGCATGGAAAGGTCTATGGACCAAGTAAACATAGTTACAGTGACAGTGCACCAGTAGAGCACACATGTTCACAGAGCACTGAATGTGGGGCTTCTGTGACGAGGAAGAAATATACACAACACCATGTGCTCAGCTATATGTGGAAAGGGGACATGTCTTGTTTTGCTCTGCGCAGCAGCATCGGGCAGCCAGAGCTAACAGCAATAGGATTGGTTAACTCATTACTACAAACTAAGAAATCCATATTTTTGGTGGCAGTAATTGTCACTTTCCACACCCACTTAAGATCTCTTGCAGTTTTTACATTTCAAGGTGTATTTCCAAGCTTGTCTTGGATCCATTGATATATACTGGTTCCCATGGTTTTCTTTTGTTTTCTGTTTGCACTGTTTTTTCCCCTTTTAAAATCTCTGCTAAAATGTCCATTTCTGCCACCTTCACATTTTCTAAGGAGGCCAATTGAGACAAAGAAGAGCTGTGAGGGTGATTTGGAAGGTTTTATAAGATGAAGCTTAGGATGCTGGGGATTTTAAATATATTTTTCCCAGACGAGAAATGAAATGAAGCAGGTCTTTTATTTTATTTTACTTTTGGGTAAGGTGGACTATGGTATTTTACAAGTGCTTTTTCTTTGTTTAATATCCAGACTATGCATGGGACAGATTCCTTATTTTGCCAGGGGCTTCATGTGCATTTCTTTTCCTCCCCAGGTCCCAGAGAAATGTGTTCAAGTTGCCGTCTTGATGCAAAAAGCAGGTGATCCGCCCAGTGGATGGGCAAGCCTGAGTCCAGAGGAGCTTCAGTTGGGGATTGAGCGGCAGAAAGAGAGGAATATGGAAGCCTCTCAGTAAGTCCCAGAGCCTGGTGTTAAAGCATTTACTGCAGAGTTAGAATGTATTATGTTTACATTAAAAACTTTTCTTAAAGTTCAACAGTTTTTGCTTCTTCTTCTTTTTGGAAACACTGAGGAAATCTGAGAGCTACTGTGTTACACCATGCCTGTCTTCAAAGTTTGGAAGTAATATATTAGAAGTTACAACAGTGACTATAAAATATTTTCATTTTGGGGTAACAGTGTCCTTGTTTTCCAGGTTTTAACACTAATGGATTTGTTGGGTTACTTGTTCCTTCAAAAAGGTTGCTTTTTAGCTTATTTTGGAGGCTGAGTTACCCATTTTTGGGTCATTTTTCTACTGACAAATTGTTGAAGTTACTAACTTATTTCACATAAATTATTTGGAAATATATAAGTATAACTATAGCTGACTTTTGTTTTTTGACTGATAAGACTTACTGGGGCATGTGGTGTTTCTTATAAATGTTGCGTGTATGCAAGCTTGTAGAAAGTATTTCCTTTGCTACAGAAAAAGCCAGGCGATATCTTGTATATAGTTACTGAAATGTCGTAATTCCCTTGTCTGAAATATCATAATTTCTGAATGTTTCTCTTTGTTTTCAGGAACTATGAAAGTCTGGTTAACAAGCTGTTAGACTGTGTGAATCAAAGAAATCTGTAAGTGCATCTCCCCAATTTAAATCCTCCTCTCGTCATTTAGCAGCTTTTGAACAGGACTGTGTACTGCCTGCTGTTGCTTGTCCACCTTGTTCTGAATCCTGTCACAGATACTTTTCATTGAAGGTTTCAGTTTGTATAAAAAGAAATCCAAGGAACACCCACTCCAGGCTTTTCACTCAAGGCAACAGTACTTGGTCACTTACCTAAATGATCTGAACTGAACCGTTGGATGTTTGAGCAGTTGATAGTAAATTGTTGATGGTTTCCTTGGTATGCATTTAAGGAAATGGATGCTTTTTGGAAATTTGTGGAAGATTGATCACATGCTATCTCTTTTAATATGTAATTTACCTAGAAGTAAAGGTACAAAATAATCTCTGTCTCAAAAGAGCAAGTCTTCATAATCCCAAACTTTGATTTTTCATACAAATTCCATTGTTTATCTTGAAAATGTAGCTTATCAGTTATTCTTACTGCAGTTTACTCCTTCCATTTTTTTCATGGCCAAGTGGAAAAGAGAAATGAAAAGGAAATTGAAGAATGTGATTATCATCTACAGATTAAAAATACTGTTTCCTGTTTAAAAATAAATTGAATATACAATAATACCTCGGATAACAAATGCCTCTGTTAACGAAAAATCGGATAACGAAACGGCATTTCCTGGAATAGGGGTGTTTCCGTTAACAACAATATCCAATGGGGTGCCTCAGGAAGTTCAAACCTTCCTGGACAGTGGGCCGGGTGGTGCAGGTCTACCCAGCCACCCCACCACCTGTGGCTGGGCAGAGCCACAGATCAGGTGCACCACCCTGGAAGGTTTGAACTTCCCTCTTTGTTTGCTGCTAGGTAAGTTCAAACCTTTCCTGGCAGCTTGAGCTCGGGAATGTTTGAACTTCCCCGGCAGCAGACAGAGATGGAAGTTCAAACCTTCCAGGGCTGCGGCCCTGATCTGTGGCTCTTCCTAGCCACAGGGGTTGGTGTGGCTGGCAGACTGGCGGATCAGGTGCTGCACTGACCAGTCTGCTGCCGAAGGCACCTGCGTCTTTCATACACACACTCTGCTTGTAACGAGTGCCGGCAGGCAAGTCCTTACCCACTCCCAAAAAGAAGGCACGCAAAAAATGGGTGCCTTCTTTTTGGGAGTCAGTAAGGACCGTCCCGCTGACCCTCACTATCACCACGAGGAGCAAAGTCAGGTGGCGGAACTGTCCAGCAGGAACAGCTAGCTCCTTTGCCACCGCCACCCAATTTTGCTCCCCAGAGTGGTAGCCTCGTTTCCCCACTGGGATCAGGAACCCCAATATTTCCCCACATTGCTGGGTTTGGCTTCGGGGTGTCTGATCCAACATGTCCTTTCCTCCGCTGGGCACTGGAATGGGTTGATTAGTTTCCCATTCATTTTAGTGGGAAACCACGTTTCGGATAACAAAATTTTTGGTTAGCAAAATGACCCGCAGGATGAATTAATTTCGTTATCTAAAATAGCACTGTACATTGGTGTGTATTGAAATGCAGTTTTAGTTTTGACATAATAGCAGAGTAAAAAAAAAATTCTCTCCCTCTCTCTCCAAATGAGAGATAAAACCATTGTGTGCCAGTTTTAGAAAGGAATGCGGTCATGGTGACCAGAGGAGTTTATTTAACACAATAATTCTATTCAGTGAACGTCACTCTCTCCCACATCATTGATGGTTTTCTCTTTCTTTCTCCCGCAACTTACTTTCAGGCCCTGGAAGTTTGAGCACATTGGCATTGGTTTTCTGTCCCTGTTGTTACGAGATGACCGGGTGTTGCCCGTGAGAGCCATAAATTTTTTTGTGGAATGTCTCAACCACGATGCACTAGTTGTTCGCAAGGTAAATACGGCAAAGCCGATGCAGTACAAAGAGCATAGGAAAAGAGTGTAAGAGCAGTCATCTTGGACCAGATCCAGAGGTCTGTTTAGTCCACCATGTTACTCAATAGGGGTTGACTGGATTCTTGTGGAAAGTAACAGCAGAAGATGAATAAAGTCGCATACTTTCACTTGTGATTCCCAGTGGCTAGTACACAGAGACAAGCTGCCCCTGATACTGAGTAATGAATAATACGTTCCACAATTGATATGTTGATAATGATCCTTGCATTCTTAACTCTGCATTCACGCCATTGTTAATATCAAAATGGGATTTTCAGTTGATCTTGTTTCGCACTACAGTTTTATTATCGAACCATGAAAATAGGATTGGCAAGGTATGTTGTAGGGCAGTGGTTCCCAACCTTGGGTAGCCCAGATGTTCCTGGACTGCAATTCCCAGAAACCTTGATCACCAGCTATGGTCTTGGGGGGGGGCAGTCTCTGGGAGTTATAGTCCAAGAAAACCTGGGTTACTCCAGGTTGGGAACTAGTATTGTGAGGAATTACTTCAATCCCACTGTGTATTTGCAGTTCAGAATTAATGCTTGTCTTTAGCAATCACCTGAGCCTGCATGCAGAGTAAGTGCTTCTGGATAGTATAAGTCTTTTTAGAATCATCAGAGAGAGGAAATAAATTTGAAAAGCAATGCTTTTTGTGAAAGAAGTCTGGTTTATATATGCATGTTTTTTAGTTAACGTGTGAAGTAAAACACTCTTCCCACTAATAGGGATAAAATGTGATACAGACAGAGCTGGAAATATGCCAGTTCTTCCTAGTTGTGTATAAATTGTTCCTACTTGGTTTTGCAATGTGGTGTGGTGGATAGAATGACAGACTAGGACTCTCTCTCTCTCTCTCTCTCTCACACACACACACACACACACACACGGTCCAGATTAGGTGCACACCTCTTGCATACATACAGTATATAAGATTTGTGGAATTTAACGGTGGCTAATTGTTGAAGAGCCAGGAGATATTTGATCACATGCCTGGCCACCTTTCTGATTGCACATCCATGTCCTCAGTTAGCTGTGACAAGTTGCACAAACCTTATGCAAACAATAGCAGGATTCTGGTCACTTGGTTAGGAAAAGGAGTTTAGTATCCAAATGGGTTTTCTTATTTTTAAAAAGGTTAATAGTGAAGCAATCCCCTGTACTAACCTTGTCTGTCAAATGCCTGAATTAAACCTTACTTTTTTCCTTTTAGATGGCAATCTCGGCCGTGGCAGGCATCCTCAAGCAGTTGAAGAGGCCTCACAAAAAAATCCCCATCTGCCCTTTTCAAATCAGTAAGTGTGCTGAACGGCAGTACCCTTTAGCGAGGAGCTGTTCTTAACAACTAAAACTTTTTAGTTAACGTCTGTGAGTGTAAATGGGAAATATGAACTTTATGTCCACATTTGTTGAGGAGAAGACATTCAGAAATACAGATTCTTAATTTGCTTCTTCCACGACGTGTAGGCACAAGTGCTTTAAGCTTCTTCATGAGAATATGGTTTTAATTTTTTTTGTCAACTTGGCTGCTTCAATTTCATTGTGTAAAACATAAAGCTACCTGATAGAGAGGAATAAAAGGTGGTATGTAACCATTTCATCCTGTATTTTGGTTACGCAAAACAAAATAAAAAGTAGTTACATACTCAAAGGCACAACAAAAATGTTGACACACGTTTCCCTTATCCCTGCAGTTTCTCGAAAGCATGTTTCACGAAAACCTTGTGATACATTTATTTTTTTTACTCATCTTTTAATACAGAAGTGGGAGAATATCACAGTGGCAGTAACTTAATTCATAACAACCCAAAGCTACTTGGAACAGAACTGCCCTCTGAAATTTGTTTTGAGTTTTCAAAGTGCTAAATAATGGGCTGTTCCACTTCTCTTGAAGTACACATTCATAGTGGAGCTCTATAGCTTATTATTCAGTTTCCCATAAAGCACTGTGAGAGAGAGCTGCTGAATAGTGTCGTTCTGTTATGTGTGCTCACTTCACATGCATAAGCCAGGAGACAAATTGCCCTCAAATTGTGAAATTTTCTCCCTGAATCTTCCTGGATGAACAAGATCCCTCAGAAGATTCCCTTATGTATTTTTAAAGGAGTAAAATGTGGTTATGTTCTAAATAAGTCCTTAATGTGTTATGATGCTTTCTGCTACATGGCTCAAAAATGCCTTTTGGTTCAAGTTTAACGATCCAGTTTGTGGTAGCAGTCCTGAACTGAGACACCTGCAGTTAGCACGCTCATCAGAAATGAGATTATTGTGAATCTAATCCAGCAGAATTAGTACCATATGGATTGTTATGCAGGGGCTGGTACATGTACAGTAAACGAGGCTTCAAAAACAGGTTTGTTAATAAGTCCCAGAAACTTATTAAATATGGACTGTATATTGGTTGTAACAGCCAATTTCCCTAAGGTTCGTTTTACCGTTCATGCCAAGCATTTGTCGGAAGAGACAAGAAAAGAGATAAAACGGTGTCCCCAAATTCTTAAACCTCTTGTCCAATGTAAATGTCAACAACTTCAGTCAGATGACAAAAGAAACAATATCAAGTGGAGGCTGTTGGGAACATTTAATAGTAGTCAACAATCTCTCTCTCTTTCTCTCTCTCTCTCTCTCTCTCTCTCTCTCTCTCTCTCTGTGTGTGTGTGTGTGTGTGTGTGTGTCTGTCTGTCTGTCTGTCTGTCTGTCTGTCTGTCTGTCTGTCTGTCTGTCTAATGAACAGGTGGAACCCCTCGGCCTTCTAATATCCAGGCTGGAGACAGACCCGACAACCAGTGGCTGCATTACGAAAGTGCCAATTTACCAAAGACAAAAGAAGCTTGGGAGGCCTGCCCTTTTGTGGAGAAGACTCACTGGGGATACTACGCCTGGCCTCAGTAAGTGGTAGCTTGCTCTTCCCTATCCAGGTGATGTAAAAGCTTCCACAACTATCTTCTTAGTAATTATCACGGCATCCTTCTCATGCCTCATTAGTTAAGGCAGTGTGTTTGAAACCTCTACTACCACTTTGGGTCACTACCTGATAAAATTCCCTAAGCCACAGACCAACACTTCAGATCATGGAAGCCTACAAGAGGTTCCTCCCTGCTCCTTTAATCACTGTTTACTTATGAAAGGTAGAGATGACCAACTAGGAATTGGCATAACTACAAGTTTCATCAGCTTTCAAGGATATTATAAGCCATCGATGGTTTTTCCCCTTTTTAATTTCTAGAAATATGGAAATCTATGCTTCAGCAGAAGAGCAACCAACGCTTGGGAGGAGTAGAAAGGAACTTTCAGAGGTGAATATGTTATTTGTACATTTCTGCTGGAAGTCTGTCTTGGTCTGATTCGAGTTTGGGAATTATATTTACTTCTTTTGTGATTGTGAGTGAGATGAATGATCAAAGCTGAGGTTAACGTGGCTTAACTGAGTTTCAGATAGATTGTTGTTAAAACAGGAAAGGAGAAAATGACTCAACTGATCAGGATGATAAACTCCATATCTGCTCTGATCAACGTGACTTATGTATTTTGTTTTAACTCGGAGATTAAGTGATTAAACTAGACTATATTTGTTAATTTCCTTCATACACAAGCAACTGTGCCCAGTTTTTCTGAGCTGGTGCACGTATGTATCCTTACCAATAACTGAAGCATGAATACAGTGCTCTTTTAATTTAAGCCACTGAGAGGTTTAGCTGTCTATTCCCATGTGTTCAGTAAAGATGTGTAGGGAAAAGGCATGTGGATTCATATGTGTGTCAGTCTCCTATGTCAGTGACATGTGTGTGAAGTAGGGAGGAGAATTGAATATACACAATCAGATTACTGGTCTGTTTTTCCCATCCATGGCTTTCTAGTAGACCCTCAGGCAAGTGGTTTACCCATATCTGCCACCTGAGGTCGGATGTATTTAGAATCTTTTATGTTCAGGCTCTACCCTTACATTACAGTTTCTCTCCAGAAGTGATTTTCTCTGGGTGTCTGAAAGTGCTTTGGCAATTATTTGGGTGTATCAGTTTAGTGATTTATCAACATGTAGATCAGTGGTTCTCAACCTGTGGGTCCCCAGATGTTCCTGGACTACAACTCCGAGAAGCCTCCACCACTCGTTGTGCTGGAAGGGGTTTCTGGGAGTTGCAGTCCAGGAACATCTGGGGACCCAGAGCTTGAGAACTACTGATGTAGATCAATGTTTTACTGAATCTAAACATTCATTGCCAAAATTCACTTGCTTAGCGTAGTTAATCACACTAGAGTAGGTCCACTGAATCAACCGAGATGTAGTCAGTCTGCTTCTCTTTACGTTTCAGTGATTCAAATGGGGCTACTTTAACTGTGATTTACTAATCTAAGCAGCAGAATCTGGGCCAGTGGCCTCCAGTGGGAAAGTTGGAGACCAAAGTAGCAAATTCCTATGGAAAAACACACACACAGGGAGTTGGAAAACTGTGCAATCATCCTTAGCAAGAGTATGACTGGCTGATACTCTTTCAGTAGTTATGAGTGTAAAACAAATAAATTTGATTTTGAGGATGGCATGCCCCATGATTGAGAGGCCATGCGTTATTTAGAGGAGGTTCTTTCACAATGCAGGACTCTTTAACTCTTGAATTAATTAAGCAGCTCCTCTTCAGCTCTGTTACACCATTGCTTCTTCTTTTTTTAAACAGGCAGAACAAGTTATTTATGATCATTTTTCTGATCCAAAATTTGTCGAGCAGCTAATCAAGTTTCTTTCCTTAGAAGACAGAAAGGGGAAGGATAAATTTAACCATCGCAGATTTTGCCTCTTCAAGGTGACTAGTAACTTATTTTGTTATTGTCTCTTACAGTTCTAATAGAATGCTGTTAAGGAGTTGTAATGGTTACATTCTAATGGTTACATCTGGATGTATTTGTCTAGATCTGGTGATCATTTAAAGGTTTTGCAAACTTGGGTTTGTGAAGGTGGGAATTAGTGTCAGTGCCAAGAACTCCTTTGCACATTGCTGCCCAATTTAGCTTCTGCCTTATTCTATGCCAGTCTTTTCTCATCCATACTAGAGAACTCTGGCCTAAGGTTAGATGACATAACACAGCCTGCACAGCCCCAGGGCCCCCCCCCCAGAAGAAGAGACTTGTAAACTGCTTCTAAGCATACTCTACCTTGAAACCCCTGAAAAGGCTGCTGCTGCTGCTGCTGCTGCTAACAACAACAACAACGTAGTAGTAGTAGTAGTAGTAGTAGTAGTAGTAGTAGTAGTAGTAGTAGTAGTAGTAGTAGTAGTAGTAGTACATATCTGGGGGAGCACACTTATAAAATCATTATACATTAGAGCATTTTCCTCCTTAAAGTTCTAGGCCTACGTTAATGTGGAGGTTTTTAAAATATATATTTTCTCAAGAGGAGCATTCCTGTGCCCCCCCCCCCCCCCGGCTGCCATTTCACAACCTTAATGTAGGAAAAGCTTTTCACACTTGTAATGTAAGAGGCTGCTTCCATATGTTGTGGATAGAGGGATTGCAGTCCAGGAAGTATTACAGAATGCACAATTCCATGCGTAAATTTCCATTCTTCTCTTGATCATAGCTCCTTAAGCTAATCCCAACATCCCAATTTTTGTATATAAAATGTTATATAGATAGATAGATAGATAGATAGATAGATAGATAGATAGATAGATAGATAGATAGACACACACACACACACACACACACACACACACAGTGGTACCTCGATTTACGAAGTTAATCCCTTCCGAATGCATGCTCTTAAGTCGAACTACTCTTAAGTCTGGATACCTATCTAAAAAATTGAAAAAAATAAGTTAAAAAATAAAAACATGAAAAATAATATATGTAAGTCGGACAGACCATATCTAAAATTTGTAAGGGGGCAGCTAAAATACCAACAGATTTCCGCTCTTAAGTCGAATTGCTCTTAAGTCGGGGTTCCACTCTATAAAACGTGGATTACATAAATAGGTGAAACATTCTGGCCCTTGGGAGTGTTGGTGATGTGCTTCAAAGAAGTGAGGTGGTCAAATCATTAAGCAAAGCCATTCTTCCTCTATAAATGTAACAAGTGCTAATGTAGGCGTAGCACTAAATGTCTTCTTTTAACAGGGCCTGTTCAGGAACTTTGATGATGCCTTCTTGCCTGTGCTAAAACCCCATTTGGAGCGTCTTGCTGTCGATTCCCATGAAAGCCCCCAACGATGTATAGCTGAAATTATAGCTGGTTTGATAAGAGGGTCTAAACACTGGACATTTGAAAAGGTAGTGTTTTGTCCCACTTCACAGAGATGCTCGTGAAATGGTGCACATTTTATAGTTGCAAACACTAATGTGAATTCTTAAAAAAAAAGGTCAATATATAAATGAATAACATGAGTTATGCTTTAAATGTCCAAAATCATAGCTATTTTGGTAGTGTTTCTTATCCCAACATAGTTTTTCTTTTCATTCAAAACTAAGGATTTTGAAGCAGTGCAAGTAATAAGGGCTGTTCATATTTTGCTCAGCATTTTTGAGACAGACTGGTTCACTCAAAATCTTAAGGGCTTGGTTCAGCGTTCTTCTCGCTTTCTGTTTAATTAAAACTACAGAATCTGTCCCTGCAAATTGGGCTTATGGTTTGCAGATTGATGTTTCATTGTCATACCCTTGAGAGAAATAGCTGCGAGAAATCACAGGTGTCATGCATGCATCCCATAACATTATATTTCTCTCCTTCATAGGTAGAGAACCTCTGGCTAGTTTTGTGCCCACTTTTGAGAACAGCTTTATCAAACATTACCGTGGAAACCTATAATGACTGGGGGACATGTATAGCAACATCATGTGTAAGTCTGGTTTATTTCTGTTCATTTTTGCCGTATTCAGAAACCATGCTCCTCTTATAGCCCAGTGGTTTAGGCATCTGGTTGCAGAGCCAGAGGTTGAGAATTGGAATTCCTCCTTCTGCCTCCGTGTTAGGGGCTGGACTCAATTGATCCATAGGGTGCTTTTCAGCTCTGCAATTCAAAGAGCCGCGTGGTGCAGTGGTTAAATGCCTGTCCTGCAGTTAAAACTGTGCTCACAACCTGGGGTTCAATCCCAGGTAGCTGGCTCATGGTCGACTCAGCCTTCCATCCTTCCGAGGTCAGTAAAATGAGTACCCAGCTTGCTATGTGTGTGTGTGTGTGGGGGGGCAGCGGCAATGTGTAGCCTGCACACTGTAATTAAAATTGTAAGCTGCCCAGAGACTACTTGAAGTGGTATGGGGCAGTATATAAGCAGAACACTTTGCTTTTTGCTTTTACTCAGACCTTAGATTTGGCTAGACTCAAGCATTTTAAAGTCATTTTGCTGGAAACTGTCCGTTAATTAGGTAATGTTGCCTTTGTGCTTTCAATGCACCTCTCCGTTGTTATCACATTATCTTTTCTAGCTTTAAAGTTCCTTTGTGATTGTGATCAGATTGTGTGCAGTGTAAGGCGGGAGCAGTAACGGCATTTCTTTCCCTATGGGGCAGACTGATGGCCTCACTTGTCATGTGACCTATGAAAATGTGGCTCCATTATTCAAAATGTGGCTCGTTTTGTGCTAATGGGTATGATAGCACCTTTATCTTGAAAGAACATTAATTTAGGAGCTGGGGGTTTCCCTTTTTCATTTCCATGGATATGTATAAAATAGAATGAACTGTTTTTATAACAACTTCTAATGCAGCCCTCTACATGTCTGCCTCTAGGTTTTACTGAATTTAGCAAGCTCTGTACCTGAAAAGCGTGTATAGGATTGCAGCCTGGGTTGTAGTTGCTTGTACTCTCATTTGGGTGTAAATCTTCTTGAATTTAGTGACATTTACTTCTAAATAAACATGCATAGGAATCTTCTGTTAATCTTGTCTCCAAAGCTTAAACAACTTCAGAGGAATTTAATAACTGTGATTAAGAAGGAAATATAGTAAAAATATCCACAAGAATATTTTATGTACAATAGTGCTTTAAGTATTCTGATTTTATTTTTATAATATATATTATACTTTGAAGACAATGTGGTCTGGCTTTTTGTTTCCGGAGATATTTTTACCCCTACACTATTAAGCACTCTTATAATGGCTTTCAGAGATCTTTCCCAGGATTTCTGTTGGCTAGAAATGATTTTTTTAATTTAAAAAAAAACACCCACAATTGTTTCTACAGGAAAGCAGAGACCCCAGGAAGCTGCACTGGTTGTTTGAACTGTTACTGGAGTCTCCATTGAATGGCGAAGGTGGATCGTTTGTTGATGCCTGGTAAAAACCCTTTATCAGTTTTTGAGCCAAAGTATGGGTGACAGTGAGAGTCAGGTATACAGAATGCTAATTTTCATTTTGTTACCTATAATAGCACCATAGAATAGTGAATTTGGAAGGAGCCTATAAAAGCATCAAGTCAAACCCCCATGCAGGAATATCAGGCAAAAATCAAAGAAAAACAAAACAAAAGACAAAAAACATGTGGCATTTTAAAGACTGTCATATTTTAATGTAAAGTTTTGTGGACACATCCAGTTCTTCAGACACATAGCAGCAGAATGAGGTGTGCAATATAATATGTGATGGGATATACATTTCATACTAGATATTTATTGGCTGTAGTATATAGAGTTGGGGGATGGATGGGAAGGGGGGGAGCAATTGCGGGGAGCGATTGCGGAGGGGTGGCGGCGGGGGCGGCGGGACGGGGGCGATTGCGGCGGCGGCGGGGGAAGAAGAGGAGGGAAGTTGATTAGTAGAAATGGTGGGAACATGAGGCCAGGGTCTATAAAGTTGTAAAGGATGATTTTATGGCTCTGGGGGCAGGCTCTGTTTATATTAAGTGTGGTATTATGGCCCTGAGATAAATTCCTCAAGAGACAGAAACCAGATCATATCAGAGAGGGTGAAGGTGTGTTGGAAAGGGGGGGGGGGGGAGAGAGAATGTGAGTTTTTAGCTTAGAGTCCATGAAAAAAATGGCAATGTAGAATTTTTACCTTAGAGTCCATGGAAAAAAGTGGTAATGTAGTAATATTACATTTGATAATGACTCAAGAAACCCTGACTTATGTTTAATCCCTTCTTGTGTGTGTCCATCATGCATATGAATCTTATTTCAGCTGTTTCCCTTTGTATTCTTGATCTGTAATGATTCTGTTCCAAAACGGTGACCACAAGTCTTTCAATGAGTGTCCCTCACCCTCTCTGATCTGATCTGGTTTCTCTCTCTTGAGGAATTTACCTCAGGGGCATAATACCACACTTTCCTCAGAGGGCTTGGTTTCCAGTTCCCTGATCATCCAGGGTAATTTATCATAAATGATCGTGTCATAGCTTGCTCATTTGACCGTTTAAGGAAAACACTGTTTAAATCCAGCTGTCTTAACCGGTTTATCAAACTGGCTTAATCTAATGCTGTGGCAGATATGGGTTTGGCATTACAGCTGTATTGCTTTAACCAACTTTCATAATACCCTCTCTTGTGCGATTGTATACAGGTTAATGATACAAAATTGATATTTATACTGCAACATGGTTTATGCTGCACAAATCCAATGAGGATTTTTTTTAAAAAAATCCCCTGTGCAGAAAATGATGTGTTTGGTCTCCATTTAATAAGACAAGGGCTGGATTCCTCTTGCTTGGAATAGCAAGTCACTGCTACAGTAGGCCCATTGAATCAATGTGGATTTGGTGACTCTTTTCCACCATAATGTTTCACTGATTTGAAGGGCTTCCTGTGCTAAGCAATAAGATTTCAGCCCGTGTCGTGTATGAGATCAGTTTTCATTGTGCATAATCTTTTAGGTGCACTTTCCTAATGGTATAACCACCAGCTCTAGACATGTTTTTCCCTTTCCTCTTTTCTTTCCCTTCCCTGCCCCGACAGTCGTCTGTACATACTGCAGGGAGGCCTTGCGCAGCAAGAGTGGCGTGTCCCAGAACTGCTGCACAGATTGCTGAAGTACCTGGAGCCTAAACTCACCCAAGTGTACAAAAACGTCAGAGAAAGAATAGGAAGGTTGGTAGTGTCCCTTTCTTAAATCCTTGCATTGTGTTTTTTTTAAGGACTGCAACTTGAAGAATAACAAACCTTGCTCAAGGGAAACACATGTCTGGTTAACTGAAAGGTAGGCTGTGGTGGTATGCACCGTCATAGACACGCCATTTCTTTTCTCACATTCAAGAGGAAATACATTTCCGACGTGGATTTTTCATCAAAAGCAGTCTCTCTTGAGAAATACGTATCCCGTATTTCTTTGTAACAAAACTGACATTTGATGTTAGTTTTGTCTCGAACAAGCCAGAGGACATTTCACTCCCATCTTGTTTGATCTTCATTGGTTCAGTACTTATTTCCGTGTTCAGTTCATGGTGCTGGCTCTTACCTTTAAGATCCAAACCCATTGGGGAGTGCATATTTAGTGATTTGTTTTTCATACATATCCTCACATACATCTCATTCAGTATCTGAGGTTCTATTCCAAGCAGGTTGGCATCAGCAGGGCCTCTTTGGTCGTGGCATCGTTACTGTAGACCAGGCCTGCACAAGACGTCGACCGCGGGCAACCAGTCACCTGCGGCGCCTTCAGGGGTCACTGGCCAGGTCCCTGTGTTGGGGGCAGGGGGGAATTCCCCCCCTCACTCGCCCTCTCCACCTGCTGGGCCTGTTTGGGTTTTCCGGCAGCACGCTGTGGCCACAACGATGGGCCCAGGCCAGCTTGCTGGGCCCGCTTGCCAGAGATACTGAACAGGTCCAGCAAGCCAGCCTGGGCCCGCCTCTGTGGCCACCGGCCACTGCTGGAGCCACTGCCGTGACCCCACTCCTGACTCCGCCACCTTTGCTGCTGCTGCCCTCCCGCCGCCATACCCCGCTGCCACCATCGCCGTCGCTCCAGCAGCCCCCGCCACCATTGTCCCTGCCCCCGCCATCTCCGCCCCCTCCACCATCGTCCCTGCCTCCTGCCGCCCCCACCGCCGCCCCCACCACCATCGCCCCTGCCGCCCCCCACAGTTGCCGTTGCCATCGCTCCCGCCCCTGCCCCACCGCCAACGACAACATCGCCGACCCGCTGCTGCTGTCAACCAAGGGGGGGCTACAGAAGCGGGTTGTTCAGAGTTGCACAGCCCTGCTGTAGAACATTTCCTTGGGTGGCTCATAAAGGTTTTGTCATTTTCCCTTTGAAGAGGATGAACCAACAGAAATTTTGAACTGCCGATGAACTGGATTTTCTCAACTTTTTTTGCCTCTCCTGTTTTATCTCTTCATAAAGTTAGCCACTTGGCAAAAATGTTGGTGGATAATACTTTATGATTCTTCTGAAAGTGATAGTTTTCAGGAAATGGTCACATTGTATTTTCTGGGCTTTGAGGACTGGAGAAAAGGAAGTTCACTATGAATATTGGTGGTTTATTTTAAACGATGCACTCTTAATAGGAAATATTTGCATTTTTGTTTTATGCAGTGTTTTGACATACATCTTTATGATCGACGTTTCCTTGCCAAATACTGCTCCAACAAAATCCCCCCGTGTCTATGAGTTCATGTCCCGAATACTTGAAAAACTCAAACCCCTCATGGAAGCAGATGAAGAAATTCAGAATCACGTGATGGAAGAGAATGGAGTTGGAGACGAAGATGAGCGGACACAAGGCATTAAACTCTTGAAAACAAGTAAGTGCACGTGCCAGGAGCTGTAGATGTCTTCTGAGGTAATTATTAGTTGAAATGATTTTGAATGGTCCACCTTCCCTGCCCCCCCCCGCCCCCCCTGTTGTAATCTGTTACACTTTGTGTTGACCTATTTCATTTGTCTTTCATTTACCTTCCAATAGTTCTGAAGTGGTTGATGGCAAGCACAGGGAGAGCCTTCTCCACGGCCGTTGCAGAACAGCTTCAGCTTTTACCACTGTTTTTCAAGGTACGACGTTTATCGCTTCAACTGTATTAGGGTTACAAGTCACTTTCTGAAAACGTTAAATCCACAGTGATTGACAAATTAAAACCACAGATCAAGCCCTCTTCTCTGTGAGGACTTTGTCTGGAGTCCTGAATGCAACTCCGCTTATGCTGGTCTGTCATGTTATTGGGTTGTGTCAACTAGGAAGAATTGGACTGTCAAACAAACTGTAGCTGCACGTGAAAATAGACAATGCTTCTTTTCTTCCATCCACTTTTCATTGTCAGTCCCTCTGACTTTGTAGGACTCAGTGTCCGTCCCATGCTGGGGTGGGAAAAATTATAGCTGTTGTGGGGGGAAAATCAGCGTATCTAAAACATAACCTTTCCTCCAAACTGGTAATTTTCTTCCTTTATATTTAAGCAATGTTGAACAGAAACTGGGTTGATTAGAAAGTTCTGTACCCATTTATCTCCAAGAAAACACTTTTCCGCCCCACCCCTGCTTTTTGTGATTTTTGGGAGTGGAACTGCTACGCAGGGGGTTGAATTTCTTAGAAATGCACTCTTACTTCTGTTGAAACTATGGCGCTTGCTTCCTGAACTCGCTGATGTTTTGTAATACTGTCACATAACCCAGTCTGATGGACGATTGAGGTCATACAGCTATTATCATTAAGAAATCTCTGATGTATTGGGACCGCTTAGAGCAGAAGGGAGATTGAAGGATACAGAACCATGCTGTTCTGAGTAGAAACAGTCATTTAAAAGTGTTCCAGTAAGAAGGCTACAGAGGGGAGCAACACTGAGCCTCCTCAAATGCTTCCTTTGTTACCAAAATGTTTTCCAGGTGAGATTAAGAGGAGCCCTGTTTTTAAATATATTTTAATTTTGACAACATTTTGGAAGTTACGTTTACATATTTTTCTTATTCAAGAAGTGCTTCTTCCATTGTGGTCACATGAAAATTTCAGCAGAAACAAAGAATGCCTACTGTGTCTTCCCAGGTTCTTCTGCTTTTGAATAGAACAGTTCAGGTTGCATCTACTATATCTAAGAGAGAATCGCTTTGTTATACTCTGATGCAGAACGTGCTCTCTCTGTGCCTTATGTAAAGGTTGAAGGATAGAATATTTTGGGTTGTTTACAGCAAAAGAGATCCATTATTTATAAGAAGAGCTTACTTCATATTAACCCAGTTTCTGTTTTGCTTGCCTGCGTTTTGAAGTTACTTCTTGGACCAAAACTTGCAGAATCCCACTGGGAATCAAAATAAAGCAGAACATCTGGATCCGAAGCCTGATGCGCTGTGGATAAATGCATTTCTGCCATACCTGCACGTCAATCCCTGCCAAAACGTTTGTCCTTAGTGCAGTTGCAGCATTCAGGCCTACAGTGTGGCCCTGCTTTTTGTGTTTTCCCCAAAGATCAAGAAATGTGCTGATCCCAACATGTACAAAAATTGATATGGGGGTGGGATGTCCCTTGAAGGGCAGAGGGCAGGTAGGGCACCAACCCGTATGCTCAATAGACTGAGTTGGAGGGCAGTCAGTGCAACTCCTAAGAGAGGATATTATGGTTTGTGGCATTTTAGTCCACTCTAATCCTTTAACAACATGAAGATTTCTGCGTTGTCTTCTGCAAGCCCTTATTCGCTAACTGTTCCTCTTCTCACTTCCACAGATTGCACCTGTAGAAAACGATAATGGTTACGATGAACTGAAGAGAGATGCTAAGATGTGCTTGTCTTTAATGTCTCAGGGATTACTGTATCCCGAACAAGTGCCTTTGGTACTTCAGGTGCTAAAACAAGTGTGTAATTCTCTTTAAATACTACAGATACGAACTTTATAGACACCATGCTGAGTTTGTGTTCTCTTGAGGACAGCACTTGACAACAAGTACAGTAATACCCTGGTTTATGAGCGTAATCCATTCTGGAAACATGCTTATAAACCAAAACATTCTTATATCAAAGCAAATTTCACCATAAGAAATAATGGAAACTCAGATGATTTATTCTGGGGTCCCATAGAGTCATAGACCACATACTGGACACACAAAAAGCAAAAGCAAAGCAAAGTGTTCTGCTTATATACCGCCCAATACCACTACAAGTAGTCTCTGGGCGGTTTACAATTTTTTAATTACAGTGTGCAGGCTACACATTGCCCAAAATGCCCAAACTCACAAAAGAAGTTGGCTAGAAGTCCACGTCCACACCATGGTTTACGTACCTGGCTATGGAATCTGCTCTGCTTGGGACTAACAACAGGATATTTCTCTGTGTTTTTAATGTGACAATAATAAAGTGCAATGTGTAGCTATAGTCACACTTGACTAGCTGCCCCATGACTAGAATTGGTTTGAAAAATAAGAAAGGATGTTGAAAACAAATTAAAGAAAAAAATGTAAAGAAAAATAAAACCCCTAATTTGCACTCCCCTTTGAAATGTTCCTGGCTGGTGAAAGGGAAACCACATTGCTTGTTGATCATGGCAAAATTTAGAAGAAATTTAGAAGAAATGGTTGCTTGTCTTGCAAAACGCTCTTAAACCAAGTTACTCGTAAACCAAGGTATTACACTACAGGCTGCATGAACACATGGGGAAAAACCTGAAATGATTTACAGATTAGCAAGATGCTTGTTGTTACAACAGCACTACCACATGATGTTTGCGATTGTGCTGGACAGCCAGTTGTCCAGAGCTAAGCCATTGTTTTGTCCTTGCTTATCCAGAACACCAAAGAGGCCATTTTTTGGGGGGGATGGGATATTTAAGTCCAGGATTCTTGCCCCAGATGTTGCCTAGAATCCCACAGGCTGACGTCTCGGGACTGAAAGATGAGGCCTCTCAGAACAACTTCAGAAAGGTTAATAAGAAATCCTCATTGGGACTTTTGAGGTGTCTTCCATGGAGAAAAGGGGTTAAGCGTATGGGACGGAGGTTGGAAGCACAGTTGCTGGCAAGCCCTCTGTTTGATAAACATGTCTTTAGTGAGAAACCATTTGCAATTCAGCCGTCTTTTAAAAAGTGAGAGGACCATATTGTTGATTTATGTAGACTGCAAAGTCGGCAGCTCGGCGGTTCGAATCCCGGGTGCCACGCAGCGGAGCGAGCTCCCGCTGATAACCCCATCTCCTGCCAACCTAGCAGTTTCGAAAGCATGTAAATGCAAGTAGATAGAGGTACCGCCGTAAAAAGCGAGAAGGTAAAACAGTGTTTCCTTGCAGCCATGCCGGCCACATGGCCATGGACTTGCACAGCACTGGCTCTTCCGGCTTGAATACGGAAGAGTCGGACACGACTAGCATGCATATGCGGGGGGAACCTTTACCTTTTTACCTTGTTTAAATGTTATGTTATCACATGTTGTAAACCGCCCAGAGTAGCCAATGGTCTAGATGGGCAGTATAAAAGTCAAATAAATAAATACATAAATAAATATACCGCCAGCCCTCAAAATATACCTGGTATTTTAATTTTTAATATTTTTCTTTCCTTTTTTGGACCTGTAACTTATATTGCCTGACAGCTTGCCACGAATGTCTATTAATATCTATTGTTGTTTTGCGTTCTGCTTTTCATTTTTTTAAATATACGGTGGTACCTCAACTTATGAATTTAATCCGTCCCGAAAGCATGTTCTTAAGTCAAACTACTCTTAAGTCAGGGTACCTATCTAAAAAATTGGAAAAAAAATAAGTTAAAAAATACAAAAATGAAAAAATAATTTGTACGTCGAGCAGACCATATCTAAAATTTGTAAGGCGACAGTTAAAACGCCAACAGTTTTCTGCTCTTAAGTCGAGCTGCTCTTAAGTCGGGGTACCACTGTATATTCTTAGTGTACTGTTGTAAACCACCCGGAGTTCTGCTGGAAGACGGCGGTAAATAAATAAATAAATTTTGTTATTATTTTCTACAACTTTTCTTGGTAGATAAATGCTGAAATGTAATTATGGAGTTGGGGTCTGCTTTTACCCAAAGTGGGATACAGCTGGGAAGTTCAGTTTGAGGCCTCTCTGGTCTTCAGTGAAGTCTCGTCTGTTTGTTTTCCTAATTGCTGCTCTTGTTTTCCTTCCCTTGGTCTCATTTTTTGCAGACAGCAAGGAGTAGCTCCTGGCATGCTAGGTACACAGTGCTAACCTACCTCCAGACCATGGTATTTTATAATCTTTTTATCTTCCTAAACAATAAAGAAGCAGTAGATGACATCAGATGGCTGGTTATAAAGCTTTTAGAAGATGAGCAGCTTGAGGTAAACAAATACTTGCGCTCGTGTTTCTTACCAATTTTAAAAATTTGTTCCGAAATAAAAGCTGAATTTGAGATTCGGACTCAAACCAGCCCAGATCTCAACACAACTTAAAATCCTATTGACCTTGAGAGAGATGTTAGGAGCATGGTTCTCAAAATATCCAGATGCCACTAAAATATTGTTTCAGTGTAGTGGAGTGGGTTAAAATGAATTACTAGGACTTCCTAGCTGAACAGGGACTAGGCAGGGGAGTGGAATTTAGCTGCTGGAGGGGCAGTCTATAAATCAAACAAACAAACTAGTTAAATCACGCCTTGAATATCCCACTTACTCTGAAAGCCCTAATACTATTGTTGTAAGGGGGCTGTGACTTGACGCTATGTAACTAGAATGGTTTCAGACAAATAGTCTTCACTTCTTGCTGTGCTGTTGTACAACCAGGAGCATTACCGAACCTAGTATACAGGGATAGCCCAAGACTGGTTAGGACAAAGGGCCAAACAGTACCTAAGAACATAAGAAGAGCCATGCTGGATCAGGCCAAAGGCCCATCTAGTCCAGCTTCCTGTATCTCACAGTGGCCCCGCCAGATGTGTCCGGGAGCGCACGAGACTAGATATCTGTTTCCCATTTGTCTGGCCTTTGAAGTACCCCGGTTTTAAGCCTGGAGATTACACATCTCCATCGTGATTTGTAACCTGTGATGGACTTTCCCTCCAGGAATCTGTCCAATCCCCTTTTGAAGCATCCAGGCCAGATGCCATCAACACCTCCTGTGGCAGGGAGTTCCACAGACTAACAACACGCTGGGTAAAAAAAAAAACTCTCCCAGTTCCATGTGCAAACGGGGAGTAGAGCAGAAGTTGAAGTTGAGTTCAGTACTGGTGACAAAGCTATGTTTCTCACATGGGAGGGCTGTGGAACAGGCTAGCTTCAGGGCCCAAGGCAGACAGCTGAGCCCAGAGAACCTCCCATCCACCACCCAGAGGAAGCTCTCTCACTCTGGAACTGTTATCATTCTTTCACCGTCATTGGTTAGGATGTTCATCCAGTAATCTAAAACAAGCCAATCGATCCTATTTGCTGTTCCCTCTTTTAAAGGAAATGCAAATTTGTAGATGAATTTGCAAATGAGCTGAGGAATAGTATGTTCTTGCAGAACAGAGGACAAATCAGCTGAACGCTTCCTTGTATGTGATCTCTTGAGGCCACGTTGCCATGGGAACCTCTTGTTTTCCAGTGGCTATAATCTTGCTTTTCTTACTTCTGGCCTGGCAGCCCCTGATTCTGAGCTTGCTTGCTTCGCCGGAGCTTCCTCCCTCGTTTCTTGCGTGTATTGAAGACAAGCAGCGTTTTCCCACAAGACGGAGGTTCCATTCGGCCTGGTGTGGCTGCACAGAGCAGGGAGCTGACGGATCTCCTTTCTGCCCCATTCCCAGTATTTTGCCCCATTAAGATTTGATCCTTTTGTGCCCAAATAGATTTGTTGCCCTCTCGTTCGGAAGCATCTCCTTCTCCCGGAAACGTCACCAGAGTGTTTCTTGTATTGTTGCCAAATTCGGATCGTTGCCTCTGCAATCCCTCCTCCACCCCCACTGCTTTCTTACTTTTCAAAGTTAATTTCAATCAGCAATTAATGTCTCTGAGTCATTGCTCTGTATGAGTCTCCTGGCCCTCCCTCTGTCATTATCTCAGACTTTGGTGCTTGGCTGGCCTTCCAACATTAGCTACACTCTGTTCCTTCACAATTTCAGCATTTGTTTAATCACCTCACTGACAGGCTGCTTTTCTTCTCTCCCTTTCTTTTTCTGTCTTTACCTCTCCAGATACAGATTTACCTTTTTATCTTTCGCTACACGCCATCCCTTCTCCTCCCTATTCAGCCCTTCTTACTTGTAAAGTTTCACAGATGTGGTTCAACTTCTCTCTTCCTTCAGCAAAAACTCTGGGCTATACCCTGATAGCTTTTATATGTCATACTACTCTAGAATGAAGTAGTCTGATCTAAACTACTTCAGTCTTATCTCAGATGGCCAACTAACAGCTTGCAGGTCACATCCGTCCACTACAGCAAACTCTTATCTTTATTTGATCCCCGATAAGCACAGCAGATACTGAACAAAAGCCAATAAACTGTTATCCACATCTTTATTTTCTTTATTAAGGTGGTGCCTTGTATAAAGGAATTAATTTGTTCCAAATGAAATTATGTTAAGCAAATTTTCCTTTACACAAATTCCCATAGGAATGCATTGAAAATGGAGTGATCCCATTTTTATGTTGTACGGATTCTCCCCATAGGCAATTATGTTAAGCAAGTTTTCCCTATCTCCGGAATTTTTTATGTTGTACAGAACATATTTTATATTATACAAGCTGTTTGTTATACAAGGGTCCACTGTATATGTCCTACTTTCCCACTAAAACTGCTCTTCAAGTTGAATTTTCCTCATAGGGATAGGGAGCACAATGTTACGAAATGGTAAGAAAAAGGAATGTTCTATATTTTAATGATCACACCCCTTTTCTGGATGTTTTCTGTGGTCCCTCTGATTGCTTAATGATGGTCGCCTAGGTACGTGTCACAAAATACACAGCTGTTCCCTTGTACATTGTGTAAAGAACAGAATGGTCTGGAAACTACCCATTCCTGAGTTAGAAGAGGCAATGCAAGGTGCCAAAAGTCACAGAGGCAGATTCGCGTCATTCAGCTTCCAGTCCGAGTCTATTTTTTTCAATGTTCCAGATGCAAAGTAGCTTTTGCAATTAGCATTTTCAGATGTTTTCTTCTCCGTAGACATGTGGTAGCCTCTCCTTGTGCCTGCGAACTAAGAGAACAACTAAGTCCAATAAATCATTTGAAAATTCAGCCAGTCTTAATTGGTTCAAAAGGGCCCAAGCGATGCTTTTGTCTCTTCAGAGCGGATGTTCCCCCTAGGTCAGCATCTGAGGTTAAACAACAAAGAAAAGCCATTTGGAGAACTCCCTGCCAATTAATGATCTAAAACTTGTTAAAACTTGCGGCATCCAAGGATGCAAAAAGATCTATTCAGTCACTGCCCTTCTTACTTGTAAAGTTTCACAGATGTAGTTCAATCTTCTCTCTTCCCTTAACAAAAGCTCTGGGCTATACTCTGATAGCTTTTATATGTCGTACTAGTAGAGTGGTCTGATCTAAATTACCGCAATCTTATCTCCATTGGCCAACCATGCTTTTTCGGTTGTGGCCCCTTCCCTCTGGAACAAGCTTCTTACAGTGGCACTTAGTGGTGCCATCACTATGAGTTTTTTGGAAATTATTTTTTAAAAATAATAATTATATAAAGCAGTTTATTAATAATGCCTTTAGTCATTGACCTGAGTTCCACAGACTAACATTTTCTTTTGTCTGTTCTCACTCTCCCAACCCTCAATTTGAGTAGATGTCCCCTAGTTCTGGTATTTTGTGAGAGGGAGAAGAGTATTGTCCCTCTATGCACTTTACTCATGCCCTGCATTATTTTGTATATCTCAATCATATTTTCCCCTGTGCCTTTTTTCAAGACTAAAGAGCCCCAAATGCTGTAGACTTTCTTCATAAGGGAGGTCCCCCAGCCCAGTAATCATTTTAGTCATTCTCTTCTGCACCTTTTCCACTTCCACTATGTCTTTTTTGAGATGCGGTGAATTAATAAATGAAAACACACAAGCCTGTTTGAAAGCAGATCATTGCCAACCTGTTGGCTGTTGCCTCTCTCCAACACCTGCCAATTATCTGCCTTGAAAATTATGGCAAATTCTGTCTTTGAATTGAAGGGCCAGACCTCTTATTGGCGTAGTTTGGCATAAGCTGTCCACTATGTGCTTGGACAAGCTTGATTTTCACCATTGGCTGCATACTTGATTGTATGACACGTAGTTATCAAAAGGAATTTGCCCTTAATATGCACAGTATTTCACCATAGGATTTTGGCCCATGGTTTTAAACTCCACAGGCCAAAAATGTGTAATGTAATACATTAAATTAAATGTAATAAATTAAAATGCCTGTAATAACTTAGCACATAGCATTGTCCAATCTGAATGGAAGGAGATTGTCAGGCCTGTCCATATTCTCTTAAAAGCTAAGTTACTAAGACAGGCATGTCCAAACTTCTCCCCCCCCCCCCAGATGTTTTGGAACACAACTCCTACGGTCCTTTGTCATTGGAAATACAGGCTTGGAATTCTGGGAGTTGTGGTCCAAAACATCAGGAGGGCCGAAGTTTGGACATGCCTGTACTAAGATGAAAAGCTAGTGTACTCCGCTTAGAAGAGGACTATGAAAGAATTAACCAGGGAGTGGCTTTCATTTAGATTCTATATTTCTTGTTGTTATCCATTTCAGTTAGCACCACCAACATGCCAAATTCTTGAGCTCGTGCCATGCATCAGTTTCAGACTGATGTAAATGCTGGCTTGCAGGTACTTGTTGGTGCCAGTGACCCTCTTGTTTGACTGCAGGTGAGAGAGATGGCTGCCACCACCCTGAGTGGCCTGCTCCAGTGCCATTTCCTGGCGATTGATGAGCCGATGCAGACTCACTTTGAAGAGCTGTGCAAGAGGAGGCTTCCCAAGAAGAGGAAGCGAGACCTCAGCAGCACAGTCGTGGACACCATCCCCCCTGCAGGTAAGGGCGCAGTGGCTTAAGACAGAGGTGTGTGTGTGTGTGTGTGTGTGTGTGTGTGTGTGTGTGTGTGTGTGTGTGTGTGTGTGTGTGTGTGAAGCCCCCCCCCCCCCTCCTACAAGGCTCTGTACCTGGATAATGAGCATCCAGATTGGGGCTGGCCTGTCCTCTACCCTCTCAAAGACATGACAACCTGCCCTATCTGTTACATTATCCCTGCTTTCCTGGATCACTGTTAAAACAACAACTGTTAAAGTTTATAACCCTTTTACGCAGATAGGGATTTGTTAGGTTCAAGGAAATATATAAACCACTAGCAGAGATTAGCAGCGTTGTGGAAGAATAAATGCACTTAGTGATTGTGGAGCTAGCAGACAAACGAATAAGGCAATAGAGCTTAGTACAAAACTTTTATTACATATGTACACATGACAAAGAGTAATATACAAAGCACATCATATAGAGAAGATACAACAGAGCATGGGGAAAGTTGCCTCTCACCTTAGGCAGCCCCACTTTTTACATTGGTTTGTATGATTCCTTTATACACAAAGCAATATGGTGTAAGCCAATCACACACACTACATGGGATGAGGTGATTTAGCTGTACCACCTGTGCTTAATCATCCTGATCTTCCAGTACTGATGATTCTTTACGCCTGTGACCTAGACCTAATTCACATTCTTGTCTAGCTCATGACATAGCATTTTACACAGGATCCATTTTGTAATCTGTTACATATATATCCTTGACAACAACAAAGCATGCACTTCCCCGTGAATGCAGGGAGGAGAGGGCTGAAATGGCTGTGACGTGGAGATGGGTACGGGGCTCCTTGTTGTGTGGCAGGAATCATCTTTCCGCGGTCCTATGAACACTGAATTCTGATAGCATTATAATGGCCATGATTCTGTTTGTAGTTACACTTGTGAATGCAGTCAACATAACTTCCAGGAGCTTCTTACTGGCACCAAGAAGACACTCTTTGGGATTTAGGGTGTGTGCCTACCCACTGGACCACCACATGCCCATATAACAAGTCAGAGATTCGTGAATGCGCAGGAACCAGCTGCTGAAGTTTCTGCCTGTTCTTTAGGCGTTAACTACTAAAGATGGGCACCGACCAGTTAGTCATAAAGGGAGCAGCACCAGGGCTGCTGCTCCCCCTCCTGACTCTTCAGGTGATCTAGCCACTCAGTCTGCTAACTTCTGGCAGCTCCTCAGCTGATCTTCCTCTCCCAGTTAGCGCACAGACATCTCTGAGCTCTGTGGGAGATCAACCAAGAGGGTGGGGCAGAGAAGCCTGGGCTATTGCTGCGGGTGGAAGATCAGTTTGTTTGTTTGTTTTGTTTGTTTGTTAACCGCCCAACTTTCCCTTGGGAACTCTGGGTGCCGTAGAACAAATTACAACATAAACAAATCTGTCCAAAGACAACAAACCTCCACAATAAACATCACAAAAAATAAAATTAATAACAGACAACAACAGCTAGAAACTAGCAGACTCAGCTAGGTGAGTGGTTATTTGAGCCAGAGGAGGCAGGGGTGAAGAACAGCAGCACCTGTGCTGCTGCCTTTACGAACTGGTTCGTGCCCATCTCTAGCAACTACACAATAGGATTCTGGCCAGTATTTCTGCAAAGTTCAGTAAACTAAGCTGAGTGAGTTGAAAAATGAAGACTGTTCCAGCATGCAAAAAGCCTGTTTATATCTCTGTGAAATAGCTGGGGTACAGGCTTCAGTAATTAAAGGGGGGGATGTTGAATTTTTCTGAATGACTGAGCTGTCATTCATTTTCTTCTTTCATGCTGGCAGCTAACCCTGTTGTATTAGTTTGGACTTTGAATGCACTACTACCCGTCTTTGTGGATAATTTATCTCAGCGTCCTTCTGCACAGGAGGAATATCACTTGGGAATGAATTTTGGAGTACAACTCCCAGAAAATACAAAAACCAACTTTTCCAACCTCAACAAATAATGGCTGGTTTGTTTTTGCTGCAGACTTGGTTCAGCGCCATGCTGGTGTGTTGGGACTCAGTGCATGCATTTTGTCAAGTCCTTATGATGTACCCACCTGGATGCCTCAGCTTTTGATGGATCTTAGTGCACATCTGAATGATCCTCAGCCCATTGAGGTCAGTATAATCTCTGGTGACACAGCTGGGGAAGTGTGGTTTCTGTCAGCCCTCATAATTATGATTACAGGTGATGGGAACTGTAGTTTAGCAAGATCTGGGGACTATGGGTTTCTCATTCTCAATATAAAGTGTCCTTAGGAGAAAGGTTCATAAGCACATGCCATCTGATGGTACCTCATTGGGTTTTGACTGAAGGATGGCTTTTTCCGTGTTTTATGGCCTGCCATTCATAGAGTTGTGCTGGGATTATTTTTAGGGCCATACTGGGTAGGTATTGTAGTCTGAGAAACATGAGTTTGGAGTCTCTATCTTGTGGGTTTGAGCACATGTGATTGGATCTAAAGGCACGGCTGTAGGCTGTAGATATTGTTGTGCCCTACGGATGGAAACTAGATACATGCTAGTACAGATATCTGGTTTACCAGAAAGAGACCCACAACTCAAGAATGAAGCCTTCTGGAACAGCCAGGGTTTTTTGTTAAGAAGATGCTAACACACAGCTAAATCACAAAGGAGAACGGACAAAATAGCAGGACTTCCTGCACTAGTCATGAAAATGTTTCTGCCAATATATTTTCACAGTTGCCTTAGGTACACTGCCTACATCTGTATCTTTTTTTTTGCCACCCAGTTGACAGTCAAGAAAACCTTGTCCAATTTCCGGAGAACCCACCACGATAACTGGCAGGAACATAAGCAACAATTCACCGATGACCAGCTGGTTGTCCTTACCGACCTCTTGGTATCCCCATGCTATTATGCATAAAGCGGTGAGATTATCTTGTGAATTTGTAGTCTGTTGCAAATAAGGCTTCCTTGTTATGCCTTTCTAAATATCTATCTGGTCAAAGCAGGAATGCAGCTATTTAACAGTGCCTGTTAATTTTCACTTCTTTTTCTTACTGTTTGTCCCACTTGGTGGTGGGGGTCTGCTAACCTGTTGATTTTCACATATGCTAAAATTAAATAAGAAAGTGTGTGATCTCTTATTTCTCTCCTACTGGAATTTCTTTAAAAATCTATGGGATAAGTTTTGTTGGTCTGTTGCGGCAACCTGAACCATGTGATTTTTTGGGATCTTGAAAACTAGCAACATTTGTGCAGAGGACTACGGTTTCATGGATTTTAGGCCTCTGCAATCTTTAAGGTGCTACCTGTTGGGCTTACAGTATATATTTATTTGTTTTGTTTATTGGATTTCTATACCAACCATCTAGCTACAAGGCTACTATGACTGCCAAGTTTTCTGCTTCATACTGTTTCTAAATGTCATTTTAAAAAATGTTCATACCGTATTTTTCCATCTATAAGACGGCTCTTTAATTTGTAGATTGGGGTTCTGTACATTAGTAGTTCCAGTTTTTTCTTGATGACCGATCTCTGGTAATACGTCTTGAGGATGCCAGGTCCACCCTATGTGGCTTCTGTAATGGTGTCTCAAAGGGGTTGACTATCTCTACAATGTTCTTTAACATCTACACAAAGCTGCTGGGCGAAGTCATACAGAAATTTAGAGTTTGCTGTCACCAGTACGCTGATGAAATGCATCTTTGTCTCTCCTTTCCTTCATCTTGTAGGCGATGCTGTACAGGTATTTTGAATGCTGCTAATATTTGATAATAGCTTGGGCGAAGGCCATTAAATTAAAGCTGAATCCAGATAAGACAGAGCTCCTACTTTTAGGATTATTGGACCAGTTAGAGCAGCCATGTCCAAAGCCCGACCTGCAGGCTGGATCTGGCCCATCAGGACATTTTGATTAGCCCACCCCTCCCTCCCCTTACCAGCCTGCAGGAGCCCCACCCCTGCAGACGGCTGCCAGCCACACACTTGTTTACTCAGTACTTGCCTCAGCCCAGCCATGGTGCCCCTTTCTGGCCCAGCAGGTGCACCAGCCTCATGGCCCTGGGGAAGGCCCACGGCTGGCTGGAGTGCAAGCAGGCAGGCATCTTCCTTCCCTGATAGGGCTCCTCCTCTGGGCCCGGCAGAGGAGCAGAGTGAGCAGGCAACTGACTGGCTGGCTGAGGAGGGTACCTGAGGTGGCCCGAGGGAGAGAGGTGCGGAGGCAGAAGGACGGCTTTTCCTCCCAGCGGTGCCTTGGCTCACCTCCGCCTCCTGGACACCCTGAGTTAGAGGGACATTTACCTGGCCTTAGTGAGATTACATTCCCCCGGAAGGTCTGGTGCTTAGGAGTTCTCTTGAACTCATCACTCTCTATGGAGGCTCAAGTATCTGCCAAGATACTTGCCTAGTCGTGTCACTACTTGGATAAGGAATGCTTTTAGCAAAAGTGGTTCACACACTGGTAACTTCAAAACTAGGTTACTTACTGCAATGCTCTCTATGTAGGGCTGTCCCTGAAAACAGTACGGAAACTTCAGCAGGTCCAAAATGCGGCAGCCAGACTGATTACTGAAACTAGTAAATTTGACCATATATTTTGCTGTTGCATGCCTTCATTGGTTCCCTGTCAGTTTCTGTGTTCAATTCAAGATGCTGGTTGTGACCTATAAAACCTTCAACATTTTGGACCACTTGATAGAATGTCTCCCAGAAATCAGAAGTCTGTCCCACCCTGGTCTTCTCAATCCATTCTGTTAAAAATTGCTACATAGACGGAGACCTAAACGGGGAATATAAGAAATCATTTCCTTTTGATTGTGGCTCCTAGTATCTGGAATAAGATACCAACAGAAAATTACCAGGTTCCTCCCCCCCCCCCACCGCCCCTTATATTTAGAAGGATGGTAAGGACTAAATTATTTAAAGCAGTCTCTAAGGATGGGCAAAACCAAGCCTAATAGAAGCTAAATAAGCAGAGGGATGGGACTTCTCACTGTGTTTGTATTTTGAGTTGGGAAACAAATATTTAAGTGTATTACAACATAGCTTGATATAGTGCTTGATTGTAACATTAATTTTAAAAAAAGCAATGGACAGCACTATGATTTAATTAATGTTTCTGGTTCATGTTTGACTGCCTGTTGCCCTCTGCCTGCTTTTGTATCTTCTTACGTCAATGGCATGTGAGAAGGAAAACAACAACCATGTTTTGCTTTGTTCTAAAGGAAAATCTTAATCTTGAAGCCTGCGAGGAATGTAATTCTCCTTATAAATGAGGTGTGCCTTGTGTAAAACACCACACAGCACAGTGCAACAAAAAGTCTTTTTTAGTTTGGAAGCTGGTTTCCTTAACTTCCCCTGAAATATTTTGGCAGTAAAAGCACAGGACCAATCCCTACCTTCCTTAGTAGTTTCCAAGGACAAATGAACTTTGAGTACAGTCACACCCCCCCCGCCATTTCGCTGTTCAGGTACTGCGGTCCCACTATATTGTGGGATCGCAGTACCTGCAATGGCATGGGGGGGGGGTTCTAAAGGGGGGGGGAAGCCTGCGAGGAATGCGCGCGGGGGGTGGGTGGCAGGGAGCGATTGCATCGCTCCCTGCTGATTCCCTAGACCCGGCCGGGAGCCCCCCCCGCCCCCTCCGGGAGGCCTCGGAGCTGCGTGGGGGGGAGCGATCACATCGCTCCCCGCCACCCCTCTGATCTCCACCACCCCCACCCGCCCCGTTTCTGCATATCACGGAGTTTTATGTATCGCAGGTTGGGTGGGTCCCTAACCCCCACGATAGGCAGGGGGTTACTGTACTCTAGAAGTGGTACAGTATAATGAATGCAAACATACAAGACCGGACTTGTTTCCTCGTCCAGGAGGAGGAGGAGGAGGAGGAGGCAGGAATGCAAAGTGCTTTCTGCTAGTGGCAAAGATAGGCAGTGATCAAGGACTGTGGAGGATGCTCAAAGCTGGAGAACGGTTGAATGACTGGCTCTCTCTTGGACTCCAGCAAAAGTCCAGTGAGTGGAGAACTCATGCTTGTCATCACAGTCTCCTTCCACAAGGGTTTCTCCTTGTCCAGAACAGAGAACAATGAGCTGGCTAGAATTCCTTCCCTTGTCATCTGTGGTGTGGCAAGTTGAGTCATCCTCAGCAGCTGAGAACAGGTATGGTAGTGGGAGCCAAGATACCTCTCCTTCCATCGTTAGGACAGACAAATGACTCTATGCACTTGCTAATAGGAGGTTTGCTTCTGTCTTGTTGATTTTTTTCCTCTCCATTCCCTCTCTTACAGGTTCTCCAGAAAAAGAGGCCCTGCTACCGTTCCTGCAAAAATAAAGGCAACTTCAAATTAATTTCTGTGTATAGAGCCCTTTTGGATTTGATAATTCTGAGGCTTACAGCTGGAATGCTTTTCAAAAGTGTGTATGTTAAACATTTGTGCGGATGGTTCTGATGATCTATACTCTGCTGGAGAGATTACGTGTAGCAGTATGGCAAATCACTCTGTTTGAAGGACCCAATCATGGTATTTTTTTTTAAAAAGCCTTGCATTAACATTTAAATGCTACACTACTTTCCTTGTCTTCTGCAGTGTCCAATACAGTGGATTTTCTCTTCATTTTAATGCATTTCACGTGGTCATTCATTACATAACGGACTTTCGAACATGAACCATGATTCTTCATCTGCATCCATCTAAAGATATGGACATTCATGAATTGTTTCTAAAAATAGGCCAGAAATGGCTTTCATATTTTGTTACTTTTTCTAAAATAAAGATTTCCACCTCATTTCCACCTCTCATGTAGTACCAGACTATGCAGAACTTAAAGATTTTTTAACGTCTTACTTTCTGAGCAAAATTCTTTACTCCCTGTTGTCAACAGAGGTTGGAACAGAGAGATACACATTCTGTGGCCGGATTTTTCAACAGGACCTCAATTTCCCCCTCTCTTTGGAGACAACAGTCTCATTTATTTTCCCACTTCAGTGGCACCTATGGAAAATAAGGTCTGTCACCTGTTTTATTTCAGATAATGAAGAGCATGTATATATGTTAATAATGAGTAGCTGAAGTCTTTTAAAACAAAAGGCTCCCTGTTTGCTAGCCTCATATCTTGCCATTTACTCAACCTGTCCACGATGAAAGAAATATTTAACTTATCTTTCAAAAATAGGAGTACTGTATTCCCTTCCCCTACTTTTTTTTTTGGTCTGCAACTATGATGGTTATCAGCTGGTTAATTCACAACATGGTTCAATATATGTTACATAGATGTAAAAGACTTGTAAAAATTGTAGAGGTACTACACTGGCAAAGCATTGTACAGTTTGCAATAAAACCCAAACAAATCCAACAGCAACCCCATATAAATCCATTTGTGAGATTACCTTGTAAAGAATCACATGTTTTTGGTGTTAATATAGTGCTTTCAGCTTTTGTATCCGATTCAGATGCCAATTTATTTTGATTTTAATATGCCTCATTCCCATGAATGAGATAATTTACCTTATGAGGTAACTATAATTTTGAGCTTGATTTTCATTTATCTTATTGAGCAAATTGGTTTTTGTCTTGTTTTTAAACTGCATTATTCTTCCATTTCCCTTTTGGTGTGTGATAAATTATAGAGTGCAAGAATATCTCCCATGCTGGACAAAATTTTGAGAACCGAGTGTTCTTTCTGTACAGCTTGTACTTTTTCTTTGTAAAAGCAGGAATATAACATATTTTTCAGTCATTTGCCTGCTGGGAAACCATACCACGTTTCTTAAGAACAGCAGTGTAACTAGTACAGTATCTTTTGAGCTGACACACAGAAATTACTAATGTATAGCATAGTGTCGAAATGCTGCTGCCTCTTCTTTTTAGTTGTGTACTTAGTTTAAAGCTGAATAAACAAATTGTTTGTAAGATCTGCGTGTGTGGAAGATGTCTTATGTTTCATACTAGGTATTTTTGGAAGAAAGAGTCAGTAAAGGAATAACGTGAACTAAATGTATGGGTGATATTTAGCGCTGGAGTGGATTAGAATACAGTAATCCCCCGCTTATCGCGGAGGTTAGGGATTTGACCCACGATAAAGGAAAATCCATGATATATGGATGCTAGGTTGGGTTGGGACTGGGGTGGTGGTGTCTGGGGCCTCCTACACTTACCGTAGGCCTGGCGCTGCCCCAAATGGGCCTCTGACGGGCTTCCCAGGCCTGTTGGAGGCCCCAGAAGTGGTTTTGGACAATCCAGAAGGCACTTCCCAGAAGCAATTTCTGGGGCCTCCGACAGGCCTGGGAAGCCCGTCGGAGACCCGCTCGGGGCATGGGACCGCAGCATATGAACCACAAAATGTTTGGGGATGACTATAGTGCAAAGCAGAAATTTGTGGAAGCAAGAAGGGAGGTCTTTATCCAACAATTAAAGAGGAGGATTTTCCACAATAAGCAATGTGGGACAGATAATTTGCAAATTGAAAGCATTTCTCGCTCACAAATTTTGTACAAAAACGAATGAATATCGGTTGCAAGTATCATAACTAGACAGTCCTGGCAGCAGTTCATATTTTTAAGTGAGAGATAATATTGATTTGTAAGTGAAAAAGAACAAAAACTATATATAATTTCACAATCATTCATCAAGAGGTATGTATTTTTTTTTTACCAACAATACATTTTACAACATTTGCTTTAATATTTAGCCCCACAGCATACAACATACACACACACATACCCCGATTCCATCATGACCAGAACCAAAGGAGCTACAAACTGTTGCTGTGGGTGCATGGGGGAAGATAATTTCTATTTGGAGGAAGGTGGTGCTGCACATGCATGCATGCACCTTGGAGATAACCTTGGTTGTTGATATTTCTAGTTTTATTTATGTTCTGTTTCAAGTATAGTTTTTATTAACTCTTCAAATAATTAAATTCACCTCACTGTGCAGAATACTTCAAAAGCTGAACGAAAATTGTTCCTTAGTCTTCAGCTACTTGAAGTTGAAGGATAAGAAACAATTTTAGTTTGGGTTTTGATCTATTCTGCACTAAATATGCTAAAAACTAATAGATTCTGCTTCTTCTATCTGTTTATAATTTTGACTTTATTGTCATAACACACAGGTAGATTGCAGTGCATACTCTCTTCTTGAGGTGGAGAAAGTGGGATCTGAGGGTGAAAGAGGAGAGTGAAAAAATGGGCTGAAGCTCAAAAAACTAAGATCATGGCCACTGGTCCCATCACCTGGCAAATAGAAGGGGAAGAAATGGAGGCAATGACAGAGTTTATTTTCTTGGGCTCCCTGATCACTGCAGATGGCGACTGCAGCAATGAAATTAAAAAACGCCTGCTTCTTGGGAGGAAAGTGATGGCAAACCTAGGCAGCATCTTAAAGAGCAGAGACATCACTTTGCTAACTAAGGTCAGGATAGTCAAAGCTATGTTTTTTCCAGTAGTGATGTATGGAAGTGCGAGCTGGACTATAAAGAAAGCTGATCACTGCAAAATCTATGTTTTTGAGCTGTGGTGCTAGAGAGAGTCCCCTGGACTGCAGGGAGATCAAACCTAACCATCCTGAAAGAAATCAACCCCAAATGTTCACTGGAAGGACAGATTTTGAAGCTGAGGCTCCAGTACTTTGGCCACCTCATGAGGAGAGAGGAGTCCTTGGAAAAGTCCCTGATGTTGTGAAAGATTGAAGGAAAAAAGGAAAAGGGGACGACAGAGAATGAGATGGTTGGATGGTGTCATCGATACAACTAACAGGAACTTGACCAGTCTCCAGGAGAGAGAAGAAAATTTGTTTTTAGCATATTTAGTTATTCTCTGAGTCTTAACAATGGTGAGTCAGATAGACAGCTATATAACACTAGCATTTGCAATTACAATATTTAAGCCCCTGAAGCATGGTGGTTCATGGGCTGGGCTGGGAGCACTCCACTCCTAAATGTGGGTAAGGATGCTTACACAGCCCTGATTACAAGCAGTCACTGAAGAGAGGGAAGCATGTTGGTACACCTAGAGATTGTGGGCTGGCATGCACTGACAATATAGAATGCAAAAAATTATCCTAGGAGAGGAGCGATGAGATACAAGAGGTAATGCAGTGAAATGCTGGAATTAGAATACTGCATAGTATTTTGAAAATCCCACTTTAGGCATTGTTCTGAAGTCATTCATCCTGATTGGCGTAGAAAAGTTTCCACTTCAGAAATTACTGGGGTGGGGTGGGGACTGTCGCTGTCAGGAACTATCCAGGAATGGGCTGATCTCTTTCTTAGCCCCAGTCGTGGCAGGAGGCGTGAACCTAGAAGAGTTTAACAGGCACACTACACAAGCTCCTCCCATTTTTCTTCTCCAACTTTTGTCTCAAACAAGTCTCACGTCTTGCTTTTTTGGCTTTTAGGCCTTTGGTCTCCCTCTTCTTCCTTCTAGCCATTTTGGATGCTTTTTTCTCTCAAGCTTCTAGTTTTCTCATTTTCTGATTTAAACAAAAGACTTTCTTTGATATAGTGATGTATGGAAGTGAGAGCTGGACCATAAAGAAGGCTGGTCACTGTAGAATTTACACCTTTGAGCTGTAGTGCTGGGGGAGGCTCCTGAGAGTCCCCTGGAGTGCAAGGAGATCAAACCTATCTGTTCTGGAAGAAATCAACCCTGAATGTTCATTGGAAGGACAGATTTTGAAGTTGAAGCTCCAATACCTTGGCCACCTCATGAGGAGAAAGGACTCCTTGGAAAAAAGTCCCTGATGTTGGGAAAGATTGAAGGCAAAAGAAGGGGACGGCAGAAAATGAGATGGTTGGATGGTGTCATCGATACAACTAGCACGAATGTGACCAGTCTCCAGGAGATAGTGGAAGACAGGAGAGCCTTGCGTGATCTGATCCATGGAGTCACGAGGAGTCAGACACGACTTAACTGAACACCAACAACTTTTCATGGTATCTCTTTCAGCCTTTCTTGCTGTTATTTTCTTCCTTTCTGTCTCAGTAGGTAAGTCTGGCAAGGCCTCCTTAAAATCCTTTATCACAAAGCATGCCCATTTGGCACCTCATCCGAACACGGTCGGATGAAGGCAAGCAGCTGCTTCTTTCCATGGGACACCAGGTTGCCCCTCCAATGTTGCCTCCTGACCTTTTGTGTGGTTTAAAGATGTCCACTGTCGGTGTGGGTCCATACAGATGAAAAACCTGACGTAACCCCAAATCTCTTCTGCACTAGCATTGAGGAAGGGCCTGAGGCCACATCTTGTGTCTCATGCAGAGCTCTGAACCTCTTCGGTGCTAGCCATGAGGAAGGGCTTGAAGCCAACTCAGAGGAGGTGGGTCAGCAGCAGTACAAAGCAGGTTTGTGAGGCAGCTATTTCCCACCAAAATCCAGGGTGCCAAGCATTTGAAGACAAAGGCTGCCATTCCCAGAAGCTCCTTCACCAAAAAGCTCCAGAGAGCACCTCCACAGCTCATGAAATTGCCTGAAGGTTGGCCAAACTGGACAAGTATAGTATTGAGGAAAGAAGATTGAGGGGAGATAGGATAGCACTCTTCCGATACTTGAAAGGGTGTCATACAGCAGAGGGACAGGATCTGTTCTCCCTAATCACCAGAGTGCAGGACATGCAACAATGGGCTCAAGTTTCAGGATGCCAGATTTTGGCTGAATATCAGGGAAAATGTTAGAGCAGTACAACAGTAGAACCAATTACCTTGAGAAGTGATGAGTGCTCCGACACTGCAAGCATTCAAGATAAATTCAGACAACCACTTGGCAGATTTCCTTTGATTTGTATTCTTGCATCGAGAAGGGGGGTTGGACTCCATGGCCGTGTAGGCCCCTTCCAATTTCATTATTGTATGATCAACATAACAATAGCCATTTTGTGGTGCCTCTTCATGGAAGCCATTTTGAACTGCCTTATTTCCAGTTGTGTGTGGCTCCAGCAATGTTTCAGATGTTCCTCTTTAATTATGATTCTTTCATTAACAAGATTAAAGCTGCAGTTCTGGGGAAGATTCAGGGCAAGTTTCAACTGTCAACTTCTTCCTAAGAAATCTCAATGTTGTATATGACCTCTTGAAGTCACTCTGCAACAACAGATTTGAAAAAAAAGGAAGCATGCCAGTCTTCTGCCTACTTCTACATGAGCACCTTCTCCTTTCCCACCTTCCTTTCTGGATAAGGTGGAACATGCTTCTCTGTCACCTCATTATGGACAGAGGTACTGTGTCACAAGATACTGTCATGGTTCATTCCTCTGCTCAATCCAAATGGTCAGAGGGGAGTCCAGAGGAATGACCAGATTCTGCTCACCACGAAGAACCTGGCAGAGATCACTTACTCAACTCTGTTGATGCTCTATCGCCATTATTCAAGGTACTAGCTACATTGGAGTTGCAGTACTCTAAAGCGGTGGTCCCCAACCCCCGGTCCGCGGACCGGTGCCGGTCCGTGGACCGGTCGGCACCGGGCCGCCTGGGGAGGCCGGGGAGGCTCCTCCCCTTTTCCTCCGCCGCCCTCCTCCTCCTCCTCTTCTCTCCCGCGGGTGGCCGGTGGAGGAGGAAGGCTGGAGGAGCGCAGGAGGAGCCGCCGCCTTTACCTTTGCCTTTGCCTCCCTCCTCACCTCCCATCCTGGCCCCGGCGCCCCGCGCGCGGCACCCGCCTGGCCACACCGGGAAGCGCCCTCGCGGCACCGACGAGCCGCCGCCGCCGCCTCCTGCTCCTGCTCCGGTTCCTCCTCCGCCTCCTCCTCCTCCTCCTCCCGCCGCCGCCGCCGAAGGAGCAGCAGCAGCAGCAGCGAGGGCAATTGCGGAGGGGTGGCGGCGGCAGCGGCGGGAACGGGGCGATTGCGGGGGGGTGGCTGCTGCTGCTCCTCCGGCGGTGGCGGCGGGAGGAGGAGGAGGAGGAGGAACCAGAGCAGGAGCAGGAGGAGGCGGCGGCGGCTCGTCGGTGCCGCGAGCGCGCTTCCCGGCGCGGCTGGGCGGGTGCCGCGCGCGGGGCACCGGGGCCAGGAGCCACGCGCGGGTCTTGCTGCTGGCGCCCCGCTTGCTTTCCCCGGCGGAGGAGGAGGCCCACGGCGGCGGCGGCAGCAGGAGCAAGCGGGGCGCCAGCAGCGAGACCCGCACGCGGCTCCCGGCCCCGGCGTCGGAGGAGGAGGCGGGGGCCCGCCTGCCTAGGAGCCCCGGGTTCCCCCCCACTCCGCCCGTGTGTGGGGGGGAGTGGCACGCCCGCCGCCCCAGGCCGGTGAGTGCCGCCGCCGCCGCTCTCGTGCCTCCCCCTCCTCCTTCCCTCCCATCCTTTGCTTTCACCCCCCCCTTTTGCCTCCCCGCCGGACCCCCCTTTCGCATTCTTCCCCCCCCTCCCCACCCCCACCCCCAGCTTCGGGCCACAGGAAAATGATCAAAATTTTCCCGGTCCGCGGGGACAAAAAGGTTGGGGAGCACTGCTCTAAAGCTTTGAGCTCATACTACATTTTAGAAGAACCTTGGAATTATTGTAGACCACAAGCTTAATAGCATTGTGGTGTACAGTAGCTACAAAAAAGGCCAATGATATTTTAGACAGAAGCATAGTCTCCAAATCCTGTGTAGTTTCCCTCTATTGGGCACGGGTTAGGCCTCATCTTGAGTACGCTGTACCAGTTCTGGACACTGCAGTTTAAGAAGGATGCTGACAAACTGGAACAAGTTCAGAGGAGAGTAACAAAGATGATCAAGGGATTGGAAACCAAGTCCTATGAGGGCATTTTAGGCCTGAGAAAAGAAGACTCTGTGTGTGTGTGTGTGTGTGTGTGTGAGTGAGTGATATAACAACACTCTTCAAACACACAAAAGGTAGTAATCCAGAGAAGAGGCAGGACCTCTTTTTGCTCATCCCAGAGTGCAGGACACATAATAATGGGCTCAAGATATAGGGAGCCAAATTTCGGTTGAATATCAGGAACTGTTACAGCACTATAATAATGGAACCAGTTACCTCAGGAGGTGGTGAATGCTCCAATGCCGGATGCTCTGAAAAGAAAACTAGGCCACGGTCAGCAACAATCTACCAGCAGCAGAAGCTGAACAAATCCGGCTAAAAAGTCTCTGCAGCACTATCCTCAACCACCATCATCCAACCTCACCAGCCAGGAGAGAAGAGCTCTGTCATCCCTCAGCAGGCATGAGAACATCACCATTTCTGCCTGCGGACAAAGGAAGGTGCACTGCCATTCTCAACACTGTGGACTACCATGAAAAGGTTTTCTCACTTTTAGATGACCAACACACATTAGGAAAAGCTGAAAAGAGACCCCATCACCAATTACAATAAAAAAGTAACAGAATGCTTAAAACACTTGGAGAAGGACAACACAATTGACAGGGTGACGTATCACTGTTTATATCCTGGGGAGGGCGTCACCTGCCTGTATGGACTTCCCAAGATTTGCAAGCAAGGAATCCACCTCAGAACCATCGTCAGTAGTATAAACTCAGTAATGTACAGTGTTGCAAAATACCTGGCAACTATCCTAATCCCACTAGTTGGACACACGGACCACCACAAGTGCAATTCAGAGGAGTTTATTTCTAAGGTCAGGGAGTTGAAATTGGGTGCAGATGAAACCTTGGTATCTTTTGATGTTACGTCTCTTTTTACCAGCAGTCCCACCACTGATGCCCTAAAGATGGTGAAGAAGAGACTAAGAGAAAACAGCACCCTCATCACCAGAAGCGGCCTCTGCCCAGCCCAGATATGCTTGCTCCTGGACCTGTGTCTGAACACCACATATTTCATGTACAGAGGAGACTTCTACAGACAAAAGCATGGTTGTGCCATGGATTCCCCAGTGTCACCCATTGTTGCTAACCTGTACATGGAAGAAGTGAAGAAGAAGCCATTCAACACTTTACCTGGGATGACACCGTCCCACTGGTTCAGGTATGTAGATGACACCTGGGTGAAAATCAAGACACAGGACGTACAGGCCTTTACAGACCACAGTGATGAAGCGGACCCAAATATTAAGTTCACTAAGGAAGACACCCAAGACAAGAGGCCAGCTTTCCTGGATCGTGCAGTTATCATCAGACCCAACCGTGGCCTGGGAATAGAAGTTTACAGGAAACCCACCCACACAGATCAGTACTTGCTGTTTGATTCCCGCCATTCATTACAACACAAATTAGGAGTCAACGGGACTCAGTCTAAACCACACAGCAGAGAGCACCCTCACCTCCACAGAAGCCAAGAAGAAGGAAGACAGGGACCTGAAGACAGCGCTTAAGGCCTGCGGATACCAAGTGGGCCTTCAACAAAGCAGTGAGTGTCCCAACCTAGAAGAACAAGGGATCAGCCTGAGACCCAGAGCCAATGGAAGCCAGCTACTTAGGTCCAATTTGGACATTGTCACTTAGGGGTGTACTCACTTTTGTTGCCAGCCATTTAGACATTAGTGGCCGTGTGTTGTATTATTTTGAGGGGACAGCACATTTACACTGTTATACAAGATGTATACTCACTACCTTGCATTGTAGCCAAGTGTCATTTCTTCGGTGTTTTCTCATGAAAAGATATACTAAAATATTTCCAAAATGTGAGTGGGTGTGCTCACTTCTGTGATATACTGTAGGTGGTTTGAGAGAGGGCTTAGAGAAGTCATTCATGTGTGTATTGCAAACTCCTCTCTCAATAGAGGTGGGGGACTCAGCCACAATTTGTCTGCCACTTATCAAGCTGCTCTTTCAACCATCCCCACACATATTAGAAGTACTTTGTGCCTCCACTGGCCACCACTAAAAACCCATACTTAATGGGTGTTGGGAAGGGTTGCATAGGTGGGACTTTCACGCATCCCAGGACATTGTACATCGAAAGAGCCTATTGAGGCCATTGTCCACTTAACAAGCCTATTCAAGACACTGTCCACCTAATGAGCCTATTCAGACCAGGGTGATGTGAAATCAAGGTTAACTATAAATTGGAGGTCTTACCACTAACTTCCCTCAGACTGACAAAGCTGCTTGGATGAGCAGCGAAACAATTCCGTCTCTCAAGAAAAGAGGTCCAGTTGCCATGACTCAACTTCCAGATAACCTCACCTGGATGACTGAGAATCTTCAGAGACACCGTCAGATATACAGTACAGTAATTTAATTTGTATTCATGCACTGAGCCAAGAGTGGACTTGATGGCCTTATAAGCTCCTCACATCTTCATGATTCTATGGTTCTATTCTGGATGTTCTTCACCCTGGAGACAATATGGTTTCCCTAGATCTCAAGGAGGCATACGTACATATTCCAAAAAGATGGTGTCAGTGTTCCCTGCAGTTTATTGTTGGCAACTCCAATTTCCAATTCAAAGAAGTGCCATTTGATCTTATCTTCAGCACCACACAGCTTCTGGAAGTTTTCTTTCATGTGCCAGGGGTACAAATTGATGCTTACTTGGCTGACCTGATTCTGTTTTCCCCATCCCCACCCCCTCTGAAGTACAGAAGGATTTTCAAACCTCCCTGTCAGCCCTCTCAGGTCATGGCTTCACAGTCAACTCAACCAACTAAACAGATCAACAGCGAGCAAACAACTGTCTCGAAGTGACCGAAGAGAGGGAAGTGAACATTCAGCAGAGAAATGGGAATCTTTTTTAAAATCAAAGGCTGGAAAAAATAATTGGTTAGTGCCAGACATAGATGCAGTCACCTCAGCCCAGAAAACTCTCTCTCAGCAATTACAGACAACATGCAAGGTTGCACATAAAACTCCATTACTAATTTGGCAGTGCGGTACTGATAATTGCTGTATTATTTGCATATATGGGATCCTGATTATTTATAATATGGCTAGACAACATGCTGCTGAAGAGTGTCCCCTAGCAACTTGACATCCAAGTCTTTTTTAAAAAGCAATCACACCTCCCAAATTGTTCATAAAATACACTGCTGGGCCTGATTATAGAACGAAAGTCTTCTCTCTCTCTCTCTCTCTCTCTCTTGAGAAGGAACATTTCCCCCTGCAAATATCCCTGTTATAATGGTTCTAGAAATGGATCTGTCAGATTTATTTCTAGAGACCATAAAATTACACCCAATACAGTACAATGTAATTATAGTCAGATAATGCCTCACCCAAACTGCCCTGCAGTCATAACAGACACTCTTCCATCTTATGGGGCACTTAGGTAATCACAGACTCGCAATTATGTTCCATCTATATACAGAGGCCCTAATTTCCCTTGGAAAATGAGGGAACCCAATTTGTTGCTTTTAGGGAACATCCTACACATTCTGCTAACTTGGCACTCCTGACCAATGTGCTGCAGTCTGCCTCTGAGGACTCCACTGCCTCCACCTGCAGAGGCAATATTCTATCACAGCTTTGGTGGGTCCCATTTGTTCTCAACCACTGCCGCTATACCATAAGAACATAAGAATAGCCCTGCTGGAACAGGTCCCCAGCCCATCCAGTCCAGCATTTTGTCTCACACAGCAGCTCACCATTTTGCTTCAGGGTATTCCCAAGCAGATGTCTTCACCCCCTTACGATTCCCTGCAAATGGCATTGAGAGATAGCCTGCCTATCTCTCCAACCCAGAGGTTGTCCTTAGGCATCCATAATGATAGCCATTGACACCCTTGTTCTCCATGAACTTGTCTAACCCTTTCTTAAAGCTGTCAAAGCTATGAAGCTATGTGTTCACTTGCTATTAGGAAATCCATTGGCTAGTGCAGGGACTTGGGGAAAAGACTCTAGCTACTTACGTTTCCTCCAGTCTAAGATAACTGCCCTTCTTCTCATCCATATGTCCCCTCCCCTCCATGAGAGCACAAGCAATATCATTTTAATGCCATGGCATATGATCAAGAAGCCAATGCATAAGCATGCAGCTGTTGCTATGGCACAAGAATACAAGTCGTGTGAGTCACTCGAACTTAAAAAAACAAGAACCAAGGTCACTGCCAAATTTTACCTAAAACTGCATCCTTCTGCCTGATAAAGATCAACTTTCATATAAGTATACTTGGTGTGTGTGTGTGTGTGTGTGTGTTGTGTCATTACAGTCGTGACTGATTTCGTGACCCCATGTCCATGAAGTTTTCTTGGCAGGAATACTGGAGTGGTTTGCCAGTTTCTACTCCAGGTGCCTACAGCACCTGGTATTCCCTGGTGGTCTCCCATCCAAGTACTAACCAGGGCCGACCCTGCTCAGCTTCCGAAATCAGGCGAGATCGGATGTGCTTAGGGCATCTAGGCAGATGGTTTGTGTGGGTGTGTCTGACTCCAAATGCGTTCCTTTTTAAAGAGCTCTGCCCCCTCTTGCCTCCAGGCAATTCCACTCAAAATGTTCTAATCAGGATTAAATTACAAGCACATCTGGACAAGAGCAGGGGTCTGCCTTTAAAATTATGCTACAAAACTGGTAGCAGAATAGTGAAGGCCAGTATCATCTGTGAAGAGAAGGTGCTCATTTGTGTTTAAGGAAAAAGCTGGTAAAGAAGCATCCAAAAATAAGATTTAATTAGTTCAGCTTGTGTTCCCTTCCTGCTCATATGGATGCATGTATACTCTATATATGAATTTGAGGGCAAGGGTTATTATTATTATTATCTGGAAAACACAGCTGCCAGGTGTTAAGCTGGAGTTGGCCTTCTCCAGTGATCAAGCTCTTCCCAAGAGCCTAGGATTACTGGAGATATATTTGTAGAATATATGATGTTCCTAATAATGCCACCATTTGTAGCTGATCTTGTCAATGTTGAGGGTTTTCAGATGTTGACATAGGTCTTTTGGGATTGCACCCAAGGCACCTATTATTATTGGTATTGTTTTTGCTTTCTTATTTCTATTTCTAAGTCCCGATATTTGGTTATCTTTTCTAACTCTTTGCCACTGACTCTTGTGTCTCCTGATATTGCCACATTGATGATTTGAACTTTGTTCTCTTGCTTGTATACTTTTGTGATGTCTGGAGTATTGTGAATAAAGTGTCTGTCGCATTGGGTTCTGAAATCCCATTCAGATTGATTATTTAGTCTGTCATAATAAAGTAGCAGCAATGCTCCAGTGGAACATATGTAAAAATTTCAACCTACCATCAAGCAAGAACTGGTGGGAACATCAGCCAGAAAAGGTTACTGAAAATGAAGTCATCAAGGTGCTCTGGGATTTCAGAATCCAATGCGACAGACACCTTTTCCACAATACCCCAGACATCACAATAGTATACAACCAAGAGAACAAAGTTCAAATCGTTGATGTGGCAATACCAGGAGACACAAGAGTCAGTGGCAAAGAGTTGGACGACAGCTGACAGTTTCATCCTTTTCTTTGCACAATCGACATTTACTATTTTTAGATGATTTATCAATTTTCGCCTTTATGGCATTTGTTCTTAAGGTTTGATCTTGAGCTGCTATGATTAGTCCTTCAGTTTCTTTCTTCAGTGTTGGTTTTCATAACCAGAGCCATGTTTGCTCTTCGTTGATCTTATCATTGGTGTCTCTTATAAACTGACCATGCAGTGCTTTACTATGCCAGTTCTCTAATTTGGTTTTGCATTTGTTGACTTTTAAATTCATGCTTAGTTTCTGGATATTCCTTTATTATGCCTTCAGTAACTATTGACTTAAGCATAGCATTTTCACTATAGTGGACATAGTAAAATATTCATTTTTCTCTGGGAGTTGAGTCATGGCTACTGGACTTCTTTTTTGAGAGATACAACACAAACTAGGAGTCATCAGGACCCTAAGCCACAGAGCAGAGAGCATCCCCACCTCCTCAGAAGCCAAGAAGAAGGAAGACAGGCACCTGAAGACAGCACTTAAGGCCTGTGGATATCCAAGGTGGGCCTTCAACAAAGCAGTGGGCCATCCCAGAAGAACAAGGGATCAGTCTGAGACCCAGACCCGACGGAAGAACCTGGTCATTCCCTACATGGCGGGAGTGTCGGAGAAGCTTAAAAGGATTTTTGGCAAACACCACATTCCTGTTTATTTCAAACCCATGAACACACTAAGGCAGAGACTTGTCCACCCAAAGGATCCGATACCAAACCATAAAAGGAGCAATATAGTATATGCAGTCCAATGCAGTGAAGAGTGTTCAGACCTCTACATTGGAGAAACTAAACAGCCATTAAACAGAAGAATGGCCCAACATAGGAGAGGTAACAGCTCAGGACCAGAATCAGCAGTACACCTCCATTTGAAGGAAAAAGGCCACTCTTTCAAAGATGAGGATGTACACATATTAGACAAAGAAGAGAGGTGGTTTGAGAGAGGAGTAAGGGAAGCCATTCATGTCAGCATTGAAAATCCCTCCCTCAACAGAGGTGGGGGGCTCCGGCATATAGTCTAGCTGCTACTTACCAGGCTGTACTTTCCACAGTACCCAGGCAAATCAAGGAGCCTTCACCACCAGGTCACAGCTAACGACCCATTCTTGACAGCTAACGACCCATTCTTGATGGGTTTCAGCACCTTAGGCCATTGTTTACCTTAAGGCCATGGACACTAATGTCTCCCTAACGAGCCTATTCAGGCTTTGTTCATCTTATGAGCCAATCAGACAAGGGGACAAGAGGTCAAGCTGACTATAAGAAGGTATCTTGCACTAGCTGTATTCAGACCGATGAAGCTGTTTGGATGAACAGCGAAACGTTTCTATCTCTCAAAAAAGAAGTCCAGTAGCCATGACTCAACTCCCAGATAAATGCACCTGGATGACTGAGAATCTTCACAGACATATTCATTTTTCTATTTCTTCGACAGTTTCATGAACTTGCAAGAGGTCTCTGCCTCCTATTTTCCTTGACAAGTACAGCCTACTGACATCCACTTTGTGGATATAGTGCATGGTTTAATGTCATTGTTTTTCTTGTCTTTCTTTCTAATTCTTCTAATTCTGCCCGGGTCCAGTTTATAACACCAGCTGTGTATTGCAAGACTGGAACAGCCCATGTGTTTATAGCTTGGAGGGTATTCTTTCCATTAAATTTTGATTTTAGTATCTTTCTAACTCTTCTGATGTATTCTTGGCTAACTTTATTATTTACTTCTTTATGTTTGATGTTATCTGCTTGTAGTACTCCAAGATACTTATATGATTCTTCTTCGTCCAATGATTTTATGAAATTATTAGGCATATCAATTCCTTCAGTCTTTGCTATCTTTCCTCTGATGATGCTGAGGGTTGCACACTTGTCTAATCCGAATTTCATTGCAATGTCATAGCTGAAGATTCGCACTGTATTGAGTATTGACTCTATTTCTTGTTGTGATTTCCCATACAGCTTCAAATCATCCATATATAGCAAATGGTTTATTCGGCTTGATGTTTTTGATATTTGATAGCCCATATTTGTCTTGTTCAATATTTTTGTGAGCGGAATTAGAGCAATTTTTAAACGGCATATGAAAAAAAAGCAACAAACATGTTACTACTACTACTGCTACTGCTACTGCTGCTACTACTACTACTACTACTACTACTACTACTACTACTACTACTACTACTACTACTACTCTGGCTACCACATTCCCACTGCCCCATTTGATTAACTTGGTATCATGTGAGCCTGCCACCAGCACTGGTGCTAAACCCAAGAGCAGAACCATTGGAATCAATTACTGAAACTCCAATTAGTGCTAATATATTTATTTTATTTTTAATTCATTTCTTGGATTTCTACACTGCTCCCATTAGTGCTGTAGGCACTACTCTGGGCAGTCTTGCAAATCTAACACATAAAATATATAACATCAAACATTAAAAGCATTAAAAACCACTGAAACAATCAAAAGGGAGATGGTGCAGCAGACAATAATAAAAACCATTCAGATTGGGAGGTGGGAATATTCAGCCAAGGCATGATGGCTTTTAACTGCCTCCTAAATGTAAACAAGGAAGTTAGCCAGAGCTTGTCCAGGAGCTGATTCCATTGACTAGGAGCTACTACAAAGAAGGCCCTACCTCTTGTAGAGGACTTGTGGGTCTCCCTTGGGTGGCTACTCAGATGGGTCCCGACTGGGAAGATTTTGTGGGTCAGGCGGATGACATTAAGGAAAAGGAAGGCTTTACGTCAACACCTTGAACCTGATTTGGGACACAACGGGCAGCCAGTGAAGGCATACCAGAACTGGGGTGATGAAGTCTAATTTACTCGCACCCACCATTAATCTGACCACCACATTCTGGATCTGTTGAAGGCTCCAGATCAGGCCTAAGGGGAAGCCCCACGTAGAGGGCACTACAGTAGTCAATCCAGATGACCAAGGCCGGCATCAAAGTCCTGATGGAGACCTCGTCCAGGTATGGGCAGAGGTCGACTATTAGCCTCAAAAGATTGAAGGATGATCTGGACATGGCTGCAGTCTGGGATTCCCAGGAAGGAGACACTTCCAGAAGAATGCCCAGATTACGCACTTGATCCCTAAACGGGAGGGCAATGCCATCCAGCCTAGGGACAATCCCTCACACCTTTCTGAGCCCCCCCCCCCCCCATAACAACATCTTTGTATTATCCAGGTTCAGTTTGAGTCTGTTGGCCCTGGTACATTCCAGTACTGAAGCCAGGCAACATTCTACATCTGGACAGTCTCCATGCCAGAGGTGGTAACAGAGACACAGATGGGAGTCATCAGCATACTGATGACATATATTCCAAAAAACTTGATGACCTCCCTCAATGGCTTAACATAGGTGTTGAACAGCATTAGGCATAACGCCGACTCCTGAGGAACCTCATACCTTAAGACAAGCATGTCCAAACTTCAGCTCTCCTGACGTTTTGGACCACAGCTTCCAGAATTCTAAGCTTAGATTGCCAATGGCAAAGGACTGTGGGAGTTGCGGTCCAAAACATCTAGAGGGCTGAAGTTTGGACATGCCTGCCTTAAGATCAAAAGGTCTTCACAGTATGCCTCTTAGGCATTAAGATGAAAAATTATCTGCAGTGGCACCTTAGAGACTAACTGCTCTATTTTAATGTGAGCTTTCGTGGACAAGTCCAGTTCCTCAGACATGTGTGGGACTACCTTTCGGAGGGTCCCAGTGTGGTACAGTGGAAAAACTAGGACTCTGAAGGGAAAGGGTTCAAATCCCCGCTTGGCCATGCAAACTCACATGGAAACCAACTTGCCAGGTAGGACATATAACAAAAAATGTCCCAAAGTTCCAAGACTGCAAAATATCTGTTTTGGCCAAGACACTGGCTTCAGCTACACTCACTCTGATTGGTAAAAAACAAAAACCACACCTTGGTAAAATATAATGGTCCTTATTAAAAAATAAAAATCGCAAGATCATTTAAAAGTAACGTGGGGAAATTCAAAAGCAAAATGGAAACAAAACAGGATGGTTTGGTAGCATGTTTAAAGAAGAGCAATCCAGGAAAAATCATAAAATAATAATAATAAATAAATAAATAAATTATAAGTAATGCTACTACTATGGACTACAAACCCGATTTTGCTGCAAGGCTAATAAACTTCTAATCTCAAGACATATATCAAAAAAATCTCTCTCTCACTAACAAGCAGCATTTCATTAGTAGCAATCTCCTCCCCTCTTCCAGAGCCTCCCAGGTGTTTAACCAATCATAGTGCCATAATCTGCATATTACATTAGGCATTTTCTTCCCCTCTCTGCCTCAGATTCCCATGAGAGCTGGAGATGTTATGTCTTCCATAGCTCTGTTGTCGTAATAAGGGACCATCTGTGCCAGCCTGAAAACATAGAGAAAAGATCTTTGAGAAACTACTACATAACCCATTCACATTTACCTAATTCCTTGACGAATACGATACCTTTGATGCTAAAACTATAATGGCATGTTAAGTGTTGTCAAGTTACGCAGTTTTATGGGCTACAAGGTAGACTTTCAAAGCAGCTGAAATATTAAATGGATCATTTTAATCCAGTATTGCCATTCACCAGAGAGTTTCTGATTGAGCAAAGATTTGAAGCCAGGCATCTTCAGTTGTATTTCAACATTCTATTCATCACACTGGATCTCATTTCAGAGAGCTTTTGAAAAGCATGTTAACCTTTTATTAAAATAAAATAATCCAGTTTAAACTGAAGTAGAGCCGTGCTTGTCATGCTGCATTTGCTCTAATATCTTCAGACATTTGACTTGGATGTTTTGGGTCGCATCAGAAACTCAGCGTTGGAGAGCAGCCCACGCGTGTCCATGAACACTAACATTTTCAAAAGGGCATTACTGATACCCCCCCCCCCCCAAATGGGGTGGGCACACATGCCTCTTTTTTCCCCTTGGTGGCCTACAAAATGTATTCCCCCCCCCCCAAGTTGCAGGCAAAATCACAGTGGGATACTGTACAATATTAAAAACTGAAATAAGACATTGATACTTTAAAATGCAACGGCTCCTCCACGGAATTAAAACAATTTATATGCACATGAGGGAAAGATGAAAATAAGAGAATTGGGGGGGGGGAGATAGAAAGCACAGCAATACATGGATTGTGCTTTTGCCATGGAGAGGTGGAAGAACATGGGATAGTTCAAGGTTGAAAAAGCAAAGAAAAAGAAAAAACTGGAGTATTGTTTCCTTGCCTTTATGTATGGAAAGAATTTGATTCCTCACTGGTAGTGGAATCAGCCAGTAGAGCCTTGGGCAAGCTGTGCAGTCCCAGGGGACCACAAGAAGTGAATGGTAAACTGCTTTCAAGTATAGTCGGACCCCAGTATCCGCTGGGGATTGGTTCCAAGCCTTCAGGTGGATAACGAAAACCGTCGATAAGAGAGAACGCCAAAATGTCCCCAAAACTGGTCTTTTGTGATAGTAACTTGCTTTACAGCCGCTGTTTGTGACCGTAGCTTGCTTTACGGCTGCTGCTTTATGACAGTAGCTTGCTTTGCGGCTGCTGAATTATTTCTTTTTCCTCTGCCAACCATAGGTAACTGAATAAGTGGATAATGAATCAGTGGTACTCAACTTAGAAAACCCTGAATTGGATCACCGTAACAATTGACTTGATGGTGGATGATTATGGAGCTGACTGGATACCTCAGTAGTTTAGGTATCTGGCTGTAGAACCAAAGGCTAGGGGAGTTTACTGGGCTTCCTGTGAGTAGAGCCCGCCTGTGTGACCTTGGGCATATTGCACAGTCCGGGGGCATCCCCATAAGAAGGGAATGGTGAATTGCTTTTAAGTATTCTCTGCCTAAAAGGTGCCGGAAAGGGTTGCCAGAAGTCATAATTGACTTGGTGGGGTATGATTATACATAGCTCAGTGGACTGACTGCAGCGCCAAAGATTCAATGGAGTTCAAGGTCTCCTGCAAATCCATCCAGGCTGTGTGGCCTTGGGCAAGCTGCACAGTCCCAGGGGAAACCCAGAAGGGAAGAGTAAACAGCTTCGGAGTAGTAACCCTTGAAAAGGGTCGCCATAAGACAGAATTAACTTGATGGTTATATGCATGGAAGAGTCTGCACCAACAACGGAGGGGGCAGGTTCCTCAGGGTTGTATCAAGGAGATGTGTAATCATGAATACCATGATGGAGATGTGTAAACTCCAGGATTAAAACCAGGGTACTTCAAGGGCCTGATGCAGGGGAGTGGTATCAGGAGACAGATATCTAGTCTCATGCACTCCCAGACACATCTGGTGGGGCCACTGTGAGATACAGGAAGCTGGACTAGATGGGCCTTTGGCCTGATCCAGCATGGCTCTTCTTATGTTATGTTCTTAAGGGGGGGGGGCTGCCCCAGGGTCCCAAAATGGGAGAGCACCCTGAAATCTAGAGGAGGTCCCCCTGGAACTGTTGGAAAAATACGAGATCTGTCCTCCCCATTTTCTTTCCCTTTCTCCTCCCTTTAGGAAACATAAACGTCCCCTCTTGGTTTCTTTGGGGGTAGAAGCGGGGGACCCCTTTCCCCTCCCTCTTTTCTCCAGAGGGCCCCGGCCCCTATGCGGAAAGGGACCCTTGAAGGGGGGCACCTGGTGCAGGGGCCAAAATGTAGTTAGGGTTTGTATGGTGGAGCCTCCTGGCGCAGTGGTTAAATGCCTGTCCTGGAGCCAAAACCCTGCTCAGAACCTGGGGGTTCAATCCCAGGTAGCAGGCTCAAGGTTGACTCAGCCTTCCATCTTTCTGCGGTCAGTAAAATGAGTACCTAGCTGGGGGGGGGGCAATGCGTAGCCTGCATAATTAAATGGGAAACACCTGGGTGGTTTCCCATTTAATTATGCAGGCTACGCATTGCCCCCCCCCCAGCTAGGTACTCATTTTAAGCACTATGAGGCGGTATATAAGCAGCACATTTTGTTTTTTTTTCCTTTGGGAAAGGAGCGCGCGGTCACCTCGCTCGCTCGCACACCTTTCCCTCAAGTGGTCGGAGGGAGGGGCGGCCCGGGAGTCTGCTGGGGTCGGGCGCCGAGCTCAGTCCGCAGCTTACGATGCCGAAGGCGGGGTGAAGAAGCCGAGGGTAGGGGGGGTTGAGGCCCGCCAAATTGGGTCGCCGGGCGGCGCCTTTGCGCGCCCTCCGTCGCCGGGCTGCCTCGCCAAAAGGCGCGTGACGCCAGCTGGCCTCCGAGGTTTTTTTTATTATTATTATTTTTGCGGCTTCGGTGTATTATTGTGTGTCTGTGTCTCTCCCCCCTTCCTTCCCCGTGAATCTCCATCTCGGGAGGTACAAGCGCGGGGACCACGGCGGCGGGAGAGCCCCCCCCCCCGTCCCCCGGCCGCTGGCGCCCGAGCAGCGCCTTTCTGTCCGGCGCGCAAATGGGAATGCGCGGTCAGCTGCAGCCGCATCGGCGGCGTCCACGGAGCCGGCCCCGGGTAAGGAGAGGTAGGGTCCGGGGCAGTGGAGGTGAGGAGGGAGGGATGAACGGCCGGGGGGGGAGCAATAGATGGAGAAAGCGGGCGGGCGTGGGGTGGGGTGGGGTGGGGGGCTTCGCGTCTCCTGTTGGCATTTTGGCGCAAGTCAGCCCTGCTAGGCTGGGCAAATGCTGGAGGCCCGTTGCCTGCCTGGGCCCGGGGATGGTTTTTTTTTAATGTTTTCTTTTTTAACGCCTCGGACTGGCATTACAGCTTGGTGGAAGGAAAGCAAGGGCGGCTCACTCACCTGGGGCTTTCCAGACAGAAGCGGCCAGCCTAGCAACTGCCCATCCATCATTGGTGGTTAGTGGTCAAGGAGTATGGGAGTTGTAGTCCAGAGCAGCCGGGGCAGAGGAGAGAAGGCCGGTGCCACCTTGCTTACCGACCCCCGCTGGTGGAAGCGCCTACCTGTTTTGTTCTCATCTTTTGCAAAGGCAGGGGAGGAGCAGAATGGGCTCAGGTTGGCCCTTAATTTGACTCTAAGACACTCCCCCAACAAAAAAATTACCCCCCCCCCATAGCATTTGGGTTTTCCTGCCAACCCAGTGTAGCAGGCGTTGATTAACTCATAGATTGATTGATTTCTTATTTATTTATTTATTTATTCGTTTATTTTGTCAATAGGTATCTTGTTCTGATTAGTGCCAAGGCACTACCCTGGGTGGTTACAACAAATATACAGTGGACCCTTGTATAACAAACAGCTTGTATAACAAAAATTTTACAACATAAAAAATTCCGGAGATAGGGGAAATTTGCTTAACATAATCACCTATGGGGAGAATCCATACAACATAAAAATGGGATTACTCCGTTTCCAATGCATTTGTATAAAGGAAATTTGCTTAATATAATTTAACATAATTTCATTTGGAATGAATTAATTCCTTTATACAAGGTACCACTGTAGTACAAAACAAAGGTAAAAGCACTAAAAGTACTGTATTTAATCCTTAAAAAAACAAGATGGCTCAAATTCATCGTATAAAACTTAGAGCGGAATTGACTTGACCGCACGTGATGGAAAGAGGGGAAACGAGTTGGGAGGCAGCGTCATATCCTCTTCTCCAACTTCCTTGTTTTGGAAATATTGTTATGAAACAAAAATGCTTAGTTCCTTCTAAATATTAGTTAGAAGATACAAACCTGCTTTATGATGCCTGTTAGAGCAGGGGTGTCCAAACTTTGGCCTTCCAGCTGTTTTGGACCACAACTCCCAGAATTCCAAGCCTGTATTGCCAATGACAAAGGACTGTGGAAGTTGTGGTCCAAAACATCTGGAGCGCTGAAGTTTGGACACCACTGTGTTAGAGCAATGATTCCCAAGCTTGGGTCCCTATATGTTTTTTGACTACAGCTCTCAGAAATCCTGGCCAGCACAGCTAGTGGTGAAGGTTCCTGGAAGTTGTAGTTCAAACCCCACCCCTGGGGACCGAAGGTTAGAAACGACCTTAGAGTTCTGGGAATTGAACCCAAAGTCTTCTACCAGAAGTGCATGCTTTGATGTTGATTGATGGTTTCTACTTCCCCTAAGAAAAAATTAAAAATCAAAGCCATCGTTACAGTGCGAAGACTATGAACTATTTCTCAGTATGATATTATGAATCAACAAACACATTTTCTGCTACTGTTTCTTATGAGTTCAAAGTTAGCTTTGACAGCTAGATAGTTTTCGGTCATGTTATCAGTCTTTTCCCCTAAAGCAGGCATGTCCAAACTTTGGCCCTCCTGATGTTTTGGACAACAACTCCCAGAATACTAAGCTTAGATTGCCAATGACAAAGGACTGTGGGAGTTGCGGTCCAAAACATCTGGAGGGCCAAAGTTTGGACATGCCTGCCCTAAAGTATCTCCTGTGCACTAAAGGGCTGTTTTGCAATAACAGATAGATGGCCTTTCCCCATCTGTTACACCAGTGGTTTCCAAACTTCAGCCCTCCAGATGTTTTGGATCACAACTCCCACAGTCCTTTGTCATTGGCAATACAGGCTTGGAATTCTGGGAGTTGTGGTCCAAAACATCTGGAGGGCTGAAATTTGGACACCCCTGTATTACACAGTCGAGGAAGGCCAGATAATTGTTGCCTGTTAACTTATTTTTGTTTTTTCTAGGTGGGTTGCACACAGGCATCATCTACCATGGAACCCAAGCTCCTAATGTGAATTGTTGGATTTTGAGGTACCAGAACGATAGAGCCTTACTTCATGTGAGGATGAACCTGATGGACTGGGCTGAGGAAAAAATGGATGGATCCTTGGAATTCAAACTCCTAATGTAAATTGTTGGATTCTGAGCTACTGGAATGACAGACCCTTACTTCCTGTGAGGATGAACTTGACCGATGGGGCTGAGGAGAAATGGACGGATCCTAATTCCTCAGTGCCGTGGCCTCCGCATTCTTGGGGCAGAAACGAAACCTTTTCTTTGCGAGGGGATCTCCAGGAGATAATCCATACAGCCACTCTGGTTACCTGTACCTTCTTATTGGCCATTATTTTCTGCTTGGGTTCCTATGGCAACCTCATTGTCTTCTTGTCCTTTTTTGACCCAGCTTTCCGGAAGTTCAGGACCAATTTTGACTTCATGATCCTCAACCTGTCCTTCTGTGACCTCTTCATTTGTGGGGTGACTGCCCCCATGTTCACTTTTGCTCTCTTCTTGGATTCTGCCGCTGGCATCCCTGATGCCTTCTGCTTCACCTTCCACCTCACCAGCTCTGGCTTCATCATCATGTCCCTCAAGACAGTGGCTGTGATCGCCCTCCACCGACTACGCATGGTGTTAGGGAAGCAGCCCAACCGGACCGCCTCGTTTCCTTGTACTCTCCTGCTCACTTTACTCTTGTGGGCCACCAGCTTCACTCTCGCCACCCTGGCCACCATGAGGACCCATAAATCTCGTCTCTGCCTGCCCATCTCCAGCCTGGTGAACAGAGAAGGGAAGGTCATCCCTTACTTGTATGTCATCGACTTTATCTGTTGTGTGGCAGTGGTCTCGGTCTCTTACATCATGATCGCCCAAGCTTTGAGGAAAAACGCCCAAGTGAGGAAATGTCCACCTGTCGTCACGGTGGATGCCTCCAGGCCTCAGCCTTTTATTGGGCCGCTGGCCAATGGTGGATGTGCCGATGGGGTACAGTGCTCCATGCCAGCTCTGTACAGGAACCAAAATTACAACAAGCTACAGCACATCCAAACTCACGCATACACCAAAAACCTCAGCCAGCTGCCGTCTGCACCAGCAGTCAGCCGGTTCCAGCTGGTGTCCACTGTTAATTTATCCACGGCCAAGGACTCCAAAGCCGTGGTGACATGCATCGTCATCGTCCTTTCTGTTTTAGTTTGTTGCCTCCCCTTGAGCATCTCCTTGGTGCAGGATGTTCTGTCCCGAAACAGCGGCTTTATCCTTTACCAGTTCGAACTCTGTGGGTTTACACTCATTTTTTTAAAGTCCGGATTAAACCCCTTCATCTATTCCCGAAACAGCGCCGGATTAAGGAGGAGGGTTCTTTGGTGCTTCCAGTATTTAGCCCTGGTCTTCTTCTGCTGCAAGCAGAAAACCAGGCTTCGCGCGGTGGGCAAAGGTAGCCTGGAGGCCAACAGGAACAAGTCGTCCCATCACGAGACCAACTCCGCTTACATGCTGTCTCCAAAACCTCCGAAAAAATTCATGGACCAAGCTTGTGGGCCTAGTCACTCGAAAGAAAGCGTGCTGAGCCCTAAAGGGTCTGCTGGCCACCAGCATTATGGAGGCCAGAGTAGTTCCACGCCCATGAACACCCGCATTGAACCTTACTATAGCATCTATAACAGCTGCCCCTCCCAGGAAGTGAGCACTCCCAACAGCTTGCAGCCAACAAACTCTCCCTTTGGCTTTGCCAAGTCTTACGTCGCCACGCATTACCACACCACGAATGACCTGGTGCAGCACCGTGACAGTACATCTGCTAAGCAGATCCCGCTTCCCTCCATGTAGGTGATGGGAGCTGAGAATAGTCTTAACGTTCTGCCCCCAATAGTGGCCCACTTTGGCTGGTTGGTTTGGCCAGCTTGCCACAGGCCGTTCACGGCATAAAGCAGTGCCCCTCTTTTGCATGTATGGCAGGATTCAGACACGTCCATCCTTAGAGGCAGTGTTGCATTTTGTGTCGTGAGCAGACAGCAATCAACACAAGAGTAGCCTGTACGATTCCAAGGGTAGTTTTGTGCCATATTTAGCCAGGCTTCCAAATTTTACCGTTGCCTTCCAGACCCTGTACCCCTCGTGGTTCTTGCAGGTTGCAGGTGGGCAGCCATAGAACCTGCTTGTTCACAGCTTGTTTGTTTCTCTCTATCCGAGTTTCTGCTTACTGTGTTGAGTGTTGTACTCCAGAAGTATTTTTTGTCTCCCCAAATACCAGCACACAATATTAAATCTGTCTTTTGTTAAAAGCAGCTGCTATAAGTGGTGCCCTTGCTTTAGGACTGGACCAGATATTATTTTACTGTTTATTATTTTTATTATTTTACTGTTTATTCGTTAGGTAACGAAACGAATAACGTACAGTCCCCTCTAAGGAAAACGAAAGGAAACGGAAATTTCCATTTTGTTCCATTCATTTTTGTTCCCACCCACCCACCCCACCGGCGACTCTTACGTGTCGTCTGGGTCAGAGAGCTCCGAAGGCAGCGGTGAGGAGCTGCTGGGGCTCTGTCAGGGCTCCGGAAGCGGTGGCGAGGTCTCCTGCCGCCTGGCATGGCCACTGCCAGGGATCCAGAGGCGGTGGCCGGGTGGTCCGCTGCTGCCTGGCGCAGCTGCTGCCGGGGCTCTGTAGGCAGCGGCGAGGCCTTCTGCCATCTGGCGCGGCCACTACTGGGCCTCCAGAGGCAGCCACGGGGTGGTTCACCACCCGGCGCAGCCGCTCCTGGGGCTCTGGAGGTGGCGGCCATGGGGCGGTCCACAGCTACCCAGTGTGGCTGCTGCCAGGGCTCTGGAGGCAGCAGGGAGGCCTCCCACTGCCCGGCGCAGCCGCTGCTGGGGTTCCAGAGGCGGCGGTGAGGCCTCCCGTCATCTGGCACGGCCGCTGCTGGGCCTCTGGAGGCAGCGGCGGTGAGGCCTACCACTGCCTGGCGAGGCCTCCCACCGTCCGGGCCACTGCCGCCAACATCCCGGTAAGCCGAAACAGTTTGGTTCAGTTCAGTTCGTGCAATTTTTTGTTTTAAAAATTTGTATGAACCGAACCGAACTGGTGCCCCCCCCGAAACAACGAGCTGAACCATCGGTTTTCTGTTCCGTGTCCACCTGTAGTTGGAGTTCTCTTTAAACTGATCAGGCAGATGTGAGTATGCAAGTCTTTCTTTCAGACAACACCTGGAACTGGGTTTCTGACGAAGAAATGTCACCCCTGAATTTTGCAAACATAGGTGTTCAGGAGGTAATGTTTTAGATACATATAAAAAGCTAATTTGGATGGGTTATTAGGCAAACTGAAACCAGTACAAACAAAACAACATAAAAGCAATTCTCACCAGAATATTAGAGGAAAAAACTATATTCTTGCTGACATGTTTTTGCCTTCACAATTTTCTAACTTAGAAATATTTCAGAATATTGAAGGAGGTTCAGTGTTTTTTGGCCCTTTTGTTTCTTTCATATTTTAGTTCAAGAGACCTTTATTGGCATTAAAACAACAGACAAGTTGATAGTACAGTTCAAAATAAAAACTGAAAACAAACAGCTAATAGTTCTGATATAAACAACTAAACGCTTCTCGGCCTTTGAGGCTAAGATCATATTTTAGTTTTGTTTTCCATTCTTATATTTTTCTTTATTTTAATGGGATAATTATAATATCAATAAAACTTTCCAACCTCTGATAGTATTCATGCATTACTCCATGGACATGGGGTCACGAAGGGTCGGTCACGACTGTAACGACGCAACACACGCATCCTGTCAACAAAGAGATCAATTGTTCTGAGATATTTCATACAACCTTTCCTATTGTGTTTGTATGTGTTTCTAAATGTGATAGTGTCATTAAGTTAGCATAGGGATTATTTTGATCTAGGTAGAAGTTTGTTTGTTTGTTTATTTATTTATTATTTCAGGTTTTTTTATAAGCCATTAGAAGTTTTTTATAAGCTATTAGAAGTGAGGCTCGCATAATGAAAGAATGGGGATGCCTCGGTTTAAGAAAAAGTTTAAGAAAAAATTAAGTAGAATGCCCTGGTTTGCCTTTTTCTGACCTCCGGAACAGAGGTTTCTCCTATGTAGAGACTCGTCCACTCAAAGGACTCAACACCAAAACACAAAAGGAGCAATATAGTATATGTGGTCCAATGCAGTGAGGAGTATGCAGACCTCTACATTGGAGAAACTAATCAGCCATTAAACAGAAGGATGGCCCAACATAGGAGGGGTAACAGCTCAGGACCAGAATCAGCAGTACACCTCCACCTGAAGGACAAAGGACACTCATTCAAAACTTAGGATGTACAGATATTAGACAGAGAAGATAGGCGATTTGAGAGAGGGGTCAGGGAATCCATTCATGTGAGTATTGAAAATCCCTCTCTCAACAGAGGTGGGGGGCTCAGGCACAGTCTATCTGCTACTTATCAGGCAGTGATCTCAACAGTCCCCAGACAAATAAAAAATACTGCACACCTCCACCACCAAGGCCATAGCTAATGACTCATACTTTATGGGTTTCAGCACCTTAGGCCAGGGCTGTCCAACTTTGAACAGGCTGAGATCTACTTTTTCCAGACAAAAGTGCATGAGGGCTACTACACTAAAACCTCTACTTGTGAATTTTATCTGTTCTGAGCATATGCTCATAAGTAAAAACATTTGTAAGTAGAGCAACGGTTTCCCATAGGAACGCATTGAAAATCAATTAATTCTTTCTGGAGGGAACAAATGTCAATGCATTCCTATGGTAAGGCTGACCATGCATGCAAAGGAGGTGGGCACGCCCATGACCCCACCCCTCGCTGTCCCTCCACTCCCCTTCCTCCGCTCTGCACCAACGACTCAATTGGTCACGAGACAGTGGCATACCGATCATCTGGCCAGCAGGGAGAGCAGGGGACTGTGCCATGGCCCTTGAACTGCCCCGCTGAGTGGGCTGGCAGACCCTTTGCTGGGGTAGTGGTGGTCCTTGGGGTGGGGGAGGTAGAGTTGGAGAACTTATCCCCTCACATTTTTTATTGATGGCTGGCGGGTTACTTTTGAATCCTTCAGGGGCTACTGGTAGCCCCCCCCCCGGTCTACCTCTTGGGCAGGCCTGCCTTAGGCCATTGCTCACCTAATGGCCTATGGAGACTATTGTCCATCTAACGAGCCTATTCAGGCCATTGTTCATCTGATGAGCCTATTTCAGACCAGTGTGACATGAGCTCAAAGTGAACTATAAAATGGATGACTCTCAACTACTTTCCTCAGACTGACGAAGCTGTTTGGATGAGCAGCAAAACGTTTCAATCTCTCAAAAAAATAAGTCCAGTTGTCATGACTCAACTTCCAGATAAACTCACCTGGATGAGTGAGAATATTCACAGATGTACCAAAACAGCCTTTGTTTGCACTCTTCTGGGCTCCACTTCAAGTAGATTTTCCTTTTCAATAGTTTTCTAAGGTTCTGTGGGATGCTGTTGGTTGGGAGATCTTCCAGTGCAACCATAACGAGAGAGTCTTGGTTTTCCTTGAAGATCTGCTGTACAGCTCATATTGGCACCAGCTGCTGTTGACAAAGCTGGGTGACAGCACAAAAAGAACTTTACGGCTGTTTTCAAAGCAGTGGAAAATGTTCTCAAGAACTGGGTGTCCTGGCAGGAAGTCTATCTCCCCTACCATTAAGAGCCCCGTGGAGCATTGGTTAAATGCCTGTACTGCAGGTAAAACTGTGCTCACGGCCTGCAGTTCTGTCCCAGGTAGCCGGCTCATGGTTGACTCAGCCTTCCATCCTTCCGAGGGCGGTAAAATGAGTACCCAGCTTGCTGGGGGGGGGATGTGTAGCCTGTATAATTAAACTGTAAACCACCCAGAGACCACTTGAAGTGGTATGGGGCGGTATATAAGCAGAACACTTTGCTTTTACCCTGCATGAAATCTATCTCGTGGTAGCACAGTTTAAAGAGTATCCTTTTCACTATAAGAAACAAAGGCATCATGAACTTTGTGCTCAGTTTTTTTCTTATACCGTTTCCTCTTTGCCCTGCACCAGTACCAACCCATCTAAATGTAACCACGGGCTATCAAAACGCCAGTGTAGGGTATATTGACATCACTAAGACGGGCCATACAAGCGGTAATTGTCATTTGAAGGCCAAGAGAACAAGACAGTATTGTTAGGTTGATACTGTCAACCAAAAGACCCCATTTTGGGGGGTGGCAAGTTGCTAACGACTCACTCGATATGTCAATATAGAGCTGTGTGGACACAATCTTGAAACTGATTATGCAGCTGGCTCAATGTTTTGAAAGTGGGAGAGTTTTTCCCCCATCTTCCTCCTGTTGTTCATAGTCATAGCAATACACAAGGTCTTCAAACATCTTCTTGGAATTTCTATATTGGGTAATGAATGGTTTTTCAAAGGGTTGCCATCCAGTGGTCTGAGCAAACTGATCTTATCTCGGTGTTGAAATCCACCTTCTCCACTGCAGGAAAGAATTATAAGGCAGAAAGATGAGCCCTGAGAAAGAGACCCAACCTGGAGAAGGAGCTAGAGAGAGGGGGGGGAAAAGAAATACTGTAAGATGGTTGTATAGAAGCTATAGGTGGAAGAACAAATAAATACACACCTTTAATTTGTTTGTAAAATTTGGAGCACTTGCTTTTTCTTTTAGCTGCAGAAAACGTAGGGAGCCAAATTAAACCAGGCCCCTCTGCCAATGGAAGTATTTTGCGTGGTGGGTTAAGTGACTTACACAGCTCTGCTTCAGAAGGCTGAGGAGTCATTCACAACACATTTGGGGATAGCTTTGTGGGCTGAAGAGAGAGGAGAAGAGAAGTAGTTCTGGTTGTATAGAAATGTCGTTATGGCCTCATTATCCCCAGAGGTGAGGCATGAAGGTGATGTATAATGCATTACTCCCAGGCTGGTTGGTTCACCTACTACAACTCTGAGGCCTCTGCAGCGCTTGACCTGACCTGTCTTGGAGCACGGCCAGGAATTTAGGCAGATTTCGGCGATTAAAACGCCATGGCTCCTCAACAAACAAGGCAATGTGGAAGAACGTTCAGAAATCTACAGCCTTGATGTATTTGGTTTAGAACTTTAATCAGCTGTATCTCATGTGTGACCTGAAAGAGCTACCTTTCAAGTTCAGAATTTGTATACAGGTTCACTACACAGTACCGGATGAGACCTACATTTTAATAGCCCAATGGCAAAGACAATAAAGCAGTGGTTCCCAACTGTGGTGTAACCCAGGTGTTTTCGGACAGCAGCTCCCAGACGCCTTCACACTAGCTGTGCTGACCAGGGTTTCAGGAACCACAGCAATAAAGTGTGTGTGTGTGTGTGTGTGTGTGTGTGTGTGTGTGTGTGTGTGTGTGTGTCTGTCTGTCTGTCTGTCTGTCTGTCTGTCTGTCTGTCTCTCTCTCTCTCTCTCTCTCTCTCTCTCTTTCTCTCTCTGTGTGTGGTATATCAAGCAAGCAAGTGACCAAGCAGCATCTGCTGACATTTTGTGTTGTCTTCTGTGATAAAGCAGCTTAAAAGAATTAGGGTGCTAACAGGAGTGCTGCTATATTATCTGATTCAATCAAGATTAGCCAACTATTAAAAAAAATACATCATAAGAAGAGCCATGCTGGATCAGGCCAAAGGCCCATCTAGTCCAGCTTCCTGTATCTCACAGTGGCCTCACTAAATGTGTCTGGGAGCACGCAAGACTAGTTATCTGTCTCCTGATACCACTCTCCTGCATCTGGTCCATGAAGTACCCTGGTTTTAAGCTTGGATATTACACATCTCCATCATGGTTTGTAACCTGTGATGTACTTTTCCTCCAGGAATCTGTCCAATCCCCTTCTGAAGTCATCCAGGCCAGATACCATCACCACATCCTGTGGCAGGGAGATCCACAGACTAACAACGCACTGGGTAAAAATATTTTCTTTTACCTGTTTTCACTCTCCCAACTGTCAGTTTGAGTGTATGTCCCCTAGTTCTGGTATTCTGTGAGAGGGACAAGAACATCCCTGTATCCACTTTAATCATGTCCTGCATTATTTTGTACGTTTGCCAGGAACTGCACTGGCAAAAGGCCTACTGTTCTCAGTAGATACTAAAACTCTTTTGAGACTTGTGTGGTTGGAATTCTAGTCCTGAGGCAGACAAAAACAACTTTGAACCCAGTCTGAATGACATTAAAAATAAACAACTTCCAGCTAGAGCTGTTGCCTAGCATACATTTTCATCTTGTATCATTTTAAAAAATACAATAGAAAAACAATTCAGAGATCCCTGAGATTTAAAGGAAAACTCCAAGAAAGAAAACAAAAAGACAAAAACATATGGCCCCCTTAAAGACTATTATATTTTAATGTTAGCTTTCGTGGACAAGTCCACTTCATCAGACATATATATGAAAACAACTTATTTTCTGTTTCCTGAAGGAATGTTTACAATACACCCCCCAACTCCAAATATAGGCCACAAATTACTGCATGTGAGATGTACCACACACCCATCACTCCTAGAACCAATTAATATTTAAAATATTCTATTTGTGAACCTGATATTTCATCCATTATTTCATTTTGTTTTCACATGTCCAACAAAGTAGACTTCTCTACAAAAACTCACATGAAAATATAATAATTAATCTTTAAGTGGTCACATGCTTTTGTTCTTTTTGTATTGTTTTGTTTCTTTGGAATTTGCCTGATATGCTTGCACAGACTAACACAGCTAATCTTCTTAAACTACATCTCAAATTTAAAGGCTATCAAAACTATCACACTATCTCTGGTTTCACCAGTATACAACCACCAAATAAACAAAACACGTTGATCCTGCCCACACTGGCTCACTCCCAGCTTTGCTGAGGAAACATCCTACACTTTTCCCTTTTCGTATTTTTCTTTCTTTCGTTTAATGGACATGTACTAGTCGGAAGGGGTGGACAAATTAGTTTCTATTATTTGGTCAAGTTACTGGTCAATATTTTTACTGAAGTCCTGTTTTCTACATCCATTAGCAATTTGCCACCACTCCCACCGTGTGTACCCAGCACATTTATCCCAAATATCTCAAGTTTGTTTTAATCAGAAACAGACTTCCCGAGTGTTACTCCAGGTGTAGTTGTGTGTTACTGCAGCTGTAACTGTGCTTACAATTCAATTCCGGGTAGCAAGCTCAAGGTTCACTCAGCCTTCCATCCTTCTGAGGTCAGTACAGTGAGTACCCAGTTTGCTGCGGGGGGGAGGGCAATGTGTAGCCTGCATAATTCCTCTAAAGCACCCAGCAAGTGCTTTAAGTGCTGTGGGCCAGTACACCCATCCCATCCCTTGCCCCCTTGATAGACTGAAATCCTGTGCTATAACCAAAGCAGCAGCATGCTAGGAATAGGAGCTGTATCTCTCACACATCCTACGAGCTGAAATGTCCACTGAAACCCTCATCCCTCAGCCAGGTGCGGTTTGTGCCATAAGAACATAAGAGCCATGCTGGATCAGGCCAAAGGCCCATCTAGTCCAGCATCCTGTATCTCACAGTGGCCTATCCAGATGCGTCCGGGAGCGCACAAGACTAGATAGCTGTCTCCTGATACCACTCCCCTGCATCTGGTCCTTAAAGTACCCTGGTTTTAAGCCTGGAGATTAAACATCTCCATCATGGTTTGTACCCTGTGATGGACTTTTCATCCAGGAATTTGTCTAATCCCCTTTTGAAGGCATCCAGGCCAGATGCCATCACCACATCCTGTGGCAGGGAGTGCCACAGACTAACAACGTGCTGGGTAAAATATATATTTTCTTTTGCCTATTCTCACTGTGCCAACCCTCAATTTGAGTGGATGTCCCCTAGTTCTGCTATTTTGAGAGAGGGAGAATCATCTTAGAATCATAGAATCATAGAGTTGGAAGAGACCTCAAGGGCCATCCAGCCCAACCCCCTATCATGCAGCAACACCATCACAGTATTTCTGACAGATGGCCATCCAGCCTCTGCTAAAAAAATCCAAAGAAGGAGACTCCACCACCCTCCAAGAGAGGTGGCGAGCAATGAAACAGAGCAGAAAGGGAGCCAGGCAAGAGCGTCCCTCTATCCACTTGACTCATGCCCTGCATTATTTTGTACATCTCAATCATATCCCCCCTCAGGTGCCTTTTTTTCCAGACTAACGAGCCCCAAATATTTTAGCCTTTCCTCATAAGGGAGGTGCCCCAGCCCAGTAATCATTTTAGTCGCTCTCTTCTGCACCTTTTCCAGTTCCACTATGTCTTTTTTGAGATGCGATGACCAGAATTGTACACAATACTCCAGGTGTGGCCTTACTATCATTTTGTATAATGGCATTATATTGTTGGCTGTTTTATTTTCAGTCCCCTTTTTGATAATCCCTAGCATGGAATTGGCCTTCTTCACCGCTGTAGACACCTTCATTGAGTGGTCCACCAAAACACCAAGATCTCTTTCCTGATCTGTCACGGATAGCTAAGAGCCCATAAGTTGATAGATAAAGTTTGGATTTTTTGCCCCAATATGCATTACTTTACATTTGGCTACATTAAAACGCATTTGCCATTTCGTAGCCCATTCCCCCAGTTTGGAGAGATCCTTCTGGAGCTCTTCACACTCTTCTCTGGTTTTTACCACATGGAAAAGTTTTGTGTCATCCGCAAACTTCACCACCTCACTGTTTATCCCTGTCTCCAGGTCATTTATGAACAGATTGAAAAACACCAGACCCAGAACAGATCCTTGGGGCACGCCGCTTTTGACCTCTCTCTATTGTGAAAAAATTTCCCATTGACACCTACTCTTTGTTTCCTGGATCTCAACCAGTTCTCAGTCCAGAAGAGGTCTTGCCCTCTTCTCATTATCAGAAAAGCAAGCTTTGCCCAATGAAACACTCAGCATCCCTAAATGCGACATCAGGTTCTTTTCCCTGTCTGACCCCAGGCACCTGCTTTACCCCCCTTGTGTGAACATCACTTTTCCCCAACAAATGTGTGTTATTTAACATCAGTTTAATGGTGATGCTATTATGGAAGGACTTGAGCCTTTCTGCTGTGTTACTCACTGTACCGGGCTTATTCATTAAGCACCACTCCAGTTTCCATTAAACTCACAAACTTCCTGGTGCCTACAGAGTACGGTGCAACTCATCAAGTTCCCCACAGACCTCTCTCTGCTTCTCATATTACTGACATTTCTTGTTTTCTGCTGCAGCAGAAAGCCCGACTTTCTTAGCCTGAGAGGTTAGCTAAAATTGTAAAGAGATTTTTTAGCAAAAAGAACAGCCACAAAAGTGGTCAAAGACTTGAATTCCTGTGACAGAAGGGGGAGAAATCCACTCATGGCTTTTCTCTGGGTTGGAGAACAGAAACTATCCCCTATTGTTCTGCTGGTGGAAGACATCTCTGCCTCATTCTAAGGGAATCTTCATTTTCTGAAACCCTACAGGCATTAGTAGGATGCCCGAACTTTTTTTGGGGGGGGGGAGGAAGGGTGGTATTTCAAAGAATCATAGAATTGGAAGAAACCTCAAAGGCTATTCAGTCCAACCCCCCTGCCATGCAGGAACCCCCCTATCCAGCCTCTGCTTAAAAGCCTCCAAAGAAGAAGACTCCACCACCCTCCTTTGTGGCAGCATAATCCACTCTAACTGTCAGGAAGTTCTTCCTAACGTTCATTTGGAGGCATCTGGAAGAGAAGCAGAGAAGGAAATTGTAGAAGAGTTGAGTTGGAAGGAATCCAAATCAAAGCAGACCTGAGAGATGTCTGTCCAATTTCCTCTTGAATGCCTCCAGCATTCGAGTGCTCAGCACTGCCCAAGGAAATCAGGCCCATTGTCATACTGCTCTAACAGCTAAACTTTTCCCTCCCTGATATTCAGGCTAAAACCGGTTTTCTGTAGCTTGAGCCTATTATGACACGTCCTGCATTCTGGGATGATGGAGAAAAGGGCCCGCCCCTCCTCTGTAGGACTACCTTTCAAGTTTCTGAAAAGGAAGAACATGCTTCTGACAGCCCCTTTCATGATCATCAGAAGCAAGGTAGCTGCAACTGGGGGACTAAAATCTGATATCTGTAATGGCCATATTCTGTGGCCAAAAGATATACGAAGTAGGGGACACCCACTCAAATTGAGGGCTGGGAGAGTGAGAACAGACAAAAATTCCAGAAAGTTTAAATTTCTACTCACACCTCACTGCTTATTTATTAGGTGGCTTTGCTACCTCTAGAATAAGCCATTCTCACTGGCTGGGGATTTGTGGCACATCGGAAGGGGACCACAGATTGGAAACAATTCTTCACCCAGCACCTTTTAAGGCTCACTATGACATTTACACAATCTTGATTCGGCTCCTATTTCTTTCATATCGTGTTTCTGGTTGTGGCCAAAAAGAAAGAAAGAAAGAAAGAAAGAAAGAAAGAAAGAAAGAAAGAAAGAAAGAAAGAAAGAAAGAAAGAAAGAAAGAAAGAAAGGTTGAGCACAGCTGCTCTAGAAGATGATTCCTTCTGATGGCGGAGATAGAACTCTGCCTCCCGAAGTGGGACTATGCACTAGCTTACACTACCCAAGGAAGCAGTTAAAGCAATCCACTGCCTTTGGAGCATCCCAGCCTGTGGCTCGAATACTGTACTGCCACATTGGAAGAAGTGGCCATTGCCTCACCACACATTTCCTCACCCTGATGAAACTAAGGAGCTTTAAATCAGTATGTTTCTGCTCCTATTATGTGGCCCTCTTCCCCATTTTCAAACATGGAAAGTTATATGCTATGCACTGGGTGGCAGAAAGACGTGAAAGCACAAAACGATCCCGTTGTCAGTCAAGAGCCCTGACCCCAACAAAACGGGTCGACAAACAAGAGCTGCACCACTTGATGTATAGGTTCCCCAAGTGGCACCGACAAATATTTGCAAACAGAAAGCGCAAGGGAAAAGCAAGTAATCCTATATTGCTGCCATTTGAGGCAATGCCTAAGGCATCCCACAGCTTTCTCCACTACAGAGCATCCGAGGGGCAACGCTTACAGCTTCCACCGGCAGTGCCAAGAAACTGCTTGTTTGTGGAAGGGAACAAATCTGAACCTTTCCCCTTAAGACATACGTACTGTTGTAAACACACTTCTCCATCCTAAAGTTAAACCATGGTGGAGGCTGCTTGTTGATCCTTTTTCCTAAAGCTAGGAGGCACTCGGCAACCACACAGTCCTTGTTTCATCACTCCGTCTTGGCACTCTTCAGATGTTGACACGATGCAACCATGGTGCCAAGTCTATGAGAACCACTGAAGGCCCTTTGCAGTAACAATGTGATGCTGGGCTCAAGATGCAAGGCTTCAGCCGAGAGCCAGGAAGTGTCGTTCGTGTGTGTGTGTGTGTGTGTGTGTGTGTGTGTGTGTGTGTGAGAGAGAGAGAGAGAGAGAGAGAGAGAGAGAGAGAGAGAGAGAGAGAGAGAGAGAGAGAGAATCTAATAGGAGAAACCTCTTGGTTCTGTCCCCCTTCACCTTCCTTCTGAAAGAATCCATCTGTTACAGTACTTCAGATGTGCCAGTTGAGGCTGCAGAGTCGACAGCCAGCTGTTAAGAAAAGGCTTTTTCTATTATACTAAACATCTGAACCCAACCAGATAAACTAATCTCTGATGGCCGGGACGTAAGAGCAAGACTTAGAATAAAGGCATTTGCTTAACCAGGTAAAAACCCAATCATTTACTTGTATTGCCCAAACGCTTAGGGTAAGAAGATGGTCTCCGGTACATCCTCATTCCCCCTGAAGGTGAAGGAGCAATCCTTTCTCGTCAGGAGCGGGAACTGAATTAGTCGGTTCAAGCCAATATCGCAACAACTTAGCAAACAGAGACTCTGTTTTACGTTACGGGTGCAAGGGAATACATTCAATATAAGATTTTTAATTTTTAAAAGTTCATCAATAGGCTCTTATATACATATAATATTCACAGAGTGGTTCCTGATAGCACGTTGCTTTTTCCAGATGGATCCGCTGGTGTAGTCTTTCCGGCTCAGCATCTCTCCTCGCTGTCGGCTCATATGTGGACAATCTTGACTGTACTTTCTTCCTTCGGTTTTTATGGCTCTGGACTTTAAATGAAAGTCCGTGCACTATTAACTGGGCACCGAGAGCAGTCCATATTCGTCGGCTGTATCCAAAATTTTACAGATAACTGGTGATTCCACCTGAATAGGAAAGAAACGGTGGAAGGTATTAGGAGGTGCAGCCACAACACTGAACTACAAGCCATGTGGGAGAGTTACAGGAGGTATCAGAACCTCTCTGCCTGTGCCTGTATGGCTCTTAATATTTCGATGAACATTAAAATGCTGACTAATATTGTCGGGAACAGACAAGAAAGCCGAGTCGTTAATTTGTTTATCCAGTCAAGTAATCTTGTTAACGATTTGGGCAGACTAAGGCCAGGCTAATGTCCAGCCATCTGTTGTATGAATAATAACATGCTGTCAAGTTGATTTTTACTTACGCTAATCCCTTCCAGGGTTTTTGAGTAACAGATAATTCAGAAGTGTTTTTTTCCCCCCATTTCTTTCCTTCTGGGGCACTATTCTGGGATTGTGAAATTTCCTCTGGGCTACACAGGCTGGGTCTTTCCTGGGAAGAGCTGCTGAAGGAGCCTTGTTTTTAAGTGGCCACTTACAAACTCCCAGTGAGGGGCCAGGCAGATTTTGGGTGGGCGCAAACGTTCTGGAATTTTTGTCACAGTTTGGACACTCGGTCTCTAAAAGGTTTGCCATCACTGGCCTAGGATACCTCCTCCCTCTTCTTGTTGCCTGAATTGTAAGCAATTTGGACTTTTGGACTCCCTTTGTGAGGGAGTCGGGGTGATTGTCTTTCATAAAACAAAACAGAAGGACAGGTACAACCTAGTCAGTAACTCAAATACGCTGAAATGCCACACAGTGATTCACTTTTCTTGCATGAAAATCACTGGGACTCAGAAAGCACCTCACTTTCATCGGGATGGTGCCCCATCTTTTTAATATTTAAAGATTCTTATTTTAACAACAACAACAAAATATCAACCTTTGCTGGGGAAAAGATAAGAATTTACCAAGGTTACCTTCCATTTGCACCACAGCACAGGCAAAAGGAGGTGCTTCTCACAAGACATGGCTCCCATCAACAGTTTTTTCTTTAGTACTAAAGCTAGAATGAATTCGTTTTAAAACCTCGTGTGAGACCACTTTGAGCCTTAATGCCCCATTCTACGTCTTAATATCAGTGAGGCAAAAGAAACTATTTGAATTAACAGCCTCTTAGATGGCTTCTGCTGATTTTACTGCAGCTTTTGAACATTTCCACTGAAGATACACTCTTAGGTTAATCTTGATCTATTATCTTTTCACCCTGAATTCTATGAATACAGCTCTTGGAGATCTCTGAATCTAAGAATCGAATCTAAGCTTGGCTCTTACACGCCCCCCATGTTTCTAGACAGCTGCTCTATAGGCAGCTACTGAAAATAGACTACTGAAAAACACACACCAAAAAGAACTCCTGATTATTGAGTAAAATACTAGTGACTGAAAACAGAACATTCTGCCTTAACTTGTTTTCTCTACTTATTTGAACTTCATTTCAAGAACGCTGGCATGGTTTGGAACAAGTTCACTAGTACATACCCCAAGAATGTACTGGCAAGAATGTGGCTCCAGCATATAAACTGTTACGGCGTGAGGAGAATCCGATTCTTTGCATCTGAAAAACAAAACATGTTGGTGAGTGCCCCACACTCGAAATAATGCTTCTTATTTAATAGGCCAAGTCTGAGCCCCATTAATTTTTTTGCTGATATATTTTCCTAGGAAGCAGCTCTTAGGATGCTGGAAGCTTCATTACCAGCATTCGTTTTAGTTTTTTTATAACTTTTTTGTGAGGTAGCTCTTGGTACGCTTCATTTTAAGTATTCAGAAGCCAATGGTCGGCCCTGAACCGTAGCTGAAACCTACTCTGTGGTCTTTGTCACATGAGAGACACCTTAAGAACTGAGACTGCCCCTCCACAGAGCAAGGGGTGCAGATAAAAATAACCCCTAAACTTTCTTTCTTCGGGAGAAACAGATGAGGGCAAAAAATTGGGTCAGTGCCCCTTGTACAGCCCGTGCAAGTCTTCAGACGTACCTAAAGGAGCTACTTGGGTTGTACTCATTTCTTAATAAAGATAACGGTCTATATATTAGCAATGACACCCGCTGTTGTAGTACAACTGGTGTAAACCTCATTAGTCAATTGCCACAGATTTCTGCCGTTGTTTCCTTTAATCAGAGCTCTTTTAAAAACAGAACCAAGCTTCAAAAGAACTGAATACCAAACAGGGGTCTTAAATGAATTGTTTTAGCATGTACAGTAGCCTCTGTATTCTGTAGTCTTTGTGCTTTTTGCCTGTTTTTCCCCTCAGAAACCAGATATCTGAAATTCTCACAGCATCACTCAGGTTACATGGAACGTCTAACATCTACAAATTGAGAAAAATGATTTCCCTCCATTTGGTCATGTTCTGGAGTTTGTGGGAACATTAAAGCTCACATTAAAATGTAGCAGTTTGTCTTTAAGAGGCCACAATCCCCTTGTTTTCTTTTATTTTGCCTTTCTTTCTTGTCAGCACAGGCTCAGCGACCAATAGCAAATGCTTGCTCTAACTCCTTAACTTATTCACCCATGACATTGGCATGACTTTTTGCATAAAAAAACTCAAACGGACTTTGACCAACACCATGCCTTTCCTTTAAAGCAATGGAGGAGGATGCCTATCAACAGTCGTTTTTATTAAGACTCAAAATCTAAGTCTAAGTAAACCAGTATGGAACTGAATTTATTTTTCGAGGGTGGGACTCACTTCAGTTTCACGGTCACCTGTCGAGGTTTGTCAGTTAGATCACAAACATCTCCATTTCCATAGTAGTGAGACACCATTCTGCAAAGAAAAATTACACATTTCTTAAGGAACATGAGTTGCAACTCATCATCTGTGTTAGTTACTGAACTACTGCAGACTGCACAAACAAGAACACTGCTTATTTTGGAATTAATATAGAACATTCTGGATCAAGTATATCTAGAAGCATGCAAATCCACAGACAATGTTCTGCACTTGGATAAGAACACAAGAAGTACCATGATGGATCAGGCTAAGGGACCATCTAGTCCAGCTCCCTGTATCTCACAGTGGCCCCACCTGATGCGTCTGGGAGCGCATGAGACTAGATATCTGTCTCCTGATTCCACTCCCCTGCATCTGGCCCTTGAAGTACCCCAGTTTTAAGACTGGAGATGACACACCTCCATCATGGGTTATAACCTGGGATGGGCTTTTCCTCCAGGAATCTGTCCAATCCCCTTCTGAAGGCATCCAGGCCAGATGCCATCACCATATCCTGTGGCAGGGAGTTCCACAGACTAACAATGCACTGGCTGAAAAAAATATTTTCTTTTGTCTGTTCTCACTCTCCCAGCCCTCAATGTGAATGGATGTCCCGTAGTTCTGGTATTTTGTGAGAGGGAGAAGAGCGCCCCTCTATCCACTGTACTCATGCCCTGCATATCATATCCCCCCTCAGGCGCCTTTTCTGCTTTGATTTTGTACCTAGATATGCTCACTGTGTTTCCAAGGTTTTAGTGGAACGGAAAAGAGTTTCACAATGCTGCCTTGACAATTCTCATGGCCCATAATTTCATTACTCATAAAATGTATTAGTCTCTGGGCTGACCATGCCTCATGCCATAAGACTCGTGTTTCTAAAAGCCTCAGAAAATATAGGATGGATGAACAGGAACATACGAATGAAAACCAGGCACAATAAGCATGATCAATAAGTACAGTATGGCTAGCAGTTAATGATCCTTTACAGAGAAGGTGTGTGTGTGTGGGGTGGGGGGGTGGGGGGGGTGGGGAGGCACGATGGATGGACTACCTATTTTTCTGTGTCTTTGGTAGTGGTGCTTGTGGGTCTCAGTTTTGGTGAGACGGAAAAGTCCTAGAGGAGTTCCAGGGATTAACAGCAGTGCTCATTATGGCTCCCTAGCATGCCTTTTCCCCATTCTCTGTAACATATGGTTTGTGCACAGGCAGTGGCTTATCAGTAGGAGTTTGCCATGGTGACACAGACTAGCCTGTGGGAGGGTGGACAGAGCTTTATCACATTTCTGCACTCATCATAAACCCATAAAACGGCCTTTTTTTTGCAGTCATTCGTACATCCGTTTGGCAGGTTCAAGGACACACTCACCTGCGTACACTATGGAATGCTAATCCTTGGCAACTCATTAGAGATCTGGGTTGCCATTTGTTTCATGTTATACTGAAAATATCTCCCCAAAAGGAAGTTTTTACATGATACGACACTCCCATGAACTTTGTTTCCAACTACTAAATACAACTGCCAATTTGGCTCTAATTTACTTTTTCTACCTGACATAATGTCTACATTTAATCTGTAGTTCTGCTGGAAAAAAACCATGTTTGTTTGTTTGTTTTGTTTTGTTTGTTTATATATACATACATACATAAATACATAAATACATAAATACATACATACATACATACATACATACATACATACATACATACATACATACATACATACATACATACAACTTTTATATGCCGCCCACTACCCAAAGGTTTTTGCATTTCTAATCTAAGCCAATTTTGTAGCCTGTGTAGTTTTCTAGAGGAAATGGACAGATCTATAAAGCAAAAAGAAAGTGTTTTACTTATATACTGCCCCACAGCACTTACAGTGCTATGCGGTTTACAATTTAATTCTGCACACTACACATTGCCCCCCCCCCAACCAGTCCCAGCAAACTGGGTACTCAGTTTATCAATCTGGGAAGGATGGAAGGCTGAGTCAGCCTCAAGACGGCTACCTGGGATTAAACCCCAGATCGTGAGCAGAGTACTGGCTGCAGTACTGCAGCTGAACCATTGTGCCACAAGGCTCCGTAAGAGTTACAACGGGGCTTTCGCCTATGCAGAGAGGGGACAGCTGTAAACTGGTGTCTTCACATCTTCTGCACTGAATCCGCTACCTCCATTGTGCAAGTCTGTCTGTCTGCAGGGTCAAGGGTCCCTCCATCTTGCAGAGTTTTGAATTTTTTTGCTTCTTTGCTGATCCCGCAAATCTGCCACCATCTTAACCGGACTTGAAAGCTTGCCATGTCTGTGACACTTTAGCAAACCAATCAAAATGAACCGTGAACTTGGGTTCTACTTGCGGATCACACGCTTACTTTTCCTTTAAGGTATATTTAGTCTCGGCAAGCGTAACTCTTTCTGAATTGATTTTCATGGCTATGGGAGCTATGCTGGCTGGCTCAAACAGATGGTATTCTCTCATTTGCTGTTGGCCGGAGGTTCCCAACCTTGGGTCGCCAGGTGTTCTTGGACTACCACTCTCAGAAATCCTGGCCAGCACAACTAGCAGTGAAGGCTTCTGGGAGTTTTCACCCAAGAGCACCTGGGGACACAAGGCTGGGAACCACTGCTCTAGAGAACCCAAGGAGCCCGGCCAAGGGTTGTATAATCATGCCATAAATCCCACCAGTCAATCTTTGAGAACTCATTTGGCTTTAAATGTGAAGTGGTACCAGATAGCAAAGATGACTGTCAACAGGGCCTATTGTCCAGACAAAACCTCGGTCTGTTGCCTTCCCTCTTTCTCGCCTGCTCAATTCCACCCTTCCTTCCAAAGAGAGAGTGAAGAAGTCAGCATGGGAACAGTGAGGAGGAAAAGCAGATTCCTCTAGCGCAGTGGTTCTCAACCTTCCTAATGCCGCGACCCTTTAATACAGTTCCTCATGTTGTGGTAACCCCTTTTGTCCTGCTTGGAAGAGACCACAGGCCCCCTTTGGCAGGCCACTGCCGCAGCTGCCATAGAGTCTTTACTGGCTCATGGCGACCCCTATGAAATGGTCGTTCGACCCCCCCAAAGGGGTCCTGACCCCCGCTCTAGTGTGTTGTTTTTGGGAAAAGATGGAGTCAGTGGGCATTAATTATCTGAAACAGGAGTGAAAGATGCCTACCTCCCCTTCTGGACAACCCAAGGGGAAAATGGCAGCCATCTTAGGGCTCTCAAGAGATCAACAATGGCACTGTTTTTAAAGAGTTGCTATTTTTCTTATTACATTATATCGCTCTCCACCCGTGCCCTCCAGGACCTCAGGGCAGGTTTCACTGGTTCTCCACAATATTCTATTCTTATAACTACTTTGTAAGGTGGGCTAAACGGGCCAAAATATTACGCTGAGATCAACGGATGTGACATTAACCACTATGCCACAATGAGCTTGACCTGACCCACCACCTATGTCCACCTTTCTGAACCTAGCACAGACCCTGTGCAAAGCCACCATTGGACGGGCCCTTTAAAAACTGAGTTTCGGAAAACTTCTACATAGCTATGTCTGGTTTCCTACAGGGAGAAACATGACAGGGAGGGACACGTTAGCAATAAGGGAGGCAGATCAAAGGCAGAATGAGGGGAAACTCAGCACTTTTAAAAGCCCGTTGTAGAAATACAATTGAGCATACTGAGGTCTCACTGGCACCTTAAAAGCCAACTTGCTATAAGCTCATATGAGCAGAATCGTAATAACAATCTTAGAACTCAGTTAGATGGGCACAAAACGAGTGATTTTTCATTTATGTTTTCGTTTTTTCATTTCGTTACGCAACGAAAACAAAACAAATTTTTTTAAACAAAACAAAAACGAAACAACCAAATTTGCCATGTTTTTCGTTTTTGTTGCAGCAGATGCATTGAACTAAAAAGAATGCTAACGAAACAGCAATTTTTCATTTTCGTTTTTTTGTTTAGTTACCTAACGAAACGAAAACGATTTTTTTTTCAAAAAAAGTCACGAAAACGAAAACGAACCGAAACGGACCCCTAAACGACCAAACGACAAACGAAACACCATTTTTTTGAGTCATGCCCATCTCTAGAATCAGTGGTGGCGGACCTTCGGCACTCCAGATGTTTTGGACCCAACTCCTACAGTCCTTTGTCGCTGGCAATCTAGGCTTGGAATTCTAGGATTTGTGGTCCAAAACATCTGGAGTGCCAAGGGCTCACCACCATTACATAGATAATTACGTCCAGCTTGTCAGAGAGGTTTAGTGGAGAATTGAAGTCCCATCCTCTGGCGCCACAGCCAGACGCCTAAACTGCTGAGCTTGCCACTAAGACAAGTGCTCCCACTCAATGACAACCCCTCTCACCAGCATTATTTATGAAGCACCACTCTGACATACTTGACTGTTTGCAAGCCATCTTCTTTGAGGTGGTAAGCTCTTGCTACATTCTTCTGAGCCCACTCGAGGTGTTCCTCCTTATTCCACGTGCCCACAACTATGGTCGTTTTGCCATTTTCCTTATCCTATAAAATAAATAAATAAATAAATAAATAAATAAATAAATAAATAAATAAATCCCCGTCATTTAAGAAATTAAATTAAATTAAATTAAATTAAATTGTCTTATGTAGTGACAATTCACTCATGTTCCTGGATGATCTATCATTGTGATATTGATCCTCCGCTTAAATAAAAATACCCAGTGCAGGAAATACAAGAGCAGATATCCATCCCTCTTGGGAAAGGGCCTCCATATAGAAAGTTTCCGTAAATGACTCAGCGCTGTGGCTTGGAAAACACTAAAAACAGCTTTCCACGTTGCTGACACAGGATCCGGCAATCTGGAAAGGGCTCGCTCACAAGATCAAGCAGAGCACATGACCTATCCACAACCATGGAGAGAGCACATGACAGGAGGAGAAATCACACGAAGGTCATTGTGTGTGGCCAAAATGACCCTGGGTCGTCTATGCAAAGGGAGAAGTCATTCCACACTTCCTTCCTTGTATGCACAAGTAAACCAGAAAAGACATCACCACCACCACCACCACCATCATCAAACTGCAAATCTAGAAGGGATGCGACGGATCGAGTCCAGTCGCTGCGAACAAGACACAGCAGGGAACTGAACTCTGGCAGAAGATTTCTTATTGAAGCCCCAGTGGATAACATGCAAGATGCACAAGTCCACGCCTGTCCTCTCAGGCAGCTGCTGTTTCACTCCAGTGGTTGCTTGTGCAACAAGCCCCACCACTGGACTACGTCCAAGGTATTCCACCCATCACAACAATGTATATGATGAGGAAAGTTTAGCCACCTAAGGGGCTACTGCAGCCTGTATGATTGTGCAGAAGAACACTAGAGGCTGTTTTGTCCCTTTCAGACTGGGGCTGTCAGGACACACCTTTGTGTCTCCTGGGATGTTTTCTTGACCCAAATCACGGGACCTAAGGACAGCTGGCCACACCAGGAATATTGTTTGGGACTGGAGCTTATTTACTGATAGAGAATGCCAAGCGGGCCATTTTTGAAGGGGTCCAGCCGATGACAGGGCGGCAGGATCCCACTGAAAATGGCCCCGTCGCCAGCGCAAAGCTCCTGCATTGGCAACCAGGCCATTTTCAGAGAGGTCCTGCCGCCCTGCCATGGGCTGGACCCCTTGTCAAATGGACCAGTTGGCACTAGGGGGAACCCCTAGTGCCAACCGGGCCATTTGACAAGGGGTCCAGCCCATGGCAGGGCGGCAGGCCCCCCGCCTGAACCTCAGCTGATCTCCTCAGCCTGGGATGACAGCTGTGCTGGCCGTCACCCAGGGTGGAGATCGAGCCGCGGTCTCGCAGGACTCCGACCCACAGCCTGCAGCCCACCGGGCTGTCAGGCTGTGGGGCGGAGGGCAGCAAGAGGGGCTGGGATCTGGCTTCCGCACGCGGAGACCGGATCTCAGCCCCTTCCTTCCCGACTCCACCATGAAGCCTGCAGCCCGGTGGGCTGTCAGGCTCCGTGGTGGAGGGTGGGGAGAGGGGCTGGGATCCCGCTTCCGTACCCAGAGACCGGATCTCAGCCCCTTCCTTCCCGACTCTGCCCACAGCCTGCAGCCAACCGGGCTGTCAGGCTGTGGGGGGAGGGCAGCGAGAGGGGGCTCCGATCCTGCTTCCGGATGCGGAGACCGGATGGCAGCCCCTTCTCGACTCCGCCCCTGAAGCCGGAAGCCTGACACTGGACCAGGAAGGCCAGCAGCAGCAGCAGCAGGTAGGAGGAGTTTCTTCCATTCATCGGGTGGCCAGGCCAGTAACGGAAACGAACAGAACCGAAGAAAATTTTCTTGGTTCTGTTCAGTTCGAGCCTGGCCCGTCCAAATTGTCGTTCTTCGTTCTGTTACGTAACGGAAAGACTAACGGTAATGGAAAATTTGTCATTTCATGCCCATCTCTACCCATCACAGTGCTCTCGACAGATAGCCATCCAGCCTCTGCTTAAAGACCTCCAAAGAAGGAGACTCCACCAGCCTCCGTGGCAGCATCTTCCACTACCGGACAGCTCTAACAAACAGGAAGTTCTTCCTAATGTTCAACTGGAAACTCTTTTCCTGTAGTTTGAAACAATTGCCCCGAATCCTAGTCTCTGAAGCCATGGAAAAGAAACCTGTCCCCACTTCAATATGACATCCTTTCAAATATTTAAACATAGCTATCAAATCCCCTCTCAGCCTTCTTTTTGAAAGGCTAAACATTCCCAGTTCCCTAAGCTGGGAATGTTCCTCATAAGACATTTCTTCCAGACCTTCAACCATCCTGGTCACCTTCCTCTGGACCTGTTTGAGGTTCTCAACATCTTTTTAAAATTGAGGTGCACAGAACTGGACACAGCACTCCAGGTGGGATCTGACCAGAGCAGAATAGGGTGGTACTATCACCTCCCTTGATCTAGACACCACAAGGCCTCAGTGGTTATTCTATAGCAGTGTTGGCGAACCTATGGCATGGGTGCCAAAGGTGGCACTCGGAGCCCTTTCTGTGGGCACCTGACATCATCCCTTCATAGCCACTTGTATTCAAGTTAAATTCCTGTATTGGCACTTTGCAAAAAAAAATAGTGGGTTTTGAATCGCAGTTTGGGCACTCGGCCTCTAAAAGGTTTGCCATCACTGTTCTATAGGCTTTGCAACCATCCTTTCTAAATTCTAGGGAAAAAGAAGATGCTGGGGGACATCTAGTGGCAGAACCTCTCCACTGTTGTTCTTACATACCTTGTGATACTGATGCACATACTTGCCGTAGCAGAATTCATACCTCCACCAGCCAACACCCTAGAAGAAACGAAATAACCCAATGCCTCCATTTTACTGCAGGGAAAGCAAACACAATTACATGCCCACAACTCTGTGCCAATAGAAGAAAAACACCCCTTCCACCACACAGATCTGTCTCTGTTAAGTCCCCCCCCCATTAAAAGGAAAATGAATTGAGGTTTTTCTGGGTTATGCGAAACCACTGTAACCCTCTGCGTTTAAATCCTAAAGGATTTGTATGATGTAGGTCTCATAAGAGGTGCTAATTCCGTGTGTGCCTTTGTGGTCTGCACTATTTAAGTAGAAGCTGACATGAGAATGAAATGTCCCTACCTACGGATTCAATGAAAACCATGCCCATAGAAGGCAACCATTTTGAGAGCAAGGTTCTAACCTGGCCTCCTGCTCAGTGTGACACATTTCTATTGGGAGAGCACTGCTTCGTTTCACGACCCACCTTTCAGGCCTTGGTCTGTCATGGTACCATCCAGACACAGTGGGCCATCAACACCACCAAACGAATGTGCAACATCTCAATTTAGCCCATCAACTGGACAAATGTATATTATTTCATGTTTGCCAGACTTGCTCAGTATGCACCAGTCTGTACTGCCTAATTTGCCTAGAACACTTTTTGGATTACAGATGTCTTGTTTTTGTCACGGGCAGTTAACCCTTTTATTTATCTGTTGTTTGCTTTATTTATAGGCCACCATTCTCCCCATGAGGGGGATCCATAAGCAATGATCACATGGTTGCTTATAAACTCCTCCTGTGCTGAAAGTCTATGGTACAGAAGCAGTGCTTTTGTGTCCAGATCTCACCAGGAACTTCAATTTACCATTTTTTTATCCAGGCACACTTACAGAGTTTCACTTTCAAACAACAACCGGCCTTTCACTGTGGCCTCCGAGCTTACAAGCACGCTAATGGAACATGCATGAGAGAAGCTGGACAATTCCCCAAGAAGTACAGTAGGACCCCGGTATCTGCTGGGGATTCGTTCCAGGCCTTCCCGTGGGTAATGAAAACCGTGGATAAGAGAGAACGCCTGCCCACCCACCCCCAAACTGCTGTTTCCTGACAGTAGCTTGCTTTATGACTGCTGTTTTGAGACAGTTGCTTGCTTTATGGCTGCAGTTTGTGACAGTAGCTTGCTTTACATATGCTATCTGTGACAATAGCTTGCTTTACAGCTGCGGTTTGTGACAATAGCTTGCTTTGTGGCTGCTGAATTATTTAATCCCCCCCCCAACCGTGGATAACTGAATCAGTGGATATGGGGGTCCTACTGTAGACACTTTCTTCCGTCCATTTTCCCCAAATGTTTGTTTTCATTCATGGGTGTCCAAAGAGCCGTCTGAACATTCTGCATGCACCTTCATGAATGTGCACTTGTACAAGTTTAGAAGAAACAAAGAGTGCACATAAATGGATACTGCACATGGTGATTTGTTTTGGGATAGGAAGGCTCAAAAGAGGAATGTAGGAAGAAACACAGGTAGACACAAGTAGGAAGCAGACCCCATATTTCTCACCCCATGGAAGCAGTAAGACCCACTAAGGAACTCTTTTATGAGCTGCTCATCCGTCAGTTTGGAGATGTGCGTCGTTCCAACGGTTTAAAAGTTGGGAGTTACCAACAGCAACCGGCTTGTGGAAAGAGGAAAATTTGTCTTCTTTTGCCGAACTGATTTCTTCCTGAAATTTAAAATAAGCTCAAGTTTAGATGGGGCTGGCATTTATTGCCCGCAAACAGTACATTAAACCCACGGTTAGAAATTAAGCGCAAATAGATTCCTGTTGGTTATTCCAATGATTGCCCAGTAACCATATGAATACTCAATAAAACAGTGGATTGTGTCACTTGCAGCTCTGTTGAATGCTTTTTTCAACGATTTCCAGTACAGTACTTGTTTGTTTGTTTGTTTTTTGCAGGGGGGGAGAGAAAAAATCATTTGCAAGCAAAGAGACTGAAGAAACGGGCACCAGTCAGTAGATTGTATTGTTTGCATTTTGAATGCTTCATGTCCCAACCTTAACATCTACAGACCAGGCTGGGGGGGGGGGGATCCTGAAACCCAGAGTCAGTAACATTAAACTAGATGGACCAATATTCTGACTTGGTATAAGGCAGTCCCTTATGTTCTTGCAGTGGGGAGGGGATGGGATCCTGGCTTGCAACAGGTACCACAAACCTTGCCTCATCTAGAGGAACAAAAAAGACTGTAGCCGTTGCTGTAGTCTATTGCCAGGAGTGCATATTCCAGATGGGGGCCATCTGCCTGGCACAAATGGGTTCCTACCTCCTTGGCTCTCCTGAAAGGCATTTTCAACATTTCCTGTTGCTGCTCCAGCTGCAGCAGGTTACGGGGTTTAAGCGGGGATCCTGGCAGTGACTGGCAGAATATGTCGTTCACAGGGGAAGCTCTGAACCTTTGCAAACAAAAACAAACGTTGATTTAGTGCTGTCATTATTCAGCCCCTGTTGCAACTTAAGAAAAGTGATTTTTTTTACAACTTCCAGAATATTTCTACCAGCACGACCCCGTTCTAAATCTTTGATCATCAGATACAATGTGACAGCAATGTCAACCTGTCAGCTAAAGCCAGGAGAGGCAGTGGTTTGAATACCTCCAAACCAGGAAGCATAAGAAAAATGACTACAGTACTGTATATGAAATCGTCACAGAACAAGGGTGACTTTAGGCAATACAGATGGAGAGACAGATTGCTACATTTGGGCAGCACTTCTGTGAATGATGACGATGAAGGTTTATTGACCCATTTGACCAAGCAGCCATATATATTTCACCCTTGAATTTTCCTTGAAGGTGTTTAAGCTACAATGTGGACGTTTCATGGGAAGAGCTGGTGAGATGCAGCCGTTCAGAAAATAGCATGTGTACAGAATAAGTAGAAGCCAATGTCCAGGCTGTGGCCTTTGACCAGAGCTAGGAATTTTTTTTGGACTACAACTATCAGAATCCTGGGGGTGAGGAAGGGGGAGGATAAGGTTTCCTAGTAGAGATGGGCTATTTGTCTTGGAAGCTACCGGTTCCAAAACGACACGTGCGAGCCCAGGTGGTGTTCGGAAGCCTCCAAAACGCAATCAACCAATCTCTTACCTTGCTCTTTGCTGACATGGGGCTGAGCTCCAATGAGCAAGAAGCCTCCGACATCATTGTTCCTTTTCCCTGGCTCTAGCCAATCAGGAGCTGTGCAGGGAAATGCATCACTCCGCCTCCCTGTCTGATTGGCCAGCGCCAGGGAGAAGGAATGATGACGTCGGAGGCTTCTTCCTCATTGGGAGCTCAGCACTGTGTGGGCGCAAAATAAGGCAAGGGATTGGCTGATTGCATTTCGGAAGCTTCCGAACACCAGCTGGGCTCGCACGTGTCATTTCGGAACCGGTAGCTTCCAAAACGAATAGCCCATCCCTTTTTCCTAGTTCTTCCTGTGTAGTTGGTGCTGGAATCCCTTACCTGTATTTAGGGTGGCTGCATAAAAGAGGAGTCAAAATGACGACTTCATATTCACATGTAGTGACTTCAGCCACCGAAAGGATTTCATGTTTCGCCTCGGGATGGCAGACGTACATCACCGAACTTGATCTGGGCAGGTTTTGTCTCAAGCTACAAGGGGTACCGTTTCCCATCTCTACAGCATAATATGGGGTCATCTGCCCTTCTATATTTTTGGTAGGGATCTAGATTAATAAAAGAAAAAAAAAGGAAAAAAAAGAGAGGATTAATTTGGAAAACAACTTTATCTTTGCTTCTAGACAAGCATCGCCCTTAACAGAAGCCCCTGTTTATCTGTACCAAGTGGTTACCTTCAGACTGATGGGATTCGTTCTACTGTAACTGCAGGGGGAAATTTACCTTTCAGAAAAACTAAAACAGCTGAATAATTGCCTATCTTTATGTGACCCAAAGAACTAAGAAACAAAATATTGGTTTCTTCTTTAAAGTCCAACGGCAAGAGAAGATGAGTTTCAGTATTCTAGAGTGGTCAGAGAGGCAGGGTATAAATATAAATATTAATAAACTCTAACTTAATTATGAAGTAAGCTTGATCTGCTTTCTCCCACTTACCTCTTTTCCACGATCTTTTTCACTTTCCTTCTCTTCAGGCTCTGAAAACATATTATGAGGGAGAAAAATTAACAAAGGGCTCCCAATATTTCTGTACTGACTTCTGTATAGCAAAGAGAAAAATCTTCAGAAATAAAGATTCTCCATCAGCATCTCGCTCTCAATATAAAATCAGTGTGTAATGAAAAAAAAATCCAAGAAAACAGCCAGAATCTAACAGAACATTTGCATCTCTATAAGGGTGTACCTTCTAGCAGAAAATTGCAGCTAATTAATTCATTTCTGATAGAGGTGTAAAGTTTCCAGAAATGTTGATACCATGGGGGGAAAACTTTGAAGAAAATGGAAAAATGAGGTGGTAAGGGGGAAGCTGTTTTCCCCCATTTCCCTCCAAATTCCAGGAAATTTTACATCTCCAGTCCATGACTGAATTCCCAGAAGCACACAGTTGCATAAAAACCAAGAACTTGAACAGGGATTTATTGTGGGGCATGTTATACACAGGTGTACATATTTAATTGGATTTTGGCCCAAAAACTCTTTTAAAATTTTTTTTACTTCTATGCCAAAAGTTATACAATACAACATTACCAAAAGTTATACAATGGCTTTAGATTAAAAAAGTTTAGTTCACTGTTCACTCCAAGAAGGTGTGGTGGGGAAATGGCATTTTTAAGGAAGACATGAACATCAAAAACGCACAAATGTCAGAGCTACAGGCATCATCCTGTCCTGAGCTTTATTGACCTTGCTATTGCTTCCTTCAAGTTGTCAAGCAGGAAGACAAAAGTGACAGCCCCCCCCCCATGTTTCACAAGGCATTAGTGTTCGAAGCACTAAGCTTCACACAAACATACAAAAAAAAAAAAAACCAACCCTCAAGTATTTCATTCAGCTTTTTCAGTGAATGACATTTTGTAATGGCAACTGCTTAATTGTTTAAAGCTGCTGTTTTAAATCATTCTACTATCTAGAATCTTATCAGCATGTGTGTACCATCTGCATAGCTTCTCACAGCTAACGGCAGCTAATTTACAAAATGCTTGCTGGCACGCCTGGTCACGCTGCTGATTGTGCAATTGAGATGTGCGCTAACCCCATGTCAATTAGCCACAATGAGCTGCAGCAAGTTTTGCAAGCCTTACGTGAACACCAATGGGATCCCAGCCATGGCTTGAAACATTTACGTCTTCAGACCTGCGCACCAAACAAAGACCTGATTGATTTCGGGGTAATGGGGAATGTTGGGGCAGTGCGTACATGACTTGCCAGTGTAACTACAACTTTAATCATAGGTTCAGGAAGACAAAGGAAGAGGGCTTTTTATTTGTGAGGTGTCTTAAGAAACTCAGTAAATAAGAAGGCAATAGACCAAGTGCCTAATGACCTGAAGCAAAGATGACTTCCAGACAGGAAGGTGTCAGGTGGACACGTACATAAAACGTTCTTCACCCCAGGTGTTTGAGAGCTCTATATGCATTTGCTGCTTGCATGGAAAGGTTTTCTATTTATTTTTCTTCCAAAGGAGATGTTTTTGGTGGGAATGACAGCTGGAATCTTTCAGGCCCACAATACAGACACAGGGCTGTTCCCCGGTCGTGTGTGCGTGTGTGTGTGTGTGTGTGTGTGTGTGTTGTGTCGTGACAGTCGTGACCAACTCTTCATGACCCCATGTCCATGGAGTTTTCTTGGCAGGAATACTGGAGTGGCTTGCCAGTTCCTACTCCAGGCGCCCACAGCACCTGGTATTCCATGGTGGTCTCCCATCCAAGTACTAACCAGGGCTGGCCCTGCTTAGCTTCTGAAATTAGGCTAGATCAGAGGTGCTCAGGGCATCTAGGCAGCTAACACATGCCAAATAGTGGCTCTTCCTTCTCATCACTGGCTCTTAGAAAGCAACAAGTCTAACCTGGATCTAGCAACGGGCTCCTCCGCAGCATATTTCCAAGGTAGTATTCTTGAATATTTATCTTCTACAAAAAAATAAGAAAGAAATCTCCATTACCTTTCACAACGGCCGCTTCTCCTCTAAAATGCCAATTTTTGTTTTGTTTCAGGAGACCAGAGGAAACCAAATTAACATCAGGATGAAACATGTAATAAACATGGTTTATTAAATTTCTACCACATATTTTCACTATCAGACAGTGCTAAAGGCTTACAGCCCACATCATACAAATTTGACAGAAACAAATAAGAACGAATTTAATGATATACTTGTTAAAATCAAATAAAAACAAACATGAAAATTAAATCAATTAAAAGCAATTCAGTAAGCAAACAGGAACAGTTATCAAAATTCCAAAGAAAAGTGCTCTTTCCTGCATGGCTCTGAAAAGTTAGATATGGAGTTGATTCCTCACTTTACCTTGAGAACAAAAGCTCTAGCAATGCATACCTGACCAGTCTCCTTCTCTTCGTGATACTGGCGAACGTGCTTGCCATGGCAGACTTCGTAAGTCCAGTATGACTCAATCTAAAAATACATAGAGTTAGTAAGCATAGCACTCTATAGTCAAGTTTTTTAAAACAGAAAATTTGCCACCAAAATTAAATTGCAGTCTTGGGAATCTATGATTTACTACATATAAAGGTGCTAAATCTTTTTCCCCCATACATTTGGGATCTCAAAAACCTGTACATAAAACTTGAGGTTTTATGCCCTTATTTTAATATTGTGACAGAGACCATTATTTCACAATAGCTCAAGTCCTACTGAAGAGAAATGCACAAGGGGACAAACAGTTTGGCAACCTTGTTCACCATCCGTGGCCCATTTATTTCCCTGACCAGAGGATGCAGGGGAAGCGTAACAACAGTCTCTCTATGCTGCATGATCCTTATGGGATGCTGGTTTAGGTAGGACTATTGCCAGGCCAAATGCAATAGGATCCAATTCTCTGCAGGATCAGGACCTGCTGATTTCCTTATCCATGGTCAGAGAATATTAAAAACATTCAAAGAAAAAGTCTAGAAATACTGTAGAGATTTCTGAAGAAGTTATAGTAACAGAACAGGCCACTAGAGGGAAACAACAGCATTTGCTATCAAACTAGTGTTGCTATTCAGTAGGACCCTAGTATCCGCTAGGAACCAATTCCAGGCCTTCCCATGGATAATGAAAACAGTGGATAAGAGAGAATGCCAACCCCCCCCCCAAAAAAAAACAACAACGGCTGTTTTGTGACAGTAGCTTGCTTGGCAGCTGCTGAATTATTTAATTTTTTTTCCTCTGCCAACCGTGGATAACGAAATCAGTGGTTAATGAATCGGTGGATAAGTGGGTCCTAATTTCCTGTAATGTGTTTTTCAGCATCTGCAGGGAGGTCTTGGAGCTTATTCCCTGTGGATACAGGGATCCTACTATCTTGAAAAACCCTTTTTATTACAATAGCCAGTTTCTTCTTTGTCCAGCTATTGCACGCACAGAAGGGGTTTTCCAACTGGCCACGCATCAACTTCCATACCAGGGCCACTTCTCCAACAGTTCACTTTGGAGGCCTGCAAAACTAAGCCTTTGGGGGAGTGTCGGCCAAAACCAATTGCCTTGGTCATCCCTTCCACGACATCCTGGCACCTTGGGCCCCGGAAACCAGACAGTGTTCTGACAGTCGGGTGAGAAGTGGCTGTGTTATGGAGGCTGGCTGGAGGTAGTTTAAAGACCAAAAGGTGCCACCTCTGCCCTCTTTTCCACATTCCTCTGCTCATAAATGGGAATGGAGGAGGACTTTAGGTGCCATGATTGCTATGCATGGTGTTCTCCATGACTGTGGGCAGGATACGGTCCACTGTCTTCACCATTCCCACTGGGAAACACTAACAAAACTCCAACCCTTCTGGTACGTGATTGGGTCACTTTATTGGTGTAACTTGGGGCCTTGATCTCATCTGCATTAGCATCAATGGCCTTTCCATCTCCGGTCCTCTTAACGAGTACAAACAAGGGAAGGAATCTGTGAGATGACACCATTTCTGAAAGTCTTTGAAGATGAGCTCTTTGAGCCTAATGAGAACAATGGAAGAATAAGGACCTGCAGGAAGCTCAACACACCAAACAGACAGAAACAAAAATGTAGGGAAGGTTCACAAGCAATAAACAGACACTTTTACATCAATTAATCTGTGTTACACCTTTTTGTCTCAGTTAAGGATGGAGACAATGGGATCTGGGCCCTTCTCTCTGAAACCAAACTGGACGTACTCTGTAAGAACAGCTGCTCTGTTTAAACAGGGGTTCCAGCAATTCTGTCGGGTTGGGTCCTTGGTAATCCTTTTCCTCCTCCTAAAACAAGAAGAATTCCATGTTAATTCTGCCCTGGGGAAACACAGGATAGTTTCCTGTTTTTACCTTTCAGGAAGCAGAGTGACCTGCTTATTATGGGCAGCAGATTTTTAAATGGGTCATGAAGGGGGAGCAAACTGATTTGGTGTTGGGAGATCTTTACTGCTGGGAACTTGGATAGGTATCTACGGGAATTTTACCATGTGTGCCCAATAATTTTGAGTGCTACACATTTTGACTGGGGTGACGTAGGGATGGTATTGCGGCTGTGCTGGCAAAAATGACTCAGCCCTGCCCTGCTTATAAAAGTGGTGCATTGCTTCATTTTCAATAGGTCTTCAACAATTTTCAGTCTCATGACTGAAAAGCAAATTAAGCTGAATGGAGAGACCATGTTTCCTGGTTAGTTCGTAGCTTTCTTGGACCATCTAAAGAAACAAAATAAAATATGGGTTGCTTACGTACCGGCTTAAAGGACTCTCTGCATGGTTTACAAATAAATTATGCAGGATACACATCCTCCCCCACCACCAGCAAACTGGGTACTTAATGACTGATCCCTGAAGGATGGAAGGCTGAGTGAACCTTTTGGTTCAATAAGTCAATAAGGACTGATCCTCAACATCCACACCAGAAGTGTCTCATTGACTCGCTTAAAAGTTATTAGTATGGGAGGGGGGAATCAGCCAGCATTCAAACTAGAACAAGCCTAATTCTATCAGCCCACCCAAATTTTAAACATTGAAAAGATAGTTCTGCTAAATAAGACCAACGTATAGGAAGCTCACAAGTACAATATAAGGATAAAGGTATCCTTTGGTTCGTGCTTTGTAGTAACTGGTATCCAAAGTTTATTATACTCCTTGCCTAAGTTGTAGGTCTCTTCATCACTGAAATGCATCTGAAACTGTGGAGATTTTGTGCTCAGCAAAATGTCTGTGAAGATTCTCAGTTATTCAGGTGAGGTTATCTGGAAGTTGAGCCATGGCAACTGGACTTCTTTTCTAGAGATCAAAAGGTTTTGCTACTCATCCAAGCAGCTTCGTCAGTCGGAAATTATTTTCAGATTTTCAGACGCTCAAAATTATTTGGTAGCCATGGTCAGACTGACAAAGCTGCTTGGATGAGTAGCGAAATGTTTTGCTCACTCAAAAAAAGAAGTCCAGTTGCCATGACTCAACTTCCAGATGTGCTTTACAAAACTATCTTGGACTAACGAAAGCTCTTTCCATGCATTTAGGGAGTGTTCCCCCCCCCCATCACAATATTCGTGCTATTTGTGTCTGGGCAATCTTCTCTTTGTGCCGAATGTATGTCTTTTTTCAAAACTTTGCTATGCACCAATACTTTCAGATCTACTCTCATTTATTGTACAATATAGACGACAAGAATGTGTTATATGCTAATGCACACAAAATAAACTTGGAAAAGGTTAACTATAAATGTATCAATAGTAAGTATTAAAAATTCAGCTGGTCATGAGAGGATACTGAAGAAGTATCGAAAAAAACCATCAATCTAAATCTAAGATGTGAGGAGAATGACAACTACTCCTAATGGAGTTGTCCTGGGTTACACAGATGCATGAACAATTCAACCTCCTACAAGACTGCAAGTTTCCTAGACAAACAAACAAACAAAACTGTGGTGTGAAAACACTAACAATGGATAGCATAAAAGGATATCATCTGGTACAGGACATCGCAAATTCAAGGTAGATTTCATATTTCTGGTTCAGTACCTTTGCATTATGTCTTTGGCTTAGAATTATTATATTTATTTTATTTATTTTTATTTATATTTGTAGACCGCCCAATTTTTCCAAGGGAACTCTGGGCGGTTCACAGCATAGAACATCACACACACACACACACACACACACACACACACACACACACACACACACACACACACACAAATAAACTAAACTCATACGAACAGGGAGCAGATAGAACCACATGATTAAAACCAAAGAAACAAAAAAACTATGATTATACTGCCCAAGAGTTTCTTTATCAAAACAAAAAAGAATTCAGAACTTGCCTCATCTCCACTGGTTAACAATGGAAGAATGCATTTGTACTTTTCTTTATCTGCTGTTGTCATGATGATGTAATGATTTTCTTTGTACAAAACCCCTGCAGTTGGCTAAAAAAAGAAAAGAAAAATTAGCAAACATTGGAAGTGGGTTTAGAAGTAAATACATACATACATACTGAAGTAAATACATACATACATACTGAAAAGAAAACAGAATTCCTAAATAAGAGCAAAAAAAAAGCCGGGCTGATTAATTGCTGGAAATATACTTTTATGCTGATCAACCTGTTCCATGTGCTGATGCAAACATGACAAATTCTGGTTTACAACATGATCAGTTGAGCAATGGGACAAAGAACTCATGGAAACTTCCTCTCTTTGACTGCAAAAAGCTCACAAGATGCATTTTAATGATCACTGAAATGTCCTTTTAAAAAGTTTCACCTTGTGGGGCCTGTGTACCTGCTCTAAAGACTGCACCCATTCCCTTAATCTGCACTTAGCAGCTCATACATTCACACACGTATAACAGCGTGGCTGTGGGGAGTTAAGGCCATAGTGAAGCAAGTTGCTTTATGTTCTGAATAAACTTTCTAGTCATGGAATAAAGGGGCAGGTCTTGTCCTGGATCAACAACTGGCTAAGCAACAGGAAACAGAGGGTAGCAGTAAATGGACACTTCTCCAAGTGGAGGGAGGTAATGAGTGGGGTCCCCCAAGGTTCAGTACTGGGACCTCTGCTTTTCAACCTCTTCATAAATGATCTAGGAGTAAATAGCAAGGTAGCCAAATTTTCTGGCAACACTAAATTACACAGGGGAGTAAACACTGGGAGAGATCGGAAGGAGATCCAGAGGGATCTTTTGACACTGGGGGAGTGGGCAAGCCACTGGCAAATGAGCTTCAACATTAGCAAGTGTCGTGCAGAGTGATGCACATTGGGGCAAAAAAACCCAATTATGTTTATAACCTGATGGGGTCTGAGATCTCTGCAACAAACCAGAAAAGGGACCTTGGTGTCCTGGTGAACATACTCCTTGCCTAAGTTGTAAGTCTCTTCATCTCTGAAATGCTTCTGAAACTGTGGAGATTTTGTGCAGTGAAAAAAGCAAACTCAATGCTCGGGATCATTAGGAAGGGTATGGAAAATGAGTCAGCAAGTGTCATTTTGCCTCTTTATAAATCTATGGCGAGGCCCCATCTGGAGTATTGTGTACAGTTCTGGTCCCCATACCTCCAGAAGGATATTATGAAAGAGGAAAAAGTGCAGAGTAGGGCAACCAGAATGATTAGGGGACTGGAACACCTTCCTTACCATCTGAGGCGGCAACGGCTGGGCCTCTTCACTCTTGAATGACGGCGCCTAAGAGGTGACCTGATTGAAGTTTATAAAATCATACATGGACAAAGAAGATAAGGAAAAACTGTTTTCCCTATCACACAACACTAGAACTAGGGGGCACTCCATGAAACTTTTTGGGTCTCAAAAAATGTAAGAGAAAGTACTTTTTCTCTCAGAGGATCACTGGTCTCTGGAACTCCCTGCCAGAAGAACTAGTGACAGCTGTCAGCCTTGACAGGTTTAAGAAAGGATTAGACAAGTTCATGGAAAACAGGGGCATCAATGGCTATTATTATGGATGCCTAAGGACAACCTCTGGGTTGGAGAGAGAGGCAGGATATCTCTCAATGCCATTTGCAGGGAATAGTAAACAGGGGAAGACATCTGCTTGGGAATACCCTGAAGCAGATGTTGAGCCACTGTGTGAGACAGAATGCTGGACTGGATGGGCTGTGGCCTGTTCCAGCAAGGCTGTTCTTATGTTCTTATGTACTTCAGTATTATTTTCAGCTACTGGAAGTGAGCCTCAAGTTTCAGATAAGGGTCTTTCACAGCCCTACCTGGAGAGATGCCAGAGCTGGTCTCTCCTCCCAGTAAAGTTTTCTCTATTGCCTTGTTTTCATACATACCACGTGGCAATTCCTGAGCAAGGCAGAAATGCAGAATCAACAAGGTTAGCAAAGCAACTTTCTACAAGCTTCACCCTGGCTTTCCCCCCTAATTCTTTGCTTTCTACAGAGGCCCCGCTGTTTCACGGTGAGGACACCCTCGGAATATAATTAACCATTTTAGGAACAACAACAAAATGTCCCTAGCATACAGTTTGTTAGAAATCATGCCCTGCACTGTGCCATACCACTTGGCCACTTGAAGGTGCCACATAAGTATCATTTCTGCAGCTTTGGAAATGTTGTGTTTATCTGAAAGACTGATTTAGTAACACTCAACCGTGTTTCCTTTCAGCATCAAAGAGACCACCACAATTGTGTAATGTGGCAAATGACAGGACGTGGACACACCTCAATGAGAGGGAGAAGCTTACTTCTTCATAAATCTTGCAATGTCAGGCACTCAATAGGTTGAAAATAATCAGGATTAAAAAAAGTTTTCTGGATCACAACCCTAATTTGTTGCCCCAAACTGTATTTTTTAATTAAAGATTCTCACCATGTTTTATCGTATGTTTAGCCTGCATACTGTAATTAAAACTGTAAACCGCCCAGTGACTACTTGAAGTGGTATGGGGCAGTATATAAGCCGAACACATTGCTTTGCTTTTAACATGCTTGAGAATACAGCCAAAAGTTCCACGGACAACATATCACAAGCCACATCACCTCTTTCTTCCCAAATCAAAAGTAAAATGTATTTTTTGGGGGATGAGGATGTTCTCTGTGTAAATACGCTTGGAAATAGTTTCTCCCCCTCCTTCTCAGTGCCTTGCACAAAATTTTTACTACATTCAGACACGGGGTAAGAGTGACCCTATTTCACTGATATAGCAGTGACTGGGTTTCACACAGAAGAAAAATACAACAGAGGTTGAACACAGAGCTTGCTAAGTCCAGATTCAAGCACAGCACCCCAGCCGTCTGAATCCCATACCATATACATCAATTGCCACCCAGAAATATCCATACCCCCCCAATGTCTTTCTACTTGCTTCCTCTTGTTCTAAAACCTTCTTGCCTGTTCAGTCCCTTCCTGTGGATACAGGGACGCTCTTCTCCCTCTCACAAAATACCAGAACTAGGGGACATCCACTCAATTTGAGGGCTAGGAGAGTAAGAACAGACAGTATAAAACATTTTTTCACCCAGTGTGTTAGTCTGTGGAACTCCCTGGCACAGGAGGTGGTGATGGCATCTAGCCTGGATGCCTTCAAGAGGGGATTGGACAGATTCCTGGAAGAGAAGTCCATCCCAGGTTACAAACCATGATGGAGACGTGTAATCTCCAGGCTTAAAACCGGGGTACTTCAAGGGCCAGATGCAGGGGAGTGGTGTCAGGAGACAGAGATCTAGTCTTGTGCACTCCCAGATGCATCTGGTGGGGTCACTGTGAGATACAGGAAGCTGGACTAGATGGGCCTTTGGCCTGATCCAGCATGGCTCTTCTTAAGTTCTCTTCTGGCCACTGGGACAGGTACAAACCACCGAAAGCTGACAGTAACTGGGGATGTAGATTAGCAGCAATAGCTCTTGACACCCGGCAGTCAAAGGGGCAAAGTTTCCCGGGCTGCTTCTTCAGCTTGAAAACGGCATCCCGTCCACCACCGTCGCCTCGGCCTCGTTTGGACCGTCTCCCCGAAGGCTACCGAACCCCCTTGGCCTGGGGAGGAGGGGGGTGGGTGGGAAGCATGAATTAAGATCCATTCGCTTTGGAAAAGACCTGCTCCCGGGCATCGCGGCTGACACGGACCGGCAAAGCTGGTGGCTTCGGGGTGGGGTGGGGGGAACTCTCTTTCTCGGGTGGGTAAAGGGGCGAGTGGCCACCCTTCCAAGACATGCCACCCTCCTCTCCTCTTCCCCCCCCCCCCCCAGCCTCCCTCCCTCCCTCGCACACCCACCCACCCCATAGGCACCCACCAGGCGGAGCTCGCTGCCCGGCCAGTTGATTCGGAAGGGGATGTCGTCGCTGAACTGGGGGAGCGACCGACCGCCGGCGCCCCCGACGCCGCCCGCCGCTTCCAAGAGGCCCCCCAGGAGGAGGAGGAGCAGCAGCGGCGGCCACGGCCACGACGACGAAGGCGACGCCCTCGGCGGCCGGGGCGGCTCGCCGCCACCCTTCATGGTGCCTGTTGGGAGCCCGGCCGGGGCGGCAAGCCCCCGGAACTGCCCAGCTTCGCCCCACCCCCTAGCCGGCCACGTCTGCTTCCTGAGGGAAGCCCCTGCGTCACTTCCTGGCCGTGTCACACAACACACACACACACACAGAAAGAGAGAGGGAGAGCCCCCCCTCGCCCCACCCCCTCCTCCATAAACAACAGACGCAAAATAAAGTTTCCTACCCGGGGATCGGGACCCCAAAGGGGTTTGCATAGGATTTTATTATTGGAGGGGGGGCAGCGGTTTGCAGGTCTCCTTATATGTATTCGAGATAGCTATGGATATGGGGTCACGAAGAGTCGGTAACGACTGTAAGGACACAACACACACACACACAGCTAGCTAGCTAGCTAGCTACCTGTAGATAGATAGGAAATAAGAAAGGGATAGGTAGGTAGGTAGGTAGGTAGGTAGGTAGGTAGGTAGGTAGGTAGGTAGGTAGGTAGGTAGGTAGATAGATAGAAAATAAGAAAGGGATAGATAGATAGATAGGAAATAAGAAAGAGATAGATAGATAGATAGATAGATAGATAGATAGATAGATAGATAGATAGATAGATAGATAGATAGATAGATAGAAGACATGAAGTTGTCCTGGGTTCACCTGGACCTTACTACTGTGCCAGGTGGAATGCCAAAACAAGAATAGTGGACAACCGCCCCCGAGATAAATAACTATAGATAGAAATAAAAGGGAAAGAAGTGGTTAATAAAAGTGCAAGAGTAGGTGATACCTTATAGACCATCAAAAACAAATAAATCATACAATGTGTGAGCTTTCCTGCATTATGATAGTACCATCAGGTTGGTACCCATGTCATAATTTTTCTACTCTAAGTGACTTTTATTCACAAAAGGGTGTGTTTGTTGTTTGGTTTTAGTGCCCTAATTAAACTTAGACTAACTGTTAGAGCAGTACAGCAATGCAATCAACTACCTCAGGAGGTGGTGAGTGCTCCAACACTAGAGGCATTCAAGAGAAAATTGGAAAACCATCTGACAGATATCCTTTGATTTGTATTCCTGCCTTGAGAACAGGGTTTGATCCTATACACTCCTTCCAATTAATTTATTCTATGATCTGCCAGGCAAGTTGTTTAAGGTGAGTTGAAAAAGCTGGTTTCAGCCAGTTCGGAATAATGTTTTTAAACGTCTCATCCCTGGTTGAATTCATCTTTAAGTTCACCTCAGGTGATGGGTGTTGTGGATCAGACCCTGCCGTGACTATCTTTGGACTTCATTCATGACTTTTCTGCTCTAAGCCTGAGAAAATGAATTTTCTTCACCAAAGCTTGTATTTAATGCTTGCTTTTTAGTGGTCTAAACAATAAAGGTCTCATCTCGTCTAATGACAATTGGTGAGAATGGAGTCTGTGAAATGGTTCACAGAACCTTCTCAAGCTTGGTAGTGATATAATTGAGAGAGTATCATCTTATAAATAGTTGGGATGCTTTGTCAAAGATAACTGGAATCCTCCATGTGAAATTCGTTGTAGAATCGAACAACCTAGAAATTCCTTTCAGAAAATGAGGAAAGGCTTGACAAACCGAGACTTATCTGTCAGACTTTGTACTCGAATACAGTACTTCAATCCTATGTATTCAGCACACTTCTCTATGGTGTTGAAATTTGAACCCTAACAGACACATTATGCAAGAAGCTGGAAGCATTCAAAATGTGGACATACAAATTCTGAAGATACCTTGAACAGCCAGCGTCACTAACGTGGCTGTATTACAGCACATGAATAAAAAGTTAGAAATCCTCAATACTGTAAAGAGAAAAACATTGCAATATTTCGGACACATAATGCGCAATAAGAAATCCCATCTGCTTCAAGTTATCCTTCAAGGAAAAATAGATGGGAAGCGTGGCCTGAGGCACAGAACATTCTTGCTTAGGAACTTAAGCCAATGATCCACAGTGAGCACAGCCTCTCTGTTTAAATATCTTTACAGTAGATATAAATCAGTTCAGGTTACTGATCGCCAACATTCTATGAGCACACAGCACTTGAAGGAGGAGTCTTTGGCCTCTGGATAAATTTGGACTTCAACTCTCAGGCGCCCCTGCCAGCAGAGCCAATGCATAGGATTATGGGAGTGGTGGTTTCCCCAGCCCAGCTTGGAGCATCATTCCTCTCCTTTTCACGGTCACTTTGAGCTGAGCACGAGGAGTCCACAGTTAGCACAGCTGCTCTGTTTAGAATAGCTTTACATAGAAACCAGTTCAGGCTACTTGATTGCCACCATTCTATGAAGACATTACACATGAAGAAGATGAGAGGGATCTGGAAGTTGAGTCATGGCAACTGGACTTCTTTTTCTTGAGAGAAACGTTTCGCCTCTCATCCTAATAGCGTCATTTGATGAAGCTGTTTGGATGAGCAGTGAAAGTTTCTGTCTCAAGAAAAAGAAGTCCAGTTGCTATGACTCAACTTCCAGAAAACTCAGCTGGACGACTGAGAACCTTCACAGACAAGATGAGAAGGACTGACTGAAGCTCTCTAATTTCAAATCAGGATGCGGAAAAAGCCCTTTCACCGCTGAACTACCATGGCCAGCAGTCTCTTGTCAGTAGGGCTAATGCAAGGAACGATGGGCAGGGCGGTTCGTTAAGACCTGGAGGAGGGCATTCGCCCATCGCTTCGGCTGCCCATTAGAGCTAGTAAGCGTGGAGGCGGATAAACCGCCCTTCCATTTTTTTTCCGCCTCGCCTTCCTCTCAAGTGCAAAGCTTTAATCCAGGGGTCCTCAACCTGTGGGTCCCCAGATGTTCCTGGACTGCAACTCCCAGAAGCCTCCACCACTCGCTGTGCTGAAAGGGGGTTTCTGGGAGTTGCAGTCCAGGAACATCTGGGGACCCACAGGTTGAGGACCGCTCCTTTAATCAACACTCAAGAGCCCAGCAGGGACGTTAACGGCGGGACCTCCCAGAAGCGATTAGTTCAGGGGCTCGCTATCACCGAGAGGCGCCCAGGCGAGAGCGGGTTACAACAGGAAATACGGCCTCGACCACGGACGATTTAGTCCTAGAGCGGCAAAGCACTTGACCAATAGCGTGGCTCTGCGAATCCGGAAGTTAGACCTACGTGCCCCTCTAGCCCTTGTTATTATCACTATTATTGTCCCTTCCTCGGTTCTCATCTCGTCTTTCCTTCCGGCCAATAACCAGGGCGCCCGGAAGCGCGTTGCTTGGGAAGGCGAGGAGAGGTAAGAGCCGAGGCGAACCTGGAACCGTATTATTTCTAAGGGGGGGGGGGATGCCGCGAGAACTTGCCTCTCCCGTTTCCTCTCCGTAACGGAGGAAATTCGGAGCCTCTGCGTTAGGCGTCCGTCTCTAGGGCGCATGCGCCTTCTGCTCAGGCGCATGCGCAGTGCCTGTCGGCCGTGTTACTTGTTTTGGGTTGGGGGGGTCGTGATTGATTTCTGGTGGTGAGGGGCGATTTCGACTCCTTTCCGTCACGGGTGGGAAGGAGAAGAAGACCGAGGGCGGCTGTGAGGGGTTCAGGGAGGCTGAGTTGTACCAGCGGCCGCAGGTATTCGCAGAGGAATGGTTCCAAGCGCCCCTCCCCCGCCGCGGATGCTGAGAAACGCGGGTTAGAGCGAACGCTATTTATCATGTGGAACGCTATGGGCGGCATGGTCTTGGGCTGCCTCTAGGGACCAGTTATGGTAACTTCAGCGTTAGAAATGTTGATTTCCAGCAGTTTTCGTTCTAATATTCTTAGTGGAAAAATAGGTTACAGGCGATACCTTTATCGGGCACTATTAAAAATAAATACAGTAGTGGACAAATGAATCAGTGAACACTCATTCCACAGATACGTTGTGCTACTGTGTAGAATAATTTTCTTCAATGTATAAATGGGTTAAAGTGCAATGGTGTATATATTGGAGCCCAGTTTTGTTGTACACTGCCCAGAGTAGCAATTAGCTAGACAAGCAGCATATAAAGTAAATAAATAAATTTCAGTATTTGTCTGACATTTCCCTGGATGCGGCCATGTTGCATTCAGTGGAAGTGTTCCTCCATCTGAGCCTCGTGGAGCAGTGGTGAAACTGCTGTACTGAAGCTAGAACTGTGCTTATGACCTGGGGTTCAATTCCAGGTTCACTCAATCTTCTGTCCTTCAGGGGTTGGTAAAACGAGTACCCACCTTGCTGGGGGGGGCAGTTTTACTGGGTGAATGTCATTTAGGTTTGTTTAAAAAATCTTACTCATGTTGTATGTAATAATTTTATTCTGTATTTATACTCTGCTTGATAGTGGATGTTTATATGACAATAAAATTGGCTGGGGCTTCTGACACAAATAAAAGCAAACCAAAAAAGCAAAGTGTTCTGCTTATATGCTGCCCCATAGCGCTGAAAGCAGTGTCTGGGCAGTTTACAATTCAATTATACAGGCTAAACATTGTCCCCTCCAGCAATATTTTGTGTGGCCACCATTATTTTCCAGCACTGCCTTAACCCTCTTGGGCATAGAGTTCACCAGAGTGTCACAGGTTGCCACTGGAGTCCTCTTCTACTCCTCCATGATGGTATCACAGAGCTTTTGGATGTTAGAGACTTTGCACACCCCCACCTTCCATTTCAGGATAGGGTTTAGGTCTGGAGACATGCTTGGCCAGTCAATCACCTTTACCCTCAAGGCAGTGATCATTTTGGAGGTGTTCTTGAGGTCATTATCATGTTGGAAACTTGCCCTGCAGCCCAGGCTTCAAAGGGAGGGGATCCTGCTCTGCTTCAGTCTGTCAAAGTACATCTTGGCATTCATGGTTCCCTCAATGAACTGTAGCTCCCCAGGGCCAGCAGCACTCATGCAGCCCCAGACCATAACTCTCTCACCACTGTAGGCACAACACACTAGTCTTTGTACTCCTCACCTGGTTGCCACCACACATGCATGACACCATCTGAACCAAATAAGTATATCTTGGTCTTGTCGGACCACAGAACATGGTTCCTGAAATCTGTGTCCTTAGTCTGCTCGTCTGCAGCAAATCGTATGCTGGTTTTCTTGTGCATCATCTTTAGAAGAGGCTTCCTTCTGGGACGCCAACCCCGCACACCAATTTGATGCAGTGTGCACCGTATTGTCTGAGCACTGACAGGCTGATCCCCCACCCCTTCAACCTCTGCAGCAATGCTGGCAGTACTCATATGTCTATTTCCCAAAGCCAACCTTTGGATATGAGGCAATGCCTGTTCTGAGTAGTACCTGTCGTGTTAAAACTCTGTATGGTCTTGGCCCCCATGCTGCTGCTCAGTTTCAGGGTCTTGGCAATCTGCTTACAGCCCAGGCCATCTTCGTGTAGAGCAACAATTCATTTTTTCAGATCCTTAGTTCATTATCATGAGGTACCATGTGGAACTTCGAGCGAGCAGTATGAGAGAGTGAAAGCATAACACCAAATGTGAGAGTGAGAGCGATAACACCTGCACCCCCTTCACACCTGAGACCTTGTGACACTAACGGGTCTCATGACACCAGGGAGGGGAAAGGGCTTCTTGGGCCCAGTTTAGACATTGTCACTTAGGGGTGTACTCACTTTTGTTGCCAGTGGTTTAGACATTAATGGCTGTGTGTTGTGTTATTTGGGGGGGGCGTGCATTTACACTGTTATACAAACTGTATACTCACTCCTTTACATTGTAACCAAAAGCCACATTTCTTCAGTGTTGTCACATGAGAAGATATGCTAAAATATTTACACAATGTGAGGGGGTATACTCTCCTCTGTGATACACACTAACTTGAATGTCCGACTCTGAGAGGTCAATAAATGATTTAACAAGGGCTGCAACACATACAAGGTGACCGCTAGGTTGGGAAATACTATTCTAATGAGAGATCAGTTGGTGTTTGACCTGGGCTTTGTATAACTGCATTTGTATAACTTTCCAAATAGGTATCTCACCTTGCTTGTTTTCTTTTTCCTTTCCTGGTCTATCTTTAGATATATGTCTGAGATCATAGACATTGTTAATAGATATAAAAAGTAAAATATTATTCAAGTTGTTGGGGGTTTGAAAACTAGAGGTGGGTGCTTCGTTGCACTGACAGGAAGCTATGTAGCTGTCACACCAGGACCACAGGTGTCATGGCGCACTATCCCCCTTCTCTGTGACCAGCATGGCGACTTACCAGTTGCCACATGCCGACAGGGGCCTTCTTCCCCAGTGGTGCTTCACTCCGGGAAGGAGTCAGGCCAGCCCAGCACTTCTTGCTAGGGTGGTCAGCTGCAGTGCTGGCAGAGCTGAGGCTGGAATGGCTGGACCCCTTCCTGGAATGGGAGTAGCTCTGCCAGCTTTGCACGAAGCGGTTGGTGCAAGTAAGTTCCCATCTCAATTTAAAACAGTCTTGCACTGTGTCCAACCAAGTGTTGATGGGAAAACAGAAAAGCTGTTTATGAAGGGAAAGGTTCTCGCACTCTTGTCCCCCAGCAACTGATATTCAGGGGCCTGCATATCTTTTGAGAATCCTTTCAGCTGGAGTTAGGCAGAATTGCTGGAAAAAAGAGTTATTTACTGGGTTTTTTGTTGTTTTTTGAAATACTACAGGCAAGACAGATATAGAATAAAACACCACATCAGACCAATAAAATGTATAGTTAAATCATAATAAAAGACAAAACACACAGCAGCAACATGCAAAATGATTAAAAATCAATCTAGTACTGTTGAAAATGAATATTAGCAATTATCTCTCCTACTAGCTTGAGTCCCATGGTTAGTTATGTTGATAAATGGCACAGAGGAACACTGTCATGTATTGTATGCCACTCAGAGATCTTTGAGGAAAGACATTTTTTAAAAAAAACATTTAGCCCCCTTTCTAAGTGTAAGGTGACACTGGTGGGCATATGTAGTACATAGTGCTGAGACGCTTAATAATAATTGCATGCGTCAGTTGTTTCTGACCTTTTACAGGTAGAGGATACTGAGATGTAGTTTACCCTTCCCTTCTTCTGGGGCCTTCCAGGGACTGCACAAGGTCACACAAGCTGGTTCTTCTCCCTGGAGGCACAGAGAGGACTTGAACTCTCCACCTCTGTTTCTCCAGCCAGATACAGAAACTTCTCAGCTATGTATTGCTATGCATATAATTCTGGAGAAAGGAGAAGTGTATCCCAATAATCACAACAGTGGATAGGGACGTGAGAATTGGCAGTGTGTCCTGTCTCACCTGGAAAAGGACTCGTCATACCTTGTCCTGCCGAAAGATCAAGGTTGTTGGAGAACATTTCAATCTAGTTTGTGTTGGAAACAGGTCCTTTTGTTTTCTTTGTGGAAGAGTACTCACTCTCTGGGCAAATAGTGCACCATTGCCTCCCACAAAGCTGGGTGTTTGGCAAGGGCAGAAATAAATTTAAATTTTCTCTGTCAGAGAGAGGGGGGAAAGTGTTATTACCCAGGTCTTACAAACACCCCTTCTTCTTCTCTTGCACAGAAGTCGGGGGGGGGAGGGGACTGGAATGATGCATGGTTTCCATTAACAGGATTCCAGATGCAGCACTGAGAAATTCCAATAAACATAAGCACATCACTGGGTGAAGCAGCTCAAATGTTGAGTCTGAGCTCCCTTTCAAACCAGATACTGTATGAGCTTAAAAACTCATCAGCTGGGTTATCTTGTTTTATGACCAGTGCATGGAAAAGTTACTGTTTGGATGAAAACTGCCAGACTTCCTGCCGGTGGCCATGCTAGCTGGAGGTTTTGGGAAACTATAGTCCCAAAAGTATGTCTGAAGATCTGTAAACAGAGAAAACCCAAGAAAACTATTGAAGTGTTTACTGAAGCTCTTCTCTCCATGCCCCACCACCGTCACCCAGGTTCCTTAGTGTAACAGTGAACAGTGATATATGCCAGTTCAAAATTTCTGTGTTGCAAAATGGGCAGGGATTCCTCTTATAATGAAGAGAAAAATGCAATGTGCTGTGGTTAGACCTGCCATGAGATTAATAAAAACTCACACTAATGCCATGAGATTAATAAAAACTCACACTAAAAACTCACACTAAACTCACATTAATGTTTCGTTTCTTTTGTAAGCAAACAAACGTATGGAAACAAAGGTGGTTATTTTCCATTCTCATCCTGTATATCAAAGTAGCTTGGGGCGTTTATACACGACCCCTAAGCTCCGCTGCAAATGGCTCCCAGCTCCATAGCTTAAAAATGTTTCCCCACCAGCTCCGGAGCTAACAGAAAATTAAGTGCGACCACGCCCACCTAAGCGCGTCCCAGCGCACCTTTCAAGTACCTGCTCTGGGAGAGTGAAAAATTTTGATGCGGAGAGTGCCGGGCTCTCCTCGCTTCTTCTTTTTTTTTTTTTTGCCTCCTGCCCCTTTAAGAGGAACCAGGAAGTGACGGGGATCGGAGCAACTTCAACTGCACTCCGGAGGTAAGAGTGCATTCTTTTCTCCCTTTTTTTCTCCCTCCCCTCACGCAGACAGAACAAGGAAGTGCAGAGGGGGTGGGAAGGCAGGGAGAGCGACAAACCCTCAAGATCTCTGGTCCGAATTTAAGGGACCAGCGGATCTTAGGGGTCGTGTAAAAAGGCCCTTAGTTCTCTGCATGACCTTCAGGTCAGGTTACAGTCGATTAAAAATCCTGACAATGTTTATTCAGATGTAAACTCCTATTGATTTCAGAGGAACTGGCTGGCTTAGAAGCATGCTTAATGTTATTGCCTTAGGAAATTTTCGTGTGGGTTTAATATAGGACTTTTACATCCCACTGCTAGAAGTGTATACATAAATAATTTTGGCTGTACTCATTTGCATAATTCACACAAGTGTGCTGGATCATTACATGCATATTCCACATCAGCATGTGTGAACTAGCTTCAGGTCATACCAATAAGTTATCGGTAATTAGTACTTCTTGAAAAAAAATGATAGTTGTAGACACCTCATTAATAGAAATTTATATTGACTGGGAGTTCTTTTCCAGGTTGTACCTTTCCAAGGATGCATGAAAATGCACTGAAACAATATGAAGATTGATCTTTATAATGGCGTGAAATTTGGTTTAATGCTAATATGAAACACCTCTCTTTTGTAATGCCACTAAATATGTACGATGCCTTTTTATTGTACTGTAGTTACATTCACAAATGGTATATTTTGCAACAGTGCTTACTGCAGTACTATGTGAATCTGGAAAAAAAGATACAGTCTGTGGAATATACCCACATGTATCTTGTCAAACAGAACCATAAAGAAATCTACTATTCTAACCACTGTACTTAGCTTTTTTAAATACAGCAAATGTAATTGTAGGTATTCATTTTCCTCCAGACAACAACCTTAGAGGCAAATAAAATTTTCTGTGGAAAAGTATAGACAATCTGAAATATATTTATTGTTGTCACTTGAAACAACAATATGCAAAGAATAATATAACTGTGTGCCGTCAAGTCGATAATGACTCATGGCTCATAAAAATCCATGGCAAAAATCTCATTGATTTTAATGCAGGTATCCATAGGAAGAGTCGATCTTGAACAACCTCTTGCATCATTTTTTCCTGTTGTGAATGAAGTAATTTTCTAACATTCTCCTTACCTAGCCTGTAAGTGATTTTTGAAGAATGAATTGCAACTTGTGCCCTATCATGAAATATTTTTGTGGAGTCCTGGGTATCTTGAGTAACTTCTAATTAAGGTCTCCTTACCTCTCCAACCCAAAACAGTCATCTACAACTGAGAGAAGGTAGTAGGGAACACACAAATAACTGAAGAGAAAGAAAAGGAAGGAAGAGAGGTGGTTTGTAGGCACAAAAACTTAAATAATTATTTTGTAACTAATACGAAGTTATACAGATTGTAGTGTAAACACTAGACACAATTCAAGAGCCAGTTATGCTGTATGAGAGTGGGATGGCACTACAGAGGATATTTCAACATGCTTCTGTTGAAGTCTTAAAATAACTTAAATTCTGAGGAGCAAAGATATCCGCAGTTCGGACGGAAACTCCTTTTGGTTAGTTTGCTATAATAATTAGATCATTCATTTACATCCTAGGAAAGAGCTCAGTGGTGAGAGTTCTGCAGACAAAGGTTGGTAAATGGGAATTGAAATGCTTAAATGATTGCTAACGAGGGCTTAAACCCAGTAGTAAATCACAACTAAAGTAGGCCCATTGACTCTATGGGGATTTGACACAATAACGACATAGGTCCTTGCACAGTCCTATATGAAACCTACTGGTTCAGTGGGCCTCCGTTAATATGGAAACCAGAGTGGACTGTGATGTCATTCCTTCTTTTCTTCCTTCACCTGGTAACTCTTAACCATAGTTGACCATTACATTAAAGGGAGATGTAGCCCAAAGTTCCATAATAGCAAATTGTGATAGGAAAAAAAATGTTAAATGTTAATTGATGATAGAATCCAAGTGTAGGGGTTCTGAATGTGACTTACTGTCATTTGAAAAAGCTTTACACCATTACAAGGTGACTTGAGGTGTCTTTGAGATTCAAATGCAGCTAATGATAGCATTTACTCCTTTCCCAACTGCTGTGCAGTCTTCCCCAGTCTCCTTTTTTTTTTGGGGGGGGGGAGTTACTTTTGAGAAGATAGGAAGCCATGTAGTTTTGTAGTGGTTTCCTCTGCCTTCCATTCATTTTGGGAGACGGGGGATGACAAACCCCCGGAACTGATAAATCATGGCAGGGAAAAGAACGATCCATTCTTTTATCTGAATTATTTTTGTGAGTGTTTGAAAGGGCAGTTGTATGAACCAAATTGACTGAGGTGACGTAAGGGTAGTTTGTCAATCTGTAAAGTCAATATGGAGTCAAGGGAATTGTGTATGCAATCCCACAGTCTGTTCCAGGCCTCTTAACTGTGACTGACATCTGCAGCAGGCCATGGATTTGAACATGATGGGGTTTTTCCACACTATCATGTTCGGACATTATTTGGGAACAGAGAGCAGCAAAATTGCAACAATAGCAATTACAGTAGTAAAGAACATTAGCAGGTGGAGATCCAAGTGTTGCTTCGGTAGTAAATAAGTATGAGGCCTGGGTTCTCCAAATATTTCTGGGAAATGTCTAGAGATTATGGGAGTTTCAGAATATTCTTGCCACCGTAGATCTAAGTCATCGCCTTCATTTTAACTGTTTTAGAATATATTTCAAAAATAAATAAATCATGTGTATCTATAAGGCACCAACATAACATGAGTGATTCATTGCATTTCCTTAGCAAAAGATGTAGAGTTATTAGGAAAAAAAATTACTGGCCAGGATCTTAGTAGTGACTTATGTTTTCATCAGAACAATCGAGGACCTTATAGTTGTGTTCTTGGGCATTTTGCCAGAAAAGAAACTAGCACCTGCGAGTGAGTGACAATTTGCTGCCACAACTTAAGTGATTTCCCTTATACAAGTGTAAGTCACCAATAGAATTCTGGCCACCTTTCCATGGTGTGGAGGTAAATGATATAAGTCCTAAAACAAGCAGCTTCTGAAAACAGTTGTAAAGTAGCTTTATAAAGGACTCAGTCCTTGCATAGGAATAACTGCTATTTGCAGTAAAACCATATGGATGTTTACTTTAAATTCATTTAACCTTACTTCCACGGAACATCCTTTTCAGTAAGTATACATAGAATGTCTCCCATCAGGACTATACAGTAGTACTCAAGTTCTACTGGACTTTTTTTGGATCAGGTATGATTCAGATCTAAACTGACATATAAACATCCAGTCTTGTACACATTTATCACTGGAAGCTCGTCTCACCTTGATCAGGGGTACTTGCTTCAGAGTAAAAATGCATAGGATTACATCCATAGTCTTGCCTGAGTCCAGGGTCTAGTCCAAAAGGACATCCCCCCCCCAAAAAAAAGAAACCAAAAACAAAAGCACACAAAAAGGAAAACCCTGAATAACTTAAAATCAGTAAAGTTTTCTTTCAGACTTCAAATGGGGACTAAATTACTGTATTTCTTCATATTTTATACATAACAAGAGTATTCTTTAAAAATTTCCCAAAATTCAAAGCTCCCTTAAACCCCTGAAGATATAGCTATAAGCATTGTTTCCTGGTGATTACTAACAGTAGTGCCATGAATGAGACATGGAAATTGATATCTGAAGTCCAGAGGGAATCACCAGTGGAAGTTACTCTGTAGACGAGGAGTGTCTGGAATCGCAATGTCCTTTTATAGGGAATTAAGGTTTGTTGGTTCTTGTACCAAGAGTTTCTTTACTAGTTTCTCTAATGTAAAAACATGTTCATCTACATCTTCTGGCACAAGATCCCTGAGAGAATTGCAGAGTTCAAACAGGTATTCTGTGTTTCTTCCACTGGGACCCACGGCATTCAAAATCTGCTCAGCAATTTCTTCCAGCGGTGCTGGTCCGAGGTAGTTGGGGTTTTCACACGTCCCGATATACAACAGCACATCAAAGGGTTCCACTGAAGGCTCTTTGGGATAGAAAATGACAGCTGCAGTCCTGTAGCCACCTTTCTCTCGAAAATCAAGGTACGCTTTTACTTCACCTTCGTGTCCTATGGGCAGTTTGTATGCAACACCCCATACACAGCCCTGTTGAAGAACACAACCAAAATGATAAGAATATATTTTCTTTCAGCCATATATTATGTCTCTACATTTCAGGTATATTCTACTGAACTTCCACTTCAGCCTGCCTCTCTACATTTACATCAGCAACACATGCCTAACACACAATTTCTCCTTAATAAAAGAATTAACAGGAAATCAGACGGGAGTTTCTGTTCAGAAATTCTGATTTCCAGGGCAGTGCTTCTTGTGGTGTGTATTGGGCATTTCTAGGGGTATTCTGGCAGGCAGGTAGGGAGCTGCCTTGCTTATTTGCAGTCTCGTACTGTTGAAGGGAAGAAAACCAGTAGGAGGACTGGATGTTGAAGAAAAGCTAAGCATATTGTTTCTTGATTATCCCCTGCAAATATTTCACCCTCTGCAACTTGCATTGCCTAGCAAGTACATGGTTGAAAATTCCAGTTTCTTCTCTGGCATCTGGTTCTAGTTTAAAACAAGAATGCATTTAGAATCATAGAATAATTGAATTGGGAGGGGCTTGTAAGGCCATCAAGTCCAACCCTAAGCCGATATGACAGATGGTGGTCCAGTTTTTTCTTGAATAATCTCAACAAGGGTTAATAAATTGAAACTCAGTCCAGACAAGACGGAAGTGCTGTTAATGGGTGCTTCGTCGGACAGGTTAGGGGGCCATATTCCTGTCTTGCACTCCCCGTACGGGACAGGGTCCGCAGCTTGGGGGTGCTCCTGGACCCCGGTTTAACTCTGAAAGCCCAGGTGGACTCGGTGGCCAGGGGTGCCTTCCTTCAGCTGCGGAAAATATACCAGCTCTGCACCCACCTAGACGAGCAGAGCCTCATGACAGTTACGCATGCACTGGTAACATCCCGTATTGATTACTGCAATGTGCTGTACGCGGGGCAGCCTTTGAAGACGGTCCGGTGACTGCACCTGGTTCAGAATTGTGCGGCGCGGCTGGTAAGCGGTGGGGCCGCCAGGGATCACATCATGCCGATTCTGCGTAACCTGCATTTTTACCAGTTGCTGCCCGAGCCCAATTCAAAGTGCTTGTTTTGACATATAAAGCCCTAAACGGCTTAGGACCTAGATACCTGAAGGACCGGCTAGCTTCCATACGAACCTACCCGGCAATTAAGATCGAGCCAGGGGGCCCTCTTGAAAGAGCCATCCCTCAAGGAGGCGAGAGAGATGGTTTGTAGACATAGGGCCTTTTCGGCAGCTGCCCCCAAGCTATGGAATGCCTTCCCGAGTGAGATCCGCCTTATGTTAAAAGCAACATAGTTAGTGGGTCAAATCCTATACCTCACCACAAAATGTCAAGTACATGCAGTTTTAACATTGCTAGGTGTTATGCCCAGGCAACCAGAATTGCACAGGTCAACTGCACAACTGGTCATGCAATACCTGTCATGATCCATTGTGCAATGTGTCTGTGGAAAGGCTTCACAAATAGCCCTTTTGCTTTGGCATTATTTACATCTACCACTTGCGCAATGTTGAGTTTTGCACGTGTAGCTGTGCAATAGGATTTCATTCACTGTTGATTTCTTTGAAGGTTATGCAGTGCACAAAAATTAAAAGATTTTGTCCCCTTCTTAGAAAATCCTCTTTTTTTTATTTGTCAGACTTTTCCTGTTTATCACCCTGCTTAAAACAGCAGTATCTAAGTCTGTGCAAACGCTGCTAAAATAGTATTGAAAGAAGTACACTTTTGTTAGTTCCGTGGGATTTAAAATGAAACCTAAGGCAAGAACATAGGCAGTTAGCAGTTTCTCTTATTTTCTCTTTTGCCTTTCATTGCACATTAGTAATTAAAGACTGTGACAAAGTATAGATGTTGAGAGATGTTGCTTGCGTTGAATTGGATTTCTGTTTTTACAGTTCCAGGATAGGAACAAGAGAGGGTTAAACACAAGCTGAACCATTCTTTGCTTGTAGAGGAATCTGTCAGTTAGCATAATGAGGTCCAACTGCACAGCAGTGTGGAAAAAACTTGCCAGAAAGGTATAGAAAAGTCACAATGACAGATACTGTATTGCATTTTGCTGGCCTGGTCAGATACAAAAGATTGAAGTCTATGGCTGCTATTATATCGATTTCAATTCAGCATTGGCATTCCAGGGAAATCATCCCTGTTTCAAGTAGTTTTTTTGTGATGCAATGGGAGGCTGATACTTTATTATTACTTTTTGTGGTGTTGCATTTCGATGAACTTGAGGACGTATAAAATAGAAGTTTGGAAGTTTGTTATTCTGCTGGGAAATTCTGGAAGTCCAAAGGCAGAAATTTGCATACTTCTAGTACAAACACAGATTGATATCACTGTGTTTTGTGACCATGAATCAAGTCCAGAGAAGAGCAAGGACAATGATTAGACTAATGCAACAACTTTTGAATGACGTCACTTTGGGACTTTCCCTATTTGCTTCTACTGGTATGACTATTCTACTTGTTCAGCTTGGACTCTTTTGTACCTGGACTATCTGCACCTGGTTTACCTTACATTTTGGTAAGCCTCTGTAACCCTCTCCAGGAACAGGCAAAAGCATTTCAGTGGACCCAGAATTTTCAGTTATCTCCGGAATTGTTTATGTTGTACAGATTCTATGTTATACAAACCCTTTAAAAATTCCGGAGATAGGGGAAATTTGATTAACAGAATCGCCCATGGGGTGAATCCGTGCAACATAAAAATGGTTGCAATTAGGGATTACTCCGTTTTCAATGCATTCCTATGGGAAATTTGTATAAAGGAAAATTTGCTTAACAGAATTTCATTGGGAACAAATTAATTCCTTTATACAAGGTACCACTGTATTTGTCCCACTGTCCTTGCCCTGCATGAAAGAGGATGAGTAGTTAAAAACATTATTTTCATTATGACATCTTCTGATTGCTACATAGTTTGGGAGGTATGGGGAATGGACAAAAGATTTCTCTCTCTTTGGCATGTGAAGCAGGCAGCTAGGTTGCCTGTGACTTTTGCTTTCCCTAACCTATGTCTTAGGCCAGTGGTGTCCCAAATTTGGCCCTCCAGATGTTATGGACCAAAACTCCGGGAGTTGTGGTCCGAAACATCTGGGGGGCTAAAGTGCGGACACCCCTGTCTTAGGCCATTTTCTTGAAGCTTTAGAATGGGCTTGGGTAAAAATCAGAAAGAAAGGTGAGGAAGCTGTACAAGAAATAAAGAAGAAAAGAGACCTCAAACATGCACAGAACTACTTTCTTCCAGTTTACTAATCCGAGAGCCAAGAAGCTCATTTTCAGGTGAAAAGAAACTAGATGAGTGGCTCAAATGGCATTGTATGCGGCCATATAAGATGGGTTATGTCAGAAGTGGGCAGCATACTGCCCGGGACTACTGCCAATGCTATGCCCTCCTGCAGGTCCCTTCCCTGCCACCGAAAGAGTTGTTTTCATTAAATGTTAACACACCCAATCACGTTTTCTGCTCGTGTCAATAAAAGACACTAGCAGAAAAGCCCAAGACAGAGTTCAGTTCACTTTCTGTTTCCTTTTTGGATATTGTCACGTATAGCTGCTCTTTGGGTCTGTGGAAGGGGGTGGGAGGGAAGGTTTGGACTTCTGGATTCTGCCACTCCATTAAATTTTAAGATGTTTCCTCAACAGCTATCGAACCAACATAATTTGGTTCAGTAGCTGATGAGGAAAAATCTACCGTATTTGCTTGCAACATCCTAGGCACCAAGAAATAGGTTGCTACGTGCCTTTGACTTCTCAGTTTAGATTCTTTGGATTAAAAAAAATGACAATTTTCTAATATTTACTGGGAAATGTGTATTAAGATTTACTCCCAGGTACTGTATGTCATAAGCACATCCGATCTCTCCTGATTTCAGAAGCTAAGCAGGGTCAGCCCGGGTTAGTACTTGGATGGGAGACCACCAGGAAATACCAGGTGCTGGAGGCGCCTGGAGTAGGAACTGGCAAGCCACTCCAGTATTCCTGCCAAGAAAATGCCATGGACGTGGGGTCACAACGAGTTGGTCACGAATGTAACGACACAACACACACACACTGTATGTGCACATGGGGTTACAGTTTAAGCACCTGGCTTTTTTCTGTACAGTATTTCAAAATCAAGGAAATGAAGCATCATATTAAAATGAAAATATGCTTTGAGGTTGCCAGGTCAGCGTGTACTACAAGTAATATATAAAAACATGACTACTATACCTCAGGATCTTCAATAAGTGTCACAACTCTTCCAGGCTAAAATTAAAAGAAATATAACTATTTCAGTAAGGCATTTTACTATTCAGTCAGTAGCATAAATAGTTTAATTTTTAAAAATGGGAGGCCACAAAACCATCAAACACATACCATCCATTTGGAAGAGTGTGACAGTAGTAGTAGTAGTAGTAGTAGTAGTAGTAGTAGTAGTAGTAGTAGTAATTATGATGATTGTGACTAGTGATTTATAATACAAAATCCAGCATACTTATCTTGTCTGCTGTGTGAATAATAAATAAATAAATAAATAAATAAATAAATAAATACAACTGCAGAGCTGAAAGGGGTCCTATGGATTATTGAGCCCAATTCTTGTCTAAGAGGCACTGTAGGAAATCAAACTCCCAACTTCTGGTACTTAAACCACTGAGATAGATTTTGAGTTGTTTGTAGGAAATGACCCTGGATAAGAATATAGTTGGAGATTGTGAATCCATATTTAATACTTTATACTTAAGAAAGTTTCACAGCTGGACTAATATACCGGCCTGGTGGACAGCCAATCGCATTTCCTTGTCTTTTCTAAAATAAGTTATTGATTTTTTTCATTTTTTTCTATTTTGAATTGCTAAATGATTTTGATTTATAGTATTTGTGTTCATTTGTTCTTTTTATTTATGTCATGTTAATTTTTATTGATAAGTCTGTCTATTTACTATTTAAGTTGTTTAATGTGTTTTCTTGTATTTTGCTTGTTTGTAAACCGCCCAGAGTAGCTTTTCGCTAGATGGTTGCAGTATATAAATCAAATCAATAAATAATAATACTGGGAAAAATCTTGCCTTAAGGCCAGTGAAGATGCAATTTACTGAATTAATTTAATGTTACCAAAATGATAATGTTGTACTCATGATTAGGAGAGACAACATACTTTCTCTGCCTTCTCCAGTGATGGACTGCTCTGCTATTTGACCATTCTGAGCATGGGCACCCATTACAGTATAGAGTGTTTGACTAGGAATGGGGAGATCAGCCCGGACATGTACTTGGTTAGAGATGGGCACAAACCACTGGTATGGTGGTTCGTGCTGGTTCACCTCCTCCGGTAGGTGCCCACTCAGAGGAAGTGGCTGGAAGAGGCAGGACAGGGAAGGCAGGCATTGCCTCTGAGTGGGTGTCAGTTGGCAGAGGTGGGGCAGGTAGCAGTGAAGTCCGTCATTGTTCAGATGGTAAATGAACTGGCATGAACCACTAGAGAAACTAGTTCTTCCCCATCTCTGAGTCTTGGGCCAAGCATTCTCGTCTCACATACCTTGAAGATTGTTACCAGGATCATTTGAAATAGGGAAATGTCAGATACTAAGTATGAAGATTTCCAAAATGAGATGTGCTACCTTGGATAAGAATAATTATGATGCAACTAAAATGACAGCCAGTGGTACCTCTTAAGATGAATGCGCTATAAGACAAAAAACTTGTAAGATGAATGAAATTTCTGTGAATAGGGAAAATTTGTAAGACAAATTTTGCCTATGGGATGCCTTGCAAGATGAATCCAATGCATTCCTATGGGAAACCGCATTATACTTCATTTTGTAGGATGAATTTTTTGTAAAACAAATTGACCTGTAGAATGAATTAAATTTGTGTTAAGATCTACCACTGTACTTGACTGCACAAACCAATGCTAGTGGCATGAACTATTCTGATGATTCTTTGATGCAAATGCACCTTTATGTTGGCTTTGTTGTGAGCAAGTACAGTATTTTTCTGTGTATAAGACTGTATTTTTGTCTAAAATTGTTAGACTTAAAATTGAGGGTCATCTTATTCACTGAAGTAAGCTGAGAAGAGAACCACGTGGTTGTGAAACTGTAATTTTGGATTAGAAAAGTGAGGGGGTCGTCTTATACATGGAGGCATTTATAGGTGGAAAAATATAGTATACACAGCATTGTTTTATGGGGAAAGGTAGCATTGGGAAAAGGTGGGGAAGGTAGAACTGGCAAGAGCTGCTTCAAGGCTGCCTCCATGTTGCAGAACTGTAATTCTTTATCAAGGCAGCCTCTGTATTCTTGAAGGCTTTCATGGCCAGGGGTTGATAGCTATTGTGAGTTTTTTTGGGCTGTTTGGCTGTGCTCCTAGTTCCCTGAGCTCCTTCCCCTCTGAAGATGCTGGCCACAGAGTCTGGTGAAAGGTCAGGAAGAAAAACTTCCAGAACATGGCCAAACAGCCCGGAAAACCCACAAAAGCTACAAGGCAGCCTTTGCTATTTGCGTTTTAGAGGAGAGAATTGTCTGCAGTCCCGGGAAGATCATTAGCAAGTGTGGCTTGCAGGAAGGAGAAACGGTTGACATACCCCAAGCTACTGTCTTCTCCGATCCCTTTTAGACACACCCTATGGCAGTGATGGCGAACCTATGGCACGGGTGCAAAAGGTGGCACTCGGAGCCCTTTCTGTGGGCACCCGACATCGCCCATTTATAGCCACCTGTATACAGGTTAAATTACTGTATTGGCACTTTGCAAAAAAATTAGTGGGCTTTGAATTGCAGTTTGGGCACTCAGTCTCTAAAAGGTTCGCCATCACTTCCCTATGGCTATAGCATTTTGACCTGTGTTTGCCCTTAAGGTATTCTTGGACCCTCTGTAGCAGGTACTCACATTGGTAAGCTAAGATTTGGCTTTCCTTGTTTCTGACCTTGGTGGGGATTTTGCTTAATCATTTCACATACTCATTCCACTCTCATACTGCCACTGGGAATGCCTGTTAGAAAACATGGACCTGAATGGGAAAGCTACTATGGAAGTGGTCACAAACAACCACATCAGCAAACCAGTTAAGCCTAGATATGTCGATACAGAAGAAAGCCTCCTTTTCTTCAAGGGTACTTATCCTCAGGTAACTGGATAGATTCAGCTTAAGTCAGTTTAGTTGGCTGGCTGTATCGTTTGGGTTGTAAGGTATTTCTTGATTGTGATGTAGGTCAATATGTAGCCAGCATAAATAAATTGTAAACCACCCAGAGAGTCCTTTAAGCACTATGGCATGGTATATAAGTGGAATACTTTGGCTTTTTTAAAAAAAGATCATTGTCCACTGGTGTCCAGGTAAGCACTTTCTGCATTCTCAGAGCTGTGCAATTTATGGAGTTCTGCTGTCTTTGAGAATAGCAAGAAACCAAACTCCCTTTTCTGGTTCTTTATGCTTAAAACATCACCTCCATAAGGAGTGAAGGGGAAAATAAAATAAAATTGTCTGGTTTACTAACAACTGGCCTACTGCAAGCTTTTTGTTTTCTCTCTGAATAATTTAAATATAAATATATCAGTTATATCGGATTAAATTTTTTCTTTCTCTCTTATTCAGCATGTGAATTTGGCTGGTAGATGTCCATATGGGGAAGTTCATGAATTCAATTATTCCCTATGTGTGTCAAAAAGAAATGGGTTTATCATGGCATCTCTATTTTTACCTATGTTTATATTGGCAGGAGAAGCAGGAACTAGTAATTTTACCACAGCAAAGGTAAAACTCGTCTTCCTAATGAGCACCATAGTTTACTTTCATTTCATTTTTTTGTAAAAACAAAACAAAACACAAGCACACACAAATTCAGTTCAAAAAAGAAAGGAGAATCAGTATAAATGCTTCTGTTCCCTTGAAAGTTTGGCCATTCTTTTATCCCACCAATGTTTTTCATCTCCCATTTTCAGCTAATATTAGATTACTGTGCTTTTAACCTAAGTGTTGTGCAACCCATCCATTGGGCTAGAACACATTTAAGAAGTTCCAGGTACATCATATTACTGACCATTAAGCTGTTACTTGCTTTTGTGTATAACTGACTCCATTAAATAGAAGCACAAAATGTTTCTCTAATGGGCCACCCTGCTTCCTAGATGATAAAGCTTTGTTTCTGGAACCATATTGTTCAAAATTAGTATTGCTTGATATAATGCCAGTGAACCATTTTTACATGCGAGTACAGTATGTGGTTGTCAGTGCCGAGCAGAATTTGGTTGCTGGCAGGCTCTTGCCTTTACTGTCAAAAATACTGCCATTTATCCTTAATATGATGATAAAAATTGCAATTTTAACAACACTCTGCATTCTTTTTTCACTTATGGCAGGCCTGCACAACTTGGCAACCACGGGCAACTGGTAGTCCGTGGGACCATTAGAAGTAGCCCACCAGGTCCCTGCCAGCCTCCCAATCAGTCGCCCAGGGCAGCGTGTTTGGAAAAAAAAAATTTTTTTTGGCCCGCCTGCTCAACCAGACGTTAGGTCCAGATTTGTCCCCTTCCCTTCCCTTCCCTTCCGCCGCCACACCCCATCCCATTGCTCGGCTCCTCCGTAGGAGTCTCCACTTGCCTAATCCGGAGCACTGGCAAAGCGAGGACCAGCACTGCTTCCATGAGCTGCTGCCCGGTTAGCGCACGCACATGTGCTCTTCTGGAAGTAGACTGCGGGGATGTTTGGCAGTTTAAAGTAGACCCCGGCTGTTCAAAGTTGGAAAGCCCTGACTTATGTATGGCATAGCTGTCAGCTCTGTTCTTGCATCCTCCTGACTCTGTGCATTGACGTAAATTCAGAAGGGAAAGCCAGCTCCTTCACATGGTTTGAGAACACGGTCCTGCTGGAGCTTCTGGTTTGAAGAACTTCAGTAAGAACAATTTCCCTGTCATACTTTTGCTTACATTGGGTGGAAGCTGTGTGAGAAGATCTCTGCTTTTTGTACATATCCACATTGAACTCTTTCATATAATGAAATGTGTGAAGACCTCCCTGGTACCTGTGTATCCCACCTACTTGCCTGCCTGTTGAAACATAACAGTCCCCGGAATTGGCTTCACCTAACTATTGAAGTCATGTTGTATGATAGCTAAGGGCATGAGTACGTATCCTCTTTGCTAGGAACATCGTAAGGGATCTAAGGTGTACCCCTATCCCAGGCATGTCCAAACTTCAGCCCTCCAGATGTTTTTGACCTCAACTCCCACAGTTCTTTGCCACTGGAAATACAGGCTTGGAATTCCGGGAGTTGTGGTCCAAAACATCTGGAAGGCCTAAGTTTGGACATGCCTGCCCTATCCCATTTTGACTGTCTCTCCGTCAGAGTCAAAATGGGAGCAAGACAGATCTATTTTACAGTTAATTATGTAGCAACAGTCTTTCTGGACGTCTGTAGAATAGTCATGTATGCTTCTGTGCACTAAATGCTGTTGACATTGGGTCGGTGTTTAATTAATGTAGTCAGTCCTCCCCACCCCCGCCCACTTTTAGTTCAGAACACTTGAAAGCAAAACTGTCATTAAGGTATCTGATTACGTGTTTCTTTCAGTTAATATGTTTTCCTCCGCCGTTGCATAATCCATTTGCTACCTTGGTCGTTTTGAGCTGGATTGCAAAGCTTAATCTTGTGTTGCATCTTGGCTATTCCAGAACAAAATAAAAAAAATGCACACATCTATAAAATTTACCCATTTTCTGTTGATTTAGGGTGACTCCTATTTCATGCTTAAATGTGATGAGCACAAGCCTCTGTATGAATTTCTGGAAATCTGTTTCAAAGACTTTGGCTTAGAGGTGTGAATTCAGCATACATGGTTCTTCCTATGAACGGTGCAAGCTTTAACAAATAACGGCATTCTATATTTCATTCACAGAAGAATGCCAATTATTTCCAAGTGTTGCTTCATGTGGGTGGACAGTCAGCTAAGTTTTTCTGATGACCGAATAATTTGCCGCATATGCAACTGCAAATAACATAGTCCTGCCCTGTCAATGCTATTCTCCTAGATTGCTGGACGTTTCTGAACTCCATTGTTTCCTTGGCTCAACAAATGCTATTTAGGATTATATAAGCTCTTTAGTCCTTTACAAAGTACTGTAAAATCTATTATTTTCATTAAGGTAGTTTAAAAATGTACTTTTTTCCTGAAATAAGGGCTATGGCATTATTTGCTTTAGAACTTAATCTGCAGGTTTATTCTTAACTTGTTGCAGGCACAGTGAAATTTCCGGATGCAACGAGTGTGGAGAATCACTAACTCAGTCATGTGTGTACTTGTATGTTCTAGTACTGCTCTTAAGTCTTCTGCAGTTAAAAGTCAAAAGCTAGGATTCAGCCCCCTTGTTTCCGTTTATGGGGAGAAAGGAAGCTTATTAATGAGACTTGTTAAATAAAAACTTAGCCGTTAATTTACAAAGATTTAGGACAGAATCCTACCAGTGTTTACATAAGGTTTGTTTTATTTGCCATGGCTAATTGTGGTTCATTAAGGAGATGTTGTTGCACTTATAGATTAGTTAGTAAGGCATACGACTAGACATCTGACTGAGATGAACCCTTAGCATGTCATCAGTCAACTACATATAACCATAGCAATTTACACAGATTTTATGCAAACACCTTTGCGATGCCGGCTTTGGACACATAGCTTCCTGACTGTCCCTGCACAGGAAGGCCAAAACAGAACCACACAAACCTTCTCAAAAGGTGCCAAGGAGGGTGGTGGAGTCTCCTTCTTTGGAGGTTTTTAAGCAGAGGCTGGATGGCCATCTGTTGGAAATACTGTGACAGGGGTTCCTGCATGGCAGGGGGTTGGACTAGATGGCCCTTGAGGTCTCTTCCAACTCTACGATTCCATGATTCTATGAAAACTCAATGAACTGATAAAAAAGTTTAGGGATAAGGAACAGAACTACTATAAAGGTAAGGTACCATTTAAAAAAAGAACATCCTTGCATACATTCCTTAAGGTTGTTTTCTGAATCAGATTAAAGGAATTTGGAATGAGCCCCATGTGAGTATCTCCAGGTTGGAGAACCACATGTGTTCTGATCTGTGGCATAAAGCTTGAGTTACAAATTACTCTTAATAGCATGCTATGACTCCCACATATGATACTGGTTAGAATGATCACCTGCTACTTGTTCATTTTGTAGATGCTGTATAGATGTGACAGCTAGAGCCCATTTACTGGTACTTAACTGTCAACACTCATGATTATTTACCTACTTTGTACATAAAATGCAAAATTTGCTTTTATGAGGACAAAGGGTGTCATGAATGAAAAAGACTTCTCGAGCACTTTTTTGGCAAATTCATGAGGAGTGAGTTAGCATGGGTTACAGACACCCCCATGCTATTTACTGTGGTCAGATCTCAAGAATCCTAGGCTAAGTGATGCATAAGGATCTCTCTAGAAATTTGTGAATGGGCAAAACTCTGGAAAATAAGACCAACAGAAAGAAATGAAAACTGGATGGAAAGCTCATTAGAGTGAAACAATGGGCTGCAGAGACAGGGTTAGGAGTGTTACCTTCATTGTGTCTCCTGGTACAATGCTAGTCTGGCATTGGGCAAGCTACATAGTCTCTGAGTGCCACCAGAAGCAGTAACTAGCAAACTACTTAGTAGTGTCTGATACCTAGAATCCCTTGGAAATGGTTGCCAGAAGTCAGAAATGACCTAATGGTACATAATTTATTAAAGTAACTCACATTTGGACAAGAAATACAAGGCACACACATTACTTTTTAAAAAAAGATATTGGGGACATAGCTGAAAGCTCAGTAACCTTTTCCAAGGAGAAAGGCGGGGTAAAAATAATCTTAAACAAACAAACAAACAAACAACTAAATAAAATTATCACTAGTCTGTGCTATGTTAGTAAGAGAAGGCAGATGGAATTAATGGGCAATGGACAAACAAGTACTGTATTACAAACCTGTACTACACCCACAGGGTATGGAGAAGATGCAGAAAAAGCAGCCTGTACTGTAAGTGCATATACACAGAAGTTAAGTGAACATTACTCTAGAGCAGTGGTTCTCAACCTGTGGGTCCCCAGATGTTCCTGGACTGCAACTCCCAGAAATCCTGGCCAGCTCAGCTAGTGATGAAGACTTCTGGGAGTTGCAGTCCAGGAACATCTGGGGACCTACAGGTTGAGAACCACTGCTCTCAAGTAAGTGGGCTCCTCAGCTCCATGAAAAGGCCAAAGATATTCAGTGGCATTTAGAAAATAAAACCAGTAAGAACGGCACACGTTAGAAGCTTCTAAAACAGTATGTATGGTGTAGAGCAGTGGTTCTTAATCTTGAGTTACTGCGGAGTTCTTGGACTGCAGTTCCCAGAAGCCTTTGCCACCAGCTGTGCTGGTTGGGGTTTCTGGGAGTTGCAGTGCGAGAACACCGGGGTGACTCAAGATTGAGAACCACTGGTGTAGTAGAGGGTATGCGTGGACATTATTTTTCTCTCAATTCTAGAAGTTGGGGTTGTGTATTAAAACTGGTTTGCAGAACATTCTGCAGGAGTAGCAAGTTTATGTTTCTATTCTGTGCCCACCTCGGGGCACGGTGCGGTTATTCTTGGCATAAGAGTATAACGAGTTTCAGTACTTGGATTAGTAATATCACTTGATAAGTGATTAATTTAGGCGAGTGCTGGTCCCTATGGGTAATACATGGGTAAGCAAAAAAGGACAGGGCTCTAAGTCAGTCACAGCAAATTTCTAAAAAATCAGCAGGTTGAGACCTCCTTCATTGAAATGCAGACCAAAGTGACATCAGCTCAGGCAGAAGAACAGGCAAGGGTATACTTGGAGGGTCTGGAAAGACCAGCCTTTGGGGCGGATGTCTTAAGAGTTGTTCACTTGGTCTCTAGCAAACTCCAGCACACACAAAAGACAGGTCAAGCCTGAGGTCACATCTAGTGATACATGGGGGGGGAGCGTTTTAACCTTGTGATTTAGCTTCATAAAATTTGTGACTTGCATTCTTACATCTTATGACTTGCTTTCCCCAACTGTCTATACAGGCACTCAATTCCCACAAGAAAGTTTGCCTTTCAGTGAGATTTCTACAATAAGCCTTTAAAATACAATAATTTATGTCTAACTGAGAAATGAATTCTATTAAGTTGAGGTGGACTTTCCCCTAGGTAAGTGTGTATAGGAATGAGGGTTTATCTTCAATATATTGATCATGAAACATCTCACTCTCTGTTTAGTGCAGTGGTGCCCATTCTAGGGGGGTCGGGACCCCTTGGGGGGGGGTGTCGAACGACCATTTCACAGGGGTCGCCATGAGCCAGTGAAGAAAAAGGCACAAACTGCTTGGGACTGGAGGGGGGTGGGGGAGAAGGGGAGGAAGATTGAGTTACAGCTTGATAGGGTGGAGGGGATGTCAGTCAATGGCAGCGGAGGCTCAGACTGGTAAATGACCAGCATAGTTTAACAACCATGACTGAATCTCTGAATGTCTTTTTAGAGTTAAGCTAGTTTTAAATATTTACAGTACTTGCTTTTAATTATTCAACTGCATTCTAAATTAGCATATCATTTAATTGTTTTTAGTGTTTAACTTATGTTTTTAATTCTGTTCCTTTTAATAATACTGTGAGTTGCTTTCAATCCCCTTATTGGGAGAAGGATGGCAAACAAACAAACAAACAAACAAACAAACAAATAAATAAATAAATAGCAAACAAGACCAGAATAAGTGAGAACAAAGTGATGCAGAGTAGAACAGGAAGTCTCAAATTGCTATCCAGATAAAGATATTGGGATATAATGGCAGGTGTTGTGATAGTGGCAAATGCAGTATAGCATGAGGAATTATGAAGAAAAAGGAAGGGGAGAAAACAGACCTACCTTCCTGTCTGGTCATTGATGTTAAAGAGAAGATGTTATTGTAAAAGGGATTGATAATACCATTAGATGACTTGCATAACACTAATTTTGGGGGCTTGGTGACTCCACTCTCTTTGTGCCTTTCTCAATGCGAGATATTCATCAATCTTCAACAATCCCGCATTTAAAAAAAAACTGTTCAGGAGGGAAACTTGCCCAGCTATGTCTGTCTGTCTGTCTATCTATCTATCTATAATATTGCCATTTATAAATCATCCTTCAAGTTCCTTCAAGAAACCGTTTGCCCTGACATTAGCGTGTAAAAGGCATGAACCTTCGTTAAGCGAAAGGCGAGCCGGCCCTTTCTGTACCTGCTGGCGCGCGGGCGCACGGGTATTTCTCAACGTCTGAACTGCGCTCATTTCCCTCCTGATCCTACTTCAGTGTTAAATCATGACAGGTTCCGTTTCAAGAGGATCCGTTTAACCGGTCGGCCAAGAAAGCTGCTGACCATCTTGCGTGGTGTGTGTGTGTGTGTTACTTGACCATCTTGCGGTGGTGTGTGTGTGTGTGTGTGTGTGTGTGTGTGTGTGTGTGTGTGTGTGTGTGTGTGACTTGGCACGGACCACTTGTTAGCGATTCCTGCGAAACCTGCGTGTTTCACGGACGGAAATGAATGGTTACAAAGTCCGTGCAGGTCCGAGAGCGAAACGCCAGCAAGGAGAACCGCGGGGCAGTGCGTGTGAAAGCACGCCGGGCTTCTGGGGTGGGGTGGAGGGGCTCTTTAGGTACGAGACAAACAGAGGGCACCCACCACTTGTTCTGGAGGGCGGCGCACGCGAACCCTGATTCGCGGTCGTGTGTACCCGCCGGGAGAAATCCACGGGCACCTGCGAAGGGGCTCCGCAAACCGGCTGGGCGGTGCCAACCCTGCAAAAGCAAGCCAGGGAGCTCATCCCCGACCCTCCGGGGGACCTCCGAGGTGACCTCGAACAGATCCAAATGTCACCCCTCCGCCCTGGGTGACTCTCGATCAGTGTTGGCCAATCTATGGTACAGGGTGCCAAAGGTGGCACTCGGTGGGCACCGGGCATCGCCCCCTTCACAGCCACCTGTATTCAGGTTCAGTTGCTTTATTGGCACTTTGGAGAAAAAAATTACTGGGTTTTCAATGGCAGTTTGGCCACTCGGCCTCTAAAAGCTTCGCCACCATTGCCCTAGACCCCTTTTTTCTCGCCCAGAGAGCGGTGAGATCGGATCCCCCACTCCTTTGCCTTCCCCACCGGGGTGGCTTGCTTTCCCCCCCTCGGCTCACCTTGCCCGGCACTCCACGGTGATCGGTGCTGCCTTGCCAGAACCTCCGGCTGAAGCCCGTGATGTAGCCGACCATCTTGTCCTCGTAAGGGAAATCCACTTTCCAGATGAGGGAGCCGTAGCCGAACACCCACATGGTTCTCGCCCCGGCGCTCTCTGCTTGGTTCTCCCCGGAGGAGGGAGGCTGGGGCCGTCCCTGGGGGAGGCTGCCGCTGCTGGTGCTGGAGTTCTCCATGCCTCTCTTCCCGGCTCCCGCTCAGCAAAGCACGCTGGGGCTTGTAGTCCGGCGGGGACGCGCGGCCGAGGCCAGCCGGAGCTTCTCCCAACTCCGGGGCCCGGGCTCCGGCTTCCGCGCAGCCCCGTGCGCCTCCTCCGGCTCCTTTCCCTCGAGGCGGGCGCGTAATGCCCGCGGGCAGCGGTGCCGGCGTCTCGCCCAATCGCAAGCGCGGACTACAACTCCTAGCATCCCCTGGGGGCGGGTGCCAGGCAAATAGGGAGGTTGGGCTTCGAAGCGAAGTCCTTGATTGTGACTTTTTTTTTTACAACCCCGCCAACAAAACAGATCAGCTGGAAGGTGGTTTGCTTCTGCTCCGAAAGGAACGCCCTCGAAACCACCTCCTAGTTACCTGTTAGGCTCTCTCGTTGGTTCAGATCTTCGGGTTTAGCCCTAGGTTTGCGGGAAAGCGAGCCCTTAAATTCCCAAGCTCCCTGTGCTGAGCCATCGCTTCGAACTGGGCCCTTCATTTTTGCGGCCATGTGTGAATTCACACACACGGGTCCTTCTGCGCCCCGTGGAGACAATCGCCCAAATAATCCAGAAGCTGGGCAGATGTCTACCTTTTTCCTTCTAGTCCACAAGCTCCCGCAGTCCAGCGGCTGTTCTTTCAGTTCCCTCCCAACTGCTGCTGGAAGCAGAATCTAGAGAGGTTCTGGAATGTGTCAGTTCTCAAGACCATTGTAGAATCATAGGATAATTGAGTTGGGAAAGGGGTCTTCTAAGGTCATGTAGCCCCTTGCTCAGGTTCTAACGAGTTTGATCACTGCTTTCTCAGATTCTAAAATATTTTGTTTTTCATTGTACGCCTATGTTACAGCACTCTTTTGGTGTTCGTTCCCCAAGGTTTTATTTAGCCATTTCTTAACTTTTAAAAATATCCCATCCAGCTAGTGTCTAACAGCAGTAAAAGAAATAATCACCAAACATAAACACCCAGTTAGCATCATCATCATCATCATCATAATCCCAGAGGCTATGGCAGAGAGAACTCAAATTAAATATACATGGGTCCCAAACATAACAAAGGGGAGGTTATTATCAAACACCTCTTTGAAAAGCCCAGCTTCCAGCCAGTTCTTGGAAGTCGGAAGGGAGGGAGCCTGGCCAATGCTGACTAGCCAGGTTCAGGGAAATATACTTCCTGGTGCCTGATACTAACCTGTGTGTGTGTGTTGCATCGTTACAGTCATGACCGACGCTTTGTGACTCCATGTCCATGGAGTTTTCTTGGCAGGAATACTGGAGTAGCTTGCCAGTTCCCACTCCAAGCGCCTACAGCACCTGGTATTCCCTGGTAGTCTCCCATCCAAGTACTAACTAGGGCTGACCCTGCTTAGCTTCCGAAATCAGGCGAGATCAGATGCGCTTAGGGATACTAACCTAGCTGCCATGTTTTATACCCATTGAAATTTCCCTTTCACCTTCAAAGGCAGCCCCACATGGAGAACATTGTAGTAATCAATCCTAGAGATTACGAACAGATGGACCAGTCTGATTAGGGGAACTCTCAGAAAGGGCTGCAACAGTGCAACCTGCTGAAGATGTGGAGAGGTAGAGTTGGCCACTGCAGGCATTTATTTCTCTGTGGAGAAAGCCAGGTCCAGAAATTGCTTCAAGCTGCAGGCCTGGTCTTTTGGGGAAGGACGATCCAATTGACCCCAGTGAGAACCTCATATCGTAACAACATGCTCTCCATTTTGTTTGGATTTAATTTCAATCTCTTAGCCCTTCTCTATTCCATAACCAAAGTCAGGCACTGCTCCAGGGTCGGCACAGCTCTCACTCCTGATGATGAAAAGGAGAAACAGAGTTGTATGTCATCTGCATATTGATGAAAGCAAATCTTTGGTTGACCTCCCCAGTAGCATTGGGGGAAATGATTGACCCCTGTGGGATTCCACAACCCAAAACCCAGGGAGGTAAGTCCCCAAGCTGCACGTTTTGGACACGACTGTTGAGAAAGGACTGGAGCCAAAGTAACACTGAGTGTCCAGTCCCTAACCTCATCAGGGTGTCCAGGAGGATACCATTGTTGGTGGTATCAACAGCCGCAGAGAAGTCCAGGAGGACCAACAAAGTCATGCTCTTATTATCTAGTTATTTAGATCTTTAGTTATTTAATTATTTTTCCATTTTTATTATTGCTTTTCTTTTATTTCGTTTGTTATTATTGTTGTTACTGTTTTAAACCGCCCGGAGTTCCTTCGGAAGACGGGTGGTATATAAATATTAAAATAAATAAATAAAATAAATAAATTTAGGTCTTCTGCCACTAAGAAAAGGTCCATCTCCCACCCCACCCCTAACCCCCAAACTGGCTGGGCCACTTACCTGTTGTAAAGATCTTGGCCAGCCCATCCCTGCCTCATCCAGCAGTTGACCACTGGAAGACAAAGAGGCCAGACGAGAATTGTCCCGGTGCATCCAATGAGTGGTTGGCTGCTGGCAGAGGCAGGGAAGGGCTCCCTGTGCTCCTTTCTGATTGGAACACTACTGGAGAAGGACACCGGCAGCATACAACGACTGGTAAGTGGGGTAGTTGGATGGAAGACGGACCCACGTGGCACTTGAGGTGCTAAGGGAGGTGCTTTCTGCCAGTCATTTGTGATCTTTGTGCAGCACTTGTCTTGGTGCACTTGTCTACTCTGCATACCAGAAGAGCTATTGCCCTTGTGCAAGCTGCACAGATACATAGGGTACCCTCAGAAGAAGGGAATTTCTGAGTATATTCTCGAAGGCTTTCGCAGCCGGGATCTGATAGCTGATTTGAGTTTTTCGGGCTGTTTGGCTGTGTTCTGGAAGTTTTTCTTCCTGACATTTCACCAGACACGGTGGCCGGTATCCTCAGAGGTCAAGGAGCTCAGGGAACTAGGAGTTCTCTCTATGCTCTGGGGTCTTCCAGAGAGAACTTCTAGTTCCCTGAGCTCCTTGCCCTCTGAGGATATTGGCCACCGTGTCTGTTGAAACGTCAGGAAGAAAAACTCCCAGAACATGGCCAAACAGCCTGAAAACCTCACAACAGCTATCATTTCTGAGTACTCTTTACCTGGAAAACCTCAAAAAGGGTCACCGTAAGTCATAAATGACTTGATGGCAGATGCGGGTGACGATATTAGACAGAAATATTTCTTATCAATTATTTTGAGCTTGCTGTATTTGTTCAGTCAAATGTTTAAAGTAAACCTAGCTCTCCGTGAAACGTAGCAATTCTGCTGTGCCCTATGTGAGCAGTATAAGCGTTTGAATGTTTGCCCATTGTGTTTAATGAGACTCAGCCCTAGGCGAGCGATGACAGAAATGCAACCTTGCTATCTTCACCAGGAAGTGGATCCCACTGAAATTATTCAGCACCTTTTGAGTAAATGTGGTTGTACCCAGCGGTGAAGCCTTCAAACGTTTTAATTTGTAAGACTTTTGAGACTTGGACCATTCAAGGATAATTTGTAGAAATTTTACATCTTTTTCATCTAAGCAAGGGCATGGCCAGTCATTGACAGCTTTTTTAAACATCAAAGCAGTCTGAAGTAAAAAAAAACTTCAGATGTCATCAAGATACAAAGCAATTTCTTCATTACACATATTTGTGAATACTTCTTTTGATTTTTTTTTCTCATAGAGGCTTCCCATGAGATAAGGTGGACTGCGCAGATTTTTAATTCAGTTTAATGTAATGCTTGTTGAGATAGTGTGTTGTTGATTCGGCAATGACTTTTGAGGCTCATTTCCCCCCTTCTCTCTCCTCCCTCCCTCCCTCCCTCCCTCCCTTCTTTCTTTCTTTCTTTCTTTCTTTCTTTCTTTCTTTCTTTCTTTCTTTCTTTCTTTCTTTCTTTCTTTCTTTCTTCCTTCCTTCCTTCCTTCCTTCCTTCCTTCCTTCCTTCTCTTCTCTTCTCTTCTCTTCTCTTCTCTTCTCTTCTCTTCTCTTCTCTTCTCTTCTCTTTTCTTTCTTTCTTTCTTTCTTTCTTTCTTTCTTTCTTTCTTTCTTTCTTTCTTTCTTTCTTTCTTTCTTTCTTTCTTTCTTTCTTTCTTTCTTTCTTTCTTTCTTTCTTCTTCCTTCCTTCCTTCCTTCCTTCCTTCTTCCTTCTCTTCTCTCTCTTCTCTTCTCTTCTCTTTCTTCTTTCTTTCTTTCTTTCTTTCTTTCTTTCTTTCTTTCTTTCTTTCTTTCTTTCTTTCTTTCTTTCTTTCTTTCTTTCTTTCTTTCTTTCTTTCTTTCTTTCTTTCTTTCTTTCTTTCTTTCCTTCCTTCCTTCCTTCCTTCCTTCCTTCCTTCCTTCCTTCCTTCCTTTTTGCTTGCTCCCTCAGCATGGATTTTACAGAGGCCTATTCTGACAGATGTTCTACTGTTGGGCGTGCTGTTAGAGAAGGCAACATCAAAGACGTGAAGAAGCTCATCCAAAAAGGATACAGCGTCGATGTCCCTGATAACCGGGGTTGGATGGCCATCCACGAAGCGGCATTTCACGGCACAAGTGAATGCCTGAAGGTCTTAATTCGTGCAGGTAGGGACAACCAGGGTCCTGTATAGAAACTGCAGAGCTTGGGAAAAAATGCTGGTTTGAATTCCAACCCTCTCACATCCAGCTCTGATGATAAACAGTTTTCAAAGGCAGGTGGACTTCTCTTTCTTGGGGTCCACTCTGTTCACCTCTACTGGTGTTTAGAATAATTCAGAAAATCAAGATATGCAAGATGGAACCGGGAAGTCCTTAGTTTAAGTCTCATCTTTGACATGTTTTTCTCCAAATCGGGAATTGGAGGTGTGGTTGGAGGGGTGGAAGTGGAATGTGAGGAGGCAGAGAAGGCACTTCAGTTCTAAAGCATACTTTCAAGTTGTCTGCAAAGTGAAGTGAGTGTGGAAGTAATTAGTTCAAATTTAATGCTGTACCCACCCTGCGGATACCGAAATCCACAGATAAGAGTGAATGCTCTTATCTGAGGGCGATGGGAGTGGCGGTGGCGAGAGGGTGGTGGTGCCGAGCAGCTGCCAGACAATCCTTTGTGGCACTGTGGCTGCAGACAGAGACCTTGTGCAGGCAGGGATGTTGTGCCGCCGTGCGTGCATGCCAGCTGGCCCTTTGTGCCACTGCAGCTGCAGACAGGGACCTCATGCCACACCTCCCGGCCAGCACGCCACACTGTGCCACTGCTGCCATCCGTGGATAACTGAATCTGTGGATGATGAATCAGTGCATATGGGGGTCCTGCTGTAACTTAATCATCAAGAATTAATTTCTGTTGCATTGTAACTATTAAGTTTCCCCCCCAGATTTTTATCATTAGTGGAATTGAGTAACCTTGAATATTGAAAGGGGACTATCATATGGTTGAAGCATGACTTGTGCTGTGTCCTATTTTGGTGAATGAAAAAATTCATTTTTTTTAAACAGTAACAAATGTAACTAGTTGGTTGTTTTTCAGAAATCACCGAAGTCAAATTAAAAAAATACAACAACCCGAAATATAATAGTAATTAGCTACTTTTCTGGCCGTGAAAGTATTAGTATAACACCATAATGAATTATTATTTTTAAAAGCAGTTGTCTAAACTCTGGGGCTAAGCTTCAGTCCTGTAGTTAAAATGTTAGTGAAATGCATTATAGCCGCCTTTGCTATCAAACTTGTAAGAGCCAAAGTGTCACAATTTCATTGTATTCGCAAAGGTTTTCACGGCCAGGATCTGATGACTGTTGTGGGTTTTCCAGGCTGTTTGGCTATGTCCTGAGGTTTTTTCTCCTTTGTAACATTTCAGCAGTCTCTTTCATTTTCTTCACAAGATACAGCTTCCCTTAATGGTTCTCTTAACCACTAGATGTGCTGGCTGGGATGATTTTTTAAAGGGGAATTATAGCCTCAAATATTTGTTTCCTTGAAGCAGAGTCTATCCTACAAACAAGTCAGCATTGTACTATGTTAACTTCTCGTTTTTGTCTATAACATTACCCAATGTGGTGCAGAGGAAAGTGCGTCTGGATAGCAGTCTACAGTCCATGAAAGCTGATACCAAATACAACTTGGTAGTCTTTGTTGGCTGTCAGGGAGAGACCAATTTAAAATTTGTATATACTATAAAAAGAAAAGGGAAAAAAGCTTGAATGTTTTTAAAAAGTTAACATAATAAGAATGCAAGCTAAAGTTAACCTTCCTTAAAAGATCATACATGGGTGTGCTTCTGGTAAACAGAAATTGTAACTGTTCACTTGAGACTCCCATCGCTTAGCTCCCTCTGTTGCCTGGTGTTGTAGTTTGACAACTTCTGGGTTTTTTTTTGCACATTCCGTTATTTTTCTAATTTACTTCCCCAGCTGTTCTAGAAGCATCGCATTGGGTTGGTGGACAGAAATGTAGATATTTGTTTATGGGGTGACCTGTTGGATTCCTGATGCAACTGTTTTTCATGTAGATTTCCTTGTGATTGTATTGAGTCTCCCTGTGGTTGGGAAGTTATTCGATACCTCAGTTTGTCATCCCATGTAAAACATAAATATTAACATCCATGCAGGGTAGGGAAACCAAACTATGAAACTGAGCATCACATCACACATTAAGGGGGAAATGGGTTGCCTGTTGTTACAAAATTCTCCTCTCCACTGGCACACAGTTCCTGTCTTCCAGCTTGCAGATGAAAACCGTCTTTAATGACCACCATCCACAAAACCAAAAACCACATTTTTGCAACATGTGAAGCTTGACTTCCTCGTGCTAGGTTACCCAGGCATCTGTGACAGGCCCTTCTGCTGCATTTCTGACAATGACCTTGCTGTGTTATCTACCTGGGACTTGAGCCCACTCCAAAATAAATCATTCCATATTTTTGAAGAGCTTTTGCAAAGCTAATCTTTCACATTTTCCTCTTCAGCACCCTCTGATAGCTACATCAGAACAAAGACATTTGAGGGAACTTGCCCCTTGCATCTGGCTGCGAGCCGTGGAAGCGTGGAATGTGTCGCTCTTCTCCTGAAGTCTGGTGCTGATCCAAACGAGCTTACTAATGATGCGACAACACCATTATTTTTAGGTGAGTACACCCTCTGCTGAAAAATATTAGGCATACCTCAGCACATTTAGGAAAACATTTCCAGTGTTTCCAAGCTTTTTTCTTTCCATAGTCTATGATCATCAGTGTCAATTGCAGCAACCCCCAGTCTGGGAGGTAAAATGGCACATTAGAAGATAGCAATTGACATAAATCTTAGTGTGATCCCAAATATCAGCTGAAAAGAAGCTTACTGTAATGGAGTTGTTTTATATGCTACCCACTACTCAAAGGTCTCTGCGCAGCTCACAGTCAAGAAGCAATTAAAATAATTAAAATGTTAAAATACCAATAAACAATTAAAATGAGAAAAAAATACAAATACAATACACTAAACATTGCCACCAGGACCCACAATCTATATTATAGCAGTTAAAAACTTCTGGAACAGGAGGGTTTTTGCCTGGTGCCGATATGTCGTCAACGTTGTCGTCAGACGGATCACACTCAGAAGGGTGTTCCATAGCCTGGGGGCAGCTGCTGAAAATGCCCTGTACCTACAAGCCATCCCTTTCACCTCCTTGAGGGATGGCTCTTTCAGGAGGGCTCCCTGGCTAGATCTTAATTGCCAGGTGGGTTCATATGGAAGGAGGTGGTCCTTCAGGTATTTAGGTCCTAAGCCATTTAGGGCTTTATATGTCCGAGCCCACTTTGAATTGGGCTCAGGCAACAACTGGTAACCAGTAGCTTAGGACCAATCATTTGGTTCTAAGCCAATTATTCGCAGCACTTAACCAATCATTTGCCTGACAGGAGATCATGCCCAGTTGCAGAAGACACCCTGGACGTGATCTACAGGGCCAGATATTTTGAGACACTGTCATTTCAAGAGTTGTCCCCTCTTTTTTAAAAAAAAAAAAATAGAACACAATGGCTTGTAAACCAAAATGAGGACTGGAACTCTTAACTGGTGATAAGAGACTGAGAGTGGGCCGGCCTTGCCAATCGGCAAAGGGGGACATGGGTGTCTTGGGCCGGTTGTTTTTGATTGCTTTGAAAGTCTTGGTCTGAGTCCTTTTAATGATGGCCTGTGCAGATAAACTCTTTTGTGTCTCCTGGAGCCTCCTCTGTCACTTGCACTGGCACTTTCAACATCCGCGCGACAGCTGGGCTGCATGGAGGAGGTGTCGCTGCTGCTGTTGGATGGCTGGGCCACTAACATCACGGAGGTGCCACCGAGGGCTTTGGTAGTCCTGACACAGGGCCCCCTCACACTTGGTGCTTTCTTCTGTCAAGCTGGCAGGGCTTGAGGACATCTGTGTGGGAATCCTTCTCCCAATTGCAGAAACGGGGGTCCCTAGCTTGTGTGGCATCCCCCCTCCCAGGCTCATCACGTCTCTTCCAGTCTTCTCGAGGAAGCCCTCAAGTACGCCTGCTCGTCCTTCTTTTTCCTGGTCACTGCCACCTTCTCCTCCCTCTGCATCCTCCCTCATCCATCAACTTCTCCACAAGCTTCCATCTCACCTGTTGACCAGAGAACTAAGGAGTCTCTGGACTCTCTTGGGGTGGCAGAGTCAGGGCCTTAACAAGGACAGAAAAGACTAACATTCAGATGTCGCCCTCACTACAAGCCTTCAAGAAACTGCTGAAAACCTGGCTTTATAGGTTGGCCTTCCCTGATTATTCTGATTCAACCAACCTATATAAATAGGACACTGTCATTTCCCCCGCCTTATAAAAATTTTCTATTACTTATTTTTCCCATTTGTTCTTATTTTGAATTGTTAAAGCATTTTGATTTTTTGTATTTGTGCTTATTTGTTTATTTGTTCCTTTTATTGTTATGATTTGATTATTTGGTTTGATTGATTAGTTTTTATTTTTTATTTTAAGTTGTTTAATCTGTTTTTATATTTTGTATATGTTTGTAAACCGCCTAGAGTAGCTTTTTTGCTAGATGGTTGCGGTATATAAATCAAATAAATCAAATAAATAAATAAATAAATAAATAAAATAATAATAATAATAATAATAATAATAATAATAATAATAATAATAATAATAATAATAATAATAATAATAATAATAAATGTCCCTCTAAAAGGAAAAAATCTCTTTTGCAAAGCTGCTGTTCAGAGCCAAACTTTGGAAGCGTACACTGTAGATCTACAGTTCTACACAAAGCCTCAAGCTTTCGATTGAACTAGGAGAAAAATAACTCCAGGAATTTCTCTCTGACATCTCTGTGGCATTCTGTGCTTTGTTGTTGTTTGGTCTCAGACCTTATTAAATCTTCTGTTTTCAAACTGTTTCCTGACTCGGTAACCACCTGGTGTGTGGGGATTCTGGGTTGCGAAATTGCAGTGTTAATAGATCAGTGGAAGAGCCAAGTCTGCTGAGAGAGTTAAGAGTAGTCAAGGCAAATTCTTGGCATAACGGGGAATAGAAATCTTGGCAGTGCTGTGAGACTATATTAATCGAACAACAAAAAGCTCAGGCAGCATGGACTCGCTTCGTTTTTCCTCTTTCATTGTTATTTGAAAACTGAGCAAATACACTTAGAGATGGAGCTCTTAAAATTCCCGTATTTTATCTTCATATGCATTTGGGGGAATAACTGACCTCCAAAGATTATGAAAACATGCAAAACGTCTTCATACTGATGTGTGTCATACCGTATTCTGCCTATTTCCTAAATAGGTCCATTGTTCTGCTGTGTTTAAATACCTCCCAATCCTCCCCCACCACCTTGTTTTGAATTTAATGGTTTCAGTGAAAAGAAACTGGAGCCAGATGCCAACTTAATCCAGACAAGACAAAAGTGCTGTTAGTGGGTGCTTCACCAGACAGGTTAGAGGGCCATTTCCCTGTTCTGGATGGGGTTGCCCTCCCCCTAAGGGACAGGGTCCGCAGGTTGGGGGTACTCCTGGACCCCAGTCTAACTCTGGAAGCCCAGGTAGACTCGGTGGCCAGGGGTGCGTTTCTGCAGCTGTAGAAAATATACCAGCTACGCCCCTACCTGGACGAACGGAGCCTCATGACAGTTACTCATGCACTGGTAACATCCCGTATTGATTACTGCAATGCGCTCTACGTGGGGCTGCCTTTGATGATGGTTCGGCGATTGCAACTGGTTCAGAATCATGCAGCCCGGCTGGTGAGTGGTGGGGCTGCCTGGGATCACATCACATCGATTCTGCGTAGCCAGCATTGGTTACCAGTTGTTGCCCGAGCCCAAATCATAGTGCTTGTTTTGGCATATAAAGCCCTAAATGGCTTAGGACCTAGATACCTGAAGGACTATCTCCTTCCGTATGAACTTATCCGGCAATTAAGATCTAGCCAGGGAGCCCTCCTGAGACAGCCATCCCTCAAGGAGGTAAGAGGGATGGCTTGCAGACACAGGGCCTTCTCAGCAGCTGCCCCCAAGCTATGGAATGCCCTCCCAAGTGACATCCACCTGGCGCCAACACTGATGACATTTTGGCACCAGGTAAAAACCTTCCTGTTTCTGAAGCTTTTTAACTGACATAACATAGACGGTGGGTCCTGGTGGCAATTTTTAGTGTTTTGTGTTTAAATGTTTTTATTGTTTTTAATTGTCCATTGCCTTTTATCTGTTTTAACTGTTGATTTTAATTGTAAGCCACCCAGAGAACTTTTGGTAGTGGGCGGCATATAAGTTGTATAAATAAATAAATAAATAAATAAATAAATAAATAAATAAAAGCAGCAAGGTGACATATATAATGCTTCAAATCCAAACTCAATAATTTTCAGCTGAATGAAAACTTCTGCTTACCAACATAGTTTTTTTTTTAAGAATACAATCATAATTGAAATAAGTAGGTGCACATGTGTGTGTTTGCGAGGACATGCAATATACACACATGGAACTTAAAGAGACTGCCAGTCAACAGTAAAAAAGTTTCACATCCAATCTAAACCACTTCAACATCGTAACTCTCATTACCAACATAACACCTTTCAATTAAAAAAAATATCCCCAACTGAGTGTACTGTATCAATAATCCACACATATATGCAATGTAAAGCAGAATGGCAATAGATAATATTCGTATAAATGCATTCAACATTACCTTCATTCATCTGTTTGATTTCTGTATAGCTCAATAAATTTTCATTGAGCAAAACCAGTTGGGTGGGCTTTACTTTTTCACACAATTTTAAGTAAGCTGATTGATTCATTAAAAATATTTGCTACTTTGTTGAGCTTCACCCTCATCCCAATTTTTCATAAGGCTAATCTTTCCTGCATTTGAAAAGTTTTCAGATTAATCCTAATGGTTTAGATTTAGTACTCTATTTAAGAAATCCTGAATGCACAATGAATGGAGCATTTAGGAACTGTACATTTTTTCTAGGAGTTTTAAAACGTAACTTTTTCGACCCTTGATTCACAATTTCTTTCATCCTCTCCTACTCCTTTTGCTAGCAGATATGCATAGTTGACTCTGCTCTGCTTCATATATAAAAAGCAAAGTGATCTGCTTATATGCCACCCCATACCATTTCAAGTAGTCTCTGGGCAGTTTACAGTTTAATTACGTGTGCAGGCTACACATTGCCCCCACCCCCCAACCTGGGTACTCATTTTACCGACTTCGGAAGGATGGAAGGCTGAGTGAACCTTGAGCCAGCTACCTGGGATTGAACCCGAGGTCATGAGCACAGTTTTACCTGCAGTACAGGCATTTAACCACTGCGCCACAGGGTTCCTTTTTTATTTTGTAAAAGTGTAACACAGTTAACATATAATTTATATTATAAATTAGATGTCTGTCCACCTGGAAAGAGGAAGGGAGATAAACAAGAGCAAGTAACTGAGTGCATTGATGGCCAGCGTAACGTATTTCATATATAATTATTATTTCATATATAATGCATGCAGCAGTATTTCCATATTATCTGCTCTCTGAAAATAAGATCTTGAGCTGTCATTTCCTGGAATAGCAGGAAATTACTCGTGAGATGGTGATGTTTCTAATACTGCTTTAGCACGAAAGGAAAATTGTGATACAATTGTGTTAGATTTGTTGCTAGAGACGATAAAGGTGAGGTGATATTAAAAATAAACAAATAGTAGATCTTCTCAGTTTTGTGATGGCATGAAAAGCACTTGCTGAAGTAAGAAACTACATTGCGACTTTTCCTAGGTGTGTATCTTACCCTTGCCCTAAAAGGGGGGGGGGGCTATCGTGACCTAGCACCCTTGTCACTGGCCTCTAGGATCCCTCCCCACAACCTCAAGGATTTCTGAGCCCACAATAACCAATTTTCCGTATGTTCTCTTTTATAAAATAACACATAGGTTTATTTGTATATTTGGCACAATAACTGGACTTTCCCCAGGCGCTTTGGCAAAGTTAAAATAATGTATTTCTTCTGAATTTGGCTGCAGTTCACCATTCAAAGATACAGCAACATAGCACTGTTTCTTTCCACACACAATCAGCTTACTCAATTAGAATTTGGCTGCCATCCCATAATCCATAGTTCTGCTCCTTCACCGGATATCAGCCTTTTGTCATTTCCAGCCAATTCCCCAGCTCTTGTGGTTGCCATGCAACAGGACACTCTCCTGTCCCGTCACAGCCATTGTCCCCTGAGTTTATGGATCCTGTAAAAAGCAAATTGGTGCTGCTTATGTACTGCCCCATAACACTTAAAGCACTCTCTGGGACATTTTACAAGTAATTATGGAGTCTCTACCCCTAGCTAGGGAACTGGACTGTGTTCTTAACACTGAACTTGAGAGTGGTAGAGATGTACCTGCAGAATCTGACTCAGGACTTCATTGTTTGTACACTCCCCAGACTGAGTAGTGTGCATTCACTTGCTGAGCAGTAAATAAAATAAAATAAATTCATGGGGACTGATTAACTTGCAAGGTTAATCTCATTCTTTTCCTGCTGACTACAGGGATTGGAGCATGCTTCATCTAGACCCCTTGGATACTCTAGCAAAGCCATGGGACATAAAATATGAAGTATTCTTGAGTTTTTATAAGAGGCTTATTTCACAGTAAGTGTCTGAACGTTGAGTCATGGCAACTGGACTTATTTATTTATTTATTTATTTATTTATTAATCTTGTATCCCGCCCATCTTCCCACTGGGAACTCTGGGCGGCTTACAACAATAAAACAGGTAATAAAAACACTAAACAGAAAAGCAAGATGGTGGCAAGACCCATGCATAATGGAGCAAGGGAGAAAAAAAAGAGAGAGATCGAAACGTTTCACTACTCATCCAAGCAGCTTTGTCAGTCTAAGGAAAGTTAGTGGGAAGTCCTCCAATTTATAGTTTACCTTGGTTTCACATCACCCTGGTCTGAATAGGCTTATAAGTTGGACAGTGGCCTGAACAGGCTTGTTAGGTGAACAATGGCCTGAATAGGTTCATACACCATTGTTCACCTAAGGAGACTATTCAGGCCATCCAGCTTATGAGCCTATTCAGGCCAGGGTGATGTGAAATCAAGGTGAACTGTACAATGGAGGACTCGCCACTAACTTTCATTGTATAGTCTTGGATAGGTCTACATCTGGTGGCGAAAAGATATTTGTCAAATACCAAAAAAGGTATTTTATCATTCATACAGAACAGAATCAGCAGTGTACTTTCATTTGAAGGACAAAGGACGCTCATTCAAAGATGAGGATGTACACATATTAGACAGATGAAATAGGTAGTTCGAGAGAGGAGTCAGGGAAGCCATTCATGTTTGTATAGAAAATCCTTCTCTCAACAGGTATGGGGGATTTAAGCACAATCTGTCTGTCACTTATCATGCTGCCCTTTCATGAAGGCCACTGCTAATGATCCATACTTAATGGGTCTTGGGAAGGGATGTATAGGTGGGACTTTCACAGACCTCAGTCCACTGCCCACCTAATGAGCCTATTCAGACCAGGATGAGGCAAAACCAAGGTGAACTATAAATTGGAAGGCTCCCACCAACTTTTCTCAGACTGAAGAGGCTACTTGGATGAGTAGCGAAACATTTCAGGTCCACACGAAAACTAGTCCAGTGCTATGACTCATTTCCCAGATAACTTCACCTGGGTGACTGAGAATCTCCATAGTCATTCATACATGATCCCCCCTGGAAAACTCTGTAATCTGGCAGGAGGAACTTGCTGTACCTGCTCTATGTCTTTTATGTTCTTCAAATACAAATATTAGTGGTTCTGCTGGAGTGTACTGGAGTTGAACTTGTTATAAGTTCAACAACAAAAACAATAATGTCCAGTCAAGCCAGTTCTAAGCTATGGAAACCATTTTCAGGGTTTTTCAGGTACAGAACCTGGGGGTGCCCTGGGATTGTGCAGCTTGCCCAAGGCCACACAGGCTGGCTCTGTTCACTCGAGGCACAGTGGGGATTTGAACTCCCCACAGCTGGCTCTGGAGCTAAAAACCTAAACCACTGAGCATAGTTGGATGTAAAACTACATGATAAGTTGGGCAATTTATTCTGATTTTGATACAGTAGTAGAAGACAAACTGTGTTCTGATAATGCTGGTGATTAAAATGAATGTGTTATGATGATGGTTTTTAACTCTTTATTCGAAGCTGTGGAGAATGGACATATTGATGTGGTAAAGCTTCTCCTTCAACACGGAGCAAATATTAATGGGTCACATTGCTGGTCCGAATGGAATTCTTTGCACGAGGCGGCTTTTCAGGTAATCTATAAATCCGTAATTTCATCTCCATATACATAAAGTATTTCGTCTCTTTCTCTCTTTTACAACTGACAGCTCTGTGTAATCTTTGAATTCCCCCCCCCTCAATTTATGATAGTCTGTTGCTGAACAGCCAGTCTAAATGCAAATGTACATTCCGAGTTGCCAGGGGTGTTAAACAGTAGACATGTTAAGCAGGAAAAGGATTACATCTGTTTAAGAAATGATCAGACATAACATGGGAGATAAATCTGATATTGGATAGAAATTCACTTGAAGTAATTGTCTTGCCCACGGTGCAGGAACCGTCAAGCTGTGGGCAGAGTTTTTTAAATTTAAAAGGTAAACACCAGCTGGAGAGTTTTAATGCCTGTGATTCCCTGTATGAATTGAGATTATTAGCTCCTCCGTTCCGTACCAAGGAATGCCTGCAGGATTTTGAGACTAATAGAGGTCTTGAGATAGTCTTATCCTGTTATGGTTCGGATTATGCAATTAATCACCTGCCGGTAATATAGCCATAAAGCAGATTGATTGTTGGTTGATTTAAAATATCTCTACTGTGCCTCCCTCCTCAAGGGGACCCAAGGCAGCTTACACAAAATTAAAAACTTAACAAACAATAAATTGTTACAGTGTTAAAAAGAATTAAACAAGCATCAAATTAAAAGCTAGTGGATAAAAACAGTTTAAAATCATTTTAAAGCACACTGAAAATGACCAAACATGAAAACAGTCCATTGCTCTGATTGATGGAAACAATATTATTCTTCTCTTCTGAACATGCATTTTCAGTTGCTGAAATCTTTTCAGTAGACATGATTCACTGTTCCCGTCTTTATGGAGACATTTTCTGAACAACGGTTGCTTAACCTTTGTATACAAATTGCAAAAACACGTAAAGTAGATTTTGGTCTCTAAAAGCTTATGTTAGAATATATCTGGTAGTCTTTCAAGCTTGCACTGAAAACAAATTGGTTTGTCTTTAAGGTGACACACACAGTATTTGGCCCTTTTGTTTTATTATTTCATTTTTGCCCTTGGTTTTATTGTCATCTGAGCTGTCATGGACTGCAATCCAGGTGTTCCGATGCTGTCTTTCTGAATTTTATCTTTTGAAGATGGTGTCTGAAGATCTAGGCTGTAAGTCTCTGTTTTGTTTTCCATTCATGCTGAAGCAGCCACCTTTTCAAGATTTGGCAGTACTTTCAAGAAAAGTAGCTATTGACTTCCATGGGAGGCGGGACACCGTTGATCAGTGACACCGTGTTGCTCCGTCTGCCGTGCGAAAACATTTTGAAATATTAACTCAAGGGTTCCATTAATCCTTCCTGATTCCATGGGTTCTTCTCAGCACGAATTCACTGTGAATTGCGGAGAAATGAGGGAAAGAGGAAAATGAAATGTGTCTCCTTTGTCTTTGTTGTACAACAAACAGAAGCAGATTTGTAGGGAATGAGCTCTACTCAACTCCTCCATGCCTCCATTCTTCTTGCCACTTGGCAGAAGGAGCTGAGGGTAGGGAGGAGAACAGCGCTTGTTACCCAGAAAGAATAGCTGCCTCCTTAATGGGGAGATCTTGAGAGGCTAAATGGTAGTTCTTTTGCTTCGTTCACTCCTGAGTGTATGTTCTCTCTGCAGAGATACCCGGAGATACTGAGATTACTCCTTGACCAAGGAGCTGACAAAGAATCCGTGGATGACTTTGGGATCACGCCTTTATTTGTCGCTGCACAGTACAGACGGCTGGAGTGTTTAAGGATACTCATCTCATACGGTAACTCTTAACGGTTTCTGTGCAATGACAGGCTTTTCGGTGTATGTCTTTGGGAAAGGATTTCCTGGCGCCTTTGCTTCCCTTTGAAAGCACCCTAATCGAGCACATAATAACTGAAGATAATTCTGTTGCAGAGCGTAGGCTCACAGGCTCACCAGGCTGGCGGTTCTCCTTTAGTGCGGCAGATGATGTTATCTACCACCAGGCCTGCAGGTGCTTTCTGAACCTATTTGCCATGCCCAGGGGGTGGGTGGATGGGAGGGGAGGTGGATTTTCCGCAACAGTACATTCTTGTGCCTTCTGTGCATGCATGTAAACAGAGCAACACATCTCTCCTTGCTTTGGGATTGTCCTTGGAGGTGTGGGTTGTGGGACTTGACACTGCGACAGAACTTGCATCAGAATGTTTTAAATGCAGGTGCAAATGAGGCCGTCTTTATATTATTGATTGCATTTTTATGCCATCCCATAGCGAACAGGCACTCTCTGGGCCGGGCGCAAAGCAAACCAGGATATCAAATTTCAAAACAACAACAACGACCCCCAAACAAGATGAACAAGTTGACATACTAATAACAACAAGCCACAAAGAGACAGACATCATAATAATAAAGAGGCAAAAGGCATAATATCTTCTGTTGTAATGCAGACGGTTAAATTAAATCCCCAGTCAAACATCCTAAATACCTGAAACTAGAATAACGGGTTTTTAAGTGTAAGACAAATTACAAGCTCTCCTGAAAAGTCCAGTTTTTGACATATTTCTAAAGATATCAAAAAGGTCAGGAGGGAAGGTGCTTGGCCATCAATAAGGGGGGGGTGATCCACAATAAGGGGGCCAGGGCCGAAAATGCTTGATTTCTAGTTGTGGATTTTCTGATGCCCCTTGGTGATGACAGTTTCAGTGACAAATACTTTAGCCCAAGCTATTTAAGGCTTTTTTCTGTCCAACCCAGTAGCTTAAATTGAACACTGAATCAAATAAGAAGCCAGCACATGCAACCCAGAACTGGGATAGAGGATTGAATCACCACATCTCAAAAAGACATAGCGGAACTGGAAAAAGTGCAGAAGAGAGTGACTGAAATGATTACTGGGCTGGGACACCTCCCTTATGAGGAAAGGCTACACCATTTGGGCTTCTCTAGTCTGGAAAAAAGGAACCTGAGGTGGGATATGATTGAGATGTTCACATTTATACAGGGCCTGAGTAAAATGGATAGAGGGATGCTCTTCTCCCTCTCACAAAATACCAGAACTAGGGGATATCCACTCAAATTGAGGGTTGGGAGAGTAAGAACAGATAAAAAATTTTCTTTAACCCAGTGTGTTGTTAGTCTGTGGAACTCCCTGCCACAGGAGGTGGTGATGGCATCTGGCCTGGATGCCTGGACAGATTCCTGGAGGAAAAGTCCATCACAGGTTACAAACAATGATGGAGATGTGTAATCTCCAGGCTTAAAACCAGGGTACTTCAAGGACCAGATGCAGGGGAGTGGTATCAGGAGACAGATATGTAGTCTTGCGCACTCCCAGACTCATCTGGTGGGGCCACTGTGAGATACAGGAAGCTGGTTCCTGGTCATGGATGAAATCTGAGTGTCCGCTGGTAAGGCCAGTTCCAGGAGCACCCGTAAACTAGTACACCCAGTCTTTCAGGGTATAACTCCATCAAGACCAGGTGAGAAACCATAATTGTGGATAAGGAGTGATCTAGAACTTGAACAGGTTCATCTGCAGATAAAGAAAAGGATAAAACTGCATGTATTAGTTTGCAGTGATGATAGCAAGTCATTGCTATACTGAAACAACCATCAGCTCTGCAAAGCTACAGAGCTCCTTACTATTCCCCTTATTCAAAGTGTTTGACCAAATGATATTAAATCATTTAGACCCTAAAACGGAATCTCTTTAATTCCAGAACAGGCAGGCTTTAAACCTGGCATGAGCTGTATGGCTCAAATCTTAAATCTAACCCAGCATGTTGTGGATGGTTGAGCTACTTCAAAGCCAAAGATACTTTATTGAATTTCAAGGGAAGAACAATTGCTAAAGAAACCAAATGGATGGTCTCCCACAGGGTAGCATCCTAGCAACATTACTTTTTAACATTTATAGAAATGATCAGTCGATGTTCCCATAGGGCTGGAGTTTCATCTAGGTGAATGATCTTGCCGTGACAGTCCAGGGGGAAACATTTCCGTCCATTGAACAGCAGCTCACCTCTAGGTTAGGAAATTGCATCTTATACTCTAAAAAGAAACGGCTGAAATCAAACACTCCAAAAACAACAACAACAACAACAACACAAGTCTGTGCCTTCCAATTAAAGAACAAAGAAGGAAAGAGAAACCACTACATTAACTGGGAAGGCACAATTTTGAAACATTGCCCTACCCCAACATATATGGGTGTCCTTCTGGATTGAACCATGGCCTACAAAACCTTGTCTAAGCAGCCAAAAGAAATTTGCACCCAGAAATGACATATAAGGAAACTGGCTAGGATGCAGAGCTGTAAAATAACAGTTTTGTCCCTGTCCTACTCTACATCAGAATATGCTAATGTCCTATGGCATACATTGTGTGTGTGTGTGTTGTGTCGTTAACAGTCGTGACCGACTCTTCGTGACCCCATGTCCATGGAGTTTTCTTGGCAGGAATACTGGAGTGGTTTGCCAGTTCCTACTCTAGGCGCCTCCAGCACCTGGTCTTCCCTGGTGGTCTCCCATCCAAGTAGTCACCAGGGCCGATCCTGCTTCCACATGACAAATCAGTGGATGTAGCTGTTAACGAACCATGAAGGATGCATGAAACCTGCCCCCACTGAAAAAAATCTATTATTTGGTTGGAATTGCCCTTTTGGAAGCATGTCAAGAGGTGCTAGCAAATAACAGACAAAATGAAGTAATGAAGCACCAAATCAATCTACTCCCTAGATATCAAGCCCCTAGATGATGGCTAAAACAGAGGACTTAATTTTCCTGCACACATCTCGTGTTCTCAATATCAAACCAGAAGAGGTGCGGCTAAACCTTTGGAGAAAATAAACAATACACCTTGGTGAAAGGAGGAATAGAGATGAATATCTCCTACCAAGGGTCCCGAAATGGACTTTGAAGTAAAACATTTATTTATTTATTTATTTATTTATTTATTTATTTATTTATTTGAGTATTTTTACCCCACCTTTCTCCTTGGAAAAAGGACCCAAGGCGGCTTACAGAATAAGGGATAATATACAATCCAGTCCAATCAAGACATGTTCAAGTATTGAGAACAGGAACTGAGGGACACCTTACAGCATCAATAGGCAACATAACATTAAAGCTACAAAGAGAACATGAGCAGTTAAAGGGGAGTAAAGTTCCATGTAAAGTTATGGGTGATGGAAACTAACACTGAAAACATAGTGTCAGTGTAAACCCATAAGGTGATAAGTAGTTATAAACACAAAGTCGATGTGATCCTATAGATTCATATAAAAGCTACATAATAGGTAGACGATCATTCAGGGAATGCATTCCTGAAGAGAAAGGTCTTTGCCTGTTTCTGGAAAGACAAACAGGGCTACCTGCATCAAGAACAATATTTCTGTGACTGTGGAGAAATTTATTCAGTGCGGCATTTATGTTCATAGAATTATGTCCCTTCACATGAACTAAAGAAGATCTAGTAAATGGCTGAGATAATCCTACTGAAGTAGCCAATTTCTTGTCAAAAACTAGTCTAACCAGTTTAACATTTGTTTGAACTTTATATTTCATCTGTGTCCATAATGTTAAATTGTGCAATGCTCTGATACAAATAAAGAAAAAAATCCCCCTACTTTCTTGAAGAACATCTGAAAATGCTGGCTAATACTGTACTTCAAGCGGTTATCATTACATTATTTAAAAAGAGGGTTTAAGCAGTGAGCTCACCTCTTTGTCTAAGCAGATGTGACTCTTGGGGGGGTGACCTGTTGACAGACATTGCAAAGAAAGAAGGGAAGCTTTTGCGAAGGCTTTCATCGCTTCAAAAGCAGATACTCACAAAGCCAAAAAGGGCAAGCAAAACACACATAGGATGCAGATGGAGACAGCATAAGCTTTAATCTTAGCCGCTGTCGCTCGTGCTTTGGTAACCTCTAGGTTAGATTACTGCAGTGCTTAACGTGTTGTCCTGCCGTTGGAAATGGCCGAGAAGCTTTTGCCTTGTTCTGAATCCAACTTCTAGTATTCTGGGCAGTTTCTCTAGATGAACCCCAGTTTACACAAATTGTGGTGGTTGTGTTGGGTCCCTGCTTGTTTCCAAGCCCAGCTCTAGGTTGCTGGGAAATGGTTTAGCCTCCCAAATTTGTGAAGCCTCTGTCTATGACTTCTCGCTGATGTGCTGAGATCCGAAGAGATCCAAAGAGTTTCCAAAGAGACTTTTCACTACTGCTTCATCATCTCTTGGTATGATTTGATTCTGAACAATTTCCCCAAATTATAATCCGCACCCTGTCAGTAGACATGTTGTTTTCTAAACCTTGCGAGAACTCGGTTATTTTTACAAGTACTTTCATCCTTGCTCATCGAGCAACACATGCAATCTACAACTCAAAAACAGAAGCAGGAATAGAGATGGGCACGACTCAAAAAATGGTGTTTCGTTTGTCGTTTAGGGGGTCCGTTTTGGTTCATTTTCGTTTTTCGTGATTTTTTTGCAAAAAATTCATTTCCGTTTCGTTACGTAACGAAACGAAAAAACGAAAATGAAAACGAAAAATTGCTGATTCGTTAGCATTCATTACAGTTCAGTGTATTTGCCGCAACGAAAACGAAACGCACAACAAAATTTCTGTTGTTTCGTTTCATTTCGTTTCATTTTGGAGAAAAAAATTTATTTTTCGTTTCGTTACGTAACGAAATGAAAAAACGAAAACGAAAAATTGCTCGTTTCGTGCCCATCTCTAAGCAGGAATGTAAACAATCTGAAATGAAAAACCTTACTCATGCTTATTGGGCCTCGGGATACGTTGCCCTCACCTTTAGCAAACAGTACAGACCATCACGAAGAAGTGTATTAACCTGAAATATATCTGTTATTTCTAAATGGAAAGTCTATCTGAAAGATTGTTCATCATATCCACTCATAAATCTGCTCAGTATGACAAACAAACGTGGGTGACTAAATACCTGCTCTTCCCTTGGCAGTTGGCATATTTTCTTGTTATTGTTGACATACTTCTATGGAAAGGAAGATTTATGGTACAGTATATCTTGTTAGCATTATTGAGGGCTGGAACAAATCTTTCTGTGTTTCCGTCCTCCAGGAAAAAAAATATCATTCCTGAGATAGTATCTAGGGGAGTAGCTGTACAGTTTTCCTTTAAACAAAAATAACAGAATCACTTGGCATTTTAAAGATTAACAGGTTTTTTTTATTGGACAGAACTTTTAAAGGACTCCAGCCCATTTCTTCAGGCAAATTTTTGAAAATTCAATTATGACATAGTGGCCAAAATCCTGTCCCTTAATGTAGTAAATTGCACTAGAGTAGTCCTACTGCATCATTGGGTGATTAGTGAGTCAGCTTCGCCTCCATAAATTCCATTGGTTCAAATACACTTAAGCTAAAGGTAGTTGCAGTTCAAGTAGGTCCCTTTGAATCAATGGAATTTATGGAGGAGTTGACTTGAATCCCAATGAATTCAAAAGACCTAATCTAATGTTACGCAACACGGTAACATTTCTCCAATAAATGGAGTGGGTCAGATTAACCCAATCTTGCATTGAATGTACATATGGAGATGCCCTATGCCAGGGAAGGCGCACCTATGGCACACGTGCCAAAGGTGGCACGGAACAGCACTCTAATTTTGTTGTGCATATCTTGTGTATGCATAATGACAATAAAACTATTCTATTCTATTCTATTCTATTCTATTCTAAAGAGCTTTCGCCTGGCAGACAACATGTTCCTTGTCCCCCCCACTTCCCCCTCCGCTGGACCAGCCATGAGGAATTTGTGGAGGGGGAAGTGGGGGGGCAGGGAGTATGTCGGGTGCCAGGCTGACCCTGCCGTCGCCAATGCCATTGCCGCCCTTGCCTCTGCCCCCTGCCGCCCCTGACCCCGCCTCCGCCAACCCCGCCTCCATCCCTGCTCCTCCCGCCACCGCCACCGCCGCCGCTGCTAACTCTGACCCCGTCGCCCTTGCTGCCCTCGACCTCGCCCCGCACCTGACCCCCCGCTGCCGCCGATCCCAACCCCCCCACCGCCGCCGCCATCACCCTTGCCGCCCCTGCTGCCGCCGATCTGACCCTGCCTCTGCCGCCATCCCTGCCCCTCCCACCCGGACCCCGCCCCATCCATCACCCTTGCCGCCTTCGCCTCTTTCCCCCCCGCCGCCACCGATCTCGACCACCACCGCCGCTGCCGCTGCCGCCGAGTTTGGGCACTCGGTGGCAAAAAGGTTCACCATCCCTGCCCTACGCCTTACCAGCCCAACGCTTTACAGGCTGATTGTTTACTGGTGAGTGCTCACCAATTCTTTCTGGCCCATCAAGGATTCTGCTGTCCTTGAGGTTCATATCCAAATATGATGTCTTCATACAGCGACAGAACATGTGTTGCTGAAGGGGCGGCCCACTCACCATGATTTTACAACCCTCGTATACCAAGAAAGCAAAATGAAAAAAAAAAAAAACTAAACAATTTGTGAAAAGACCACGGTTCTTGTAGCTCCTGTTCCTTGGCTAGGTGTGAGAACTTCCTCATTTGCGATTGTTCAAATATGGAATGTAGCAGCATCTAATAAAAGGTCTGACAGCAAAATGCTCCCTTCCCTTGCCAGAAAATGGGAGGAGGTACTACTGAATTCAGCACAGTGTACTGTAATACCTTGGCATATGAGCATAATCCATTCCGGAAACATGCTTGTAAACCAAAACACTCTTATATCAAAGCATATATTTCCCCATTAGAAATAATGGAAACTCAGATGATTCGTTCTGGGGCTCCAGAGACCACATACTGTATACCCAAAATGCCAAAACACACAAAAGAAGTTGGCTAGAAGTCCACGTCCACACCATGGTTTAGGTACCTGGATGCGGAATCTGCTCTTCTTGGGACTAACAACTGGATTTTACTCTGTGTTTTTAATGTGACAATAATAAAGTGCAATTTGTAGCCCTATACGCTAGCTGTTCCATGACTAGAAATTGTTTGAAAAAATAAGAAAAAATGTTGAAGATAAATATAAATATTTATATAAATATAAATATAAATAACCTGCATGTTCCTGGCTGATGCAAGAGAGAGGTCTATTCCTCTCTGTTCCCTCTGCTTTGAAGGCTGCCTGAGATGGAACATTCTAGACAATCACCCACAGTCCAGCAGAGTGAGGGAGGGAGAGCCACCATTGGCTCACTTGTGATCATGTGACCTGCTCCAGTACTTGTATATCAAGACATTGCTTGTTGATCAAGGCAAAATTTAGAAGAAATGTTTTCTTGTCTTGTGAAACACTCTTAAACCAAGGTATTGCTATAGTTAAATTTGAATAGAATTGACCTGTAAATCTGCATTGGATACTACACGTTGCAAGCTCATTTGGTCTCAGCTTGGTGACCAATCTCCGTGACTTCAAAATTCTTCTTCTCAGGAGCAAATGTCAACTGTCAGGCCAAGGACCGAGCCACACCGCTGTTCATTGCTGCACAGGAGGGCAACGAAGGATGTGTGGAGCTGCTGTTATCCCATGGAGCAGATCCAAACCTCTACTGCAATGAAGAGGAGTGGCAGTTGCCTATCCATGCTGCGGCACAAATGGGACACAGCAAGTAGGTTTTTGCAAGTGGACCCTTGTATAACAAACAGCTTGTATAACATAAAATTTGTACAACATAAAAAATTCCGGAGATAGGGGAAATTTGCTTAACATAATCGCCTATGGGGAGAATCTGTACAACATAAAAATGGGATCACTCCGTTCTCAATGCAATTCCTATGGGAATTTGTATAAAGGAAAATTTGCTTAACATAATTTCATTTGGAACAAATTAATTCCTTTATACAAGGTACCACTATACTTTGAATACTTTGAAGATGCCCGATTTCATTAGAACAAGTCATCTCTCCACCAGTGTATATCGCAACCACTCCACACTATTGTGCTTATTGTCAGTGTGGCCCATTCATCCCTTGGTGGCCAGCCTTTCGGTGGCAAGCTTTTCTGTACACTAGGACCCCCATAACCATGGATTTATATAGAATGGTAGCTGGCGCCCCCTAGTGGCTAGTTCTGGTGATGCATGTTAAATAAGTAAAAAAAAAATGTAAGTAGAGCAGAGGTTTCCCATAGGAACACATTGAAAATCAATTATTCCTTTCTGGAGGGAACATATTTCAATGCATTCCTATGGTAAGGCTGACCATGCACATGCTTCCCTTACACCCGCTTGAGCCGGTGTGGATGGGTGCAAGGGAGGCACGTGCATGCTTGCGCAGATCGCCTCTTGCACTTGCCCAGGCTGCTGGAAGACTTTTTTTTAAAAGGTGCACTTTCCCTCCCAACCCGCCCAGGGGCCTGACTTGACTCTACTTCTCCTCCTGTTTTTCCCCTTCTCCCTTCCAGCCCCTTTGCTGCCACTGCTGCTGCCGCCCATAGCTCTCACTCACTTCTGCCATGTTCTCTGTGCAGCTGGGATGGGCCAAGCCAGCAGCGGGGCAATCAAATCGCCATGGCGGTGCAAGGAGGAGGGAATAGCTCAGAAGGGGAGCAGGAGAAGCGGCAGGTCACAGTCTCTGAGAGGCAGCCGTGGGGGTGGGAGGAGGATGGGAGGAAGGAATTCTCGGGGTGGGGGGAGAAGATGGGGACATCACCATGCAAAGGAGGTGGGCATGCCCATGACCCTGCCCCTTGCTGTTCCCTCCACTCCCCTTCCTCTGCTCTGCACCAGCAACTCAATTGGTCACGAGACAGTGGCATGCTGATCATCTGGCCGGTAGGGAGAGCAGGGGACCACACCATGGCTCTTGAACTGCCCCGCTCGGCTGAGACAGTGGGCTGGCAGACCCAGAGCTTTGCTGGGGCAGTGGTGGTCCTTGGGGTGGGGGAAGGAGTGGTGGAGAAACTTATCCCCTCACATTTTTATTGATGGCTGGTGGGCTACTTTTGAACCCTTTACGGGCTATTGGTAGCCCCCGGTCTCCCTGTTGGGCAGGCCTGCTGTAAGCCATACGAGCCTACTGTATTTCCAGGTATAGGTACCAGAACTGGCCGACTGCATAGCATTGCATGTTTTGTGGCATTTGTGTATTGAATTGATTTGTCAAGAGTTCAAGATCATATGTTCTGGGGCAATGTTAATATCTATTTTAAATAAGAGTATAAATCTGTATAAACCAAGATTGGGTTTCCTTTTTTTTTTGGAGGATACTTTAGATTTAGAGTTAAGCTAATATCTAAAATCACACTTTTTAAAAAGGTAGAATGATTGACTTTTGACTTGTAAGATTTTGCTCTTGCACGGAAATGCACAAGAACAGCATCCGTTTTATATATTCACAGCATATTGCGAATGCTGATACCAGTTACTGACCGTTCATCTGACAGTACTGACGGCAAAGTGAGTCCTGTGTACTCGGCCATCTATGGGGACCATGAAGATTGCCTGGAACTCTTACTAAAGGAAGGTTACAGCCCAGATGCTCAGGCTTGTCCAGTCTTTGACTGCAGATCACCCATGTCTCTTGCTATCCAGAAGGGGTATGTATGCTGCTTGAAGTTATTATGGGCCCAGGGCACTGTGGTCGCATACAAGGGTGGATGGGCATATAGTGTACATATATTGTGTACAAGTCTGGTCACCGCATCTCAAAAAAGACATACTGGAACGGGAAAAGGTGCAGAAGCGAGCGACTAAAATGATTACTGGGCTGGGGGAACCTCCTTTATTAGGAAAGGCTAAAACATTTGGGGCTTTTTAGTCTGGAAAAAAGGCGCCTGAGAGGGGATATGATTGAGATGTACAAAATAACGCAGGACATGAGTAAAGTGGATAGAGGGACGCTCTTCTCCCTCTCACAAAATACCAGAACTAGAGGACATCCACTCGAAGTGAGGGCTGGGAGAATGAGAACAGACAAAAGACGTGGCCTGGATGCCTTAAAAGGGGATTGGGCAGATTCTTGGAGGAAAAGTCTATCACAGGTTACAAACCATGATGGAGATGTATAAACTCCATGCTTAAAACCAGGGTGATTCAAGGGCCAGATATAGGGGAGTGGTATGAGGAGACAGATATCTAGTCTCGTGCACTCCCAGATGCATTTGGTGGGGCCACTGTGAGATACAAGAAGCTGGACTAGATGGGCCTTTGGCCTGATCCAGCATGACTCCTCTTATGTACTTATGTTCTTAGTGTGGGGTAGGTATGGCTCTGTATCCAGAACGTTCCATATTTTATGTAATTTTAAATTTAGTTTGGTCGTATGACCAGTTTAGAACATTAAAAAAGGAAGCAGTGGCAGAAAACAATACAGTGCAGAAGAGAGGGAGACATAATCTGGTGTCGTAGCGAACACATGCATAGATCAACCTTCTGCTGATAATACAGCCCTTCTGCAAATTGTAGCTAGAAAACAGTTGGCAACCTGAGTTCTTATATGAGGATTCTGATCTGAAAGTGAGTACGAGACCAGCCAATTATCAGAGCATCCTTGAGAACTTTGGATCAAAGGATGGATTTAATCCGTCTTAATTTGTTTGCAACGAATACAGTGTGAGTGGGTGTGTGATAGAAATCCGGGCACCCCAGCTCCACAAGGGCAGAATCTTTCTTGGTGAGGGGTTCTCTATTTTTAAGGGATATTTTTTCTGTATTACATTACCTGCTGTAAAACTTGTATCAGTTGTAACAAGAGGTGGGTGTTGGGACTCAGGGGCACCTGAGCGTCCCTCTCCACCCCACAGGCTGATTGGGCCACTTACTGACCTCCGTGTGCTGCTGGGGTCCTTTTGCAGTGTCAAAGCATGTCTGCATTTGAAGTGTAGATTCTTCCTCAAGACATGAGCAAGGGAGACAACACAATGCCACACCAATTGCATGTGATTGAAACCAAGCAATTGCTTCCCACCCCAGGTCCTACACAAGCACTAAAGCAGGGGTGTCCAAACTTTTTCAAAGGAGGGCCAGATTTGACGAGGTGAAAATGTGAGGGGGGTGACCGTTAAGCTACATTTGGCCCCCGGGCCGGACTTAAGTCTCTATAACATGCAAGGATGTAGGGAGGACACTGCAGCAACAGAGCTGGGTGTGGGTAGGCTGGGCAGGTGGCTGGGGTAAGGGGTGGACAGAGGCAGGGAGGGCAGACACACCATAAAACTGCAAGCTGAGTCCTCCATCCAGTATAGGGAGGGAGCAGCTGCCGGGGTTGCATGACAGGTTGAGCTGATGGGGAGGAGAGGCCGCCGGCCACTCAAAATTTGAGAACGGGCCACATTGTGCCCCCGGGCCTGACTTTGGACATGCCTGCACTAAAGAGCCTTGTTGGAATAATCTCCCTTGGGGAACTTGGCCTGCTAGATGCAGAAGCCTAACAAACACATAGCCAGTCTAATTTTCTTGCTTTCAAAGGGCCTTATTAGCAGTCTTTCTGTCCTGGGAACTTGATATGATTTTGTAATTGAGTCAAGTATGTTCTTAATTAGCACAGTTCTCTCCTTTTCACGGTCTCCTCCTGCCTGAAGTGGCTGTGGTATCCTGTCAAACAAGTCTCTCTCACTTGCTTGCTTCCCAGAATGATGAGAAAATGGCAGTAACACGATATTATTCCTGAATTCTGTTGAGGCTTCCTTTTTTTTTTTCATTTAACCCTTAGAGGTGCCGCAGGATTGTTCATGCTCAAGCTTGCAGTGTGAAACCAATGTTGGGCTGGAAACATAAATAACTCAACATTTGCTTATTTTTTTTTTAGTAGATTTGGATTGATTCGTCTTCTTCTGAAATATGGGATCACCCCTCTTGAAACAGATCTGGGCCTTTGCCTGCAACACAGAGCCTTCTCTTTATTCCAGCATCTCTTGAAGGAAGGTTGCAACCTCCCATCTAGGCAGCACCTGGCAGAATTTTTAAAACATGCTGTTAATGCAGAAAGCGAATACCAAATGTGGTTGCCTTCTCTCTTGCTCTCCGGGTTTAATCCAGTCGATCTTCTCTGTCTGTCATGGTAAGCAAGAACACCTATGTACTCTACCCATGTAGATAAGCATGTGCGGGTGTCTCTGTTAGAGATGGGCACAGAAAATGGTGGTTTATGATGGTTTGTGGTTGTCCACCAGCCACAAACCAAATGGAAGACTCAACCATTGTGCAGTTCAGTTTTTGGTTCATGCCCGGGGGTGGTTGGTGGTGGGCTACCGGCTCCTGTCATGTTACCGCACCGCTACTGCTACCATCCTCTTTAGAGACGGTTGGCCCAGCTTCCCTTCCAGGAATCATCCTGGATGTCTCTGCGCATGCGCCTGCCTTCACATAATAGCCTGGTGCATGTGCAGAGAGACAGCTGGCCCATCTCCTGGAGGGAAGCTGGGCTGCAGTCCCAGAAGATGCCAGCAGGACCAGGTATGGAGGTGATGGAGGTATACAGAACAAGGTATCTGGCTCCTTCTAGTAGCCCAGTGGTTCTCAATCTTCCTAATGCCATGACCCCTTAATACAGTCCCTAATGTTGTGGTGACCCCTTGCCCTGCTTGGAAGAGGCCACAAGCCCCCTTTGGCAGGCCACTGCCACAGGTGCCATAGAGAACGTCCCTCTACAGGCACCCTCAGCCAATCGCAGCCTCCGGTGCCACTGACTGACATCCCTTCCAACCTATCAAGCTGTAACTCACTCCCTTCCTCTCCCTCCTCCTCCAGGCCCAAGCCGTTTGTGCCTTTTTCTTTACTGGCTCATGACGACCCCTGTGAAACGGTCATGCAACCCCCAAAGGGGTCCCGACCCCCCCCCTGGTTGGGAACCACTGTAGTAGACAGTTCTGGTAGCTTCATCTCGAGAAATCTATATTTCTAGGATTTTTCTTTAAATATTTTTAATGTTTTCAGAATGTTAATAAGTGAATCAGTGGATGCTCATCTCATGGATAAAGGGGTCGTATTGTACTACGGGTTTATTGGGGGGGAGTTAATTCTTTCCCCCCATTGACTGCACAATGCAAAGGGAAATGCAGATCAGCCCCCAAATACTTGAGTTTTCCCCTCTGCCTCAGGGGCTTCTACGTTTTGAAAAAACTGGTCCATGCACACACCATCACCTGAACTGATGCAGAAAAGTGAAGGGAGCTTGCTTTTTAAAGTTTTGCCTTGGGAGGGAGCATGAGCTTCATGCGTACACCTTCCCTCTTGACCTAGATGCAGAGTGGAGGAAGCCTGTATTTACTCAGGGAACAATTCCCCCCCCCCCCGTTTCTTAAACAAGAAAGGGCAAAGCCTCTTGTTTAACAGCAGCTTGTTGCAAAGCAGATAAGATCCGGATAACCCTGGATAACAGCTTGTTAGCCATTTCCTTTTAATCTTGTCACCAGCTGGGGTATTGCAAACAAGCGATCCACAAGGCTTCTTCTCTCTTTCTCTGTGTCCGGCTAACGTGGAAAGACCTGCATGTTCCCTGGCGTGACTTCCCAGAGAATGAACACTAGTGAAATTGCATTTTCCCCCTCACTGTGTAATTGCACTCTTAGCTGTGATTAAGACACATGGCGAGAGCTTCTCTTGGTGTGTGTGTGTGTGTGTGTGTGTGTGTGTGTGTGTGTGTGTGTGTGTGTGTGTGTGTGTGTGTGTGTGTGTGTGTGTGTGTGTGTGTGTGTGTGTGTTTGTGTTTAATAGTCTCTAGTCCAGTGATGGAGAACCTTTTAGAGACTGAGTGCCCAAACTGCGATTCAAAACCCAGTACTTTTTCACAAAGTGCCAATACAGCAGGGGTGCCTCCAGATGTTTTGGACCACAACTCCCAGAATTCTAAGCCTAGATTGCTAATGACAAAGGACTGTGGGAGTTGTGGTCCAAAACATCTGGAGGCCTGAAGTTTGGACACCCCTGCCATACAGCAATTTAACCTGAATACAGGTGGCTGTGAGGGGGCGATGTCAGGTGCCCACAGAAAGGGCTCCGAGTGCCACCTTTGGCACCCGTGCCATAGGTTGGCCAACACTGCTCTAGTCCCTGAATCATTTTTTTCATTGCGTTTTGCCTTTGAAAGAGAAGCAGGCTTTGAAGAGACTCAAACAGCGACTGGCCTACAGAGAAGGTTCTACAGGAGTAACAGCAGACCATCCTTAGTGCCGACATGTTACAAGTTTGTGTTTTGTGTCAAGTCCCAGACTTTTTGACTCATCCCTGAAGACACATGTGTGTGTGTGTTTCCTTTAAGTAAAAGGAGAAGGCAGCCGCCCTGCCAAAAATTTAAGCAAGGGGGGGAAAGCATGTGCCCCTCCTGCAGGGAAGTGGGCACAGAATACCTTTTCTTCGAAAGGGCAAAAAACATCTTGTTGCAGAACAGACTAGTCTCACAGGCAGGTTAAAATAATAAAAAGAGCCATGTATTTTGAAGCCAAATATCATTAAAGGTCACCAGATGTAGGCAGCCCGAAAAACTATTCATTTAACTACTTCATTCCCTAACAGAGTCTGCCTTGGAGGCAATTAGTTACTTTAAGGCAAGTGAAATAAATCCTTTAATGATGGTATTAGGATTCCTGAGGGGCAGTCTGCTTGCTGGGCGTTAATTTAATACTGTTTTGTTGCGCTGGTTGGTGGTAGGAGAGGTGGAAAGACTTTGTGACAAGGTGAGTGAAACTGAGGAGAATTATTATTGTCGGTCCCAAACATGGTTCAAAGCCACTTACAGTGGATATAAAAAAGTTTACACACCCCTGTTAAAATGTCAGGTGTTTCTGATGTAAATAAATGAGACAATGATAAATCGTTTCAGAACTTTCCCCACTTTTAATGAGAGCTATTAACTGTACAACTCATTTGAACCACAAACGGAAATCTTTTAGGTGGAGAAAGGAAAAAAGTTTAAAAACTGAAATAATATGGTGGCATATGTGCACACACCCTTAAACTAATACTTTGTTGAAGCACCTTTTGATTTTATTACAGCACTCAACCTTTTGGGGCTGACACCCTGCTTGTCTTCTCTTTCAAAGTACAAATGCACAGTTCAGTTCAGCAACTTACAGAGATTCGTTAGTGGAAGGAATCAGTCCAATAGATAGGACAGCAGTACTTCTCTTAGCATTCAGCAATACATACCGGCACATGATGTGGAGATTCTCTGAAACAACTGGATACACACAGGCAACTAACAGAAATGTCTTGGAGGAATACATCTTTGAGGGAAAAACATGTTTCATGTTTACTTCTTTTTTATACATTGATAGACCAACCACATTAGACACGATGTAATGCCAATTACCTCATGCATTACCTCATTCAGTATTACTCATCTCATGACACATGACAAGGAGACTGCACTTTCTCTGATTCCACACACCTGGATAATCTAGAACTCCATTTTATTATGTCTCCTTCCTGTCCAAGAAAATAACTAGACTCCATTTTCTGTGAGTCTTGACATCCCATTACAACTGTTTGAAAGGAAAAGAACATTTATTTCATTGTGTCTGTTCCTTGAGAGGTCTAACTAACCTGTCTGTGGCGACACATGCCTTAGTTACATTTTGGCTGAATTACTGTAACACGCTGTATGTGTTGCAGACTTTGGAAGGTGTTTGGAAACTCCAGTGAGTCAAAATGCTGCAGCTTGGTTGTTAAGGGGGACTGGTTACAGGGAATGTATAACTAACTCCCTTGCTACGTCAGTTCCACTGGTGGCCGATCCATTTCCAGGCAAGGCTGCAATTCAAATATACAAAGCCTTAAATGGCTTGGGTCCAAGCCATCTAAAAAAACGTATCTCCTCATGGCACAATGGTTAAATGCCTGTACTGCAGCTGAAACTGTGATCATGACTTGGGGTTCAATCCCAGGTAGCCAGCTCATAGTTTACTCGGCCTTCTGTCCTTCCGAGGTCGGTAAAATGAGTACCAAAGCCCCCTATGTGGGGGGCAATATGTAGGCCTTCCTCTTGGTTCCACTGCCCTCACAAACGTGCTTAGTGTGGATGCAGGAGAGGGCCTTCTCGGTTGCTGCTCCCAGACTTTGGAACTCCCTCCCACAGGAAGTCAGGCTGGCCCTATCTCTGCTGTCCTTCCTCAAGCGGATGGAGACTTTCTCTTGAGGCAGTTTGTTTGTTTGTTAAACAGCTGATGAACCAAAGGGATTTTTCAAGGGAGCATTTATTCTGTGTTTTTAATATTGTTCTGAACCCATCTCAGCCTTTAGGAAACGATTAAAAGCTTGGCTGTTCCAGGCTGCTTTTGGTGACTAATGGTGGTTTATCCTATTCTCTTTTCCCTTCTTTTTTGCCGCCATCGCATATCCCATGTTTTTTATTGATTTTAATGCTTTGATTGATTGGGTTTGTTTTACATTTGTTTGTATAGCTGAATTATATGGATTTTCTTGTTGTGCATCGCCTAGAGTTCCTTCAGAAAGTTGGGCAATATATAAATATAAATAAATAAATAAATAAATAATATTCATTTTAGTTTTATTCAGTATTGTAATAATCATACTGACTCTCTTATCACCCTTCAGGTACTGTTGCTGATTTATGGAACAATGTATTATGTTAATTGTTAATGCCGCTTGATATGTTTACTGTGTGGGGTTTGATGGTTTATAACTGTTCTATGATTTTTTATGTTGTATCTTATCTTATTTTTTTCAAAAATTATTCATTTCAGTTTTTAATATGATTGTTATTTAATGCTTTTTGATATTGTAATAATTTATTATTTGGGTTTTAACATTGTTTTAAATGTAAGCCACCTTGGACCTTTTTGGAGATAGGTGGCATAGAAATATTTTAAATAAGTAAATGAACAAGATAAATATATCACTGTTTGTTCCTACTAGCATGATACTGTATATATATTGGAGTTTGGAAGCCTATTTGTTTTGAATTCCAGACCCAGAAATCTCCAACAAACACGTCCAGTAGCTATGTGCCAACACTGAGATCATGTGATGTGTAGCGAGGGGTGGGAAAAACACTTCCCAGTCTCTGGAGATTTAGATGACAGAGGTCATCTAGGGAGCCACACAGAGAACTCTCTTCTCTGGTGGATGCCCAATGCTATGGCTGGTATGATAACTGAATATTGTTCAATCCTAGGGTATGTTCAGTAAAGAGTGAGGCCCTTAACTTCCTTCTGGAGTTTACTGACTGGAAGAGGCTTCCTTGGGTGGTGGAACAGATCCTCTCGAAACACAAAGGGACGTCCTCATGGGTGCCCTTGAGTCACTTTGGTAAGTGAGCCACTAGCTAATTCATTCATGTATATTCTCACGTTGGACACACTGAGGAGGGTCAAGCTGTCATGTTTGTTATTAATGCCCAGAGAATATAAGAAATGGGAAGGGGGGAGGAGATGAAACAAACTTTTGTTCCCTTTTAGAAATAACTCCAACTGTGTATCATCTTGGTTCATGTACTGGAGGAAGGAAGGAGAAACCAAGCCACTAGGTTTAGAGTCCGTTCAAGGTTTGTTTTTGTATATTGTACAGTGGACCCTTGTATAACAAACGCTTTGTATAATATAAAATCTGTATAACATAAAAAATTCCAGAGATAGGGGAAATTTGCTTAACATGATCGCCTATGGGGTGAATCCGTACAACATAAAAATGGGATTACTCCGTTTTCAATGCATTCCTATGGGAAATTTGTATAAATCAAAAATTGCTTAACATAATTTCATTTGGAATGATTAATTTCCTTATACAAGGTACCACTGTACTTCCTAGATCCAGGGAAAGGGGAAGACTCCAAAATAAAATTCCTCCTTTATGTCCGGCAAGCAGGGTTCATCTTGGACCAGTGAAAGAGAGAAAAAAGGTGACAATTGCTCATTTAAAGTGATATGCTGGTTTAAACACACACACCCAAATGTTGGTTTGAGTGAGGATGGGTGGGGAATGAGCTGTACAGTTTCAAATATATTTTATTAACAATAATTGTCTTTAAAATGAGAAATAATAGAAGTTCCTGCCTTATTGCATTAAGTTAAGGCTTCCTTCCTGACTTTCCTTGTGGTTTCAAAAGGCAGGTGTTTGTGATCAAAATACCCTCTAAAGGTGGTGAAATGCCATGCCTTATTTAATTTTCCAGATAGGGTTTTTATTTCATTGGCAAGATATCTGTTATGGTTTTGCTGAGTTCTCGACAGAAGGTTTTTTTTTTTTTTAAAGAAGGATCCCTATAATTCCGATGTGATTATTTCTATTACAACTTTTTTGTATACTGTAATACAGAAACAGACATGAACCAGAGGGGAGTTTTTCAATGTTTAAATGTGTCTGTTCCTCTGGTGTAGTGAGCGGTATTTGTATTATAAATACAGTACCTGTTCCAAGTGATTGTGGGAGAGTTATACATGGAAGACGTACAGGGTGTATCATTTTTGTGATGACAGTTACTTGTTCTGTTCTGTTTTTTAAAAATTTCCATAAAAATGTTCTGCTTATATACTGCCCCCTAGCACTTCAAGTACTCTCTGGGTGGTTTACAGTTTAATTAGGCAGGCTACACATTGTTCAGAAAACTAACTTATTGGCAGGGGGATTCCAGGAGGAATTGGATGTTACAATCCCAATAGGTCACTTTCCAATGCTGCAGAGAAGACAAGGTGAACATAAATGTGGGATGTCACTGTAAGACTGATGATAGAACAGCTTTAGCTAAATATAAATTTAATAAGTTGCAATGCCATGCCAGTACCATTGACAATTTCAAATCTCTTGTGAATCTTAAGTAGAGATGAGCACGAAATGCCAAAATGTCATTACGTTTCATTGTTCTCCTCCCCCCAATTTGTTTCGTTAATACAAAACATTTTTTTTAAAAAAAATTGTATTTCGTTTCATTTTGGTTTTTCTTTACTTTTTTTTACTTTTTGTTTCTGCGCTGCTCCCAGGCCGGGTTGACGCTTTTTAATTATTTTTTATTTTTATTTTTTATTTTTCCAGGGGCTTTTCCCCCCCACAGTTGAGAGGTGCTTGCTTCCCCACGTGCCCCATTTTTTAAAAAAAATCTTGTTTTTTAAACTTCTGGTTGGCCCGGAACCGGCTGGCCCACAGGCCAGACCAAGGTTTTTATTTTATTTTTTCCTTTAAGCATTGCTCGAGAAATAGAATCTGATCTTAAATCTATCCCCCAACAGACATTTACATGCCCGCTGTGTGTTGGTGCAGCAGCATCACATTCAAAGTTGCAATCAGTTCAGGAAACTGAAACCTCAGACAGGGTGGGCACTGTATCATCGAATCCTGGAATAATTGAGTTGGAAAGAGCCTGTATAAGCAACTGAGTCCAACCCTCTGCTCAGTGCTGGAATCCTGGGAGGTGTCGTTCAAAACAGACTCTGCGATCTCAAAGGCTTTTCTGCCATTAGATGTTTTCCATTGGAGGTTCTAAAATCAGCATGTTGTTGTCTTGTTATAAACGATCGGAGAGTGCTGCTTGGTTCTGCCGTGGAGATAAAGGTCGTCCAATTACTCTGGCAATAGGGAGACTGCTGACCGCCCACCAGCCTGAGCAGATACACTAGGCCATTATCAGTTGCTAACTAGAGACCTTGGAGAACCGAAATACCATTTTTTATGAAAAACAGTGGAAAGGTTAGGCTAGTCTCTGATCAGAAAAGGTCTCCTCCTCTTCCTCATGTACAAGGGTAGCAAAGATACTCAGAACTCAGCCTGTAATATTTGTGCAATTAATTGCTCTTCGTGGCCTTTATCAGTTCGCCTACTAGGTTTTTTAAAAAATTAGTATTTTGCCTGTTTAAAGTCAGGAGAGGGAGAAAAATTAAGCTGTGCTTTTTAACAGAAGATTGGCTGACTTCACTTTCTGTTGTCTGGTATAGCGTTTCCCCGTCTTTAGTGGAATCCCTGAGAACCGCCAATGTGAGCTCAAAAATTTCAAAATGAGACCATTGATTCTGGTTTTTGTTCGTAGTCAGTGTGATTCATACCAGTGGGTTCCTTCTGTGCTTGTATACAAAAGGAAATTCTAGAGCTTAAAACAGATAAGTTAATCTACCTTCTCCTTACCAGGCATGCTTCTCCTCCACCCTCTGTTCTCATTTCCTTTGTACCTTACTTAGCAAACGTTTGTACCTTGCTTAGCAAATGTTTCAGGTTTTTCTTTAACTTATGGTGGTAGGAAAAATCCTCCCATGAGCCATCAGAGTTGCCTGTTCCTTTTCTAAACATTCCTTCATCCAACTCACAGCAGCGGAAGATTCATTGTATTGGTAAACATAAAGAATAAATGCCGTGTTCTACAAGTTGTGAGTTCATATCATACATTTGAAAGGAGAGAAGGAGCAGTTACAAGGTGAAGGTTCGGGATGATTTATATTGTTTTAGCTGTTTTTAGCTGTTTTTACCTGGAAACCACCCTGAGTTCCTTTATGGAAAAAGGAGCGGTATAAAAGTGTATCAAATAAATAATAAATAAATAAATAATACTGATGTTGCATATTTTAATACTATATTAATGTTATATTTATATCTTAATGTTATATTTCCTCCAGTTTCTCCAGTTGTTTTTAGGATCTCCACTCCAGGCATGATACCATAGTCTTTCGAGACAGAAGGATGCCAATGAATGAATGAATGTTATATTTGTATAGTGTATTTCTTTGACCACAGGAATGTGCTCTGGTGTAAATAATAATAATAATAATAATAATAATAATAATAATAATAATAATAATAATAATAATAATAATAATAATAATAATAATAATAATAATAATAATAATAATAATAATAGGGATCTGCTCACATAATTTGCCGATACACCACTGAGTCCCAAACGCTTGGGAAGCATTCAACTAGTGATTGGTAATACAAAATCCAGCGTAGATAGCTGTGTGATTAATAATAATAATAATAATAATAATAATAATAATAATAATAATAATAATAATAATAATAATAATAAATAAATAAATAAATAAATAAATAAATAAAAGAGCTAAGCAAGTATTTAGAAGAAATTGGAGTTGACAAAGTCACCATCAGTCAGCTGTAGAAAGCCACCTTGGTGGGATCTGCTCCCATAATTCACCGATACATCACGTAGTCCTAAATGCTTGGGTGCGTTCGACTAGTGATTTGTAATAGAGATGGGCACGAAACAAGCGATTTTTCGTTTTCGTTTTCATTTTTTGTTTCGTTACGCAATGAAAACGAAACAATTTCTTAAAAACAAAACAAAAACGAAACGACCAAATTTGCCATGTTTTTCGTTTTTGTTGCGGCAGATGCATTGAACTAAAAAGAATGCTAACGAAACAGCAATTTTTTTTTTTTTTTCATTTCGTTACCTAACGAAACGAAAATGAATTTTTTTGCAAAAAACGTCACTAAAACGAAAACGAACCGAAACGGACCCCTAAACGACCAAACGACAAACGAAACACCATTTTTTTGAGTCGTGCCCATCTCTAATTTGTAATACAAAATCCAGTGTAGTTGTCTTGTCTGCTGTGTGATGATATTATTATTATTATTATTATTATTATTATTATTATTATTATTATTATTATTATTATTATTATTATTATTCCATGTGGTGAGAATGGCAGGATGTTGAGATCTGGGTGAACATAAGCTATCCCTGACTTCTTAAAGGACAGTTTCCAATAAAGGCCTTGGAGGGCTGTGGGCACTACCGCTTAGGCAGGGAGTGTGAAACAACCTCAGTCATCTTCGATTGAGGTTGTTTGCTATGTTGGATCTGTGATGGGGCTTGATCAGGTGAAAGTTCTGATTTTAATCTACAAAGTCCTAAATGGCTTGGGTCCAAGGTATCCAAAAGGCTCCATCTTCGTCTATGAGCCTGCTCGGGAATTAAGATATTCAGAGGTGGCCTTTCTGTCGGTCTCCCCCCCCCTTCACAGGACATGGGAGATGGCCTTCTCTGCTGCATCCCCCTAGACTTTGGAACCGTCTCCTGTGAGAAGCCAGGTTGGCCCCATCTTGGCTGTCCTTCCACAGGCAGGCAAAGACCTTTCTCTTCAGGAAAGCCTTCCCTCAGTGACTGACAGCCTGGGAGGGTTGGGGCTATTATTATTATTATTATTATTATTATTATTATTATTATTATTATTATTATTATTATTATTATTATTATTATTATTATTATTATTATTATTATATGGAATGTTGTGCTCTGTTGTTTTTAAACATGTTTTTTATATTGATTTTATTGACCATTTTAAATGTAATTTATGCTTAATTCTCTTAAAATATTTATGTACTCACTGTTTTTAGCTTTTAAATATTGAGATTTAATTGTTGCAAGCTGCCTTGGGTCCTTTTAAGGAGAAAGAAACAGTAAAACAGACAGACAGCGCTTGAAACTGTCACAGGCACTGTGCTCCTTATTAATTTAGTCTTCATTCCTTTCTTTGACAGACTGTATCCCTTCCTTGTCTCATCTTTGCCGCCTAGAGATCCGGTCACTTTTAACGGACAGTCATTTACGATCGGACCACTTTGTCCGTCAGTTGCCACTGCCAGCTTGCCTGCAGGAGTTTTTACTTTATTCAGACGTGTTAAGGACATACGCCATTCCGGAACATTGTCTTAACCTGTGGGAAGAGTATGAAGGAAATAATGGCTTGCTCTCTGTTTCTGCCTCTGAAAATATGGAGAGAACAGGAACATAGAAGTCACACCTGTGGGGTGCTCCATCATCAAAAAGACTGAATTGTTGACCTTGCGTTATAAGTGCTGCATTTGTAAATATCTACATTGTCCTAATCCTTGTAGGATATCCTCTCTTCAGAGATTTTGTCTGGATGCCTACCTTGTAAACATTTTTGTTTTCTCTTAAAACAGTCCAAAATTCAAATAAATAAAAAAGCAACGTATAGGAATAAGTATTGTGGCTCACTCTAAAATAAGTACAGCTGCTTCATATATATACTCTTCCTTCACCATCACAGATGGAGTTGGTAAAGTCATTACAGCAGTGGCTGCCATTGTGTACTCTTAAGCAATGAAGCATCTCCAGGTAAAACAGGTAACAGCAGTAAAGCAAGTCTTGATTAGCCTCTAGACAGATCTGACTAGTTAGAATTCTGGGCTTGATGAATGAATTGTCTGAGCTTCAGATGACAATGTATGTCGAAAAATTATCTGTAATGTGATCACCAGCACAGTTGGCATAGTCATCTCTGTGACAACTGATAAAAATGTATCAGTTTATTAACACCTGTTATAATTTACTGGCAAGAATCCTGTTAGTATTTGCATAAAAGTTGTGTAACCTGAGTGGATAATTTTGCCTAATTGATCAAAGTGTTTGGGCTCAGCTCAGTTGTATAACCAGGTACATGTTTAGTCACAAAATGGAGACATGGTTGACATGTAAGTTAGCAGCAATTAGCTGTAGTAGGTTAGGCAAACCTTACATAAGGACTAATAGGACTATTTTAATGAGAAACTTCTTGATTGTAAGAGCAGTTTGAAAAGAGGAACTAATGAAATCTTGGAAATTCTAAGAATTCCAGTTTAATGGAGAGCTTGGAAGCATTAATTGTTTAACATTAATTTTTAAAAAAGACTTGGAAAAACTTTTGGGGGTTACAAGTACAGTTATGGTGCAATCAAATGGAACCAAGTTCCTTTTGACAATGGGAAAAAAACCTACCTGAAGTTCATTTGAGAAATTCTAACATTGCCAACCAAGTTGTTTTTATCAGTTAACAGCATGGAGGATTGTATTCCTCATCCTAGTCAGCTGGACGGACGGATGGACGGACGGATGGACGGAAGGAAGGAAGGAAGGAAGGAAGGAAGGAACCAGATTTACTCTTTACTCTAACAACTCTACCTGATGTTTTATATTTGGAGGTGATAATAAAATATGTTTTTAAAAGATACACTTTTAATATTGGAAATATTGATGGAGGATAGATTTATCACTAATCAGTGGCTGTGTTGAGTATGAGATACACAGGGGCAACACTGAGCGAAAGTTTGTATCTTATGTTCTTACATTCTTTCTAGATTGATGAGTGAAATTCCATGGAATTTGCTAAGCTACTAAGTATCACATACAGTGGTACCTCTACTTACAAGTTTAATCCATTCCGAATGCATGCTCATAAGTTGATCAACTTGTAAGTAGAGCAGCCGTATCTAAAAAAAAAAAATCAAAATACATAAATCAATCAATCAAATTTTTTAAAAAAAATGTAAGTAGAGCAGACCGCATCTAAAGTTTGTAAGGCAGCAGTTAAAACACCAACGGTTTTCAGTTCTTAAGTCGAATTGCTCATAAGTAGAGCCTCTCATGAGTAGAGGTACCACTGTATATCATCGGCATAGTAGAACTGGAAAGCTGGAAGGGACCCTGTGGATAATTGAATCAAACCTTGTCAAGATTGTAATGCCATTGTACAAAATGATAGTAAGGCCACACCTGGAGTATTGTGTACAATTCTGATCACCACATCTCAAAAAAGACATAGTGGAACTGGAAAAGGTGCAGAAGAGAGCGACTAAAATGATTACTAGACTGGGGGACCTCCCTTATGAGGAAAGGCTAAAACATTTGAGGCTCTTTAGTCTGGAAAAAAGGCGCCTGAGGGGGGATATGATTGAAATGTACAAAACAATGCAGGGCATGAGTAAAGTGGGTAGAGGGACGCTCTTCTCCCTCTCAGAAAATACCAGAAACTAGGGGACATCCACTCAAATTGAGGGCTGGGAGAGTGAGAACAGACAAAATAAAATATTTTTTTACCCAGCGTGTTGCTAGTCTGTGGAACTCCCTGCCACAGGATGTGGTGATGGCATCTGGCCTGGATGCCTTCAAAAGGTGATGGGACAGTTTTCTGGAGGAAAAGTCCATCACAGGTTACAAACCATGATGGAGATGTGTACTCTCCAGGCTTAAAACCAGGGTACCTCAAGGCCAGATACAGAGGAGTGGTATCAGGAGACAGATATCTAGTCTCATGCACTCCCAGACGCATTTGGTGGGGCCACTGTGAGATACAGGAAGCTGGACTAGATGGGCCTTTGGCCTGATCCAGCAGGGCTCTTCTTAATGTTCTTATGTTCTTAAGAAGACAGTGGGAAGTCAAACTCCCAACCTCTGGCTCTGCATCAAGTTACCTAAACCATGGATTAGTTCTCTGCATGGAATCTTGCTGAGGACCATCAGAATGATACAACAGCAGACGATGCAAACATTCATCTTACAGCGTCCAGGGATCCTCTTTAGAAAAGCAAAACTTAGCCTTAGACAAAGAGGTCCTAAATGTCTCTTTGTACAAAAGATGAACACCCCCTCCCATCTCTACTGGTTGCGGTGGTCATTTGATCAAGAGATATCCAGACCAATGTATTCTTGCAGCAGGTATACTTCCTGTGAGCAGAGATCATGTGCTTTGTAATATCAATCACAAGTAGAAATAGGGACTAATGTCATGCATCGCTCTCTGATGGGTTAGAAGGAAAATGCTGGGAAGGGGAAGAGACCCAGTGTCAAATCCGCATTAGTCCAGGAAGATCATTCGGGAATATTTGGCCAGTCATCGTTTGTCAACCTTATCCATCCAAAAAGGGCATTGGTGCATACCTGTCCAGAAGCTGGTCATTCAGCCCCTAAATGCATAGCTGATGATGACTACAAGTGTGTGGGATTCCTGGTTCATGTAATAAAACTGCTGAAGCAGCTAAATCTTGTCCTCTTCTGTTCTGTCTCATGTTCACCCCATCACATCCACAATGCGGACTAGAAAGCTAGGTTCCAATTTGCAATTCCTGGGGTAGGCACTCTGAGGAAGAAAAGCTATATGACAGAAAAAGCTCTAAGAGCATATTTCAAACTCATTTGAAGAAATATGGTGTTGGAGGAGAGTCTTGCCAATACCACAGACAACAAGAAAGGCAGAAAAGTGGGTGCTCAGTTAAATCAAGCCTGAACTTGCACTAGAGCAAAGCCAATAAGTATCCAACAGCGTAGGATTCAAGGAGGGTGTCCCCTTTCCCCCCAATAATGGTCTTACTGCTGTGTCCCCTAATTATGCTGGGATCTAATTTATTTATATTTTTAAAAATATTTTTACCTTGTATTCTTGAAGGCTTTCATGGTCGGAATCTGATAACTGTTGTGAGTTTTTTGGGCTGTTTGGCCGTGCTAGATACCCGAGAGCACAGAGAGAACTCCTAGTTCCCTGAGCTCCTTGCCCTCTGAAGATGCCGCCCACAGAGTCTGGCGAAACGTCAGGAAGAAAAACTTCTAGAACACAGCCAAACAGCCTGAAAAACTTACAGCAGCTATATTTTTAACCTGCTTTTCTCCTTTAAAGGACTCAAGGGGGATCCTGTCCTGCTGAAGTGAGCCATTCATCACTTCCCATAATGGAAAATAACGCAAAGCGTAATTCAATAACATAAAACTGTGCTGCGTATATGCCATCCCATAGCTCTTAAAGCACTCTTTGGGCACACACCCTGCTTCCATACACACCCTGCCCTCCCAAGCTGGCTACTAAATTTGCCAACCTTGGAAGGCTGAGTGAACCTCAAACTGACTACCTGGGATTGAACCCTAGGTCAGGAGCAGAGTTTTGGCTGCAGTACTGCAGTTTAACTTCTCTGCCATGAGGCTCCACATGCAATTTATGGGTTATACTGTATTATTCAAACAGAGAGGTTGGTCCAAAGCAAAAGTGTTCTGTTTATATACTGCCCCATAGTGCTTCAAACACTCTCTGGGCAATCTACAATTTAATTAGGCAGGCTACACATTGCCACTCCCTCCCAGCAAGCTAGGTACTCATTTTACTGACCTCAGAAGGCTGGAAGGCTGGTTGAACCTTGAGCCAGCTACCTGGAATTGAACCCTAGGTCATGGGCATATTTTAGCTGCAGTATAGGCATTTAACTACTGCGCCATGAGGCTCAAGTGTAACTCATCAGTGCTTGTGGAACTACAACTACCAGCAACCCTAGTAATCAGTTGAATTAAATTTTTGAAGTTGTATCCCATAAACATCTGGACCTAACCAAGGGACCTAACACCCCCCCCCCAAAAGCCCAAATCCATATCCAATAATATGTCTCCTAAACCTTTCTCCTCCAATAAATTTCCCCTGGTTTTCCAGTAGCCTTGCTTTCTTTGCAGCCTCCAGATTTTCAGTGCTGAAGGATGGATTTGAATCACAAACGGCTCCCCGGCCTCTGAATGTCGAGTGCAGCTCTTCTTTTACAATGCAACTTCACCCTGGGGAAAAATGCATTGAGATCTGTTTTATGCTAACAGGAGCATGCATAAATATTTGATAATGCTATTCAGGTGAAAACCACGAGAAGGTGGGCGTCTAGACAGTCTTTTTTCTGTATTAGCGTTTTTTGTGCTATAGAAATCATGACCTTTCTCCCCCCCCCCAACAATTTGTGTAGATAGATCGATAGATTTGATTTGAACTGCTGGAAGCAGGGAAAGCACCAGTGCCTTTCCAGCAAAATTTAAAATACACTTATTTGGCATTTTATATTCCACATTTCTGACTGGGTAACGTCATCCTGTGAGAGCCAGTGTGCTGCAGCGGATAGTGTTTGATCTGGGTTCAAATCCCACCTCAGCTATTTATTTATTTATTTATTTATTTATTTATTTATTTATTTATTTATGCAATTTTTATCCCAGCCAGCCAGCCAAAAGTCTACTTTGGCAGCTAAAAAAACAACAAAGACGAAAGCAGCCTATAAAACCCAACAACATAATACACAGTAAAAATAAACTGCACAGTGCAAGACAACAACATATCATCATGAAGAAATATTGTTATAACTCATTGGGGTGTGTGGAGCACTGAGAGAATCACTCTTTAAACGCCTTCTATATCTTGAAAATCCATTCAGGATTTCCGTAAGTTAAGAAATTACTTGACAGCATGTAGCAACAGCAACTCCACCACAACTGCATGGGATAATAAAAGAGGAAGAACATAAGAATATAAGAAGAGCCATGCTGGATCAGGCCAAAGGCCCATCTAGTCCAGCTTCCTCTATCTCACAGTGGCCCCACTAAATGTGTCCGGGAGCGCACAAGACTAGATATCCTGATACCCCTCCCCTGCATCTGGCCCTTGAGTACCCCGGTTTTAAGACTGGGGATTACACATCTCCATCATGGTTTGTAACCTGTAATGGACTTCTCCTCCAGGAATCGGTCCAATTCCCCCTTTTGAAGGGATTGGCAATTTGGGCAGTGGGAAGGGTGTAAGTGGGCACCCCCCTTTGCCCAGGGCTGTGTTATCCGTACAGCTGACTAGGGGCCCAGCAGGTATTTAGGGGCCTGCCAATTTCCTTGCTAGTGTGTGCTTGAACATTACTGTGTTTTGAGTAGAATTCTTCGGGATACCCTCAAAATGGATGTAGGGCTGTGTGCTGTGTACTTTGAAGGCAAAAGGAAAAGGGGACAACAGAGACTGAGATGGTTTGATGGTGTCATCGATCCAACAAATATGGATTTGACTAAACTCCGGGAGGCAGTGGAGGACAGGAAGGCCTGGCGAGCTCTGGCCCATGGGGTCACGAAGAGTCAGATACGACTGAACAACAACAACATTCCTGCTCAGCTGCTTCCCTCAGTAACTTGAAGGTGACCCACTCACCACTCCAAGGGCCTTCTTTCACCACTTCTATCGACTCCTCTTTTTCGTCCAAGTTCTTTTATTCCATCCAGTACACCACACTACCCCCTTCCGCTCCTAACTCCCCTTCTATACTTCCAGTCCCTGCAAAGCCCAACTGTGCTCCCTTTCCCAGGTTTTGGGGTTCTTCTATTTTCAAACTGGTCCATCTATTCCTAAATCAACAAGGGAGGGGCCTTCACTGTTTGGATGAGTAGTGAAACGTTTCAGTCTCTCAAGAAAGAAGTCCAGTTGCCGTGACTCAACTTCCTGATAACATTCTTGTTGTTTCCAATGAGGTGTGCTTTCTTTTGAGCTAAGGTGTAAGGCCTGGAAAAAGTCCTCATGTGTCATGTGCACTGTGTGTGTGTGTGTGTGTTGTGTCTTTATAGTCATGACCAACCCTTTGTGACCCCAAGTCCACAGAGTTTTCTTGGCAGGAATACTGGAGTGGCTTGCCAGTTCCTACTCCAGGCGCCTACTTGTACCTGGTCTTCTCTGGTGGTCTCCCATCCAAGTACTAACCAGGGCCGACCCTGCTTAGCTTCTGAAATCAGGCGAGATCAGATGTGCTTAGGGCATCTAGGCAGCTCATGTGCACTATAGATTAGACCATATAGATGCAAGCCTTACGTGACAGATGCATATGGCCACTTGCCTGACCATGAAAAACATGTTGTTTTGCCCTTGGTTCTGGGTTGCCATGTAAAATATCTGTTTCCCCAAGATTCTGCCTCGGTTGACACCCATTTTCACAATCCGCTGCTCCCAAAGCAGTCCTGGCTTCTTTCTCAGCCCTGCACTGCCTTCGGGATGTCATGGTGGCCTGTCCACTCTCGTGATTTCCCAAGGACCTTTGCCTCTTGTCTCAGGTTTTTTTTGGCCCTGAAAGCAGACGGAAATGGGTGCTGCCAACGTTTCAACTCTTGTAAGAGCTTATTTCCCCTCACCTGTCCCCTTCCATTTCCCCCCGAAGCCCAAACCTTTTAGATTTACTTGAGACATTATTTACTGACACAGCAAATGTTTGTTTTTATAGTTTATGGTGGAAACCAGAGTCCCTTATGGACTGATGATAAATCCACTTCAGATGCCAGATCACAAAATGGTTAAATCCGTGTTCTTGCAGCGGAGGAATGTTCAACATTTGCCCGGGGAATAAACTTCACTAGCTATTTATTTTGAATCAATAAAGGTCTCTGCTCCTCTTGGCTTCCCTGTATTAAATGCTGCGTCCCAGTGGAAGAAAAACTGCTCAGTATTGGTTCCTTGCTGGAGTAAGACTAGCTGCAACAGGCTGGCTTGACAACTGCTATTGATGTGGTTACATAATTGAGAACTTGCTGGGGGGGAAATGATGGGAAATTAAGGACATAATTAGCCTGGAAGAAATCGTTGTTGCTTACAACAGGATGCTGTAACTGTTTGAAGCCATTTGTGGATCATAGAATCATAGAATCATAGAATCATAAGAGTTGGAACTTGGAAGAGACCTCAAGGGCCATCTAGTCCAATCCCCTGCCATGCAGGAACCCCATCACAGGCCTCTTGACAGGTGGCCATTCAGCCTCTGCTTAAAAACCTCCAAAGTAGGAGAATCCACTACCCTTTGTGGCAGCATATCGCACTGCTGAACAGCTCTAACTGTCATGAAGTTCTTCCTAATATTGAAATGGAATCTCTTTCCCTGTAGTTTGAGACAATTGCCCTGCGCCCTAGTCTCTGAAGCCATGGAGAACAAGCCAGCCCCCTCTTCAATGTGAAGACCTGAACAGTTTTTATTCAGGCTGCAACCTTCTCTAATTTTGACTGGCTCCAAATTTACAGCAGGGAGGAGCTGTTGGACTGGAATATAAATTTCTTACCGGAGGGTGATCATTTTGGCTTGGCCTTTAAACTTACCCGAGTGGGAATACAGACTGGGATCCTCTTTCCCCCTCCCTTTGGTTAATAAATACACAGCACAGACCATTCAAGAATGTAGTTAGAACTATACAGATCAATGACGTTCAAATAAAGTTAGAGATAATTGTTTATAAATAATCATGAATGAAAACACTGTGGAAACACAACAGCCAACCAGCAGAGGGAGCTAGTTGACATGTTATACTAGTACAGTACAGTACTTATAATGAAAAACCCCATCCCTTCATCAGCTGTATGAGACCATCTTGAAGCAGAGTAAACAGAATATATCTCATTGATTATTCTTGAAATAAGAAAGGGACTTTTCATTAAGTGTATTGAATGAGCAATGCTTATGTACGCGTAGGGATGATTCTCGGTGCTTTCCTGATGCCCGTGCAACAGAAATGTGCATAATAAGGCGTCGTGTGTGTTTTAAAATTGTTTTCCATTTTAAGGAAGAAGAATTTATGTGTCCACCAACACAAGCTGTCCATACAAAAACCAGGTTTTAAGCACATATGGAGACTCAGTAAGTTTGTTTTTAAAAAATTGTTATCGACGCATAATCAAAGGCATTGATACTGTAAGGAATTCGGAATTTTATAATAATAAATGGGGAAAGAATGAACATCAGTACATGGCCCAAGAACATGTATTTGGCCTTTTCTGGAACAGTTAGGTTAAAAGGAATGGATACAAAGGATAATGAAAGCAATGCCAATGGTTACACTGGGCTAATAGGAAAACAATCACTCTTATAGGAAAAGCTCAGCTGTAATATATTTATTTATTTTATTTATTTATTTATATAGCTTGTATGCCACCCAGTACCCAGAGGTCTCTGGGCATCTCATAATCAAAATAAACAAAACATCAAAATTAGAATAAAATTAAAACAATAAAAACATTTCAGTACAATAAATACAATACATTAAAACACTACACTAAAATTGCCATCAGGACTCACAATAATCAGTTAAAATTCTTCTGGAACAGGACGATTTTTACCTGGTGCTTAAATGTCATCAGCGTCGGTGCCAGGTGGGTCTCACTCGGGAGGGCATTCCATTGTCTGGGGGCAGCTGCCGAAAAGGCCCTGTACCTGTAAGCCATCCCTTTCACCTCCTTGAGGGATGGCTCTTTCAAGAGGGCTCCCTGGTTAGATCTTAATTGCAATTAATTGTAGTGGTTGTTTCATGTGTGTACCTTGGTTTTCATACATGTTTTGGCTCCAACCTAGCATCTTGTCAATGTAACTTTAGAAACTGGTGGCATATGATTTACAAGGTTGGCCTTGTAAAGCCAGTGTGGCAGGGCAGGGCAGGCATGGGGACGGGTCTGCTTCTGGGCCAGTTGACTGCAGAAAAGGGAATGAGGGGAATCTAGGGGCATGGGCCAACAGTGTGGGTTAAAATATTTGCTCTCCGGGTAATACTGTACGGCAATCCAGTGCCAAAAGGGAAGCATATGCATCATAAGTCTTGGGGTGGCAGAACAAGCAGTAATGTCCATCAGTGACAATGGTGATTGCAGTTCCCAGCCATAGTTGAAGGCCAACTCACAAATGGAAATCTAACTTCTTCCTTCTCCTGTGCCACCCACCCTGAGTTCTGCCTCCCCACTTCAAGAGCTGGGAATCATCGCCTTTTCATGAAAATTCAGCCAGTGCCGAGATCTGGCAAAGCTGTCTTCCACAAAAGACTTCATGAGCAAATGTCTCATGCTAGCAAAGAGCAAGGAGTCAGTGGCAGGGTTCTCCTTTGCTCTCCTTTACTGTAGTGGGAGTTCAAGACCTGTATGCCCTGCTGTCTTGATAAGTTCTGGTTTTTGATTTCTTGGACTACAAATCCAATTATTCCTCATTCTGGCAGTTCTTTCTGACTTGCATACACTCAAAAGACACCTTAATGTGGCTCACCTAGGTCAACTGAACGGCTTTGAAGATTAGGTAGGCCTAGCTCTGCCTAGTTCAGAAAGAGAACTCCCAGCTGGAGCTGGAACAAGAACCTTGGGGAGAGCTAAGCCTAGCTAAGCAGTAAAGTCTTCCAGTTTAAGCATTTTCTTTCAGATGAGTGAGGTCAAATGGAAGTCAAGTGGAATTTCAAGAATGGTGATGATGTGTATTGCAGGAAATCTGAAAATCCCAACCCTATTCACCTTTATCACCATTCTGTAAATACAACACTTGGGAATATTCAAAGGCCACTTTCTCATTGTACATAACATAAGAACATAAGAACATAAGAAGAGCCATGCTAGATCAGGCCTGTATCTCACGGTGGCCTCACGAGATGCGTCTGGGAGCACATGAGACTAGATATCTGTCTCACTAAAGAATTTAAGCCAATGGTTCACAGTGGGCACAGCTTCTCTATTTAGAATATCTTTAGATTTAAAAAAAACATTGTGCTACTGATCACCAACGTTCTATGAGGACATGACACTTGAATGGCTTGGAATTAGTGGCATAGCTGGGGGGAATAAGAGGGGGAAATCTGTCCCTGGGTGCAGCATCTAGAGGCGCCAAATTGTGTACCAAATGGCTCCATATGCAGGAGCTGCGGGAAAGTGCATTGTGGGCATCCTGCCAGGGCTGGCATGGAGGGCTCCCCAACTGCCACCACCGCCTTCTCTGTGGTGCCTTAGCCCCTCCCCATCCCTGGGGTGTGTGCGCGAAAACTGACTTTATCTCTGGGCACTAGCTATGCCTCTGCTTGGAATCTGGGCCTTGCACTAAGGTTTTGCAGAATCTTGAGCCAACGGAAATCACGCATGCCTTCATCTAGTTTCACTTTCCTTGGCTCCTTTCCTTAAGCTCGCTTACCTATATACCAGTGGTTCTCAACCTGTGGGTCCCCAGATGTTCCTGGACTGCAACTCCCAGAAATCCTGGCCAGCTCAGCTAGTGATGAAGACTTCTGGGAGTTGCAGTCCAGGAACATCTGGGGACCCATAGGTTGAGAACCACTGTACTATACTTTGGAGCTTGGGATTACTGGAGCACAGACCACTCCCCATGCGGTTTAGGAATACTCTGCAATTCAAGGCAACAACTTCACATCTGCTGCATGCCAACATTTTCAATCCATAGTAGTCCTTAGCTTATTTGGAGGAAACCAAATAGATAGGCAGTTCTCTTGTCCCAAAATGTAATGCTTTTTTGGGGGGTTGAAAAATAATAATAATCACTTGCCATCACAACAATTCTGACTTATGGTAACCCTGTTCAAGGTTTTCCAGGTAGAGAATACAGTACTCAGAAGTGGTTTACTCTTCCCTTCTTCTGGTGACAACCTTAAAAAATGTCAAGGAAACAAATGATATTTTTTAGCCTCTGGGGGATGAGGTATATTAGCCTTCTCCCACCTGGATAATCATGAATGGACTGTGTTGCCATGAAAAGCCCTCCTTTCCTTAATAATTGCATGCTGTTGATCTCAAGTACAACACACAGTGGCTCCAGTTTATTCTAAATCCAATTCATCAGTCAGTCAATCAATCAAGATTGGGATGCTGGAGGAACAAGTCGGCTGGTCGTTCCCTAGTGCTGAATACAGGAGGACTAGTACCTCATGAGCTGCCTAGATGCCCTAAGCATATCCGATCTCGCCTGATTTCGGAAGCTAAGCAGGGTCGGCCCTGGTTAGTACTTGGATGGGAGACCACCAGGGAATACCAGGTGCTGTAGGCGCCTGGAGTAGGAACTGGTGAGCCACTCCAGTATTCCTGCCATAAAAACTCCATGGATATGGAGTCACGAAGAGTCAGTAATGACTGTAACGACACAACACACAACAGTACCTCATGGGATTTGAAGACTATACTGTACGTCTGACTGTTAATGCATCCTAAAATAGCATTTTCCTTTTATGCAGCCACATCAAACCGACAATGTGTGGGGAAGGTTTCATCATAAAAAAGGCATAGGTAAACTGTTGTACTCACATCCTTGAAGCCCTAACAAACTTTCTAAATACAGTATCTCTAAATTTGTTCTTATAGAGCAATTTGAATTTCAACCTCTCAATGCCTGCTTGAGGTTTTACACCAGTGGTTCTCAAACTGTGAGTCCCCAGATGTTCTTGAACTGCAACTCCCAGAAAATCCCTTCCAGTACAGCGAGTGGTGGAGGCTTCTGGGAGTTGCAGTCCAGGAACATCTGGGGACCCACAGGCTAAGAACCACTGGTTTACACATTTTGAAAGCACAAACTTGTGACCAACATATGACCTCCCCTTTGTATAAAAGGCTTTTCAAGGCCTCAAAGAAGCCGTACAAAATGGCCTTCAGACTTCTGTGTTAATGTCCTGTTATCTGCGTCCTTTCCTGAGAGGCCAGGGAGGAAACTTACATAGAATCTGAAATCACAGTACAGGTATCAGGTGATAGTATTATGGTACTGGGTTTCACCCAGATTTGGTACAAAGTAGAAAAGAGCACTTCCGTATTTTGTACAAACGTCACAGCATTATTCTGTGCAAAAGCTTCTTTGTTGGTGGAAAGCTAAGTAACCAGGCTGGAGGTACTTTCAGATACTGCCTTGTGAAAACAAGACAACAGAAGCCAAACTGGGCAGCATTGTCTAATGGTTGGATGGATGACCACCCTCTGCCCTCAAGGAGGAAGTCCCAGTTGTATAAAAATTCTGCTTTTTCAGTGTTTTTGGGATGAGGATGATGACAATTTTATTTTGATTCCCTCCAGGGCCACAAAATAACCTTTTCATTGGATTTTACTTCTTGTAAGCAGAAGGGTAGGCTGGCGAAGCATCTGCATATTTTTAATCATGTCCCTTTGTTCGGCTCGTGAACTCACTCTTATTTGCTATTCTGGCATGAGTACATATGGCCATTGAAAAAGTCCCCAGCATGCTGTTGCTTAAAACGATCACATTAGACCGATTAGTATTTTTGGACTGTTTTTAATTCTATAGAAGTTGCCCCTTGGAATGTAATTAAATTTGATCTCATTCTCTCTCTCTTTCTCACTAAGCCCAAATGAATAATTCATAGGCTTTAGTCATCATCAGGTTTTGTGCTTTGTGAAATGCTCAGATGATGCACAAAGGTTACATATTTCCCCCCTGTCTCTCAAAAAGAAGAAGAAAAGGAAGAAGAAGAAAGGGGTGTTTTTTGAAAGAACAAGAAGGGGAAAAAGAAAATAATTGTTTCATTCCCAATAAAGATTCTGGAGATGTAGGAAGAGATCTTAGATGCATGTCAATGCTCATTGATTAGGATATCTTCTTATTTAATAACATGGTTTGATGTGGTGAAAGAGCAGAGAGAGAGAGAGAGAGAGAGAGAGAGAGAGAGAGAGAGAGAGAGAGAGAGGCATAGTGGTTATAGAAAGACTTGAGTGTCCTAGACTCAAATATGTGCTTGAAGTGGGGAAGAGAGCCATTTCCATCATTCCTTAGCGCAGTGGTGTCCAAACTTTGGCTCTCCAGATATTTTGGACCACAACTCCCACAGTCCTTTGTCATTGGCAATGAAGGCTTGGAATTTTGGGAGTCGTGGTCCAAAACATCTGGAGGGCCAAAGTTTGGACACTCCTGCTTTAGGTCATCAGAGGCAAGACAGGGCACAAACAAAGCAAAAGAAAGAAAGAGATATTGTTTTGGAACTGGATTTAAGTGTGTGCAGCTGGATTGTTGAATTAAGAGATCCCTGCCTTGTTCTTTTCATTCTAGGTTTGGATTCTGCCAAATTAGGTGAGCGATGATAAGAACCATACATGGAAAGAGGCTTGTGAAAGATTTATGTATGTGTACACAGATGACAGATCCCCGATCTAAGCTGTAACCCTCGCTTTAAATCTGCTAGGGTCTAAATCGAACCTGTTTGGAGGGTATCAGGAAAGCATTAATGTTTTTAGCCTCTGCTGCGTAAGACCAAAAGAGAGGGGACTGTCCAACCAGGTGAGATAATGCTGGATTTGGACTCAGAGACCGGGTCCGGGAGTGTTGAAGTCACTAGGAGCTGTCCAGCACTAGCACTAGCACTGCTGAATTCTCAGAAACACCTCATTGTAATGAAAGGATGGGAAACTGCAGCTCTCCAAATATTTTGGACTGCATTTCCCATAACCCCCCTTTGATCTTGGTAGCCAAGGGTGATAGAAGTTAAAGGAGAAAAGAAAAATGCATCTGGTGGGCCACCATTGCCCATTCTGGTGTTGACAATACAGGTTGCCTTAGTATTTTTGAATAATTTTTTATTAATAAAAAACTACAATAGAGGTACCTTAGTTTAAGGAGGTTTACCATGTTTCTAAAATTCAGATTTCCCTCTCATGTTGTTTATCTCTGGCCTGGGAAGAAGGCAGATTGGAATTGATCCTGACTGATATGCAACTGGATTTTAGATTCCCAGTTCTTTAAGCGTAGCAACAGCGATAAAGGTTTCCGGCCCCTGCACTCTAAATTGGGTTGCTGAACAAGATGGCTTGGCAGAAAACAAAGAGTGGATTTTAGTGTGGAAGGATTTGTAAATTTGGTCCCAACACTGCTTTCAAATTCTTGAGCACACAAATCCTTCATTCTTCACCCATATCTGCCTTCTTGAAATTCTGTTTCCCAATTGACTCCACTGGGTGGATCCCACAGGTCTAGGGGGAAAATAGGTCTTGAAGCTCTGAAGTCTGCCCACCTTTCATTTACATAATCCACACTATTCACATGTATTGCATTCATGTATTTAATATCTGATCTAGTCTGACAATGAGGCTTGGAGAGATGTTCAACATGACCAACACAGAGAATCACTGTTCATATGCCCAGTTTTAGACATGGGGTCATCAGAAAAGTTTCTATGTAGTGTCCCTTGTGTATGACCCCCCCCCCAAAGGATCAAGTAGACCCACTGAAGTGCACAGATTTCAGTTAGAGAAAAGCTTTTTATTGGTGCTTCCCAATCAGAGGCTGCAACAGTTAACTTTTTTGGGTTACAGCTGAACATTTCTCTAGGGCAGAGATCTCTAAGAGGTACAGATGGAGCTTTACGGCTGCAGCACAATGAAAGCTCACAGAGATACTAGACAGCTGCAGTCATTCACCTTCTGTCAAAAGGTGGGGCACATGCTGAACTGGAAAAGTTACTTTTGGGAGTATAGTTCCCAATATTTTAAAATCTAATAAATTAATTTGTTTTCAAATAAATGCACCATATTGGAACTCAACCCATAAGATAAGATAAAATAAGACAAAGATAAGATAAAATAAGCTTCCACGGAACTGAATTGAAAACTAAAACATAAATTTGCATGACAACGTACCTCAACCAATGTACCTGGTTATGTGAATTTAATATCTTGGCTGAAATCCAGTTGCTACGGGCAGTAAATGACATTAGAATAGGGCCATTGAATCAGTGGGAATTTGGTGAGTTAACTCTGTATGTTCCATCCATTCCAGTGGGCCTATTCTAGGTATGAAATACTATGCTAAGGTAAGTCACAACTAAAGTAGGCCCATTGGAATCAATGGAACTTACAGAAGAGTTGACTCACCAAGTCCCCTTTGATTCTATCAGCCTAGTCTAGTACAACTTACAATGGGAGTTCAGCTACTGAAGCAACAAAACAAAACTGTCACCTTTTCCCATACTTAAATGACACATGAGGACTTTCCCCTCAGCTTTAGCGAGGTCTGGAGGAATTGTATTCTTCTACTAGGCCACAGAAATCTCTTTCCAGTGAGGTTATGCCAGGTCTATGTTTTTTGTCCTTCTGCTTCCAAGAGAAGAGGTTTGACAGTGAAGCCGGCATGCTGTAAAATGGTTTATTTTATAGTTCATAAAATAAAGAATAATTTTAGCAAGTTGCCTCATGTTTTAATTAGGCCACTTCACCCTTCTCCTTGTTTTATTCATTTTCCTAGTCGCTTCCTTGACTCCCCTGCATCTGGTTCTTGAAGTACCCTGGGTTTAAGTCTGGAGATTACACATCTCCATCATGGTTTATAACCTGTGATGGACTTTTCCTCCAGGAATCTGTCCAATCCCCTTTTGAAGGCATCCAGGCCAGATGCCATCACCACATCCCGTGGCAGGGAGTTCCACAGACTAACAACACACTGGGTGAAAAAATATTTTCTTTTGTCTGTTCTTACTCGCCCAGCCCTGAATTTGAGTGGATGTCCCCTATTTCTGGTATTTTGTGAGAGGGAGAAGAGCGTCCCTCTATCCACTTTACTCATGCCCTGCATTATTTTGTATGTCTCACTCCTATCCCCCCTCAGGCGCTTTTTTTCTACACTAAAAAATCAAAGCAAAGCAAAGTGTTCTGCTTATATACTGCCCCATAACACTTCAAGTAGTCTCTGGGAGGTTTACAGTCTAATTACAGTATGTAGGCTACACCCCCCCACACACAAGCTGGGTACTCATTTTACCGACCTCGGAAGGATGGAAGGCTGAATGAACCTTTAAGTCTGCTACCTGGAAATGAACCCCAGGTCACGTGCAGAGAAACTGCTGCAATAAACATTTTAATCATTACAGTATTCATATACCCATCAAGTTTGGTTTAAAAAGCAACACTGATGTAACTAATGTATTACACACATGTTACAGACACAGACAAGTGGCTCGTTATGGGGGAAAAGCCTCAGTGGGAAGGCTTTAAGACTAAGCCTGGCCAAACTCCACCTAGTTTGTTCAGAAAACTCCCAAATGCCACCCAGGCAGGAAGTCTTGGTATTGCTCAGCCTTGTTTAGTCACAAACTCGAGGCCTTTTCTCCTAGGAAAGCCACATTTAGGTGTCTGGAAGTCAGGTTGATCCTCCAGAATGGTGATAATTAGATTTGTAGTCTAAGAAGTAAATATATACGGTACTGTATATATTCCTATTGAGTGCAATGTACTAGTTTCCTCCCCTGATGTAATCTCCTGGTTAGAACGGATATTTTGGAAACTGAGACTTGAGTCCCTGTTGCAAGGTTGGTAAAATTTGAATCACAAATGTCTTTTTAAAAAGCCACATCTCATCTTGTATACTTAACAGCATCAGTATACTGACCTTGAGGCATAAACCTGTAAAAACCTGAATTAATAGGCCTTGGCTTGCTTTTTGAACCTGTTAGTAGCAGGCCCTGCCTGACCATTGCAAACATATTTACTATGTTATAGTGTGGCAGCAATCATTGGCATTTTGCCCCCAGCGATGGTCCTTCCACCTCATTTATTTGGTAATAAGTTTGAAGCCTATTTGTCGAAGCCTCTAGCAGTTTTCTTTCATCATTCTTGTCTCACAGCGGTAGCTAATAATGCTCCTGAACCATGACACCTTCATTTCTGACAGAGCTGCATGCCTCCTTTAATATTGTGACCCTTCCCCATCCCATCATCCATGCTGGCATCTTTACCAACTTGGTCAACCATGGTTGTGTGGAGATTATGGCTGGGGCAGAAACATCCACACAAAACACTTAGCAACACAACCTTGACTTCCCTGGGGTGGGTAATGCTCAGGATTCAATGTACTGAGGGCTGAGGATAACATTTTTGTCTAGTCCCTTCCCAGCACTCTGAGTCCTGAGTGCTTGTATCTCAGGGGTCAGATTGTTGGGGAAACCATGTGATGTGGCCAATTAACATCTTTTTCTATTTGAGGAAACACTTCTCCCCCAAAAAACATGCCCAATGTACATCATCTAAGATTTTTGGAATCAGCCAACAGAAGACTGTAATGCGCTCTATGTGGGATTACCAATGAAAAGTCTCAGGAAACTTCAACAGGTCAAAAATGCTGCAGTCAGATTGCTGACTGGGGCAGGGTAGAGAGATCACATTACACCCCTTTTAAAGCAACTCCACTGGCTACCTGGTTCCTAGCTACCTCAAAGATCGAATCTCACAGCATGAACTGGCTCAGGTGTTAGGGTCATCAGGAGAAGCCTTTCTCTCCATCCCATCACCCTAACAGGTACGTCACATGGGAACACACGAAAGAGACTTCTTGGCAGCTGCACCCAGACTCTGGAACTCCCTCCCACTAGAGACCAGGACTGCCTCATCTCTGATGTCTTTCCAGAAACTGGCAAAGACCTTTCTCTTCAGGCAAGCTTCACCTGAATGATGGGCTACCTATTATGTGACCTTTACATGAATCTACCATACATGATCACATAGACATTATGTTTATATATTTTGTGATTGCATTGATACTATGTTTTCAATTGTTAGTTTCCCTCACTCATAACTTTTCATGGAATTTTTTCACTCTCTTTTTAACTGCTTTGTTCTCTTGTAGTTTTAATGTAGTGCAATGTTCTCTGTTAATGCTGTAAGATGTCCCTCAATTCCCTGCTCTCAATTACTTGAATATGTCTTAAGTGTATTGGACTGTATATTGTCCCTCATTACTGCAAGCTGCCTTGGGTCCTTTTCCAAGGAGAAAGGTGGGGTAAAAATATTCTAAAATAAAATAAAATAATAAATAAGGACCCTCTGCCTACTTTACTTTTTGTCTTTACTTTGGAAAGTGTCTAAGGTTGCCAGCTTATTAGTGCCTGGGACCTACCCAAATTGTTATCAACTGCTGAGGGAGAGATATCTTTTCTGCTTTGGATCTATAGCCTTTGATACCACCATGAATCCTTTTGGGGTTAACATGACCCCACATAATTAGAATGGCATAATGCTTTCTCTATTCCATTTAGTATAATTTGTCTTGGAGCATTTTCATCATGTCATCCCACAGTAATTTTTTAAAGTGCAACATCTGGGCTAAGAAAGTCTCCCCCCCTCACCTAAATATGAATTCTTGTTCACACATTCAGGCAGTTCTATTGTTCATAAAGGTCCTACCCTATCTCAGCCATAAATTAGGTAGGCTCCATAACAAGATGATGGTTTAATTGGAGCTGTGTTGGTAGCCCAAAAGACTAAGATCTGGGAGAAGTATTTTTTTAGATGTTAAAGTTCCAATAGAAATGCCAGCAGGAGAATTTTGTACATTATAATCTAAAAAATAACTTTTCCAAGCTCTGGAAAAGATCAGACAACCGTCAATATCTTTCTTTAAGCCACCAGGCAGTGTAAAAAATACCCAACTGTGGTATTTATTTTCATTGCTGCTTTGATGTTAAAAGTAAACAGGTTCAATTTGTTTCTGGAGGCATAGAAAAGTGAATTGTGGAGAAACACAGAACCATCTTCTCACAATAAATGCCAGATTAAGTACCAACAATTACAATTTTTACCAGTCCGTAAAAACAAAGAGGGAAATTTCACATAAGATATTCAAATTTCACACAGAATGTTATTTTTTTATTACAGCGTTGAGGCCTACCAGCTGTTCTATATGTGCATGAATGCCGAGTGACAGATCTTCAGTTCAGAAATTGCTTCTTGTTTTCCTGAATAGTAAAATTACCATGAGCTCTGCCTTACAGTCAGTCTCCATGTTAGGAAGGGGAAATGGGCGGCCAATACTGGCATTTTTACAAATGAACCAGAGGGTTCTTTCAGGCAGAGGTTTCTGTCGCTTTAGTGCCAAAGAAGCAGAGACGTTGGCAAGTCTAGGGGCCCAAATTCCAAGACCGAGTCTTTGGTACTAATTCCCAAGTTCCAAGTTCATGTCTCTATTAAATACAGGACTTTTCCTCCTAGGAAAAAAAAGGGGCGGAGGTGGGTGTGTTCAGGGTTGTGCATCACATCCAAGTCACTGACATAAGAACATAAGAAGAGCCGTGGTAGATCAGGCCAAAGGCCCATCTAGTCCAGCTTCCAGTATCTCACAGTGGCCCCACCAGATGTGTCTGGGAGTGCATGAGACTAGATATCAGTCTCCTGATACCACTCCCCTGCATCTGGCCCTTGAAGTACCCTGGTTTTAAGCCTGGAGATGACACATCTCCATCATGGTTTGTAACCTGTGATGGACTTTTCCTCCAGGAATCTGTCCAATCCCCTTTTGAAGGCATCCAGACCAGATGCCATCATTACCTCCTGTGGCAGGGAGTTCCACATACTAACAACATGCTGAGTAAATTTTTTTCTTTTGTCTGTTCTCACTCTCCCAACCCCCAATTTGAGTGTATGTCCCCTAGTTCTGGTATTTTGTGAGAGGGAGAAGAGCATCCCTCTATCCACTTTATTCATGCCCTGCATTATTTTGAATGTCTCAATCATATCCCCCCTTCAGGCGCCTTTTTTTCCAGACTAAAGAGCCTCAAATGTTTTAGCCTTTCCTCATTCCTCACTAAACAACAGACAATTAGAAAAATAAGGAGAGTTGAAATGCTCACGGGAACACAGCATGGCTGCTTACTCTGCTAAGAGATCTTCTAACAGCTTCCCATGGTTTTAACAGTCTGCATCAAAATTTGCAGCTCTTTCCAGTGCTTCTTGAACACCCCCCCCCCAAAAAAAAATTAACATCCATGGAAGGTGCCATAGCACTAAGTTCCATCTCCCCCTACAAAGCAAGATTAAAAATAAACCATCCTTTCCAGCAGGGGCTCAACGGAGCAGAAAAATATGCACAAATACACTGCATTATGGAAGAGAAGATAGAGATGGTGTGTGTGGATGGCATTTACAGTATTTTATTTATTTTTATTTATTTTGAGTATTTTACCCCACTTTTTTCCTTGGAAAAGGACCGAAGGCAGCTTACAATAGTGATGGACAGTATACAGCCCAGTACCTTTACGACATATTCAGGTTTAAGAACAGGGAATTGAGGGACATCTTACAGCATTAAGTAGCAACATTAAAGCTAAAAGAGAACATGAGTAGTTAAAGAAACTAATAAAAACTCCATTATGATGGATGGAACTGACACTGAAAACACAGGTGTATTACAGTCAATGTAATCATGTAACGTAGACCATCTAAAGTTGTGAGGGATAGAAACTAAAAATTGAAAACATAGTGTCAATGCAATCACAGAAGGAGAGGTATAAACACAAAGTTATAAGTGATCATAAACACAAAATCTGTGTAGTCATGTATGGTTGTTGTGTCGTTACAGTCGTAACCGACTCTTCTTGACCCCATGTCCATGGAATTTTTCTTGGCAGGAATACTGGAGTGGCTTGCCAATTCCGACTCCAGGCGCCTACAGCACTGGTTCTCTGGTGGTCACCCATCCAATTACTAGCCAGATCCGATCCTGCTTAGATTCCAAAAGCAGGCGAGATTGAATGTGCTCAGGGCTTCCATGTATGGTAGAAAAAAATAAAAGACACATAATAGGTAGTCCATCATTCAGGAAAAGCTTGCCTGAAGAGAAAGGTATTTGCCTGTTTCTGGAAGGACAACAGAGATGAGGCAGTCCTGGCCTCTAGTGGGAGGGAGTTCCGAGTCTCGGAGCAGCAGCCGAGAAGGCCCTTTCATGGGTTCCCACCAGATGTACCTGCAAGGGTGGCGGGATGGAGAGAAAGGCCTCTCCTGATGACCTTAGCAGGGACGGTATTTCTGGTCCAGGGTGGTGTTGAGCAGCTGACCCAGAAATTTCAGGAGGAGGAGGATGCCCCGGCCTTGGCAATGAATTTTCCTCAGATAACCATCAGTATCAACTGTGCAGTGCTGGGTACATTAAACAGAACAAATGCTCCACACATGAACTGCACCTTGATGCAAGCAGATATCCAGATGTGACCTAAAACTGAGAGTTTTTTTGTGTGTGGTTGTTTGTAAAAAAGGGTGTGTGTGAATATAACAAAGAAATGTTCCTCCTTTTGTATTCATTAGGTCCTTTGGATCCAACAATATTCATGGATGAATATTTAATGAATCAGTAATGATCGTTGACTATTTTGATTTGTTCTTTTTATTCGTTCCCCATCCCTTGTTCTTACTTTGAAACTGGAGCTCCAGGGACTTCCGTGGAACCATGTAGGAATCATGTCCTTTTCTGTGTTCCTGAAATTCTGAAGTTATACAACAGCTGCCGTGCCTTTAACTGTACTAATTATTTCTCATTTAACCTTTATATAAAAGTTCCAAATCAATGGCAAACAAAAAAAACCAACCCCAAGAATGATTTGCATTCATGATTACATAGCAATCAAGACTAATTGTAAAAAAGGTTGGCTTTCTATAAACACATGGGGGGGGGGGAAGAGCCCTGCACATGAAATTGAAATACACTTTAATTGATTCTCTCACTGCTCCACAGCATTCATGTTTTACTGTTGCTTCTTTCCCTCATTGCCTCTTCATAAGCTGCTTTGCAAATAAGATTACTGTAAGTTACTGAAAGAAGATAGAGGGGAAAATACCCTGCCAGTCTATTTGGTTTTATTTGTTCACAAGCTTGAACTGAATACCCCTTGTGTGTGTGGTGGTGGTGGTGGGAGGAAGAGGTGGTATATTCAGGGCATGTTGTTTCAGTGTGCAAAGTATATTTATGATGACGGCCTCATTCTGATAAACAACCCAACGTGTCAGCCAAAGTTAAAAATGGAGGAGACGTGCTGTGGGACACAGGAGGCAGCAGGAAATGTGTCAAGAGTTTTCTCTTGCAGTGTGTGTGTGTGTTGCATCGTTACAGTCGTGACCAACTCTTCGTGACTCCATGTCCATGGAGTTTTCTTGGCAGGAATACTGGAGTGGTTTGCCAGTTCCTACTCCAGGTGCCTAAAGCAATTGGTATTCCCTGGTGGTATCCCATCCAAGTACTAACCAGGGCCGACCCTGCTTAGCTTCTGAAATCAAGCGAGATCGGATGTGCTTAGGGCACCTAGGCAGCTTTTCTCTTGCTAGCTGGAGAATATTAAATGAAGAAATGTCTTAACTGAAAGATTCCTTTCATCGTGGCTTCTGGTGCCGTCCCAGAAGGGTGGAAAGAAAGTTAAAAATGGCAAAGAGAAGGAGGGCTTTATTATCTGTTGCAGAACAGTGACCTGTTACCATCTGTTTGCCATATTAATGAAGGAACAGCTTGTATTTGCCAGGAGTTGGGAAAGATCTGAGTGGCCTGGATCTTTAGGGAGAGGAAGCAAACATTTGACATTGTCAGATTTTGTTTTTTGGTTTCCTTTCAGGTTTTGTAAGGACGCCAGGTTTTTCTGAATTTATTTTATTTTATTTAAAACTGAAACATACTGATGGGATCTGAGAAAACCTTCCTTTCGTTATTCATATTTGTGTGTTGCACAATTTAAAATATAGGCAACATTAAAAACAAAGTCTAATGTTAAGATAATTAGACTGTCTTTGACTAGATGTGGGCTGCTTCAATAAAGTTATTTTTGGCCATTGGCTAGAGCTTCTTTAGTACACATGGGAGGGGCATAAATTCCTGGCACATAACAATGCTGCCTGGATTGGATTTCTCCACAGTCATAGAAGATTTCCCTTGTATCCAAGTAGCCCTATTTTACTTGGTTATTCTTTGATCTTCCTATTCCTTTTTAAAGTCTATTATGTGACATTAAGATGCTCCAACCAGAATTTTGTCCTGGTGGGAGACGCTCTTCAACATTCATCCATTCGCCAAGGTGTCTTGTTTCTGATCTCCATAGTTTTAACCTAGCCTCTTCTGGTTCAATATTTAGAGCATGAAGCATGTACAGAAAAAAATCCTTGATTGTTTCTATCATTTATCAGCTTGGTGTTCATGAAGTAGATAAGTTTTGCCATACCTTATTTTGTTCATTTGCTCATACCTCTTGATACTACTGGAGGGAAAATACCAGCCAAATAATGAGGGTAGGTTTCAGAGAGTCAGTAATAACCTTGCTTGCATGATTGATTAAGAGCCTGTTTGGTATGTGCTGATTTATACCATATGGCACTAGCATATTCTGCTGTGGATGAGCTCAGGGAAAAAGCTGTTCTTATTGTTCGTGAGTGTGTACCCAAGTCTGACCCAGTTAGGGCCTTTTCACACGACCCCTAAGATCCGCTGGTCCCTTAAATTCGGACCAGAGATCTTGGGGGTTCGTTTCTGTTCCTGCATCCCCACCCCTCAGCACTTCCTGCTCCTGTCGGCGTGAAGGGGGGGGAGGGAAAAAAAGGACAAAAGAAGCCTTTACTAACCTGCCCGGTCGAACTTGCCACGAGCCCCATTACTTCCTGGTTCCGTCTCAAGGAGCTCTTAAAGGGGCGGGAGGCAAAAACAACAACAGACAAGCCAGGAGAGCCGGGCACTCTTATCAGCATCAAATTTTTTTCACCTCCAAAGAGAAGGTACAAGGAAAGTGCGCTGGGTCACGCTAAAGTGGGTGGGGTCGCACTTAATTGTCTCCAAACTCCGGAGCTGGTGGGAAAACATTTCTAAGCTCCGGAGCTGGGAGCCATTTGCAGCGCAGCTTAGGGGTCGTGTATAAACGCCCTTAGTTTTTTAAAATATGTTATATCTGGTGGCAACTTTTTGTTTGATGCTTAGATAGTATTTTGTAGGTCAGGGTTGAATCCAGACACCCAAATACTTTGAGTTAGGGCAATGCTCCAAAATGATAATATCTGTGGTGATTTATTAACTTGGAGCAATTTACCTCCATAGGTTATGCTATTTGCATAGGTACCCTATAGAATTTTGGATATTAATTTGAAAACACAAACAGCAAATTACTGGTTCTTTCCTTTAGCCTCCCTGCCCCGTGTCATACTTCTCATTTTCTTTGGATCTCCCATGTAGAGATGGGCACGACTAGGGAAAATGACGTTTGCGAGTTGTCGTGTGTCGGAGGCAGTCTGTTTCGGCTCGTTTCCGTTTTCGCGAAATTTTGCAAAAATTAGTCGGTTCGTTTTTTTTGTTTTTTCGTTTTCGTTAGTACTGGTTTGGGGGGGGTAGCGGGCTCCTGGAGGGAGCTGCAGGAGTCAGCCAGAGCCACAAGTGACGGACTGGCAGACTCTTTGCACCTGCTGTGTCTCACGTACTTGCATGTAGTGCAATGCAAGTAGATCTGGCTTAGGGTTAAGACGGGTTAGCGCAAGGGCTAGGGTTAGGCTAGTTACGGGTGAGGTTAGGGTGAGTATTGGGGTGCAACTCTGGGTGCCTCTCTGACCCACTTAGAAGGACAGTGTACTGGCGTATGGGTTAGGCTTAGGCTTAGGGTTCGGGTTTGGGCTACGATTAGTGGGCTGTTTATGCCCGATTGGCACATCCCAGAAGTCTCTGTGGTCAACCTGGCCAAGTGGCCATGCGATTTGTGGAAAATTTGTATGGTCCACTCCCATCATTGCGAATGTGCAGGTGTAAAAAAATAAAATAAAATAAAATAAAATAAAATAAAATAAAATAAACGGATACTTTTTTTTTGCAAGAAAAACCCACTGCTGCTACTGTAAAAATTCAAGCATTTAAAATAGCTAATTTTCGCATGTTTCTGTGGTGTTTTGGTGGGGTTTTGGGCAACGATTTCAAAAAAAATATTGCGGTCGCCATTTTGGATCCCCCGCACTGCATGGCAAATGGATGCGCCCTCCCAGCCTGGTACCAGCAGCGCAGCAGTAGCAATAGCCAAGGAGAGGGGGGCGGGGAAACCCCCCCCAAATAAAACACCCTTCTGGCCTGGTAGGTGCCCTCAGACAGTTTTCGCCTACTTTTAGGGCCGGGAATCGGGTTTTTTTTTACTTTTAAAAACTTTTTTTCTGTGCCGCTTGGCATTGCGCGATGCAAGTAACGAGCACGACAAATCAGACCAAATTGTTCGTTCGTCGGTTCGAGCTCGAATTCTGGTGGAGTAATTCCCGTTACCGTTTCCGTAGAGTAACGGATGCGAGTAACGGAAACGGAAACGGGAATACCGCTAAGTCGTGCCCATCTCTACTCCCATGTGTAGAAACAAGGGCCAGATGCAGAGGAGTGATATCAGGAGACAGATATCTAGTCTTGTGCGCTGCCAGAGGCATTTGGTGGGGCCACTGTGAGATACAGGAAGCTGGACTAGAGGGGCCTTTGGCCTGATCCAGCAGGGCTCTTCTTATGCTCTTAAGGCTTAACCTTGGGTTCAGCTGAAGCCCGGAGCCCCACTGGGCCCCTCAGCATTTTCCAATTTGTTTGTTTGTTTCTTTTGAAAAAAAATGGTTGGCTCAAAAAGTCCCACGTATCCTCTCTAAGGTGTCGGAGGCAATTATAAAGTTCTTGTGTTTTGAGATCCCCTAAAGCACTCTTTCCCTTCTAAATGTTTAGCCACCAGAATATACAAGTGTGACAACATCTGGAAGCAGAAGAAATGCATATGTAAATCATCAGCCAATCCCAGCAGGAGGGCGTGGGATGGTATGGTATAAAAAGGGTGGAGCCTGGTCTCTGAGAGTCAGTTGAGTCAATTGAGTGAGTTGAGTTAAGAGTTAAGAGTTAAGAGTTGAGAGTGAGTGCTGAGACATAGCACAGCTCTGTGAGAGTTCAGTCAGGCAGTGAGGGCTTTCCTGTTTACTGGTTATTAAAGACAGGGAGGCTTGAAGAGTTGAATTAATCTATTCTATGTTTATGGCAATGCATACCAACTTCAGACGTTATTGTGCTTATTTATTTTCTCAATAAACTTCATTATTATTTTTGTATTATACATCTGAGTCTGTCCCAGTTCATAAGGCGACAATTTAACAAGATGGCAGCATTACCAAGTGGATATTGTGAAGATTAATAAGTTGGTTCCCTACCCTTCACATTTTTCATCACAATCACACGTTTAAAAGGGAGGTGTCATCACAAGAGGTTTTTTTCCAGATTTATATTTTAAACAAAGAAATATTTTGCAAGCTTATTTTGTGTGTGAGTGTGTGTGTGTGTGTGTGTGTGTGTGAGAGAGAGAGAGAGAGAGAGAGAGAGAGAATCCTTGAGTAGTCTTCCGAGGTCCTGACATAATTTTATTTATTTATTTATTTATTTATTTATTTATTTATTTATTTATTTACTAAGTGGTCTCTAGGTGGCATACAACAATATATTAAAACTATAAAACAACATACTGTATATACTCGAGTATAAACCGATCCGAATATAAGCCGAGGCACCTAATTTTTCCCAAAAAACCGGGAAAACTTTCTGACTCAAGTATAAGCCTAGGGTGCCTTCTCCAACGGGCAGGACTTGTCCTCCGCTGCCCTCCCCAAGCTGGACAAACTCTTGGGAGGAGGCAGAAGTGTGGTAACTACAGTAGTACCTCTTAAGACGAATGCCCCTTAAGACAAAAAATTGTAAAACGAATGAAATGTCCAGGAATAGGAAAACCTTGTAAAATGAATTTTCCTATGGGATGCTTCGCAAGACAAATTCAATGCATTCCTATGGGAATCTGCATTAAACCGTGCTTTGTAGGATGATTTTTTTTGTAGGATGAATTGATCCGTAGAACGAATTAAATTCGTCTTAAGAGGTATCACTGCATATTCACTTCACTAAAATATAAACTGAGGGTGTGTTTTTTTTCAGCCAAAAATAAGGACTGAAAAACTTGGCTTATATTTGAGTATATACAGTAGCTATTTAAAACCATCAAAACAAGAGACGATTTAAAACAATCAGTATACAAATACAGGTAATAAAATTCTGCTGCTTATGAGCCCAGCTAAAAAGACCGCTATCTAATTAAAATGGTGGCTGAATAGCATTTCAATGAACCAATGCTGGTCTTTGCCTGGTGCCAAAAAGCTAAAAGTGTTGGCGCCAGGCGGATCTCTGTTGGGAGAGTATTCCAAAGTTGGGGGCAATTGCCGAGAAGGCCCCGTTTCAATATGCCACCCCCCTCTCCTCTTTGAGGCATGGCACCTTCAACGGGGCCTCCTGGCCTGATCTTAAGATACAGGCAGGCTTGTATGGAAGAAAAATGAGGTTACCTCAATCTGATTTTACTGCTAATCTATATCTTTTCGATATGGTTTGGAAAAGAAATAATTCCCCATCGGCAGCAAGGTGAAAGGTCGCCTGAGCCTAACCTCCTTCCATACCAATCCTTCTACTCTGATAAATGCTTGGTGGGAATAAAAGATGTTAACTGAAATCGCAGAGAAAACCCATACCTCCTCAGGTCCCATCTTTCTGCATAATTCAATTCATATGTACGTGTTGGCTTACTAATCTTCCCCGTAGGTTTGTGATATGGGGTTTTATTTTCACTGCTGGATTTTAATTGGCTTTAACTCAACCACAGAGGCTGTGGTTTTATTTTTGCCCTTCTTGACATTCTCTTCTAGCTGGGGGTGTGCTTGGCTGGGGAATTGGAAGAGAAACTTAAACATATTTATGAACATGAATTACATTTGTGGCAATCAAATTATCCCATCTCTTAAAATGTATTTTTACCTTTGTTCACTCTGCCTCTCAAGCTATTATGGTACCATGTCATCAAAATTTCATGCCCTATGAATATTTATTGTTTCTTATATTTATATAATTGGTCTCTACCTTTCCCCCACTTCTTTTTAAATATAGATTAAAATTTCATGAGGTCCCCCCCCTCCTCAAATAACTTTTTTTACAGAATAGTTCGGCAGCATCCTGGGTTGAAGTTGGTAAAATGCAAATGGACTCAACACCCTCCTCTTCTCACCCTCCTCATTTTGGAAGCTTTTCTGTAAGTAATTAACATAGATCATTTTTGTACGCATGTTTTCCAGATTAACAAGAACATTCATGCCTATGAATGATCGAAGGGCCAGAACGATAACTATAAAATGAAGCAACTATGTATGAAATATAGAAGTTTAGCTGTTCCAAACACACTAAATTAAATTATTTCCATTCTAAGATGTTCATATCTACGTTCAGCTCGTGTTTTATAAAACAGATGTCAAAAGAGAACTGCTGAAATAAACTCAAAGACCGTCTAGCCTATCATTCTTCACCATGAAGAATTATGAAGAAAAGGCCAAACTAAGAGTGGACAATAAGAACATTAATGTGCAGGTGAGTAGATATTAGGAAGCTACACAGCTAATGGTTGATTGCAAGTTAGAATAGAAGTGGAAAGAATTGCAAAGAAAACAAAGGGTACTGCTTATATACTGCTCCCTATTGCTTAAAGCACCCTATGAGCAGTTTACAATTTAATTATTCAGTCTACACTGTGCCTTACCAGTGAGCTAGGTACTCAGTTTATCACCCTCAAAAGGATGTAAGGCTCATTCAATCCCGAGCCAGCTAATGAGCCCAGGGGGATTAAACTCAGGTGGTAAGCAGAGTCTTGACTGCAGTACTGCAGTTTAACTGCTGAAAACATGGTGACTGATTCAGCATTTTCTGGTATTATAAGGCAGGAAGGTCAGTTTTCCCTGTAGCCTGTCAGTAGTTAATCCAGGGACATAAAAACAATACCCTCACCTGTAATAAAAATGTGTGTGTGTGTGTGTGTAACACACACACAGGGCTGGTGCTAGGTTTTGTTACGCCCTAGGCGAGGGGCTGGTGGGGTGGGTGAGGGGTGGGGGGCAGGGCAGGGCAGGGGGTGGGGTGGTGGTGGTGGGTGCTTAGGGTGGTGGCGGGTGGGTGGTGGGGAGGCGGGGTGGCAGATGGCGGGGGACGGCGATGGGTGCGGGGGGGTGGGCGGCGATGGGCGCAGGGGGCGTTGGGCAGGCGGCGGAGGGCAGCGATGGGCGGACGGCAACGGGCAGCTGGCAGGCGGTGGGGGGACGGATGGCGGTGAACAGCGGCGGGGGGCGGCGGGGGGCGGCAGGCTGTCCAGCGCCCTGTCTCCATTTTGGTGCCCTAGGCAACTGCCTAGTTCGTCTTAATGGAAGCTTCGGCCCTGCGCACGCCATAATAACGGTTTGACCTGGACTGACCAGGAGATGGGCTCCAGTGGTCTCCAGTCCTGTCTCTCCCATTGTTCGCCTTCCTGTGCACCAGAGGTCTGAGCCCCCACGTCTACAGTCAATGGTTTTCTTCCCCCTCCCAACGGTCGATTCCCCAACTGCCAACTCCCCCACGTGTGTGACTCTTCCTCCTCATCCCCACTATCTGAGACCCACAATAGGCCTCCTCAATGTTCCGTTCCTCTGTTTTGTCTCTTTCTTTAACTTTACACTCCCCCTCCTTATTTTCCCCTGTTAGGTTTTCTTTTGCAGACGGCGCACCGCAGTCTCTTTCTTCTTTCTCCGGTCCATTCTCACAGTGACACGAAAGCTTCTTTAAGTTTTAAAAATATATTATTATTATTATTATTATTATTATTATTATTATTATTATTATTATTATTATTATTATTATTATTATTATTATTATTCTTGCAGAAGGAAAAGCCTGTGTGAAGAGTTTACCTCTGATTTTAGGGTACCATATACTGATTTCTATTATAAAATCCATTGTAGCACTCAAGTCTGGCACATGGTTTCGTATGTCAATCAGATTTATGAAGACTTATCTTCTTTCTGTAGCTGCCCAGACAGCTTTGAAATTGCTGGGTGTGAAAATACTTTGCCCAAGGTAATAATCTAAGTAATAGACCAAAGCCTGGCATTCTTCTTTTAACACCTTGAGTAATTTCCTCTGGCTTCTGAGAAAATGACTTGTATTCTTTGCCACTGAATGAAGAGATCTTTTAAAATTCTGCCAAATAGTAATGTCAAATGCTTCCTATCTCAGCTTGGCTATGGTGAGTTATTTCTGAATGCTGGCCTAATTCTTGCTCTAAATGTCTTTTGTTTCATGTCAGAGCCTGCACAAACTCTTGAAAAAGCTGATGACGTGGGCTGAGACTTCCATGTGTTGTGATATTCCATTGTGGTCTGATGTTTCTACCTTGACAACAAACTTGACTCAGAAAAAAGAAACGAGAACTAGTCAGAGAGAGTTGTGTTCTAAGTGTTTGAAAATATTGTTTGAGGAAAAAGTTAAAAGATTTGGAGATTTTGAGTTAGAGTTTTATAAAATTATTCATTATGAAAAAAAGTGGAGATAATTCCACCCCACCACCATCCTAGAATAGAGGCATGTCAAAGAATGAAATTCTTCTCACAGAGTATTGCGAAAGTTATTTTTATTTATTTTATTTATTTAAAATATTGTCCTCCCACCATTCCCCTCAAAACACAGCTTACATCATTAAAAGACAATATTAAAAAAGTTAAAAATAATACCTAAACAAATATTAAAAAGAATCAAATACCACACTAAAACCAGTAAACAAAATAGACACAAAATGATTACTGGCTTGGGGCACCTCCCTTATGAGGAAATGCTACAGCATTTGGGGCTCTTTAGTATGGAAAAAAGGTGCCTGAGGGGATATATGATTGAGATGTACAAAATCATGCAGCACATGAATAAAGTGGATAGAGGGACACTCTTTTCCCTCTCACAGAATACCAGAACTAGGGGCCGTCCACTCAAATTGAGCCACAGGGTATGGTGATGACATCTGACCTGGAGGCCTTCAAAAGGGGATTGGACAGATTCCTGGAGGAAATCCATCACAGGTTATAAACCATGAGGGGGATGTGTAATCTCCAGGCTTAAAAATAGGGTACTTCAAAGGCTGGATGCAGGGGTGTGGTATCAGGAGACAGGTTTCTAGTTGTTTCGTATGCTCCCAGAGGCATTTGGTGCGGTTACTGTGAGATACAGGGAATTGAACTAGATGGGCCGTTGGCCTGATCCAGCATGGCTCTTCTTATGTTCTTATGACACCAAAAACATGTTCAAAGCAAAAAGACATAACATTCAGTTTTAAATATTCCTCTCAGTCAGTCAATCACTAAGGGAAAGTTTGCCTGAAAAGTCAGTCAATCACTGAGGGAAAACTTGCCTGAAGAAAAAGGTTGTGTGCGGAAGAACAGTAAAAATGGGGCCAACCTGGCCTCTTGTGGGAGGGAGTTCCAAAGGCTAGGAGCACTAACAGAGAAGTCCCTCTTCTGTATACCCACCAGGCGCACCTGTGAATGTGGCAGGATTTAGAAAAAGCAGTTACCTGATTATCTTAACACCTGGGCATAAAAGGAGAAAATGTGGACCCAAGCTTTATAGGTTAGAACGAGCACTTTGAATTGTGCCTAGAGATATAAAATTTCTGGAAATGTGGGAAGAAATAAAATGAAGTAAAATAAAAAATAAAACCAGGATAAAAACACCTGCCCCCTGCCCCAATTTCTATCTATCTATCTATCTATCTATCTATCTATCTATCTATCTATCTATCTATCTATCTATCTATCTATCTATCTATCTATCTATGGCTACAAAATTTCTGGATTTTTTTGCCTCTCTGGCTGCTATCTCACCTGGGGAAGATCCTGATCTTTGGAAGGTCCGGCTTTTCCTTTTCCTCCCGTCACGTGACTGAAGATGTGGGATAGCAGCTCCCACATACAAAGGTTTTTTTTAAAGTGCAGTTTAGCCCCGTGGCCAGCAGGTGGTGCTAGAATTAAAAAAGGACCAGCTGACTGGTGCTAGGGGTGGGGGAAGTTAAAAAAAATAGTGCCAGATCGGCCCTAGGAACAGCCGTTCGGCACTATGAGAAAAAGAAAAAAAAAACGGATCATCTACGTGGTCCCACAATGTCTGCTTCCTTGAAAGGTGGATTTTTTAAGCGAGGCAAAAAAATTACCTACGTCTCCAGTAAGTCTTGGAAACCTCGCTTAAGGGTGTGTTACCGGGTTTTCTTTCCCCCCAAAAAAGCTGGTGGCCGTGGGGACAACATTTTTGGACATGGTTTATCTACAAATTTAATCTGCATTTAAAGGGACGTGGGATAGGGGCCTAATTGTGCCTGGAAATGGATTAACATAAGTGATGGCGGGACTTACTCATTTAAAATGGAGACTTGGCCGCAACTGGTATTTTGATCTCTGAATCTTAAAAGCCCCAGCCATTGCTGCCCATGTTCAGAGAACTCTAATTCAACACATTTGAAGGGCCAAAAAGTCCCCATCCCTGAAGTAGAGGGATTCACAGAGGACAAGCCTGTCAGTGCCTCTTACCCATATCAGAGAGAACCTGCAACAATTCTTCCATACATATAAAAACACAAGACACCCTCCGACGCCTAACCCTTAACCGCGTGGAAAGCAGAAAGCCAAATCTGGGCTTTTAGAACGCGATTGTCAGGATAATGAGTCCACAGAGTTTCGCACTGAAAATTCCTGAGTGGAAGTAAGTGCTTCTAGCTGCAGCATGTTATTGATTCTTTTTAACCTGACTGCAGCTGATCAAATGCAGCGATAGAACCTGCTCTGTCTTACTGAACGCACTCAACTTTTAGTTTCTGCAAATTCCATCTAAGAGAATGGCTCAGAGATCCAGGATCTCCAGAAGGGGTCTCTGGAAAGATACTGCGTTTGGCGGAAAGGCAAGGAAAGATTAGGATGTATACAGCTAAAACAATACAAGCGGAAACTGCAACTAAATGCTGTCATATCATGTTTCTATAAATGATGATGAAGAGGGTGGAATGAATTGTCCTCCAAAAGGATTCAGTTGACCACCCAGAACCCTGAAGAAAACCCTTGCACATCATCATCATCATCATCATCATCATCATCATCATCATCATCATCATCATCATCATCATCATCATCATCATCATCATCATCAGCAGCAGCAGCAGCAGCAGCAGCAGCATCACCAATAGAAACATGACATGACAGCATTTAGTTGCAGTTTCCACTTTCATCTTCTGGGTTTTGGTGCTCTCCACCCTGTTGGTCAGACTGAGAATTCTTTGCTTCCTTGGCATGCTCTGTCCTATATAGGTGCCTCTGCTACATATATTTTTGTGTAAACCTGTTTTGCATTTCTATAAATCTGGGAGCTTCTTCAACTTGCTGAGATTTTCTCTTGTGGGCTCATGGTCTTTTTTTTTTTGCTGCCTAAAAATAGCCCTTAAGCATAAACTCACCAATCTGTATTAAGGATTCAGACAAATACTCAAATACTTGCAGATATTCTCAACGTTGCAGAAAAAGGGTGTGTGAGCACATTAAGACACCCTGTGGTACTGCTGGAATTTATTTTTAAGTTTCTACCAAAAACTAGACACCCCACCCCCAATATTCTTTGGGTCAATAACAGCATAAGACGGAACATTGTGTTTCTTAAATGAGAAATGTGCATTATGCTAGACTGAGATACAATGCACCCTTATCTGATACCTTTGCCTACAGGAAACCATTGTGTCTCTCCAAATTCTGTCCTAACAATTGGTTCTTGTCCACAATGCACAAGTGTGCTGCTTATATACCATCCCATAGCACTTCAAGCACTCTCTGGGTGGTTTAGAATCATCGAGTTGGAAGAGACCTCAAGGGCCATCTAGTCCAACCCCCTGCCATGCAGGAACCCCCATCAAAGTATTTCCGACAGATGACGATCCAGCCTCTGCTTAAAAAGCTCCAAAGACTCCACCACCCTCCGTGGCAGCATATTCCACTGCTGAACAGCTCTAACTGTCATGAAGTTCTTCCTAATGTTCAAATAGAATATCTTTTCCTGTAGATTGAGACCATTGCCCCGAATCCTAGTCTCTGAAGCCATGGAAAACAAACCAGTCCCTTCCTCAATGTGACATCCCCTCAAATATTTAACCATAGCTATCATATCCCCCCTCACCCTTCTTTTTGTAAGGCTAAACTTTCCCAGCTCCCTAAGTCGCTCCTTGTAAGACATTTTTTTCCAGACCCTCAATCATCTTGGTTGTCCTCCTCTGCCGTTCAAGATTGTCAACATCGTTTTTAAATTGAGGTGCACAGAACTGGACACGGTACTCCAGGTGCGGTCTGACCAGAGCAGAATAGAGTGGTACTATCACTTCCCTTGATCTCGACACTATGCTTCTGTTGATGCAACCAAGAATCGCATTGGCTTTCCTGGCCACCGCATCACACTGCTGACTCATGTTCAATCTGTGGTCCACCAAGACTCCCAGATGCCTTTGACAGGTACTATTTTCCAGCCAGGTGTCTCCCATCTGTGTAATTCATTCTCTTTACCTAGATGCACCCACAATTTAATTATGCAGGCTACACATTGCCCCCCCCAGCAAGCTGGGTACTCATTTTACCAACCTCAGAATGATAGAAGGCTGAGTCAACCATGAGCCTGCTACCTGGGATTGAACCCCAGACTGTGAGTACAGTTTTAGCTGCAGTACAGGCATTTAACCACTGCACCAGGAGGCTCCATGGCACATCAGGGCAATCAAGTACTCAGGCAAAACCATGACTTTCAGAACAAGCCCTAGCTGCTCATAATCCAGCCAATTAAAGGCTTTGCTGTGGTCTATGAAGCACAGAGTGTTCTTCTTTTGAAATTCTTCAGTGCACTCCAGCAGCCAGAAGATAGTTGCAATGCCATCTCAAATACCTTTTCCTTTTCTGACTCCAACATGAACATCAGGATTTTCTCACTCCATATAGGTTAAAAGCCTTTGCTCTAACACCATGAACATCACTTCCCTTGCATGGAAACTTAGAGCAATCATCCTATAGTTACTGCACACTTTGACATCTCCTTACTTAGGGACTGGAATGTCTATTAAGCCTTGCCATCTGTGGGCCATTGTTTTATTTTCTGTATTTGTTCACATATTCTTATTAGGATTTTGCTAGATTCAGACTCTGTGGCTTAAAATGGTGCTGTTGGTACCCAATCTATCTCCGATACTTTATTTCTTCCCAGTGCTTTCAGGGCACATTTTGCAGCCTTGTGGTGCAGTGGTTAAATACCTGTACTGCAGCTAGAACTGTGCTCATGACCTGGGGTTCAATCCCAGGTTGCAGGCTCAAGGTTCACTCAGCCTTTCATCCTTCCGAGGTCCGTAAAATGAGTACCCAGTTTGCTGGGGGAGGGAGCAATGTGTAGCCTGCATACTGTAATTAAAAAACTGTAACACCCCCCCCCCCCGAGACTACTTGAAGTGGTATGGGGCGGTATATAATCAGAAGACTTTCTCTTTATAGAACTCCAGGTTCTTCATCATAGGATTCCTCCTAAGGAATCTGTCATCTATTTGCCTCTTCTCTATTACTGAGTTACTGAAATTGTTCCATTCCAGCCTGACATTAGATAACTGACATCAAGTTATCAAGGTCTTTCTCTCCATCCTGCCACCCTCACAGGTACATCTCGTGGGAACCCATGAAAGGGCCTTCTTGATTGCTGCGCTCAGACTCTGGAACTCCCTCCCACTAGAGGCCAGGACTGCCTCATCTCTGTTGCTCTTCCGGAAACAGGCAAAGATCTTTCTCTTCAGGCAAGCGATGATCGCCTTACACTATGATAAGCAGAATGCAAGAAACCCAATCCAAAAAGACCATTCCATTCTGGAGATATTAGAAAAAAAACCCCGTGGCTTGCTTTATAGCCAGGAGGCTCCGCTGTCGAGAATCCAAGGCAAGCAGGCAGGAAAAGTTAGTGAAAAGGGACCATCCTCCCTCTAAAGCCTCTGAAAAGTCACTTTTTCATTCTCCCCACAGTATGACCAGGTCTCTACAGAGCCTCGTGGCGCAGTGGTTAAATGCCTGTACTGCAGGTAAAACTGTGCTCACGACCTGGGGTTCAATCCCCGGTAGCAGGCTCAAGGTTCACTCAGCCTTCCATCCTTCCGAGGTCGGTAAAATGAGTACCCAGCTTGCTGGGGGGGCAATGTGTAGCCTGCACACTGTAATTAAAATTGTAAACCGCCCAGAGACTACTTGTAGTGGTATGGGGCGGTATATAAGCAGAACACTTTGCTTTTGCTTTCTGACAATTCGGACTTGGTTAACCCTTATCTGGCCAGACATATATTCAATTTCCGGACATTTAAAACAGCCAGTCACATGCCCTAGGTATAACTCCCCTTGGGTCACAGTCTGCATCTTCTGTGTTCATAAACTCATGAGGTGACGGCCATAGATGGCCATCCCCAAACCCCAGGGACACCCCTTACACATAAGGTTATCTCCATCACCCCTCTATTTATGTGAACCCTGGCTATTAGCTATAGCCAGCCCCCCCTCTCCTCTCCTCTGCTCTATTCCTCCTTCTCTCTATCATTCTTTCTCTCTCCCCAACCCACTTCCCCTAGGTGTGCTTAAAACGTGTTCCTACACTGTTCTACCTTTCCTGGACCTACGCCATCTTGGGCAGGGCATGGCAGAGGAAGATGACCACATGGCGGAAAGGCCGAATCTTCAGGATGGACTCAATTTCTCCACAAGGACTCCAGCAGTCTCACTCCAGAATGCATCATGGATTAATCTCAGCCTGGAGGCATCTCATTGTCTCATTTCCACATCCACCAGGAATTGCGTCTGGAGCTGGGACTCCCCCTATTGACTTTCCGGCTTCCCATTGTGTCCTCTCAGCTCCCCCATTGACCTGTTAATTACCCAAAGATTACCCAAGCCCTTGGACAACACCAGTCTCTTCCTTTCCTATTATCACCTCCATGATGGCTTATTAAAGGACAGATATGGCTTGATCACAGCTGTGCAGGTATCCGGTTCCAGGACAACAGGAACGCCCAGGACCTCCCTTGGGCAGGCCCCCAGACTGTTTCCATTGGACATTCCCGAAGACCATCCCCTTTGCCCACCCTGGGGAGGCGTGCACCTTGTGGGGGGGGGGGAGAGGGAAAGGTATAAAATGGTATCCATCTTTGTCTTCGGCGCGGAACATTCTCGCACTGTCCTGGTGGGGTCTTCGCCTGCTGTCCTTTATTGAGCTCAATAAAACCAGTATTTTTCCTCAGATGTCTCTCCTGTTGGACTCTTTATTGGTAACACTGAGGTCCAACAGTACCTAGCAGGACTATCTTTGCTAAAATCTCAACACGGATCTGCTTTCCAGCCTGGGAGTCGCATCTTCTAGCACTATCTCTTGTTGCATTTGCATATGTTTTTCAAGGCAAGAAAGGTTCAGCAGTCTTGGAGTTACCATTGCTGCCTTCTATGCAGTACTAACAAAAGTTAGCTTGAGTGTCACTTCTGCTGTCTATGAAATATCCTCCACTGATCCTTTCTCGATTCGCTGGTCTTTAATCTGCTCTTTCTGTTTTAGTTATCCCTCTGTTCTTTGAGTGATTTTTATGATGTTATTGTTGATTTAGTTATGTTCAGTTTGTTTATTAGCTGCATTTTTATATTGTATACCGTTCTTGTTTTGTTTGAATTATTTGTACACCGCCCAGAGTGGCCTTGTTGCTAGATGGTGTGGTATATTAGTCCAATAAATAAATAATAAATAAATAAGTCACTTTCAGCTACCAGTGTTGCCCAGTAGCTGCCTTCCAGAGGTTTCTCCACCGCCATAATCATTGGAACTATCTATTTTCTTCTGCTGTCATAGTTGCTACACCTGAGGAGGGTGGGCAAATTTTAGTCTGTTGTCTGAGGTGTGAGCATTCTGCCTTGAGTGACCCTGTTAGAAGTTTGGGCTCATAATGGAGTCTAGCCTCCTGACAGAATTGCTGTTGGCTGACACACTCAGACCCTCTCACCACATGATGCTGTGCACCCAGAAAGGGTGGAGTAATTTGCAGCTGGTAATTTGGTGAGCTACTAGAACTTCTCCAGGGGTGTGGTGGCTCAGCGGACTAGAGTACTGAAATGGTTGGCTGCAAAGTCAGCAGCTTGGCGGTTCGAATCCTGGGTGCCACACAGTGGAGTGAGCTCCCACTGTTAACCCCAGCTCCTGCCAACCTGGCAGTTTGACAGCATGGTACAGTGGTACCTCAATTTACAAATTTAATCTGTTCTGAATCCATGCTCTTAAGTCAAACTACTCTTAAGTCGGGGTACCTATCTAAAAAATTAAAAAAATAAGTTAAAAAATTAAAAAAATTGTTAAGTTGAGCAGACCATATCTAAAATTTGTAAGGCAGCAGTTAAAACACCAACAGTTTTCCGCTCTTAAGTCAAATTGCATTTAAGTTGAGCTGCTCTTAAGTCAGGGTACCACTGTAAATGCAAATAGATAAACAGGAGCCACCGTAAAATGCAGGAAGATAAGACAGTGTTTCCTTGCAGTCATGCCAACCACATGGCCATGGACTTGCACAATACTGGCTCTTTGGCTTGAAAACGGAGTTGAACACCGCCCCTAGAGTCGGACACAACAAGCACACATGTGCAGGGGGAACCTTTACCTTTTACCTTTAGAACTTCTCCACTGTAATTCAGGGTTTTTCAAATTGGTATAACTTTACTGTGTAAAAGCACTCCACGATGATCATTTGAATGTTCAATGAAAAACATCTACTTGGAATAAAATCCTGCAGTGCACAAATGTCACAGGATCATTCTGACTCAATGTGGCAGTCTTTGATGGACAGAATGTGATTTGAGTCAATGCATATGACAGTGTGGTGGCTTCCTCCTTGACAGGAAATCTTAACAATGCAAAACAAGATTTCTCATTTTGGAAGAGATATTCTAGCTCAATTAGTAGCAATGCATCAAGTTGAAAAAAATGAATGATGGCTGTGACATTAGAGGAAAAAACTATTGTGAACCTAGCAGTTCTTGGAATCTAATGATTTTCTCTCATCTGTCTTTCAAATGTGTAAAGGAACTGTTTTACTAGTGGCCTTTTAAAAATTATATACAGTATATCACAGAAGTAAGTTCACCCCTCACATTTCACAAATATTTTAGCATAACATTTCATGTGATAACACTAAAGAAATGAGACTTGGCTACAATGTAAAGCAGTGAGTATACAACTTGTATAATAGTGTAAATCTACTGTCCTCTCAAAATAACACAACACACAGCCATTAATGTCTAAACCACTGTCAACCAAAGTGAGTACACCCCTAAGTGACAATGTCCAAATTGGGCTCAAATAGCCGTTTTCGCTCCCTGGTGTCATGAGACCCGTTGGTGTCACAAGGTCTCAGGCGTGAAGAGGGAGCAGGTGTTATCGCTCTAACTCTCTCATACTAGTCCAGGCCTGCGCAAAGTCCGGCCCGGGGGGGCAAAATCCGGCCTGTCAGGCCATTCTGAGTGGCCCGTGGCTGGCTGGCCTGCCCCTCCCTCCCCCTCCTTCGCCCCATGTTTTTGTTTTTTAAAAAAATCTTCCGCCAACACTGACACTGCTGGGAAGCTTGGGTGGCTGGGCGGACAGGTGGTCTGCTGCCACCAGCACCGAAGGGGAATGTGTGGGGGTGGGCAGGCCAGCGGGCCTCTGCCACTGCCAAGGAGCTTTGGGGTGGGCTGGCGGGAGAGCCATCGCCACTGCTGGGAAGCTTGGGGGGGGTGCAAGGTCGCACAGATCGCCTCTTCCAAGGGGCGACCTGTGGCCACGGCTCCCTGCGCTTCCTTTGGTCCCCACCTTCCTTCCTTCCTCTCTTGGTTTCCACCTTCCTCCCTCCCTCACTTGGTCCCTGCCTTCCTTCCTATGGGTGGGGTTGGAAGGGGTCAGTTGGTGGGGCTTATGGGTCAGTGGATGGGGTTTGCAGTGGGGTGGCAGGGTCGGGGAGCAACCGGCCCCTGACACATTCTCAGCCACCAAATCTGGCCCTCCTTACAAAAAGTTTGGGTACCCCTGTACTAGTCATTTGAAGTTCCACATGGCACTTCATGGTAATGAACTATCTGAGGATCTGGAAAAATGAATTGTTGCTCTACAAAAAGATAGCCTAGGCCAGTGGTGGTGAACCTTCAGCACTCCAGATGTTTTGGACCACAACTCCCAGAGTTCCAAGCCTGTATTGCAAATGACAAAGGACTGTGGGAGTTGTGGTCCAAAACGTGTGGAGTGCCGAAGGTTTGCCACCACTGGCCTAGGCTATAAGCAGATTGCCAAGACCCTGAAACTGAGCTGCAGCATGGTGGCCAAGACCATACAGCAGTATAACAGGACAGGTTCTATTCAGAACAAGCCCTGCCATGGTCAACCAAAAAAGTTGAGTGACCGTGCTCAGCATCATATCCAGAGGTTGGCTTTGGGAAATAGATGTATGAGTGCTACCTGCATTGCTGCAGAGGTTGAAGGGGTGGGTGAGTGGGGCTCAGCCTGTCAGTGCTCGGACCATATACCACACATTACATCAAATTGGTCTGCAGGGCTGTCATCCCAGAAGGAAGTCTCTTCTAAAGGTGATGCACAAGAAAGCCCACATATGGTTTGCTGGAACCATGTCCTGTGGTCCGATGAGACCAAGATAAACGTACTTGGTTTAGATGGTATCAAGCGTGTGGTGGCAACCAGGTGAGGAGTACTGTTGTGCCTACAGTCAAGCATGGTGGTGGGAGAGTCACAGTCTGGGGCTGCATGAGTGCTGCTGGCCCTGGGGAGCTACAGTTCATTGAAGGAACCATGAATGCCGACATATACGGTGACATACTGAAGCAGAGCATGATCCCCTCCCTTTGGAGACTGGACTGAAGGGCAGTATTCCAACACGAGAACGACCCCAAACACACCTCCAAAACAACCACTGTCTTGCTAAAGAAGCTGAGGGTAAAAGTGATGGACTGGCCTAGCAAGTCTACAGATCTAAACCCTATTGAGCATCTGTGGGGCATCCTAAAATAGAAGGTGGAGGTGTACAAGGTCTCTAACATCCACCAGCTCTATGATGCCATCATGGAGGAGTAGAAGAAGACTCCAGTGGCAACCTGTGAAGTTCTGGTGAACATTATGCCCAAGAAGTTTAAAGCAGTGCTGGAAAATAATGTTGGTCACACAAAATACTGAAACTGTGCCCAATTTGGACATTGTCACTTAATGGTGTACTCACTTTTGTTGCCAGCGGTTTAGACGTTAATGGCTGTGTGTTGCGTTATTTTGAGGGGACAGCACATTTACACTGTTATACAAGCTGTATCTCACAGCTGACAATGGTTTTACCCTTCTCTTCTTTTTGTTTCTCTCTCCACCCCCAATCTCCACTTTTACTATAGAGATTGCAAAATGCACAAGGATTTTAGAAACAACATCTTTCTGATCAAAATTTGACTAACAATGAATACGATGTTCTGCATGCAGTGTCTGGAGAGTTATTTGGGCATTGCATGCACTAGATGGAGCTCTCTGGCTGCCTTTTTGAACACTTGGGAAAATACACATGAACTTGCTAGATAGCAACACTGGCAGGTATTCCCAGTGTGGACAGAGTGAAGAACTAAGGCCCTGTAGAACAGTGCTCAAATCCTTACTTGGCCATGGAAACTGACTGGGAATTTGGAACTCGTTAAATATCTCACTTACCTTGAAAGCCTTGCTAAGGGCATTATAAGTTGGTGCAGACTGAAGAGCATGCAACAATGACAATAACAGTGGTAACGGATGCCTTATTGGTGTAGGCAGTAGAGATGGGCACGACTAGGGAAAATGACGTTTTCGAGTTGTCGTGTGTCGGAGGCGGCCTGTGTCGGCTCGTTTCCATTTTTCGCGAAACTTCGCAAAAATTGGTCGTTTTTTTTTCCGTTTTTTCGTCTGTCGTTAAACTGGTTTGGGGGGGTAGCGGGCTCCTGGAGGCACCTCTTTTTTGGGGGGTGGGTGCCTCCTATCCTCACCCGCTAGGGAAAGCGGGCTCCTGGAGACCCCTCATACATGGGGGTCTCCTCTCCTCACCTGCTGCAAAAGGGCATGCATGCATAGCCATATGGTTATGATTGCATACCCAGTTGCACGCAGAGACACAGCAGACTGGCAGAGGCACCCCTCTTTTTGGGGTGCATACTGCCTTCCCTGCATCAGTCAGGCCTCGGGGGCATGGTTTGCATGATGTCACACATGCTGCCGGCCGAGCCAAGCCTGTGCAGGAGTCACCCAGAGCCACAAGTGGTGGACTGGCAGACTCTCTCTGCACCCGCTGTGTCTCACTAAGAAGGGAATTGTACTTGCTAGTGCAATGCAAGTACAGATCTGGCTTAGGCAACAGGGTTAGCGCAAGGGCTAGGGTTAGGCTAGTTACGGGTGAGGTTAGGGTGAGTATTGGGGTGCACCTCTGGGGGCCTCTCTGACCCACTTAGAAGGACAGTGTACTGGCGTATGGGTTAGGATTAGGGTTAGGATTAGAGTTCGGGCTACGGTTAGTGGGCTTTTTATGCCCAGTTGGCACATCCCAGAAGTCTGTGGTCAACCTGGCCAAGTGGCCATGCGACTGGTGGAATGGCTCCAAAAATTTGCATGGTCACTCCCATGGCCAGCCCATCATTGTGCAGGTGTAAATAAAATAAAATAAAATAAAATAAAATAAAATCAATGGAGAGAGGAAAGAGAGGAGACATTTTGTTGCAAGAAAAACCCACTGCTACTATAAAAATTCTGGCAGTTTTAAAATAGCAATTTTCGCATGTTTCTATGTGGTGCTTGTGTGTTTTTGGACCACGATTTCAAAAAAAATTGCGGTCGCCGCCCCATTTTGGATCCCCCGCCCGCACCGCATGGCATGGCGACTCTGGCTGCCCAGGACAAGAAAGGGGGGAGGCCGGGACCCCCCCCCCCAGAAACCACCGCTCTGGTAGGTGCACTCTGCACTGCAGGCATATTTTCGCCTGGTTTTTGGCCCGGGAATGGGGGGGGAGTTTAAAACTTTTTTTCTGTGCCGCTTCCGCTTGAATTGCGGCGGCCGGCGGCGAGTCTGGTGCTTGTTGCGAGCGACTACGACGAGGATTTCCCCCACCACCAGAGCAGCCCAGGACAGGAGGGGGGGTCAACCACCCCTCTGGTAGGTGCCCTGAGCCCTCACTCAGGCAGGCATATTTCCGCCTGCTTTTTGGCCGGGAATCGGGTTTTTTTTTAACTTTTAAAAACTTTTTTTCTGTGCCGCTTGGCATCGCCGGATCGCCGCGATGCCAGGAACGACCACGACAAATCAGACCCAATTATTCTTTAGTCGGTTCGAGTTCGAGTTCTGGCGGAGTAATTCTCGTTACAGTTTCCGTTGCCTAATGGAAACGAGGAACGGAAACGGAAACGGGAATTCCGCCAAGTCGTGCCCATCTCTAGTAGGCAGTAATAACATCTGTATAGTCAAGTTGCCCATGTGCATAAGAGTTCCAAGGAATTTCTGAAGGGCGGTGATGATTTGCATGGAAGCTACACATGCCTACCCTGGTGTACCCAGAGGTATGTACTCTCAGTTTTAACTTGAAAGGGGCCTACATACATACCAACAAAATGCTAGTGTCTCCATGTGACTAGGGTCCCTGATTTGCCAGGATGTTGAGTTCCCTGTATGTGGTCTATGGACAATAGCCTACGTAACGGCTGCTGAATGGAAAATCTTACAAGGATCATGCTGCCAAGGCAAGCATTATTGTTGGCAAGCAGAACACAGGTTCCCTTTATGGAGGTTGTCACTTATGCAATAAAATATAGTCAATGATTACTCTACTGTTGGGGCCGTCTACTCGGTAGATGCTTAGTAGGAACCTGGCCAAGGTGTGTATACTTTGATAAGCATCAATGCTTGGTTTATGCACAAGCTGGTTAAGCTTTGGATTATAGCCTCAGAGTATAAAGAACCCTCTAAACCTATTTTTAAACTACTCTTACAGTTTTAAATAAATTCAAAAGTAGGTTTATTGGTCACTACTAAAACAAAAAAAATGTAAGCTAAGCTTTCAATAGCAACTTGTTATCTTTATCAAAGCATTGTACCAAAAATGCAATCTTGATAGAGGATGTAGTCTATCATGCGCTGAGAATCTTTTTGGTGAAATAGAATACACCAGATGATGGTATCAGGAGGCAGAGCTGGTGTTAAGACTGCTTCAAAGTCCCAGATACGGTTTATCACCCAGCATATCAAGCAAAGCAGCATAGTCCTTGCCCAACCCCCTTCCCACCCTCAATTTGGCTCTATCGAGACTACAAGTCCCTGCTTGCCTGAGGAAGTGAGTTTTGCTAATTTGTCCCAACTTTCAAATGGAACATATGCTTTTTGTATCACCCCCCCCACTTCCTCAGGCAAGGAGGGACTTGTAATTTCGATAGAGCCAAATTGAGGGTTGGAAGAGGGGTGCTCAAGGACTGCCCCAGGGTTCTGTTCTGGGTCCAGTGCTGTTCAGTATCTTTATTATTGACTTGGAGGAAGGAATAGAGAGAGTAGGCTAATTAAATTTGCAGATGATACCAAATTGGGAGGGGTTGCTAATTCCCTAGAGGATAGGATGAAAATCCCAAAGGACCTTGACAGTAGAGATGGGCACGACTTGAAAAAATTTTTTTTCGAGTTGTCGTTAGTCGGGCCGGTTCCGTTTCGGCTCGTTTCCGTTTTTCGCGAAAATTCGCAAAAATTAGTCGGTTTGTTTTTTTGTTTTTTCGTTGTCATTAGTACTCGTTTGGGGAGGGGGTAGCGGGCTCCTGGAGGGAGCTGCAGGAGTCAGCCAGAGCCACAAGTGACGGACTGGCAGACTCTTTGCACCCGCTGTGTCTCACGTACTTGCATGTAGTGCAATGCAAGTAGATCTGGCTTAGGGTTAAGACGGATTAGCGCAACGGCTAGGGTTAGGCTAGTTACGGGTGAGGTTAGGGTGAGTATTGGGGTGCATCTGGGTGCCTCTCTGACCCACTTAGAAGGACAGTGTACTGGCGTATGGGTTAGGCTTAGGGTTCGGGTTTGGGCTACGATTAGTGGGCTGTTTATGCCCAATTGGCACATCCCAGAAGTCTCTGTGGTCAACCTGGCCAAGTGGCCATGCGATTGGTGGAAAATTTGCATGGTCTACTCCCATGGGCGAGCCCATCATTGCAAATGTGCAGGTGTAATAAAATAAAATAAAATAAAATAAAATAAAATCAACGGAGACTTTTTTTTGCAAGAAAAACCCACTGCTGCTACTGTAAAAATTCAAGCATTTAAAATAGCTAATTTTCGCATGTTTCTGTGGTGCTTTGGTGGGGTTTTGGGCAACGATTTCAAAAAAATTATTGCGGTCGCCATTTTGGATCCCCCCCCACCGCATGGCAAATGGATGCGCCCTCCCAGCCTGGTACAGTCAGCAAAACCTGGCCATGCGATTGGTGGAATGGCTCCAAAACTTTGCATGGTCCACTCCCATGGGCGAGCCCATCATTGCGAATGCGCAGGTGTAAAAAAATAAAATAAAATAAAATAAAATAAAATCAACGGAGACTTTTTTTGCAAGAAAAACCCACTGCTGCTACTGTAAAAATTCAAGCATTTAAAATAGCTAATTTCCGCATGTTTCTGTGGTGCTTTGGTGGGGTTTTGGGCAACGATTTCAAAAAAAATATTGCGGTCGCCATTTTGGATCCCCCGCACTGCATGGCAAATGGATGCGCCCTCCCAGCCTGGTACCAGCAGCGCAGCAGTAGCAATAGCCAAGGAGAGGGGGGTGGGGAAACCCCCCCCAAATAAAACACCCTTCTGGCCTGGTAGGTGCCCTCAGACAGTTTTCGCCTACTTTTAGGGCCGGGAATCGGGTTTTTTTTTAACTTTTAAAAACTTTTTTTCTGTGCCGCTTGCTATTGCGCGATGCAAGTAACGAGCACGACAAATCAGACCAAATTGTTCGTTCGTCGGTTCGAGCTCGAAGTCTGGCGGAGTAATTCCCGTTTCCGTTTCCATAGAGTAACGGATACGAGTAACGGAAACGGAAACGGGAATACCGCTAAGTCGTGCCCATATCTACTTGACAGATTAGAGTGCTGAGCCAAAGCTAACGGAATGGGTTTCAACAGAGGGAAATGTAGGGTGCTACATCTAGGTAAAAATAATGAATTGCACAGATATAGGATGGGAGATACCTAGCTCGAAAATAGCACCTGTGAAAGGGATCTGGGAGTCTTAGTGGACCACAAATTGAACATGAGTCAGCAGTGTGATGCGGCGGCCAGGAAAGCCAATGTGATTCTTGGTTGCATCAACAGAAGAATAGTGTCTAAATCAAGGGAAGTGATAGTACCACTCTATTCTGCTCTGGTCAGACTCCACCTGGAGTACTGTGTCCAGTTCTGTGTGCCTCAATTTAAAAAGGATGTTGATAACCTTGAACCGGTACAGAGGAGGGCGACCAGGATGGTTGAAGGTCTGGAGAAAATGTCTTACGAGGATGGGCTTAGGGAACTGGGAATGTTTAGCCTGTCAAAAAGAAGGTTGAGGGGGGATATGATAGCAATGTTTAAATATTTGAAAGGATGTCATATTGAAGAGGGAATTGGTTTGTTTTCCATGGCTTTAGAGACTATTTAGAGACTATTGTGATGGAGAGACTACTGTTCCTGCATGGCTGGGGGGTTGGACTGGATGGCCCTTAAGGTCTCTTCCAACTCTAAGATTCTATGATTCTATGAAACATAGAATGCAAGGGAAGTTGAATATTTTAGTGCTGTAGTGAGAAATAAAAATAGATTTTTACTGGTTATCATTCAAGGTAAAATGAATAGGAAGAAAACTACAAGAGGGACAAGAACAAGGTAAAAAAGAGCCCGGAGACTGGGGTTTACAAGAACTGAAGAGGGCGGTTGTGGCCAGGACATTCTGGAGAGTGCTGCCTCATGGGGTGGCCATAGGTTGGGGGTGACATGGTGGCACATGATGACATCAGAAATGATAGTGATAACCTCCTTGGGCCACGGTCAGCAGGTGAATTGGAATTTGCATCCTGGAAGTGGTTGGGTGCAATTCCTTCGCCAACGTACCACCCCACTCCTTAAACGCATACGCAGTAAAGACACACATAGAAACAGCCCTACCATTTCCATCAGTAGTGGTGGGGGGATAGGGAGACAGAACAACTGTCTATAGAAATACAAAGTGAGGAGGAGGTTTAATGACATGATTCTGAACAGAATAACATGGGGGCAGTTGGGGGGGGGAGGAGGAACCGAGATCTGCTGTGCGTCGTGTGAACTTTAAAAAAAAACATGGATGCAGCTGCGGCTAAATGTGATTTAAATGCCAGTTCTTTTACTGCTGCAGTCAGGATCTGGGCTAAGTGAGGAAGGAACGAAATCAGAGTCCAGCGCACCAACATTCTCCTTGGTGCACATTTTCTTCTTATGGAGCCTCAAAAACACCACCTCCGGGCTGCACTTCCAAATGTAACAGCCCCCAATTAAAAAAATGGCTCTCCCTGCTCGCACTTTCAAATGAGACAGTTCACGATGATGGCACTTCTGCCTACCAGCTCAGTTTGAGTAATACATCGATTGGGAGATGGAATAAATTAGAATTCTGGAAAGCTGGCTGAATCTCGAGCAGATAATTAGTCCAGTAAAATGGAAATTAAATTGAAACTGAACTGGAAAGCTAAACTGTCTTGTCTGTCTTCGCTGAACGTCTCGGAGAACTGTACCTGGTATCTGTAAATAGTGCTTAATGATGTAAAAACTTGCTGGAGTGGGGAGGTGGTGCCACAGGGAAGAAACGGTAGTAGTGGCATTCATCCTCAAATAACCATAAACTTGGGGGTGTGGTGAGGCCACAGAAAATCAATGCCTGAATCTTACAATCTTGTGCAATCATATAAAGGGAACTGGGGAAGATCCCCCCCTCCTCCAGGGCAGATTGTTCTTCATAAATGGGCATGAAATTGGAGACCTCCCGGAGCAGAAAAAAAATGGGATGGGTGTCTGTGCTTACATGGGAAACATCAACAGTATTCTATCTTTCTTGGCGCAGTAGTTAAACTGCTGTATTGCAGCCATAATTGTGCTCACAACCGGGGGTTCAATCCCAGATAGCAGGCTTAAGGTTCACTCAGCCTCCCATCCTTCTGTAAAATGAATCCGTCAGTAAAATGAATATCCAGCTTGTTGGGGATAGGCAGCTTGTTGGGGATAGGCAGTGTGTAGTCTGCATAATTGCTTGTAAACCACCCAGAGAGTGCTTTAGGTACTATGGGGCGATTTGTAGGCAGCACACTTTGCTTTATTTGTATCAGAGCATGGCTCAACTTAAAATGATGGATCCATGTGACATAGAGGTAAACTTTAAAGAAATTGAAAATATTAAAAAGGATCAGACTGTTTTTGAACAGAAGTGATCAAAACTCCACCTCAATAGATTTATCTGAGATTTTTCTTTTGTGCACTAGAGATGGGCACGACTTGAAAAAAATTTTTTTCGAGTTGTCGTTAGTCGGGCCGGTTCCGTTTCGGCTCGTTTCCGTTTTTTGCGAAAATTTGCAAAAATTAGTCGGTTCATTTTTTTGTTTTTTCGTTGTCGTTAGTACTGGTTTGGGGAGGGGGTAGCGGGCTCCTGGAGGGCGCTGCAGGAGTCAGCCAGAGCCACAAGTGACGGACTGGCAGACTCTTTGCACCCGCTGTGTCTCACGTACTTGCATGTAGTGCAATGCAAGTAGATCTGGCTTAGGGTTAAGACGGGTTAGCGGAACGGCTAGGGTTAGGCTAGTTACGGGTGAGGTTAGGGTGAGTATTGGGGTGCACCTCTGGGTGCCTCTCTGACCCACTTAGAAGGACAGTGTACTGGCGTATGGGTTAGGCTTAGGGTTCGGGTTCGGGCTACGATTAGTGGGCTGTTTATGCCCGATTGGCACATCCCAGAAGTCTCTGTGGTCAACCTGGCCAAGTGGCCATGCGATTGGTGGAAAATTTGCATGGTCTACTCCCATGGGCGAGCCCATCATTGCAAATGTGCAGGTGTAAAAAAATAAAATAAAATAAAATAAAATAAAATCAACGGAGACTTTTTTTTTTGCAAGAAAAACCCACTGCTGCTACTGTAAAAATTCAAGCATTTAAAATAGCTAATTTTCGCATGTTTCTGTGGTGCTTTGGTGGGGTTTTGGGCAACGATTTCAAAAAAAATATTGCGGTCGCCATTTTGGATCCCCCCCCACCGCATGGCAAATGGATGCGCCCTCCCAGCCTGGTACAGTCAGCAAAACCTGGCCATGCGATTGGTGGAATGGCTCCAAAACTTTGCATGGTCCACTCCCATGGGCGAGCCCATCATTGCGAATGCACAGGTGTAAAAAAATAAAATAAAATAAAATAAAATAAAATCAACGGAGACTTTTTTTTTGCAAGAAAAACCCACTGCTGCTACTGTAAAAATTCAAGCATTTAAAATAGCTAATTTCCGCATGTTTCTGTGGTGCTTTGGTGTGGTTTTGGGCAACGATTTCAAAAAAAAAATTGCGGTCGCCATTTTGGATCCCCCGCACTGCATGGCAATTGGATGCGCCCTCCCAGCCTGGTACCAGCAGCGCAGCAGTAGCAATAGCCAAGGAGAGGGGGGCGGGGAAACCCCCCCCAAATAAAACACCCTTCTGGCCTGGTAGGTGCCCTCAGACAGTTTTCGCCTACTTTTAGGGCCGGGAATCGGGTTTTTTTTAAACTTTTAAAAACTTTTTTTCTGTGCCGCTTGGCATTGCGCGATGCAAGTAATGAGCACGACAAATCAGACCAAATTGTTCGTTCGTCGGTTCGAGCTCGAAGTCTGGCGGAGTAATTCCCGTTTCCGTTTCCGTAGAGTAACGGATACGAGTAACGGAAACGGAAACGGGAATACCGCTAAGTCGTGCCCATCTCTATTGTGCACATGGTGGGGCATCAAGTACATGTACAGAAATGCTGCATGGGTCAGATTTCTCACCAGTCACAGAAAAAAACACCTGTATCTAAGTGACCTTGTTTATTATTTATTAATATTGTTATTTATTTATTGAGATATCATAGACGGGTGGAGCTCGAGATGCATTGGAGTTCAGCTCCCAGAAACCTCAGGCAGCAAAGAATGCTGGCAGTTGCAGAGCAAAATAACAACAGCTGGGGTGGGTGGGACACAGTTCACTGCAGGCTTGTGGTTTTGGACTACAACTCTCAGAAGTATCCAGTGCCACCTGGAAAATCTATAAAGCTGTAGTCCTAAAAGAAAAACCAAAACACTTTAGTTCCATGCCTTCTAAACAGATGCTGTCTGATGTAGCCTACATACTGTAATTAAAAAACTGTAAACCGCCCAGAGACTACTTGAAGTGCTATGGGGTGGTATATAAACAGAACACTTTGCTGTAATGTCTTTTTCCAGGCTCTGCGGCTTCTAAATCCCCTAAGAAGCTATTTTATATCTGCTCTGACTCTTATGAAAGACTGAGAGCAGCTCCATAGTTTTGGAGCAACCACCAGTCTTTCTGATCATCCTGAAGAAATCGAACTGAAGATATTCGTTTGTAGGTGTTCTATGTTTTTCTGGACAAGAAAATAAGCTCAGAAGCAAATCCGCAAATCATCACAACGAACCTGCTTTGCAATAGGGGTTGAATAATTCTGATTACAAATGTACGACTTAGGAACGGAACTAGGGAATGTTCCCACCTCTTACCCATAGCAGAGTTTGGCTTGCCTGAATTACATGCACTGCTGGACTGCAGAACAGTTGGGGAAAGTTTCTGGCTCTGTCACAGTGAAGGGCTTGTATTGTTGCTAATGTAATAAAACCGGGTCAACTTTACTCCCGCTCCACTTCTCTTGCCCTTGTCAGGGTCCCTTCCATTCTTGGCAGTCCCCTTTTCTACTTTTTTTTAAAGCGAGTAATTGCTTTCTTCCTCCTCGCGGTCACCTCGGCCACAACGTTCTTGAATTGTTCATAATTATGGAGTTCATAGTCCCCCGGATTCTATTTTGTTAAGAGAACAATTGCATTTTTTTTTAAAAAAGCAGTACTTGATATAGTTAAAATAAAACCACAAGATGACAGAAAGACGGATTTAGGAATTCTGTTCTTGCCAGTTCTGTTCTTAATGAAAAGAGCTTTTGGGGGGAATAGTCCAACTTGGCTTTCCAGTACCTTTTCAGTACAAAAGGGGAAGTTGGCAGCGACCCATTAAAGGGCTTCTTGTGCTGGGAAGCACGTGGATTCTGTGCCTTGAAATTCACATGGGTTGGCACAGCACAGTTCTCCTTTGGAAAGAACTCAGATTCACCTGCTTCCACGCCTCCCAAGACCAAAAGTAAGATGGCTGCTCTGTCCTTCCCAAGAAGAAAATGTGAGAAGGAAGGAAGTGACGCAAGATACCCTAAGGATATCAGTTCAGATAGAAGCATATTTCAGAATGGGTAAAGTACAATTTAGGAAACTTGAGAAGGTCAGGTTCTTACCTCCCTAGTGTGGAGGTAAGCCCTACTTTATTGCTTGCCCTTTGAACTGGAAACGACAAATATACAGTATTTGTCCATCCGTCTGTCGGTCTGTATCGGTTTAGTTACAGTACTAAACTAGGGGTATACTCTCTCTCTCTCTCTCATTCATCCACTCACCTACCCACTCACTCACTCATACACACCCACCCCACACACGCACCCACCCCACACCTAGCTTATCCTTATAGCTGCACTGATACAGTGCTGCTTCAACTGCTTACCGTGTCTTGACAATTTCACTTGTTAAACATTTTTTTTAAAGGAAAAGAAATTTGAATGCCATTGAGAGGGGCTGGTAAGAGGGGTGATGATAATGGCAGAGAAAGGTCAAAGGAGATGTATGAGTGTGTGTGTAATGTGTGAACACTTGAAACACACCTTCCCAGGATAATTACAGATTTATGTGTGAATGACGATAGCGATTTAAATGCCAGGGTAAGGCATCCGGACAACAATCTTCTGTGGGGTCACACTCTTCAGAGCTCAGGAAAGTGTGGTGAGTGAATTGTCTTGAGTGTCTCATTGTTTTCGAGGATTCAGTTGTGGGGTGGGAGGGAAGAGCTGCCGAGGTCTTCTCTAAAACACCTAGTCTGAGATTCTTAGTATGTCTGAAGAAAAGCGATGTTGTTCCTGGCTCCTTCACAGGTGCAGCAGATATTTTTCAACCTCCCGAGAACAGCTGGGTCCCTCTTGGATAGCTTTCTAGCTTTGTCCTCTCTTGTCAAGACCAACAGATGAATTTGCAACGCGGGTCAGACAGGTTAGTTTGGAACAGTGTGACACCCTGCCCTGGAAAATAAAGGGTTGCGTAGTCACCAGTAAGCTGTCTGTGGTGACTGTTGAAAGAACCAGCTGTGCTTAAATATATGCTTTTGAAGGAAAGGAGGTGTAAAATACACCCACTGGTCAAAAGAGCTAAGCATGGATTACAACAGGCAGAAAAGCAACCAGAATGGAACAGCCTCCTCGTTTAAAAAATACCGCTTCTGGGTTGTTCTGTTAATTTGTTTTATGGACATGGGGTCACGAAGAGTCGGTCACGAGTGTAATGACACAACACATACACACAACCCACCCTTCCTCAATCGAAGGTCCTTCCAGATGTTGTGGATAATGTCTCCAACACATTTATGCCCACCTGGAGGTCATCAGCATTGGAGGAAGGCTGTTCCCCCAGGGGGATTCTGTAGCTGAGTGGGGATTTGAACCCTGTTCTCCAGGCCCCTGGTTCATCATCACTCTGTCCACCACACTGGCTGTCCCCCACTACTTATAATATAACTCATTTTGTTTGCTTACCTGTTTTGTATTCCCTTGTCCGCTACATCCTCAATCTCCTTTTTTTCTTATTTAAAATAATATGCCAGCTACTTGATTCTTCCTTCTGTTCAGTTGACATTTATGTAGCCTATTATATGCAGTAGAAACCCTATATCCACAGGATTAGAATCCACTTATCCATGGTCTGAAAATATTAAAAAATAAAAAATAAAAATCCTAGAAATATGTTTCTAAAGATGAAGTTACCAGGATGTGCCACTAGAGAGAGAGAGAGAGAGAGAGAGAGCATGTTTTGGACAACCTTCTCTATTACAGTAGCATTTACTATAATCTGCCTTTTTTGGTATCCATTCTGGCTTGGAGTTGATGCCCAGCAGACATGAGGCTCCTACATTACACTAACAAACTTTCTCAGTTGAGAGGACTACGGGACCAGGTCATTGTCTTTCACTCCCCTTTGCCTGGCCCTCTCTCACACACACATACCCCTGCTTTTCTGTCAGAGAAATGAGACTACCCCTCCTAACATGGACAACCGGCAACCAATGCTGCCTGTTAACATAGAAAGCAGCCATAACCTCTGGAACCTGAGTCCCCAATTCAGTTGCAATGCTGATACAATGCATGGGACTCCCTCCCAAAATTCGCTGAGCTTCAAGATTCCAGTCAGGAAGGAGGTAGCAGGAAGCATGGGGGCGTGTGGGGAGCAAGAAAAATCAAGCCTGTGAGGCTGACACAAAGGAACCAAATAGCATGCCCCAAACAGCTTTTTTTTTTAAATTAATTTTTGCTCTCGAGAAAACAAAACAGCTGTTTAGGCATATCACTGTCAAGTGCAGCACTAAAGAGATGCCAAAATAATTCTGCAATATTTTGCACCTCATCGGAGAGGGGGTTATGACATGTCATGGTGGATTGCAGAAGCAATTAGAAAACACCGAACCTTGAAGGGGGGTGGATGGCTTTTTCTTCTTTGCTGTCTCTCTCTCTCTCTTTTTTTAATCTGTTCTGCCACCCGAGTCAGCATCTCAGGAAGCAAAAGGCAGAGGCGTCGCTATTAATGGATATGTTACCTTCTTTGTTTGCAAGAAACAGTTGTGTTTATTTTGCTTCAGGTGTGCTGGCCGCACACCAGTGTTGTTCTCGGCTGAGGTCATGCTTGTGTGAATATTAGGTGTGAAGGACAGGAAGCCGGGAAGAAAATGTCACACTACCTTTACAATTTCTGTCAGAACTTGTGTTACCTGGAAATAATTAGGTACAGTATCTTGGTGTGTGTGTGTGTGTGTGTGTGTGTGTGTGTGTGTGTGTGTGTGTGTGTGTGTGTGTGTGTGTGTGTGTGTGTGTGAGAGAGAGAGAGAGAGAGAGAGAGAGAGAGAGAGAGAGAGAGAGAGAGAGAGAGGCACATGGGGTGAGATAGGATGGATGCCTCTTCACAGTTCCAACTGAACAAGAATATAAGAGTCACCAGGTTTCTGAAGAATATTTCCATTGTTACAGAATCAGTTCTGTGAGGTGCCTTAGGCTTACAGCAGTGGTTCTCAACCTTCCTAATTCTGCGACCCTTTAATACAGTTCCTCATGTTGTGGTGACCCTTTTTGCCTTGCTTGGAAGAGGCCACAAGCGGTGACATAGAGAACTTCCCTCTATACAGGCACCCTCAGCCATCGCAGCCTCTGGTGCCATTGACTGACATCCCCTCCAACCAATCAAACTGTAACTCACTCTTTTCCCATTTCCTCCCCCTCCTCCTGACCCAAGCCATTTGTGCCTTTTTCTTCACTGGCTTATGGCAACCCCTGTGAAATGGTCATTCAATCCCCAAAGGGGTCCCGACCCCCAGGTTGGGAACCACTGGCTTGGAGAGTGGGAAAAAATGCATATACCATTCTGAACATACCAGATCTCTTACGATTTCAGAAGCTAAGCAGGCCTGGGCTTCTGATTCCAAATTTTAAAAAAAAGCTTCCTGGGGCACCCCTTTTGGAGCTTAATTACTCAGCCCCATTAGCCCCCAAACCTCTCCAAATTTGGAGGGCTTAAAGGAGAGAGTCCAAGGGAGCTACCAATCAAATTTGGTGCCCCTTGGACCCAGGGGAGCCATTTTAGATAGTAACGAAATGGTTTGTTTTAAAACAAAAACCACAGCTGTTTTGTTAATATCCGAAATGAAACGCTGCCTGTCATTTTGTTAGCTTATGAAGTGATTTGTAAGCTAACAAAAAGATAAAACAACATTTTGTTTTTCGTAATGTGCCCATCCTTAATTAAAATTATTAAAAGAAAAAATCCTAGAAATATATATTTTTTAAATTGTCACCAGAACTGGCAACTAGAAAGAGCCAGAGACTATGCCATGCATAGCATTTGCTATAAATAAAGATGAGGATGAAATGAAAAATGAATCCAGTTTTCTGATTAATTTGGCCAATGTGTCAAAATTCATCAATTCATGTAAGTCATAAATGGAGTCCCCTGGTGAATACAAATTGGTGAATTTTTAGTGATTTTTGATGTGTTAATTTGTCGGGCTATAAAAAGGCTCCCATGGGACCTAGAGACACCAAGAGTTGTGGAAAGCATCCCCTGATACTTCTCTACAATCCCTACATGTTGGGCGGAGATTGGAGTTTTGATATCTAAGGGCTGTATCACACGTCCTTTCAAATGCTGATTAAATTTGAAGATAAAGCATTGCCAAAAATATTGTCCCCACAGTCACCGGACTTTTAAAAAAACTGGTTATGCCTCCTTTAGTCAGTTTTCCATGATCTACCGGAGAAGTTGGGAATTTTTTGCTCTGGTAAAAAATGCAAGCCAAAAGGGAGGTCGCGTATGATCCGGTTTTCTGCTTCCCCCCTTATCCCCGACCAGCTCTTCCTCCAGCTTTTAAAAAAAAATTCTCCTCTTTTTATTACTCTTTTTATTTCAATGTCTACCTATATTATCGAATTTTAAGATTATCTCAGACCTGGAAAAGAGTATACGTGTGTTTATATGGCAAAAGAAAAAAGCAAGGATTAGAAATGTTTATTTACAGGACAGAACTAAAGCTGGTGGTTTTGCTCTGCCCAATTTGGTGTTGTATTACAAGGCAGCTGCTATGACTTGGGTTAAAGACTGGATCTTGATGACAAATAATAGAATACTGCAGCTTGAGAGTCATGATTTAGACAGGGGCTGGCATCATTATGTATGGTATAAGGGTAATATACCTACCCTTTTCAAAAAACACTGGATAAGGAATGCCTTAATCAAAATATGACTATCCATAAAAAAACAGTTTTATCCTAAAGCACCAACGTGGTTATCTCCGACAGGAGCGATAACTAGTTCTCTTACAAGTACAAGCCTTAAACCTCTAACCTATAGACAACTTTTGAATGCTGATTGCTCCTTGAAGCCATTAGCAAAATTATTATCTGAAGGTCACAAGTTAGACTGGTGGAAGTACCAACAAATACACTCACACTTTAAAAATCTCACCAAAGAGGGAGGATTTATGACTAATGACACTCCACTAGACAAAATACTATCTTCTGGCGATTTAAAGCTTCTTAGTAAATTCTATAGCATTTTGCTAAATGAAAAAATGATTGATACATTGGTAAAAGATACTATGATAAGATGGGCAGAAATTTTTGGCTATCCTATTCATCTAAACAAATGGGACTCCTTGTGGAATACGGTTAAACTTTTTAAATCTATAGCCTTCAAGGAAAACTGTTATAAGATGTTTTATAGATGGCATTTCTCCCCCCCACTGTCTATCCAAGATGTATAATTACTCATCCAAATGCTGGAAATGTAAACATGACAGTGGTACCTTCTATCATATATGGTGGACATGTAAAGAGGCAAAGGCATACTGGATAATGGTAAAATTATTTTTAGAAAGATATTTGAAGATTAAGTTAGATCTTAGACCAGAATTTTTTCTATTAAATATAGTAGATATTAATATCTCATATGATCAGAAATATGTACTTCATCATGTAATAGTTGCAGCAAGGATATTGTATGCGAAATTTTGGAAACAACCAGAAGTGCCAACAGAGAGAAACCTCCACGAAAAGATAAGAGAATGTATTGAAATTGACAAGCTCTCTGGTTTTTTAAAGGGAGATTACGAAGAGATTTCCAAAAAAAGATGGCAAGAAGTAACAAGCTTATTAGTATTGTGATACTATTTGGTGATTTGTAAATATGTTAAATTGTTATTTTAGGCTTGATATACTCAATGGAATTTTTATAATGTATTCCCCCTTCCTTCCCCTCATTCCCCCTTCTTCTCCCCAAAAACCCAATACAATTACTTAAATGAAAAAAAAAATTCTCCTCCCCCCAGTGCTGATCAGCTGGACTTCAGCTGTCAGCGCTATTTTTTTGTCTTTTTGTTTTCATTTTTTCCCTAGCCCCACCAGCTCCTGGGGCTGGTCAATGCTTTTAAAATTCTTTTTTAAAAATTTCCCCTCCCCCCAGTGCTGATCAGCTGGCCTTCCGGCTGTCAGCACTGTTTATTATTTTATTTTTTTCCTAGTGCCACCTGCTGGCCATAGGGCTGAACGGTGCTTTTTTAAAAAAAAATCTTTCTACGTGGGAACGGAGATCCCACATCTTCAGTCATGTGACCAAGAAAGAAGAAAAGCTGGACTTCACAATATCCAGATCTTCCCCCAGGAGGTGCGGCCTAAGTTATGGACCCCTAAATAACCCACCCCAAAAGAAAGTTCTCCCCAGGTACCCAGAGACACCAAATCTGCAGAAAAGCTTCCTCTGAATTTCCTCTACAATCCCTCCAATTTGGTGAAGATTGGGTTTCTTCAACTCAATTTCTAAAGGACACTTTCCTAGGGGGAGGGACTTTGTGGGTGTCTTTCTCAGATGCCTGTAACTCATTCTTCACCAAGCAGAGGGATTCTGTAGCAGAGTTGGGAGAAGCCTCTCTGCAAGTCTGGGTTTCTAAGTGCCTGGGTGGGGGATTTCCTGGAGGGGCTTCTTTGGGGATACATAGCTAGGACTTCTGAACCCCAATATTAATCTACACTGAAATCACTCCTGGGAAGATGGATTTCCTGGGGTAAACCTGTGTTAACTGGCCACATAGGGAGAGAGAAGGAAATTGAGTCTTGTTTGCAGCTTGTAAAGACAGCTGTCCTGTAGCCTGATTTGTAGGAAGCATGGCTCCAGGAGAGCTCCATCAACAAGCAGCAAGAGCTGAGTGGCAATTCCACCACCACCACCACCACCACCACCTCTTGTCTAGGTACCTTAAAGGAAAAGAAATAGCATTATTTTCCCTCCCAGTGTATTACCAGTGTATTGCTTCTGAACTGATGCAAATGGATCTGCTGGTGGAAAATAACAGAAGCCCAAAAGCAGAGGAAAAGCTACAGATTATGGAGAAAAAAAGTCCAAGCTGCTTCACATTGGCATTTGTATCATAAGATGAAAAGGAAAAAAATGGGAACCAGTCTATCTCATTCCTGTAGCATCTCACACACTGTATGTCAATGTAGCTGCTCCCAGCTATATCTCTGAGGAGTAGAATAGTTCTTGTCTAAGTGGCGAAGATTATGAGAAAGTGTATTGGGGCTTGGCCTGCACCTGTGCTCTTTAATCCTCAAATCAGCCTTTGACTGAGCAGGTCTTGAAAACAGAGCCCACATTCAAAGAGGGAAATTGCCTTCTGGACAATAGGATGTGCCATCACTCTGTCCTCTGCCTTCACTTCATGCTTGAGTTAAACTGAGGTTGGGAAGATCTGGGTTCAAGTCTCCACTAAGCCCTAAAACATTTTTTAAAAATAGAGGAAAGTTATATTTGGCCTCCTTGCCAGATGGGTGGTATAGAAGTATAACAAACAAACAAACAAACAAACAAACATCTATCTATCTATCTATCTATCTATCTATCTATCTATCTATCTATCTATCTATCTATCTATCTATCCCTGCACCTTCTGAACTGATCTTTCAGTCCTGGCAACAGCTCAGGCTTCTCTGCCCTGCCCTCGTGGTTGATTTCCCACTTGGACAAAAGGGCAGGGCAGAGATTCTGTGTTCTTGCTTATGACTGGGGGATTAGCCGGGAAGGTGAAAAAGCAAGCAAGCTTGGCCTGAGGAGGGGATGATTGGCCAAGGAGGCAAAAGTTGGGAACAGCCGCACCTGTACTGCCACCCTTATGAACTGGCACAAACCTCCCAATCGAGTTTCATGCCCATGTCTAATCAGCTTCCAAATGCACATGTATGCTGATAGTTGTCATGGAGACACAGCTTCTTTTGAACTGTGAAAGTGAATCTTGGCGCTGGCTACTGACGTCTAGAAGTGGCATAGCCCACAGTGGGTTGTGGTGGATCCAAGAGAGCCCCGTGCCCACATACACTGGGAAGCTGCCCATTTCTGCCCATCACATGCCTGGGGGAGGAGTGATATCTGCAAACATCTGTGAATACAAGTGTGAGTTAGTCACTTGCATAACACAGCAAGTAGGTGGAAGTGACATGCTTTGTGCTTCTGCTTGGTGATGAGGAACTTGCAAGACCTGTGTGAAATTCTCACTTTGTATTCTTATTATTTAATGGAGGTCCCAGCGGCTTACCTCTGGGACCCTAGGTGAACAGAAAAGTTACTTTTTTTTGGACTCCTTGCAGAATTCACCAGCCAGTTTTGACCCGTTGTCATATTGGCTGGTGGATTTTTGGACTGGTAATCTCTTAACTAACTAACTAACTAACTAACTAACTAACTAACTAACTAACTAACTAAGTAACTAACTAACTAACTAACTAACTAACTAACTAACTAACTAAGCAACCAAGCAACTTTGCCTCTGCTTCTCTGATTATGTTGTGTTCTTAGCTTTTCCTAATTGGCAATGCTTGTGCAGGAGCTGATCGCATCTGATATTCTCTCGGGCTTCTCTATTTTGCTGGAGACATTTTTAAAAAAGATTCTTCAATATATATATATATTTCAAACATCTCTGCCTCTCCAATCAGCTCCTCTTATTCAGAAGTTCCTTATTTTCCTCCTTGAAACAGACGGTTCCCCCTTGGAGCTAAAAAATGGCAGGGTGATTAGTAGAGCTGATTGGATGAAAACACATTCTCCTTGTCTTAATAGAATAGCTGAAGAAAGTCAGTTGGATCTAAAAATAAACCTCTGCTTAAGCACAAGTGTTTCTCAGCACCGTTTATCATCCTGCACTGTGGGGAACCTCAATCCAAGTGTCCCACATTTACATTTTCTGCTTGGCTTTGCCAAGTCCCCCCCCCCCCCCTTTTCCCCCTGCTACTGTCACTATTATTGCCTGGAAGGAGGAAATGGACATTGTTGGGCAGGAAGACAAGAAGGAATTGTATTGGCTGGTTTCCATCAACTCATTGGCTGATCAAGCAGTGCTTGGGATCATGCCTTCTGGAAGTTGAAGGCACCAGCTATGGTGGTGCTGAATCTTCCTACATTGCTTTCAGTTTTCAGGATGTTAATTAAAACTGAACCATATAACATTCCCTTTTAATAGGATTTTACTAAATGACCTTGAATGTTCAACTTGGTTTTTTTAAAAACTTTTGTTCAATTAATTGAAATGCAGATTTCTTTCCGGAGGCATTTAATTTTTTTAAGTTGTGCCCCATTGCCATATCCACTTGAAGATTTATTTCAAAGTGACAAACAACAACAACAAGCAATACAATGAGAGATGCAAATCTTTTTCTGAGATAGAAGGTTCATTCTGGAGATTAGTATCAAATTTCCAAAAGTGACCCGGTGTGTTTGGAAAGTTTTGAAGCAGAGCCTGAAGCAGGTCTGGTAACTTGGTTGTAAACTGTCCAGGGCAGTGACTTCACATGGAATGGGCAGTATACCAAGCAAACACAACACAACACGACACAAAAAGCAAAGCAAAAGCAAAGTGTTCTGCTTATCTACCGCCCCACACCACTTCAAGTAGTCCCTGGGTGGTTTACAGTTTTAATTACACTATGCAGGCTATACATTGCCCCCATCCCCCCCGCAAGCTGGGTACTCATTTTATTGACCTCAGAAGGATGGAAGGCTGAGTCAACCATAAGCCTGCTACCTGGGATTGAACCCCAGGTCGTGAGCACTGTTTTACCTGCAGCACAGGCCTTTAACCACTGCACCATGGGACTCCTACAACACAACACAACACAACACAACAAAATATTGATATTTGTATTCCTCAGCAATGTTTGGACTGGTCAATGCTCATCAACAGCAAATTCCTTCCTGTTACATTGACCTTGCACTTCCTCTTAATTCCTTCCTAACCCAGCATCCATGAATTCCAATAGATTACCATGATCAGCAGCGTTATGAGCCGGCTTCAACACAGACATTCAGCACGGCAAGAGTACCTTCACTCTCCCGTGAGCAAAGCAATCATGATGAAGCACATCTGGATTCGCCGCTTTTCTCCCTCCAAAGTTGGGAAGAACGTTGGCTTTCTTTTTTCATGGGTCATGAAAAAAGGGGACACATAATAGTAATCTCAGAATTGTGGAGCGGGAAGGGACCCTATGGATTGTGAAGTCCAGCCCTTATCTAGGGTGCACAGTGGGGAATCAAACTCCCAGCCTCTCATGAACCACTGAGGTATGTAGCATGAGACTTGTTTGTGCAAATTGGTGTATGATGATTTGGAATTATTTTTTGCAGTTGAAACAGAATTACTATACTTCTCACCTCACAGGGATATGTGTGATCAGGAGACTTTTCTGCCTAGTAGGTCTGGTGGCAAAGTTTTGCTCACAGTGGATAGGAACCTATGGGGTCCCTGATCTCCCTCCTTCTTCTACTTCTTTCTGTTCAAATACAACTTGGGCTGGACTGCCTTTTAAATGGAGAAAATCTCCATCCAAATGTATATCCTCCGGCACCCCAGTAAGTGGAGAGCTGTCCTTCTTCAAAGGGTACAGTTGGCCACCCTAGCCATGTAGGGGCACACCACTAACCTGTTCCTCTACATGGCCTTCTCTGCTTTGATCAAAGAGCCCTCCTAAATAAATAAAAGGGGTGTGGTGGCTCAGTGGACTAAGGCTTCCGAAAACTGTCAGCTGCAAAGTTGGCAGCTCGGCGGTTCGAATCCCGGGTGCCACGCAGTGGAGTGAGCTCCCGCTGTTCACCCCAGCTCCTGCCAACCTAGCAGTTCAAAAGCATGTAAATGCAAGTAGATAAATAGGTACCACCGTAAAAAGTGGGAAGGTAAAAACAGGGCTTCCTTGCAGCCATGCTGGCCACGTGCCCATGGACTTGCACAATACTGGCCTTTCGGCTTGAATACGGAGATGAGCACTGCCCCTAGAGTCGGACATGACTAGCATGCATGTGTGGGGGGAACCTTTACCTTTACTTTTTAAGTAAATAAATTGATTCTTTAAGGGGACATCAACCACTGCAACCACTGCCTCTTCACCCAGGGACTTGCCTCCATGGTGAGGTCAAGAAGGCAGGATAGCAAATGGCATCCTTATTCCCTTGCCCCAATGAAGGAGTATAATGCTTAAGCCAGCACAAGGTATTATGTATCTAAAACTTAAAATCCAATAAAACCAAGCGAATAACTGAATAACTAATAATTTGCTGTCTTTTTAGAATTCTCCACGTTTGTCCCACTCTCGCTAATGGGAGAGCCACACCTGCTTTAGTCTTAGCTTAAGATCTGGGAGATGGTGACCAAACTAAACTAAACCACCAATAAAGCAAATACAGGGGCTGAGACTGAAACAATGTAGCCTGAAAATTAATTTTGGTTTGGCTACTTCTCATAGGATAAAGAAGTTGTCTTCCTATCTGGACCAATAATAGCAAAAGCATTGAGTAGGTCCTTTGAATCTGTGGCCAGCCAGCCTAACTTTTTATGTATACCCCTCTCTCTTTGTGCATTTGCACTGAGCTTCACAAAGGCTCTGATTTTGCTAGGAGACACTTTTTGCATTAAATTGTGGAAGAAGCAGAAAAAAAAGCACCTCAGTGGGATGTGTGTGTCTTACAGTGTCTTACAAAGATGATGGATTTTCAGACAGGATGCTTCGCCACGCTCAGTCAGCCTTAAGAAAATAGGATATTTCCTCATGTCTATAGGCCACAATCTTGAGGCTGAATTTGGGAGGAAGGTGCAGATATTCAAATTAGGAATTGTTAGATGCTTCTGGGATGGAGAAATTAAATTCAAAATGAAAGACACTGAGTTGTTTTATTCCATACATGCTCAAGTGCTCCGATATCCTTCTCACAAAGGACATGTGAAGCATGCAACATGCTTCAAATGTATTCATACCATGGTTTTATTCCAAGGCATAAAACTGTCTTGTATTTTAATTTAATGTCTTATAAAAATTCTAATCCATTTAATTTTAATCTTTTTCCTATTAATTCTAAGCAATAATTTTTCCCATTTTTTCACTGCAGCCGAACACTTTCCTGCCTTAATACATGTCACTGAGCACTTAACTCATACTAAATCTTACTACTGTTTTGTTGTCTCTAGGACTTCTCGACCAGTTGACTTTCACGGGGATAGAGAATTAGTTCCAGGTTGTAGAGCTGCTCTACCCTGAACCCTGCTCCTAAAATTGTTCAGCACATACAATATCTCCTTTAAAGTGTGGACTAAAACCCAGGGAATTAGAGTTGCCAGCCCTCCAATGCCCCCAGAAGGTCCAAGGGCACAATCTGGGGTCTTTCTGGTCTAGTTGCAACTGTCTATGGAGGTAAAGAATCAGTATTGGGAGGAAGGGCCCTTCACCATCTTGGATTAGTATACCTACTGTGACACTTTTCTTCTTCTTCTTCTTCTTCTTCTTCTTCTTCTTCTTCTTCTTCTTCTTCTTCTTCTTCTTCTTCTTCTTCTTCTTCTTCTTCTTCTTCTTCTTCTTCTTCTTCTTCTTCTTCTTCTTCTTCTTCTTCTTCTTCTTCTTCTTCTTGTCATTCAGTCATGTCCAACTCTTCGTGACCCCATGGACCAGAGCTCACCAGGCCTTCCTGTCTACCACTGCCTCCCGGAGTTTGGTCAAATCCATATTAGTTACATTGATGACACCGTCCAACCATCTCATTCTCTGCTGTCCCCTTTTCCTTTTGCCTTCGATCTTTCTCAACATCAGGGACTTTTCCAAGGAGTCCTCTCTCCTTGTGAGGTGGCCAAAGTACTGGAGCCTTGGCTTCAAAATCTCTACCAAGAGAAAAATGTGACTCTACCAAGAGAAAAATTGTTCTAACATTGGCCATACATGTGCTAGGTACATCCAACTAGACTGCTGTAATACACTCTGTAGGGACCTCCCTTAGGGTATGGCACAAGAGAGTCTACTGATGAATAATGATGAAACCACATACAGTAGGTACTCCTTGGAGTTATGTCAAAGATGGGAAATATGAAGGTCACATTTCCATCTCTGGACACAGGGTGTATATGTGTTGCACCAGCTTTCCAAATGAGCAAAAATGATATGATCAGAAGAACATATCAACATGGATTCTTGGCCAGTTATTCTATTTGCTGTTGCATTTCCTGGATTAGTAGTTCAAAGTGTTGATTCATTTAACTTCTTTGCTATGATAGCTAAGGCACAAATCTATACGCAGCACTTGGAGCCACTGTTCTGAGGAGCAGATCCTACAGTTTAAGGAGAAAAATATCAGGCCACCTTTCTTCATAGCTGTCAAGTTTCCCCCAGTGCTGGTCGGGATGGGAGGAGAGAGGTGTAATGCGTGCATGCTAGCACGCGAGCACTCACAAATACAAATGTACACCCACACGCCCATGCACATGTGCATGCACACACACACCACTCACTTTGCCTCTCCCACCCTGGGGGCTTGCAGCCACACCAGGTCATCCCCCCTCTACCCAGTCCCCAGCCAAACCTGGGGTAACTTCACAGGCACTGCTTTCCCTGCTCAGCAGCTAGCTGCTATGTCAGCAAAATGCCTCCCTGTCTGAAAAACGGTAGTGTCCCAGGCAAAACGGGACACTTGACAGGTATGACTTTCTTATGCCTTTGGGATAGCCAAAGGTGTAGTGTTTCCCTCCTATAAAGACTCGTGCAACTCCAGGTGTTGCCCGTTCCCTGAATTTAGATTACTTGTTGTGGACAGAAACCTTTACAGTACCTGCTTCATCTTGGCCCTTGGTGGCTGCCAAGGGTCAATCCTACCATTTAATGTCACCTACCACTCTGAAGACACCTGATCCCATGTTGCAGAGTTTTGAATTTCTTATAAAGCTTCTTTTTGCTACGCAGTAAAATACAAAGACTGGCCGAGAAGAATGGCTATAAATTCTTCAGAGTCCACCCATTTCTCATTTATTTGCAAATAATTTGCTATACGACATTTTTAAATGAAAGAATAGAAAAAAAATACTGTATTTATTTACCTACAGTTACTTGAAGTTACAAAGACTTGTATATTCTGCTTTCTTTACTGCACACCTACATGGACGTGGAGTCACGAAGGGTCGGTCACGACTGTAATGACACAACACACATACACACTTAGCAACCAACTGAACAGATCAACAACAACACTGCTAGTAACTGACTCAAGAAAGGGAAAAGGCACTCAACAGAGAGACAAGGATATCTTTGAATTCAAAGGCTTGAAGGAACTATTGTTTAGTGCTGGCTAGATAATCACCCTAGCCCAGGAAGGTCCCTCCCAGTCAAGCAAACTATGTGAGGTTGCTAATAAATCCAACATCTGATGTGCTTTCAGAAGCTAAGCAAGGTCAGGCCTGGTTTGTGCTTGTATGGAAGACCACTGGGGACATCCATGTAGAGCCAAGAAATAATCTTGCCTGTCACCGGTGATAATACTGAGGTTAGGAGGTAGATAAATTGCTCGTCTGACTCATCACAAGACACCTTTGTGTGTTTCACTGGGAGGAATGGTCAGTTATTGTTGCTTGCCTGCTTGTTTGTTTATTGCCATGAGGAGGGTGAGATGCTTGAGGAATGTTTTGCCAAAAATTACTCCGCTGGCATCTAGTCACCATATTCACTGAACCTTGGTGTGCGGAGGGAGGGATGCCATTTGGATTTTCACCTCAGGCAGCAAAATATCTTGGGTTCCTTCAGCAACTCTCCCATGAGCAGGGGACAGAAGGAGGAGATGTGGTGAGAAGCAAGGTCATTCCACTATTCCTGATGAAAGACTACTGTCTTTTGTTTCAGCAATTTCCTTCACATTCTTTACTCATTAGCTGTTAAAATATGTCTACAAAGAGGAAGGGACCGTCTTCCATTGGTTACGACTAGCAAAGGTGTTTGGCTTCACCAGAATTAAGGAATAAGGGGTGGTCTACTGTGGAAGACCTGATGCCAATTCTGCTCTGAAATTTTCTCCTGCGTTCTTTAGGTTTTTAAAATCCTAACGTTTCCACATGCTCCCAATAAAACACACAGAAGGCCACAAAAGAGTTAATTGCTACACACACTTGGTTAAATCCCCAGTCAGAGGACCTTCTTCCAAAATGGATTTTTTGACAAAAAAAATTAAGTTTAGGATTTCTTATATTCTTTGCATGTAATTTAGGCAGCCTTGCCCAAACTTTAGCCCCAGGGTGTTTTGGGTTTGGGATCATGCTTGAAGTGTCTACAATTACCAATACACACCCGTAAAGAGCTCAGGAGGCCCCGATCCGTATAGGGATTCCTCTTCAAACACTGACAAACGAGGAGAAAAGACAATGTAGCAAACGAAAACTCATCTGCCACAAGGTTACGGCGTTAATGGCTCCACCGTAGCTCGACAGCAGCATTCCAATTAAAAGCTAAGAATCTTAAAAGGCGAGAAGGAGCTCAGCCACCAATGGCTGTGTCACGGCTGTCACAAGCAAATTATCTTTCACGGAAGGCCTGTTCAAATTGTGACATCTGGAAATATTTTTCTCACTCACTTAATCCCTAGCTGTGAGAGGAAGACGGGAGAACTCACAATGCCCACCCACTCACCTTAAAGGCCTGCCTGTTTTATACTTCCAGCCTTATTGCCTTGTGGGTTGGAATTAGAGATGGGTGTTTCATTTCGGAAGGGGACTGGTTCTCATTCTGAAATGAAACATGCCAGCACAGCTGGCATTCGGAACCCAGTCCCACCGTCTGGAACAATATCAACCACTGTCTTACCTTGCCATTAGAGATGGGCATGACTCAAAAAAATGGTGTTTCATTTGTCGTTTGGTCGTTTAGGGGTCCGTTTCGGTTCGTTTTCGTTTTCGTGACATTTTTTGCAAAAAATTCCATTTTCATTTCGTTAGGTAACGAACCAAAAAATGAAAACGAAAAAGAAAAATTGCTGTTTCGTTAGCATTCTTTTTAGTTCAATGCATCTGCTGCAACGAAAACAAAAACACGGCAAATTGGGTCGTTTTGTTTTTTTTTGTTTTTTTTTTTTAAAATTCATTTCATTTTCGTTGCGTAACAAAACAAAAAAACGAAAACGAAAATGAAAAATCACTCGTTTCGTGCCCATCTCTACTTGCCATAGTTCGCACTGAGCAAAATTCCAACCAGGAAGTAGCCTCTGATGCATCATCTTTCCCTCTCCCTGGTGCTGGCGAATCAGGAACTGTGCAAGGACATACATCATCCTGACTCCCTGTCTGATTGGCCAGAGCCAGGGAAAGGGAAATATGACGCATTGAAGGCAGCTTCCTGGCTGGAATTTCGCCCTGTGCGAGCTACAGCAAGGTAAGACAGTTTCCGGAACTACTGAATTACCTATGGATGGGATCAATGGGACCTTCAGCTTCACAGGCAGTTCATACTGGACCTTAGTTGCTGGCGGGTTCGAACTGCCAGCAAATGGATAATTGAAGGCTTCAGAGAAATGAATTAGAGACCTGTTACTGCAACACATTACTCTTTTGCCAGTGTAATTAAGGTTCCCTGATTTGGAGGCCAGTTTGCCTAAAGTGCCTCAAATAGGCTTTCTTATGTATGCTGATTTGGTTTTTAAGGAATCTGCACCAATTCCGATTTGAGATCTCTTCTATATCCATTTGATTTGCATGCCTCTTGGAAACTTGTACTGGGAAACCAAAATAGCTATAACCAAGGCTCACCTGAAGGTGCATTCCTGCACTGCTCTGCCTCCCTCCACGCTGGGGCTCATCTTCCCAGAAACTTACAGTGATAATTTTTAGGCTCTTTGGTTCCAGTTGTGGCAGAACCCACGGTTGGCAGGGGTGGCGGCGGGGGGGAGTTGTGTGCATGCCAGGGCAAAGTCACAAGTGCAACAGGCAGAGTGCTACCCTGTGCAATAGAGATGGGCACTAAACGAGCGATTTTTTGTTTTCGTTTTCATTTTTTCATTTCGTTACGCAACGAAAACGAAATGAAAATTTTTAAAAAAACAAAACAAAAATGAAACGACCCAATTTGCCGTGTTTTTCGTTTTTCGTTGCAGCAGATGCATTGAACTAAAAAGAATGCTAACGAAACCAATTTTTCGTTTTCATTTTCATTTTTTCGTTTCGTTACCTAACAAAACGAAAATGATTTTTTTTGCAAAAAAAGTCACAAAAATGAAAACGAACCGAAACGGACCCATGAACGACCAAACGACAAACGAAACACCATTTTTTTGAGTCGTGCCCATCTCTACTGTGCAACTAAAAATTAGAGGTAATATTGGCTACAGCCCATCTCCACCCTTTCACTCACATGAAATCAGGATACATGATACACTCTAAAGGGACTTCCTCGCTTCCATTTAGGTCTGCCTTTCTGTATGCCTAATCCAGGAGAGTAAACAGACCTGAGGTGTCCTCAAAGAAAGAAGGAAGCATACCTAGGATGACCAATCTACATGTAGATCTATTCTAGAAGGAAAAAGAAAAACAGAGGAAGACCATATAAGCTACATTCATATCTCTTGCTCTTACACAGGATCAAACCACTGAGAATGTACACTTCTGTCTTCATCAAACAGAGGATGCTGAGGACTTCATTAGCTGCCTTTTGAAGACACTATAGCTTTGTATTTCTTGTATTAAGTGGTGGCTGGACTACACAACCGGTTAGAACCCATCCAGTTTTAAAGATTGCCTGTCCTTGTTCCCTTTCCACCATCTCTATTCCATAATGAGCTTTGCTATAAATGAAGACACGTCTTTCTTCCTTTTCTTCCCTCTGCTCTTGCGTTTCTTTTGGTATGATGCATAAATGCTAATACAGTAAATCATTTCAGCCACAAAAGCTAATACATTCCATTTGATCTGCTGCACTTCAATAGATTTTTTTTCTTATGAGTAAAGGACAAGGTAACTCATTGGTCAAAAAGTCATCTCTGCAAGTAATGTAGAGTAGGACCCCGGTATCCACTGATTCATTAACCACAGATTCAGTTAACCACAGTTGGCAGAGAAGAAAATTAAATAAAAAACCCAGCAGCTGCAAAGCCAGCTACTGTCACAAACAGCAGCTATGAAGCAAGGTAACATTGTAAAACAGCAGCCGTGAAGCAAGCTATTGTCACAAAACATCAACTTTGGGGGGTTTGGTGTTATCTCTTATCCATGATTTTTGTTATCCATGAGAAGGCCTGGAACCAATCCCCAGCGGATACTGGGGTCCTACTGTAATTCAGAGAACACACACACACTCAAATCTGCCTGCTGAGTAGAAAACAGTTTTATTGTCACGTTTCCAACTAGGCTGCCAACTGACTGAACAGGATTGTCTATCCAGGTCCTATGGACTTCAGGAACTTAATCTGTAAAGAACTACAGCTGGGACTTCTCACAGCAGAAAGTTAAAAGAGCATAGAGTTGCAAGGGGCCTATAAGGCTGTCAAATCCAGCCCCTGCTCAGTGAAGGAATCAATCCAAGTCAAAGTGTACCTGACAGATAGTTGTCTAATCCCCCCCCCCCCAATGCCTTCATCATTGGAGCACACAACACCTCCTGAGGTAATTGGCTCCACTGCCGTAGTGCTGGAACAGTGAATAAGTTTCCCCCCACTAATATTCAGCCTGAATATTAAGTTCCCTCATCCTGATGTTAAGTTCCCATAACTGAAGCTCATTATGATGTGTCCTGCGTTCTGGAATAAATGAGAACGAATCCTTCATGGCCTAGAGTGGTTATCCATATCATTTTATAAAAAATAGACTGCTCAGGCCAGGCCAGGCTGAAAAATAAGTAGTCACGGGGAACGAAGGGCTTTGAAGATACCCTCAGTATCTCATCTGCCCCTGTAGAGCAGAGGAGACACAGAAGTATTACCAGCAGGACAGTGGTGTTCCAGTTATACCACAGCAAGGGCTAATGTTCCCTTCAAAGTGTCTTGCAAATTTGTCACAGTCAAGGGCATGTCCAATTCTCTTTCAGGGTCAAATTGTAATAAACCCTTGACCTGAAACTGCTTGACAATAGAGATGTGTAAAATAATTCCTTTGGTGCGTAACTTCTTTTCAAACTTGCCTCAGCTAATAGTTTTCTATGGTACTCACTTACTGATCACAGGGTGGGGTGGGGGAATGGCACCAATTTGCAGAAAAATTGCATATGATAATTTGATAAGTCACGCTGACCTGGAATGGGAAGAAATGGGGCACAGACTATGACCTTACTGTGCTCTGTTCAGATCCCATCTGGAGTACTGTGTCCAGTTCTGTGCACCTCGGTTTTAAAAGGATGTTGACAATCTTGAACAGGTCCAGAGGAGGGTGACCAGGATGATTGAGGTTCTGGAAGAAATGTCTTATGAGGAGCGGCTTAGGGAGCCGGGAATGTTTAGCCTTACAAAAAGAAGGCTGAGGGGGGAATATGATAACTATGTTTAAATATTTGAAAAGATGTCACATTGAAGAAGGGACTGGTTTATTTTCCATGGCTTCAGAGACTAGGACGTGGGGGAATGGTTTCAAACTACAGGAAAAGAGATTCAATTTAAACATTAGGAAGAATTTCATGACAGTTAGAGCTGTTTGGCAGTGGAATATGGTGTCACGGAGGGTGGTGGAGTCTCCTTCTTTGGAGGTTTTTAAGCAAAGGCTAGATGGCCATCTGTCGGGGGTCCTGTGATGGGTGTTCCTGCATGGCAGGGGGTTGGGCTAGATGGCCCTTGAGGTTTCTTCCAACTCTATGATTCTATGTGCCATGGAGTCCTTTTACGAGGAAACTAGGAATGCACCAATCAGCTCTTTGCTGGGTGAGAGAAAGAGATAATCCAGAATTCCATCTTGACAGATGGCAGGGTCCTGTCTCCTTTAAAAGGGCTTTTCTGGGAAAGTCTTAGAAAATTAACCGTTCCCAGCCTTGGGTCCATAGATGTCCTTGGAGTAAAACTCCCAGAAGCCTTCACCATTAGCTGAGCTGGTCCGGATTTCTGGGAGTTGCATATTTTCATAAAGGTAGCCTTAAACCTTGGCATGAACTATGTTACAGGAGGTAAACGAGACGGTAATTTCATTATTGCATGGACCAGACAGACATGCCTAATTGCTTATTATGAAGACTGTACAATTATGAATGTTCAAGTGCCGTAATCCACACTAGAAGAAATTTAAAAACGACAAATTTCCTTGCCAGTAAACCTCTCAGTTTGTTGATTCACCACATCCTAGCAGAGTCTGTATATTGTTATCACTGGTATAGTGCAGCACGGCTTGCAGGGTTGAAGCACTGAGACTTTTGAAGTAGCAGGGACAATGGCACCAACCAGCCTTTCTGCATTTCTCTCTTTTGCTGAATTTAGTTGCCATCTTCATAGTAGCCAGAAGAGAAGTGGCTTGTCCCAGAAAAACAATATACTGTGGCAAGCTATCCCTGTTGTAATCAAAAGTACTACAGGGTGGTTTGGTCTTCTCTAGACAATTAGAGCCATTAACTTGACAAAAGACTGTCTCTTTATTTGCTGATATGGACTGATCCTGCTGCTTAACAATTTTGGACTCTTTTTTACATGAGGAATGTCTATAGATCATGCCATGATGATTTCTGACATTTGGACAGATTAGAACAGTCAAGGACAGGACATTTTGGATATCACTCATTCATAGAGTAACCATACATTGGAGGCAACTTGATGGCACATATATGACAGTAACAGAAAGCTGACAAAAACTTGTTTATGTTTTGGGGTGTTTCTGCTGTTTTTCTGAGATCTTTTAGCTGTGTTATTCACAGGTTCTATATTTGGTACTTGAAAATAAAAAGAGATATATATCTTTTATATAATTGCCAGAGCTGACATCCTACACAACATCTTCTGGTAGGAAATTCCGCCTGTTAACAATGTGTTGGGTGAAAATAAAATCATCCATCTGGTGTCTCTGACCATTACGCTTCTGGGTTGACCACATATTCTACTATTATGAAAGGAGGAGAATCTATTTTCTCCACTCCATGTATAATTTTATACAGTTCTGTCCTGGTTTATATCACTAAAAAACCTTAACCAAGCAATAAGGTAAGGGCTATATCCGTACTCATTCCCCCCCAAGTTACTCTCATGGGAAGCAATGTATTATAGTGGATAGAATCTTGGACTAGGGCCCAGGAGACGTGGGTTTTGTCAAAGCTGATTGAGCTTAATTAGGTTTAGAAGAATGAAGAAATGTGAACACAAACTAGCAGAGTTAACAGCGGTGTGGAAAAATAAATGAAATTCAGTTCAGGAGCTGGGAGACAATAAAGAAGGCATTTTGTCTTAGTGCAATGCATATATTACATATGTACACTTGGCAAGAGAAGTAAATAACAGCATATACACAGCACAGCATATATACATCAAACATAACAACAGAAAGCATGGGGAAGCTACCTCTCATCTAGGTAATCCCACCCTACACTGGTTTTCCTGTTACATTTATACACATAGGTCACATGCTGTGGTCCAATCACTGGATGAGGTGAGCTGATCACGCCACAACACCTGACACCATCATCTTGACCTTCCTGCTAATTATTTTCTACACCTGTGTCGTAGACGCAATACACATCTTTGTCTAATACATGATTTGGCATTTGATACAGCATCCATTTTAAAATCTGTTAAATACATTGTACAGGCATTTTGTTAAGATTAACTCCTTGACAGTTTTGACTCAGTCAGTCAGCTATGTAAACCCACTTGGGGACTTTCACTGGACACATTACAGGAGGTGTTTCAACAAGTGTGTATTGCCGCTGCCCTCTTCCCTGGCTCCTTCGGCACAATCACCCGTGTCACAACTGAGATAACATAAGAGCATAAGAACATAAGAAGAGCCATGCTGGATCAGGCCAAAGGCCCATCTAGTCCAGCTTCCTGTATCTCACAGTGGCCCCACCAGATGTGTCTGGGAGCGCACGAGACTAGATATCTCTCTCCTGATACCACTCCCCTGCATCTGATCCTTAAAGTACCCTGCTTTTAAGCCTGGAGATTACACCTCTCCATCATGGTTTGTAACCTGTGATGGACTTTTCCTCCAGGAATCGGTCCAATCCCCTTTTGAAGGCATCCAGGCTAGATGCCATCACCACCTCCTGTGGAAGGGAGTTTCACAGACCAACAACACGTTGGGTAAAAAACAACAACAATATTTTCTTTTGTCTGTTCTCACTCTCCCAGCCCTCAATAATTTGAGTGGATGTCCCCTAGTTCTGGTATTTTGTGAGAGGTAGAAGAGCATCCCTGTATCCACTTTACTCATGTCCTGCATTATTTTGTATGCCCAGCACAAATTTCCAAATGGAGGTTCAGGCCCATTCTCTACGAATGACTCAGAAGTGAAGAAGACCTCAACATCCCCCCTGCCCCCGGTTTGAAAACTGCTCTGGCAAGGTATGTCCAGTGCTCAAGTTATTCAGGTATCTGCCACGTCATGATGTTCATTGTGGATAATGAATCGTGTTTAGCCTCACCCGGCAGCCGTCGACATTATATGTGAAAGCTCTTTCGGCTGCATTATTAGCGTGAGATAAGCAGAATGCAGGCCTTGCCATGGTTCAAGATCACAGGCATTCATAAAGGCTGGGAGGACAAAGAGGAGCTAAACATATCCTAGCGCACTGATTGGATTCTCGGTAACCTTTTCCATCAACCTGAAGGGCTTTGAGAATAAGCAAAATATTCTCTGTGCATTCCCTTCATTGCAATTCTATTGTATATGTTGAAGTAGCACATTTCTTTATGCCTTTTGGAATGACTCCTGAAGCGGGACAGATTTCCTGGCTTGAGTAACTTTAAATAAACAGAGCAAGTTTGCAAAAATGTCATGGCCACCATGGGTCACTCCTTACAGAGGGCAGTCGGGTCTGGTTTAAAGACAAACTTCAGAATCTTGTTGGAAAATGCTGTGCCTGCAGTTGTTATCATGCAGGGGTTTTCCCTGACTAGCTCTGGAGTTTGTTCTAAGTAATTGTACTCTGGTTATGAGGTCAGTGGAACAGATCAACTAGAGCAGTGGTGGAGAACCTTCAGCACTCCAGATGTTTTGGACCACAGCTCCCAGAATTCTGAGCCTAGATTGCCAATGGCACAGGACTGTGGGGTTGTGGTCCAAAACATCTGGAGTGCCAAAGGTTTGCCACCACTGAACTAGAGGAACACTGAAAGAATGGAAACAGGACTCCACCCCACACATCAACAGCAATCAAAGCTGCAATGGGTTCTGGTTTAAGCTTAACACTTGGGTTATGGCTATGTGAATTACAGGACGAAAATTAATAAACAGAAAAGCATGTTAATCTATCAAAAATTCATTTTTGTGAACATTGCTGGGAGAATACAGATCGAAGAATGCCTAACATTTTAAATTTGAAGTTATTAATTCGCTTAATAATGGAATAATCCACTGTTTTAGAAACAACACTGTGCTTTTAAATACCATAAATACATATACCCCAATCAACATGGACACATCTGAGAGTTATAACACCACTACCACTGCTACTCACTAGTGATCTGACAATGCACCAAACTGTGATTATATTGTTAAATATTCCTGGCAGGAATATGCATGATCAGATTGCTAGTGACTAGAGATGGGGATGAAATGAACGACAAACCAACCCACCCACCCCAAACCAGCCTGGTTCATGGTTTGTTTCATGCATGGTTTGGGGAATTGTGCTTTCGTGAAGCGAAATGAAACACTAGACTTCTTCATTGTTGATGTTGTATTTCCCTTTGTTTATCTCCCAGAATGCCCCACTTCATGGTCCTCAGCATTTGTCTTACTCACTCCAGGCCACTTCCTCCCCTCTGCTGCCTCCAATGCCGCTGCCCAGTTGAGTAGGACAATAGGCAGTCTGGGACCAATGTCCTGCCCCAGTGCTTCCTTGGTGGATTATTTGAGTTTTGTGGAAAGCGTATACAGCCACCCATTGGGCTATATATAGGTAGACGTCAAAGAATTTCACTTTCTACAATATCCTAAGTCTCACAAGAAGCACTGAGGAAGTAAGTAAGCTCCATGTGGCCTACTGTTCTACTTAGCTGGGCAGCAGCAGTGGAGAGGATGAAGAGGAAGAGGAAGAGGTCCAGAGTGATTAAGGGCCTTTTCACACGACCCATACGCGGCAAATGGCTTCCAGCTCCGGAGCTTAAAATTATTTCCCCACCAGCTCCGGAGTTTACAGATAATTAAGTGCGACCATGCCCACCTAAGCGCGTCCCAGTGCACTTTTCATGTACCTTTTCTCGGAGGGTGAAAATTCCTGATGCGGATATAACAGTAGTGACTGCTCGGCTCTCCTTGCTTCTGTTTGTTCTTTTTTTGTCCCCCGCCCCTTTAAGAGATCTGAATGCAGTGCCGGGAGCAAAGCGAGATGGCAGAACGGAGGTGAGCGGCATTCTTTTCTTCCTTTTTTTCTCCCTCCCCTCACGCAGCCAGCAGCCAGGAGTGCGGAGGGGGGTGGGGACAGAGGAAGAGTGACGAACCCCTAAGATTTCTGGTCCGAATTTAAGTGGCCAGCGGATCTTAGGGGTCATGTGAAAAGGCCCTAAGATAGGTGCTAGAGACCATGAAGAAGAGTGTGGGGGGTGAGAAACCCATTGAGAGATGGACCTGAACCAAATGAACCACAAACTAGTTTTTATTGTTAAATTCGGCATGGTTTGTGATTCATCAACACCAACAAACTATGAACCAACATGAACTCTCAATTAGTGCCCGTCTCTACTGGTGACAAAGTCTAGTGACCTATGTCATCTGTTTTTCATCCAAAGTGTAGAGGGTCTTCAGCTCGCCTTTTCACTTGGTAGCTGGGATTTGAGTCATAGCAACTGGACTTCTTTTCTTGCAAGGTCGAAATGTAAGATCGAAACATTTAATCTGAATAGGCCTATAGTATAGAGAAGTCCCCTTGCGGAGAAGGACATGACCCCAGCTGCCTACATGGGTAAGGCCTTTGGGAGCAATTAACTTCTCTATCTGAGCAGGAAGGCCCCAGATGGAGGGGAATGGATTCCATAGCTAAGCCCATATACTCAGGAATCCATCTCGGTCTGTATCTCCCCTCAGATCAGCCAGCAAACTTGTGAGAGGGGGTTGCAGGACAAACAGCTGCCTGCGACCCTCCCACCAATGGAATTCATGGCTACCTGACCACCAGCATGTAGCCTCTTCTATGTCAATGCTTCTCACTCCACCCCTTATGATGTTTGTTTACTGTAACCAATAAAAGCCTTGAACCCAGATGAGAGAAAGATGCAAAACTTGCCTGGGACTCAAAGATGCTTGCAACCATGTGTTGTGTAGTTTGTATCACTACACTATAGGTCAGGGTGATGTGAAATCCAGGTGAACTATAGATTGGAGGCCTCGCCACTAACTTTCCTCAGACTGAAGAAGCTGCTTGGATGAGTAGCAAAATGTTTCAGTCTCACAAGAAAAGAAGTCCAGTTGCCATGACTCAACTTCCAGATAACCTCACCTGGATGACTGAGAATCTTCACTTGATGTCTTTCTCCGTCCACTGGGCCTCTCTGACAAGACCTGATTTTCGCAATCCATATGGTCTCTTCCAGCTTTACTGTTGTAAGAAGATGATGATGATTCAGACCAAGAGCCTTGCTGATCCAAGGAATCGTTGCATGCATTTTCAATTTGTCGTTAATGTAAAATGATTTTTTAAAAAAGGGCCAGTTCCTAATTGAAAGTGGGGAAACAAGCAGATCAATAAATGTTCCAAGGTATCAGGCCACACTTAGTCCCAACCTCAGTGTTACAGATTGACTTCTAAGTAGCTGCCAGGCTGCTAAGAACTTGGCATTTATTAAGCATTAATTCAACCTAATGAGTTGGGTAATTCAGATGAGAGGCACGTTATCCACCAGCTGAATGAGGAAACATTTTAAATTGTTATTAGAGATGTTTGCAAATCTATGATGCATGACGAGACTGTGGCAGCAATTGTGAGAAGAAATACATTCAGTAAGGTGAAGATAGGAAGAGCATTCAAAACAAAATGAGATCCAAACAGATACCTTACACATGCCTAAATTGTACGAAAAGAAAAATTTGTTTTCAGTAACCCGGGCTGTCAGTTTTGAGCTTCAACAAGAGTTACTAAAAACTTAATGGATTTATATATAGCTTTCTGTCTGTTTCATATATTTCTCTTTAAATGACCCCCCTACTTCTGTATTAGAGAAAAAGAAAGAAGAAAGTACCAAAGCAGGATTTTAGTTGAATGTTAAGACAACAACAATCACGACTGCAGAAGAACTACACAGCTTAAGCACCGACAATGAAGAAACTGAAACAGAGATTTTGCATACTTTGGTTCAATCCTCCATCTAAATGGTGACCGCAGCCATATGATCATAAGACTGAGGCTAAGAGGGAGAAAAATGAAGGAATTAGAATTTGATTTAAGGATGAACCCAAGTCCAAGATTATCCACACTCTTATATTTTTGATCAATGTGTATGAGTGTGAAAGTTGAGCAGTTGAGAAAACTGACAAAAAACCCCCACAGTGATTTGTTTGTACTGGAGGAAAGCTTTGCAGATACAGTACTCTGGATTGCCAGAAAAATGAACAAGTCTCATGCAGTTTCTAACATTGGTGTAGTGACTGCTGGGGTACTTGGCCAAACAGAATTGGCAGAGGTGGACGGGCCCCCAAGGGTCACCAGGAAAAACTAAAAAACCCAGAGCTAAAGCTTCCATGACAGGTGGTCATGTAACTGTTGCTTAAACACTTCCATATTGACTTCAAAGTTCTTACAATGACTTACATACTCCTAAACGGTTTGAGTCCTCATCATCTGTCGCAATGGCTCCTACCACCAAGTATTGCTCGTAACACTTGTTCTTCTCAGGTAAGTCATCTGAGGGTGCCGACCCCAAAGGAAACGCGAAAAACTAACACCAGGAATTGGGCTTTCTCAGTGGTTGCACCATACCTATGGAATCAGCTGCCCTCCAAGATTTGTCTGGCCCCCACTCTGCAAGCCTCTTAAAAAACAGCTCAAGACCTGGCTATATAGACTTGCTTTCCCTGGTTATTGTTCATCATACAGTGGTCCCCCGCCCTTTCGCGGTTCCAGTCCCGCAGTCCCGCTATATCGTGGGACCACGGTACCAGGAAAGGGCTTGAGGGAGGGGGGATCGCACACCGCCCGCCTGCGCCTCCTAGGAGGTCCGGGCAAGCGGCGTGCGATTGCAAAGGCGCTTTCGGCTGGGGAGCCCCAGCGCTGGGCTCCGCAGCGAGAAGCGCCTTTGCCCGATCGCGCGCGGCTTGCCCAGACCTCCAGGGAGGTCGAAACAAGCGGCGCACGCGTTTGCAAAGGTGCTTCCGGCCGCGGAGTTCCGCGGTGGGAAGCGCCTTTGCAAAAGCAAGTGGCACGTGCAATTACCCCCCATCCCCCAGCCTGCTTCTGCATATCACGGATTTGCATCGATCGCGGGTGGGGTGGGTCTCTAACCCCCGTGATCGGCGGGGGGTTAGTGTATAGCTGATCTGGTTCTTACATTTTAATCTGCCTCTCTCTTTTCTTGTATATTAATTGAGATTCATCATTATTGTTTTGTTGTTTGATTTAATTATGATTGATTTGTTGATTTTTACTTATTTATACTGTATATTGTATATTGTATAATATATTATTTATTGTACTGTTTATGTTTAAAATTTTGTAAACCATCCAGAGTGACTTTTGGTCAGATAGTGCGGTATATCAAATAAATTAGATAAATAATAAAATAGTGATATTTATTTATTTATTTATTTATTTATTTATTTATTTATTTATTTATTTATTTATACCTCCCGTATTCTAACTAGAACTCCAAGTGGTTTACAATAATGCAATAAACATAAAAGAGCAGAACAATGGAAGAGAAACCACTACCCTCTGAGCCATTCATTCCAAAGCACAGTGACTATTACCGCCGTGAAGCCCTTTCTAATAGTCAGGTAAAACTTCCTTTCTTGGAATTTAAATCTGTCGCTGTGGTCCTATCCTCTGGAGCTTCACAAAATAATAATAATAATAATAATAATAATAATAATAATAATAATAATAATAATAATAATAATAATAATAATAATAATAATAATAAAACAACCCCCCAAAACTCCAACCAATGAACCCCAAACCCACTTGCTCCTCAGCCACAGTCTGTTTGAAGAGACCCATTACATTGCCTCCATCTTTTCCCAGGTTAAACATATCTATGTTCCTCAAGCGTTCCTCATAGGGTTGGGTTTCCAGACCTTTTACCAGCCTGCTCGCCTTCTTCCAGCTGCAGCCCAGCAGCTCAACCTCCTTCATAAACAGTATTTTTGATGAAGTTTCACCCAAGTATTATCACATCCCTCGATTTGGAGACTACATTTCCTCTGATGCAGCCCAGAACTGCACTCTTTCCTCTTTGTTTCTTCTGTTTTGTATTGCAATATTGACTCACTTTAAGCTTGTGGTCTCCTAAAACATCTAGAACCTTTTCCCATGTACTACTTCAAGCCAGCTGTCACCCATCTTGTATTTGTGCCTCTGATTTTCCCTGCTTAATTGAAGAACTTTACATGATTCCCTGTTGTGATTGTGATTGTTTTGCGGCCTGCTGTCTGCTTCCTGTGCCAGCTCTTCCTAACACAACATGCACACAAATGCCACAGTATAGTTCGAAAACACTAACATTAGCCGTGGGATCAGAAGTCACAAACATTCCTGTCACCTTATGGCTGCAGACTGACTGAATGTTTAGGCATAGCTGTGAAGTGTTCCCCACGGCTGCCTGGGACTGCGAGCTCCAGGGAGGCGGGGTGCTGGCAGCCGGGCCCTTTGGCTAGGGGGTGGAGCCTTATTTGCATAAAGGGTTCCCAGAATCCCTTGCAATGGCTTCAAAATGCTCACTGTGACCTAGGTGTCTCGGCTTTCCAGGGAATATAATAATAATAATAATAATAATAATAATAATAATAATAATAATAATAATAATAATAATAATAATAATAATAATAATAATAATAATAACTTTATTTTTATGCCGCCTTTCTCCCCAAAGGGAGACTCTGGACAGCTGGTGGCATGTGGGTTAGAGGTTGTGCAGGGACAGGTGCTCTCTGGTGGGTCACCTGGTGGCTGGCCATACGGCTGCCCAGCAGTATCTGGAGCTCAGACGCCCTCTGCTGGAAATGCAGGACATTTCAGAGATTTTTTTTCCCCGGGAAGACGGCGGGAAAGAATAATTGATCCATGAATGTCCCGCCAAAAACGTGACACTTGACAGGTCTACGCTTAAGGCCAAATGCAACATGGGAAAGGAAGAATGGAACGTTCCCTATAAAGTTACCACTGGCAGTAAAGCAGCTATTTTGCCAGAGAACAACACATTCAAGGTTAATGGTACAGCAAAGTGGAGAAGAGAATGAAGTGGATGTTGGACTAACAAAACAGGGATACGTCATGGGGGAAGAAAGGAGCCGATAAGTGTACAGCGGCTCTCTTGACAAACGCAGATGAAAAAGTGAGGGCTTTTATTCCAGCAAAGAGACAAATCTTTTAAAAAGGCAATAAATACATGACAAGGATAGCTCACCTGGCATTGATAAATGGTGACAACTTCCTTGGGCTACAAGAGAGAGCTGTCCAACATAGGGAATTAAGAGACATGAGACTGAGGCATGCCTAATGTTGACATTGAACAGTATGGAGGGAAAATGAGATTATGGGAAAAAGAAGGCCTTTGAATCTCATTAACCAGGAGGCCACAATGTTTCTTTGGCTACACTGTCAAAAATGCCATTGATTTCTTAGAGAGAAAGTAAGTCCAGTTTAGCTGAGTATTACAAAGAGAGAGAGAAAGATGTAGAATAATGTAAATAAAAGAGGGGCAGGCATGCTCTTTTAAAAGACGTTATCTGTTTGGGGGAAATAAATCATTAAAGCTACTCTTTTTTGTGTGTGTATTGTGTGCAGTTCGGTCCATGTAAGCTTCATTGATGTCTGGTTTGGAAGCAAGAGGGGTGGAGAACAAAAGATGGCACCGCTCAGAAGTTTGGTGGCATATAATGAGGGAGGGGAAAAATGAGGGCCAATACAGTGAGACAGAAAGGTAGGCTTAGATCATTTAAAGCACAATGGATGAGAGGAACAGTTTGATGTGGATAAATGTAAAGCAAATCACAGCTTTGATGAATCTCTTTCACGCTTTGCCGACGGTTTTGCAGGAGGAGGCTCGGAAGAGTGTGAGGTGAAGGTGTAGGAAATTCTGTTTTGGTTCTCTCTCTCTCTCATAGCAAACTGACCTACTTTGACTCATCTTGGACTTGTATGGGAACGAAGGCAGTTCTCCTTTGGATTATGCTTATTTTTGTATTTTGCAGTAAGAAAGAATGGCTCCAAAACTAAAACAAAGATATGTAGCAGCTTATTGAAAGCAGCAAGTAGTATGTATGCATGTTAGGAAAAGCTCCATGTTGAAAAATATATATGGGGGGGAAGGAAAGTTGTACAGCAAATTAAAGGCAGGGTCTGATTTTTCTTTGTGTCTTCAAAGGAAAAAAATGATATACTGATGAAGCTTGTCACTGAACATGCAGTACTTTTGCTTAGACTAAAAATTAAGGTGCATTTTATACATGGAAGTAAGCCGAGGAAAGAACTGCATGGTTGTGAAAATCATAATTTTGGATTGGAAAAGGAGGGGGATTATACATGGGGGCATTTTATAGATGGGAAAATACAGGTACAGTAATACCTTGGTTTAAGAATAACTTGGTTCAAGAGTGTTTTTCAAGACAAGCAAACATTTCTTCTAAATTTTGCCTTGATCAACAAGTGATGTCTTGATATACAAGTACTGGAGCAGGTCACATGATCCCAAGTGAGCCAGTATAGTCTCTCTCTCTCTCTCTCTCTCTCTCTCTCTCTCTCTCTCCCTGCTGGATTGTGGGTTAACATTCTGTCTCAGGAAGCCTTCAAAGCAGAGAGAGGAGAGAGGAATACAGGTCTCCCTTGCACCAGCCAGGAAAGTGCAGTTTGGGGGCTTATTTTTCTTTATATTTATATTTTTATTTAATTAGTTTTCAACATTCTTTCTTATTTTTTCAAACCATTTCTAATCATGAGGCAGCCAGCCATGGGGCAGAACAGAGCCTGCCCCTCCTCTGTATGACAGATTTTCAAGTATTTGAAAAATGCTATCATAACTTTCCTTGGTCCTCTTTTCTCAAGACTATACTTGCCCAGGTCTTTTAGTCTTTCCTCGTAAGATTTGGTTTCCAGTTCCCTAATAATCCTTGTTGCCCTCCCCTGAACAAGTTCTAATTCGTCAGCATCCTTCTTGAAGCGCAATGTCCAGAACTGGATGCAGTACTCAAGATGAGGCCTAACCAGTGCCGAACAGAGGGGAATGAATAGCTTGAGGGATTTGGAGACTATGCTTCTATGAATGCAGCCTAAAATAGCATTTGCATTTTTTGTAGCCACATTGCATTGTCTAGGTAGATGGGTTGCAGTTTTCCAGGGATTCAGTTGGGAATCTTTTCCAGCCTTGTTCTGGGATGCCAAGGTTGAAGCTGTGATAATTTCAACTCAAGGGAGAGTGTGCCCTGCAAAACGACTCTAGAAACTAACCCTCAGCAATAAACACATAATTAGAATTGAAAACATGTTAATATTGCAGAACGATGACTGAGACCGCTATCTCACCTGGGGGAAGATCTGAATATAGTGAAAGCCCAACTTTTCTTCTTTCTTGGTCACATGACTGAAGATGGGGGATCTCCATTCCCACGCACAAGGATTTTTTTAAAAAGTGCCATTCAGCCCCATGGCCAGCAGGTGGTGCTAGGGAAAAAAGAAATAAAATAATAATAAAAAAAACAGCACTGACAGCCGGAAGGCCAGCTTATCAGAACTAGGGGGAGGGAAAATAAAAAAAAATTAAAAAGCGCCAACCAGCCCCAGGATGAGCTGGTAGGGGCTAGGAGGAAAAAACAAAAACCAGATCATATGCGAGCTCCTATGGACTTCTGGCTCGCATTTTTTACCGGAACAAAAAAATCCCAACTTCTCTGGTAGGTCATGGAAAACTTGCTAAAGGGGGCATAACCCATGGGGACAATATTTTTGGAAACACTTTATCTTGAAATTTAATCAGCATTTAAAAGGACGTGTGATAGAGCCCTCACAGTCTTTTTGGTTTGTGAAATCAGACTTCAAAGAATCCAGTGCTTACATCCTGAAGAAGAGTCACCAAAGTTGCCTATTTGCAACCCCCTACAGTGACACTTAAGATGCATTCGTTAGTTAAGCATTTTCTTGTTCTAAATTATGGGCCTTCTCTAAGGCCGTTACTTCACGAGCCGCTCGCTTCGCGGCTAGCCTTCTTTTCTGTGCGAATCGATCGTTTCAGTCCGCACGCTCCTCCTTTTTGGCTGCGATGCCACCCTGACCACGCCCCCTTTACCGTGCTCCAAGCGGGGCGAGTGGTTCCCCTGGCTGCTGCCGGGAATCTTTTCGCTTTGCATCTTGCTTCGCTCCCAACGTCACGTGTGGTCTCGGTTTTTGGCTTTTATTTCAAGTTTTTTAAAAAAATATTCAAACAGGGATATCGATGCATCGCTATATCGTTTCATCGCTTTGCGCTTTTACTTCCTCGCTTGAGTAGGGGCGGCGGCGGCGGCAGCGGCGGCGGCGGCGGGAGCAGGAGGAGCCGCTGCCGCCTTGCCCGGCCAGAGCAGGGCACCCGGGGCAGGCAGCGTGCAAGCGGCGGAGGGCGGGTGGCTGTGCCATGCGGGGCTCCCCCCGAGTAGCGGCGGCGGCGGCGGGGGGGGGCTGCCAATGATGCCAGGAAACAGTTGAAATCAGTAGAGCCATTGCAACTGACAGTCCAGCATCAGTGCATCGATACGCCGTCGGTAGGAATTTTTTTAAAGGACGGATGGGAAATAACGAACGTTGAAAAGTGGCATGCGAATGCGAAGGGAGCACGTGAGGTTGTGCTCGAATCGGTCCTAAAACTGCAGCTCGTGAGTACTGAGAAACAGGGGTGGGAGCGAAGCGAGAACACGTGACCGCCACGTGACCGCCTCCGAATTCAAATCGAAGGCAATATCGCTGCGGAGCGCCGCGCCTCGTGAAGTAAGGGCCTAATTCTCTTTGTCATCTGTCTCCTTCCTTCCTTCCTTCCTTCCTTCCTTCCTTCCTTCCTTCCTTCCTTCCTTCCTTCCTTCCTTCCTTCCTCTCTCTGTTGGAATTGGTGCCATAAACAGTATGAAATGCACTGACATTCTCCTAGTGAATTGTTCTCCCAGAATCAAATATTCAGAGGCTTTTGGATTAAGAACAAATCTATCCCCTAGCCTGCAAACCCCATGAGGATGTCTGTGAGGTTGAGCATCGTAGAGCCCTTCTTATCTTGAAATCTCTAAGGCTGCTTTGGAATGCGTCCCACCTAAGCCCGATAAGCTCTCATGAATTTAAAACACAGTGGTGATTATGTGTCTTCTGGAGGCATGGTCCTCTCTTATGCCTCAGCATGGCAATCCTTTGGAATGGCTTAGTGGTGTGCCTTCCTGCACAGGGGAAGCAAGTCCTAAAACCATTGCTCAATGAATATTTTGCAGTCCTGGGGTGGGCTGGTGGTCACTGAATAAACAGAACTATGATTTCCCCCTCCTGAAGCTGGCACAAGTCTATTTCTCTGCTTAAAAAACAAACACATGGATTTTAATTCAAAAACTATTTTGTGTATTTGTTGCCCTAGGCATGTCCAAACTTCAGCCCTCCAGATGTTTGGGACCACAACTCCCACAGTCCTTTGCCACTGGAAATACAGCGGACCCTTGTATAACAAACAGTTTGTATAACATAAAATTTGTACAACATAAAATATTCCGGAGATAGGGGGAATTTGCTTAACATAATCGCCTATGGGGAAAATCCGTACAACATAAAAATGGGATTACTCCATTTTCAATGCATTCCTATGGGAAATTTGTATAAAGGAAAATTTGCTTAAAATAATTTCATTTGGAATGAATTAATTCCTTTATACAAGGTACCACTTGGAGTTCTGGGAGTTGTGGTCCAAAACATTAGGAGGGCTGAAGTTTGGACATGCCTCTAACCTCACTAGACCTAACCCTAACCCAAACTGCGCAGTAGTCTGATAAAACTTCAAAAGCCTATGTCCTGAGAGGTGACCATCTGGTTCCTCTTTAGACCACAAATCCAGGGCATCCACCACCTTTCAAGGTACTGTAGTCTTTTCCAGTGAAGAGCAGCTCATGCCATCAGGAAATTCTTCCTATAGTTTAGCTAAATCCCCAATACTTGTGTGTGAGTGTGGTTGGGTGGGTGAGAGGTCTGGGATTTATTCTCATGGAGCAACAGAAATACAGTAATACCTCCGATAAAGAATGCCTCTGATAACAAATTTTTCAGATAACAAATGGAAATTTCAGGTTATAGGGCTGCTTCGGATAACAAATATTCCCTATGGCCTGCCTCGGATAACAAATGCTTCATAATGCTTTGAAAACAAAAGTGTACCCAGGGCCAGTGCTTCCATTAAGTCGAACTAGGCAGTTGCCTAGGGTGCCAAAATGGAGAGAGGGCGCTGGACAGCCTGCCGCCCCCCGCTGCCCCCCGCCACTGGCCACCGCCGTCCATCCCCCCACCGCCCGCCAGCCGCCCGTTGCTGTCCGCCCATCGCTGCCCGTCGCCGCCCCCGCCATCTGCTGCCGCCCCGCCCGCGCCCCACTCCCTGCCACGGTAACGGGAATCACTGCCCCAGACTTCGAGCTCGAACCGACGAACGAACAATTTGGTCTGATTTGTTGTGCTCGTTACTTGCATCACGCAATGCCAAGCGGCACAGAAAAAAAGTTTTTAAAAGTTAAAAAAAAACCCGATTCCCGGCCCTAAAAGTAGGCGAAAACTGTCTGAGGGCACCTACCAGGCCAGAAGGGTGTTTTATTTGGGGGGGGGGTTTCCCCGCCCCCCTCTCCTTGGCTATTGCTACTGCTGCGCTGCTGGTACCAGGCTGGGAGGGCGCATCCATTTGCCATGCAGTGCGGGGGATCCAAAATGGCGACCGCAATATTTTTTTTGAAATCGTTGCCCAAAACCCCACCAAAGCACCACAGAAACATGTGGAAATTAGCTATTTTAAATGCTTGAATTTTTACAGTAGCAGCAGTGGGTTTTTCTTGCAAAAAAGTCTCCGTTGATTTTATTTTATTTTATTTTATTTTATTTTTTTACACCTGCGCATTCGCAATGATGGGCTCGCCCATGGGAGTGGACCATGCAAAGTTTTGGAGCCATTCCACCAATCGCATGGCCAGGTTTTGCTGACTGTACCAGGCTGGGAGGGCGCATCCATTTGCCATGCGGTGGGGGGGGGGATCCAAAACGGCGACCGCAATATTTTTTTTGAAATCGTTGCCCAAAACCCCACCAAAGCACCACAGAAACATGCGAAAATTAGCTATTTTAAATGCTTGAATTTTTACAGTAGCAGCAGTGGGTTTTTCTTGCAAAAAAAAAGTCTCCGTTGATTTTATTTTATTTTATTTTATTTTTTTACACCTGCGCATTCGCAATGATGGGCTCGCCCATGGGAGTGGACCATGCAAAGTTTTGGAGCCATTCCACCAATCGCATGGCCAGGTTTTGCTGACTGTACCAGGCTGGGAGGGCGCATCCATTTGCCATGCGGTGGGGGGGGATCCAAAATGGCGACCGCAATATTTTTTTTGAAATCGTTGCCCAAAACCCCACCAAAGCACCACAGAAACATGCGAAAATTAGCTATTTTAAATGCTTGAATTTTTACAGTAGCAGCAGTGGGTTTTTCCTGCAAAAAAAAAGTCTCCGTTGATTTTATTTTATTTTATTTTTTTACACCTGCACATTTGCAATGATGGGCTCGCCCATGGGAGTAGACCATGCAAATTTTCCACCAATCGCATGGCCACTTGGCCAGGTTGACCACAGAGACTTCTGGGATGTGCCAATCGGGCATAAACAGCCCACTAATCGTAGCCCAAACCCTAAGCCTAACCCATACGCCAGTACACTGTCCTTCTAAGTGGGTCAGAGAGGCACCCAGAGGTGCACCCCAATACTCACCCTAACCTCACCCGTAACTAGCCTAACCCTAGCGCTTGCGCTAACACATCTTAACCCTAAGCCAGATCTACTTGCATTGCACTACATGCAAGTACGTGAGACACAGCGGGTGCAAAGAGTCTGCCAGTCCGTCACTTGTGGCTCTGGCTGACTCCTGCAGCTCCCTCCAGGAGCCCGCTACCCCCTCCCCAAACCAGTACTAACAACAACGAAAAAACAAAAAAACAAACCGACTAATTTTTGCAAATTTTCGCGAAAAACGGAAACGAGCCGAAACGGAACCGGTCCGACTAACGACAACTCGAAAAAATTTTTTTTCAAGTCGTGCCCATCTCTAATCATAATTGTTCTACCTACCTTTGGTTAATGAGGACCCTCAGAAGTCTACTCAATAAAAATAGGAAGCTCCTCTCAATAGGGGGAGCGATCCACCACTGTGTAACCACTGTGTCTGTCAGTCATTCCTACACAGTGTTACAGTCCTGACCAACTCTTCGTGACCCCATGTCCATGGAGTTTTCTTAGCAGGAATCCTGGAGTGGTTTGCCAGTTCATACTCCAGGTGCCTACAGCACTTGGTATTCCCTGCTGGTCTCCTGTCCAAGTACTAAGCAGGGCCGACCCTTCTTAGCTTCCGAAAGCAGGTGTACCATAAAGAGCTGTTAAGAAGTCATATGCAGCTCTAGACCAGAGACATCATTTACATTACCATTGCCTGTTGTTTAACCAGATGTTTTTGGACTGTAGGCTATAGAGTTTGTCAAGTTCCTTCCATTTGCTTCTTGGAAAGAAATATTTATTTATTTATTCATTTTGTGTGGTTTTGCCCTGCCTTTCTCCTTGGAAAAAGGACCCAAGGCAGCTTACAGCAATGAGAGACAATGTATACAGAAGAAAACATACAAAAAGCCAGACCATTTGTTGCAACAATCTTCAGTGCAGGCAACAGGTATGAATACATCAAACTGATGGCCTTGTACACTAAAATGCAAATCAACACATTGAGATAGCATGGCTCTTGCACTTAACTTCATGGAATCCCTACACACAACTGGAAAAAAATGTTCTGCTTAGCATGCATAAATACTGTTAAATCAATGGGAGAAATGCATACAGTTGGCACAATTTTTGGCCTTTTTCCTAGGAAAAGGACCCAAGGGGGCTTACAGTAATGAGGGATAATATACAGTCCAGTACAATTAAGACATGTTCAAATATTTGAGAACAGGGAATTGAGGGACATCTTAGAGCATTAATAGACAACTTTACATTAAAGCTACAAGGTTATAAGTAGTTATAAACACAAAGTCTATGTGGTCCTGTAGATTCATATAAAAGACACATAATGGGTAGTCCATCATTCAGGGAAAGCTTGCTTGAAGAGAAAGGTCTTTGCCTGTTTCCTGGCCTCTAGTGGGAGGGAGTTGCAGAGTCTGGGCGCAGCAGTTGAGAAGGCCTAACTGAATGTGGACATTAGAAAATGTGTGAAAATATGCACACATGTTCATGTGAAGGGGTTGGTTATAATTTAAATTTAATTTATTTTTATTTTTTATAAAACAGGACACAGTGTGAATGCTTCATCTAATTTGGATAATAATCTCCATGTAATGCGATATACTTTACATTTTCAGGCAGCCACAATATTTAAGTCAGTGTCTAGTATACCTGGGTCAATTTTGGTGCTGATCGGATGTTATAGCTTTTGGTTTGGACTGCCCTCGTTTTTTGAATTGCCTTGTAGGATGCAGATTTGCTCTCCTGCACAACATTGTGGCTGTATTATCGTGCTGGTATAACTTGGGGTTCTTAAGGGGCTCACATTCAGATGCGCCAGATTTTCAGGTATAAATTTCTTTAAAAGTGCAAAATGAAAGATCTTGCGTACAAGAGCTCAGGTTCCGGGTGTATAAATCATAGAATCATAGAAGGTCAGTGAATCAGAAATAGGAACATGCTTGATAGCAAAGGCTGTCTTTGTTGATGTTGTTGTTGTTGTTGCTCTCATTACAGGCAAGGTAATTCCATCTGTTTTTATGATTTATCCTACTTTCAATATGCAGCTCGTCTTTGGTTTTTAATTAGGAGAGCATGCTTCTTCAGGTGGGATTTCAAATCGAGCAGCGTTGAGCTCATTATTACAAAATGAAGATGGCGAAGAGACTGGAATAGGCATGAAGTTGTTATGAAGAGAGCAAATGGGTGTTTTGCCTCCGTCTAAAGCTTCATTAAATAATCAGACATTGTTTTTATGAAGTTTCAGGTGCTTTCCCCCACATTCCTTGGTCTGCTTAGTACCGTAACATTTCACGAATCAGGAGTGTGCTAGAGAACTGGGTTAATCCATGACTTCGACATGGAGGAAAAACACTGAATTTTTCAGCTCTTTGGATAGAGGGAACGGATGTATATTTCATAGGAAGTGGAAATTAGCCATGGGTACATGTTAATGTGTGAGTGTCGGACTTTGAAAATGGGACGCAGCTGAAGCCGAGTCTTAAAGGAAAGAAAAATTCTGCATCAGCTTCTGGTGCCTTGCTGTCGTAAATAATTCAGCTGTTTAAACTTGCTGGATGGTACGTGACATTCACTATTAAGGGGTTATATTGCTGCCCAAGCAGAGAACCAATCCACCCATTTTGAATAATCGCAAAGTTCAGCACAGTTCAGGACAGCAGAGTGGGGATTCGGCTTTCAGAATCATACAATCCAATATGGTCCCTAGCCAATACAATACATATCTGAAAGTTTTGTTTTTTCAACAAGGATATGAAACTCAGCCGAAGAATTTGTAGATGTATGAATTCAAAAAGATTAACGTTCACAGAGGGGCTAAAATCCTAATGCGTAGCCCCGAGTGTAGTAGAGGTGGGCACGAACCAGAAAACCGATGGTTTGGTTGTTTCTGTTTTGGGCCCACCCTCGGTTCGGTTTGTACGAACCTGAACTGAGTCAGGCGGCAGTAGACCGGCTCGCCACCACCTCTGGAGCCCTGGCCGCGGCCGCGGCAGGTGGCAGTAGACTGTCCCACTGCTGCCTCTGGAGCTCCGGATGCGGTTGGGACAGGCAATGTTAGACTGTCCCACCCCGCCTCCGCAGCTCCGGCTGGCAAGTGAACTTTTACGAACTCTCTCCTGGCAAATTACATCCCTTGCCATGTTTGGACCTCTGTACCTGCTTTGAAAAAGGGAGCTTGCTTTAGCAGCTTATGAAGGTATCACCCATAGTTTAGTTTTGCTTTTGTTTTAATGGCTGCGTGGCTCCCCACCAATTTCTTTGTTATATTAGTTTATACTATGTACAATGGACCCTTGTATAACAAACAGGTTGTATAACATAAAATCTGTACAATATAAAAAATTCCGGAGATAGGGGAAATTTGCTTAGCAGAATCATCAATGGCGCGAATCCGTACAACGTAAAAATAGTTGTGATTAGGGATTACTCTGTTTTCAATGCAATCCTATGGGAAATTTGTATAAAGGAAAATTTGCTTAACATAATTTCATTTGGAACAAATTAATTCCTTTATACAAGGTACCACTGTACAGTGTTTTGTTATTTGTGAATGTTGTAAGCCACCCAGAGAGGCCCTTTTGAGCTAGATGGCTGGGACATAAATGTAACAATAAATAAAATGAAAATAAATCTTGGAGGGAACCAATCACTGACATCCTGAGAGCATCCTGTCTCCTCCTCCTCCTCCCCCCCTCCTCCTCCTCCTCCTCCTCTTCTTCTTCTTCTTCTTCTTCTTCTTCTTCTTCTTCTTCTTCTTCTTCTTCTTCTTCTTCTTCTTCTTCTTCTTCTTCTTCTTCTTCTTCTTCTTCTTCTTCTTCTTCTTCTGTCATTCAGTCATGTCCGATTCTTCATGACCCCATGGGCCAGAGCTCACCAGGCCTTCTTCTTCTTCCTCTTCTACTTTATTTGTATTGCAGGTTGCCTAATATGGGTAAGGGGCTTTTTTGCCCCAATGAGTCATATTGCCTTGGGCAAAAAGATACTCTAGTTGTAAAACGCAACTGATTTTTTGGGGCAGTTCTTGTTCTAGCCCAACCAACCAACCAACCAACCAGCACTACTCACTGTTAGAGATGGGCACGAAATGAATTTTTTTTGTTCTTATTCCTTATTCGTTATTTGTTTCATTACGTAACGAAACGAATAACAAAAATTGTGATGAAATTGGAACAAACTGAACAGAACCACGAAAATTAGGTTTGTTACATTTTGTTTTCGTTAATGGCGATGCACAACGAAATGAGCTGTTTTTAAATGTTAAAAAACGTCCTGAATATCTGTAAAAACCCAGCGATAATTATTTATTCTGCCTGATAATACCTACCAGGGGGTTTGGGGTCCTTAAAACGTGCATTTATGTCTTTTCTCAGATCACTGTATTTTTTTCCTTTTAAGGGAGTTAGGGGACATTGACACAAAATGGCTCCCAGATGCCTAATATTGATTTCTTGGGAATTAAAACGCCCTGGACATCCATAAAAACGCAGTGATAATTATTTGAAATTATTACCTACCAGGGGGTTGCGGTCCTTAAAACGTTTGTTTTTGTCTTTCTCCCATTGCGATGTATTTTTTCTTTTCCCTTTTGATCCACAAAATGGATTCCAGCCACGAGATGGATGCAAGCCATTTGATGGGATCATGTAAATTCTTGGACAATTTCAACGAATAGTATGCCCAGGTTGCAGACTGGGTAGGTGTGGCAGCCACAGAGGGCATAAAAAGCTTTGGCAGCCCTCGTCCTCCATGCAGTCTGCGGTGGGAGTTAGGGTGGGATTGCTGTCTCTGTGACTTGTTAATTTAGGCCAGCCAGGCACGTGTGTGTCTCTGTGTTCCTGCTGGCTGCAGCCTGGCTCTTAGGGGAGAGAAAGAAGAGACTTCTCTTGCAGCCTCCCTGTGTGCGTGCGTACCTCTCGGTGAGTACCCTCCCCTGCCCTGCAGTGCAGTCACTCTGGGCAACGCCCGCCACTGCCTTTGCAGCCTCCCTGCGTACCTAGTCTATACTGTGTCTCTGCCAGCATCTTTTTTTTAGTGTTTTCCCTCTGGTCTGGGGCATTGGGGGACGTCCGTGCGCGGAAATGCTTTAAGTCACACAAAAAGCGGGTAAAAACAAAAAATGAAAAACAAAAAAAATGAATTTTTTTCAAAAAATTCACAAAAAATGAAAACGAACCAAAACGGACTCGCAATGAAAAATGAAAAACCGAAATGTCATTTTTTCGATTCGTGCCCATCTCTACTCACTGTACATGACTAGTGGCTGAAATCCAGAAACACTACTTACAGTTCCTCAGATGATAATGTCATAGAAGGTCTATTATGTAGGCTTAGTTCTAGGTGGATTCTGCAGGTAGATGTGATGCCGGGTTCATAAAATATCCCATTTTGGTTCAATACTTACTTCTCTCCCTCTACAGAATTCACATTTTCTTTCATGTCATTTTGTATTATATTTTCACGATACACCTGTGAGGCAGACCAAGCTGATAAATACTGGCTGGGCAAAGGTTTCCCAAGGAACTTCAGAAAACCATTGAGGTGTGATCTCAATTTTTTCCACCAACCCAAATTTGAGACCTGAAGTCCCTGCAATTCTCGGCCTCATAAGATAAATGGCTGCCAAGAATAAATGGTTGTAGCATTCTTTAAAATATTTCTTTTTCAAAGAATGCAATAAAAGAAGACAAACCCCCCGTCCCCACTTATTGATCTTTGCTTAGTAAATTATCTTGGGATTTTGCCCAGGGTCTCTAATAGTATGTTTTTCTTTTATTTCAGCATAAATCATCCCAGGAATTTGATGTTCTTTATGAAGGGCTTGCCTCCATGGAACAAGCTGCATATTATACTAGTATTTTCTTATAAAAATAAATAAAGCTTGCAACATTCCTCTTGAATATTTCTTTATAAACTCTGCTTGCTTTTCTTCCCCCTCTCTCTGATATACTGTCAAGTATCAGTTTTGAAATTAGAGAACAAATCTGCTCAGGAAGGAGCTCTCAGTAGTTAAGAAACCCTGTTTTTGAGTTAATACGGCGTTTCAGGCAATTGAATTAGACAACAGAACTTCCAGACTGCTTTTAAAGGATTATGAGATCAGCACTAACAAATTAAGCTGAATTCCTTTTTCCACCCCCTTTGAAGCTTTTCAGGATATGTTTCTCTTTAGCTCTCCCTCTCTGATTGGTAATGCCAAGTGATAAAGGTGTTAGGAACACAAAGAGGTTCTGTGTTGCTATCTCTGCTCTGCCTCCTTTTGTTGTTGCTGTTGTTGATCCTGGAGACAGTACAAACTAGCTGTCCTGGCCTTCTTTGCTTCTGCAAATCAAAGTTCTTGGCTTGTAAAAACAGAACTCCCTTTTATGTAATTGTTTCCTGGGCTGCAGGACAGAGCTAGGATCTTGGCAATATCTTCCCAGGTTGCAAAGCAGAGATCTCTACATGGCGCTTCTCTTGACCCTTGTTCGGCGATTGCAGTGGGTGCAGAGTGCTGTGGCCAGATTGGTGGCTGATGCAGGCCGATATGACCACATCACCCCCATTCTGGCTCACTTTCATTGGATACTCGTTGCCTCCTGAATAAGGTTCAAAGTATTGGTTTTGATTTACAAAACCCTCCATGGCTTAGGACCAGAATATCTGACAGAACATATCATCTGGAGGTCATTGTTGGCCCGGGCCACTAGAACATCTCAGTCCCTTGTGCTCTGGGTCATCACCCACTGGGAGGCTCATAAAACCTCTACCCAGAATCGGGCTTTCTCTGTGGTGGGTCCAACATTGTGGAACCGCCTTCCGAGTTAAAGTAGGACTCCGGAGTCCCTCCCGGCATTTAAGAAGCTGTTAAAAACTTGGCTTTATAAGGTTGCATTCGACGATCAAGGAGGTTGATTTATTTTATAAGTAGGTGTTATGAGTTAGACAAAGAAAGCAGAGGCCATGTGTCTACCCATTCCTCTTCATTTGACTTTCGTCTGAAAGAAGTCCAGTACTTCCCCCATGTATAAGACTATATTTTTGTCTAAAATTGTTAGATTAAAATTTGAAGGCTGTTTTATACATGGAAATAAGTTGAGGAGAGAACTGTGCAGTTAATGAAAGTGTAATCTTGGGTTGGGATATGGGGGTTGTCTTATACAGGGGATGTCTTATAGGTTGACAAATACAGTATGTTCCTATTTGGCCTGGGTGGGGTAGAGCCTGAATTCCCCATCTGGGAATTGGGGTGATAATTTAGTAAACACACTAGGGTTAGCCAATTGGGGTCAGATTAAGGCCAGAATGATATTACCTGGTGGTTGAGGTCCTCCTGAGCTGATGTGAAGAGTCCACAGGTCTTCTTTTAAGTACGGGGAGTGGTGGCAGCAGCTACGTCTTGGTATCCTTGTACCACTGAAGTAAAGAATTGTTCTGTTAGAGATGTGTGAATCTGCTTGATCTGTTGGTTGGATAACTTGTCTGTTACTATACGACCACTAAAATCCGCTGCAACGTGCTTGCAGATGCGGAGCATAAAATCGTTTTTCCACGAGCAGTGGACTTAAAAAAAAATAAAGTGCAACCATGCCCACTTAAGCGCAACCCAGTGCATATTACAAGTACCTGGTCTTGAGTTGGTAAAATCCTTGTCGCTGTTCCAATGCAGATTTTAAACCTTTACTCAAGTCCGTGGGAACACGGAAAATCCACACCCAAACCTTTTTGCCCCCGTTATGGTATCTTTACTATGGTTCTCATTCGTGGGATCAGAGCCGTTGTGGATTTTCAAAACATGACCAGCATGGGAACATCTGATCTGCGACATCAACCACGTCCCCTCTCCGGTGTGTGTGTGTTGATCTGGATCAAAGTTTGCTGCGGATTTTAGTGGTCGTGTGAAAGCAGCTTATGTCTGATAACGAAGATAATATGAAAACATTATCACTCTGTTTAGCACAAGTCTATATCAAGGTAAATGCTTCAGTCAGTATTCATTTTATTTTACATATGTGTTTTACAGTAAATGTTCTTACAGTTTTTACCAGGACCAAGTAGGCATTAATTTCAACTACAGTACTGGTAAACAGGATAATGCAATCCATATTCTGTGTCGTCCCCCTGCCCTGACTATGCTCGAATCCCTGTACATAAACTCAGACATATCAACAGGCTGGAGATTCTCCTTCCTTTACACACGAGTGAACCAATATGTAATATATGTGTATCTATACCAATGGTCATATTGCTTTATCTTCCCTTTCTTCTCCACCTTGTCTTAAATGATGGAGGAAAAGAGACATTTTGTAAAGGAGGATAAATGGCCATAACAAGGGAGAGGTGGGCTTTTATGGGTAGCTCTCACAAAGTGTGGATCTTGGTTTGCTGAATGACAGATGTAGCTTTGGCTTGTTAGAAATATAGAGCTCTTGTCGGTGTTCTGTCTTGCAGGGCAGTTTTAAGTATGTCTAAAATTTCATCCCCAGAGTTAATAGCCCAGAGAAAAATGTATAAATGGCTTGCGAGAGATCATAAAATTCTTAGACAGCTTATCAGGTTGGTCCACCCTCTGCTCTTATTAACAGGGAAATATTCTAAGGCATACATCACCAAAATGATGGCATAGTTACAACAATTTTAAAGGGGTCGGACCTCTGCAAAACTGGAACAGAACTCTTGTTCCTGATGTTGGTGTTTGCTTTTTCACTACACGCACTTTGGCAGAAGGGAATGGCCCCTCTGTCACTTTGCTTGCTGGGAGTCCCTTCATTGCTCTACGGGAGGGTAGTTTATGGAGACGCTCTCTTTATAAAAAAACATTGTAATGCCATTGTACAAGACGATAGTAAGGCCGCATCTGGAGTATTGTGTACAATTCTGGTCACTGCATCTCAAAAAAGACATAGTGGAACTGGAAAACATGCAAAAGAGAGCAAATAAAATGATTCCTGGGCTGGGGGACCTTCCTTATGAGGAAAGGCTAAAACATTTGGGGCTCTTTAGTCTGGGAAAAAGGCGCCTGAGGGGGGATATGAATGAGACATACAAAATAATGCAGGGCATGAGTCAAGTGGATAGAGGGACGCTCTTCTCTCTCACACAAAATACCAGAACTAGGGGACATACACTCAAATTGAGGGTTGGGAGAGTGAGAGCAGACAAAAGAATTTTTTTTTTTACTCAGCATGTTATTAGTCTGTTGAACTCCTTGCCACAGGATGTAGTGATGGCATCTGGCCTGGATGCCTTCAAAAGGGGATTGAACAGATTCCTGGAGGAAAAGTCCATCACAGGTTGTTGTTATTATTATTATTATTATTATTATTATTATTATTATTATTATTATTATTATTATTATTATTATTATTATTATTATTATTATTATTATATTTCTATACCGCCCATCTTCCAGTGGAGCTCTGGGTGGTTTACAACAGGATTAAAATCGACAATACAATACAGAGAGAATTCAATAAAAACAAAGCCAAAAAAGAAAAGAAAAGGAAAACCCCTCAGCAAGAGGTGGCAAGAAGGCACCCCCCCAACAAATAAAATTAAGTAAATAAATTAAGGTTACAAACAATGATGGAGATGTGTAATTTTCAGGCTCAAAAACAGGGTACTTCAAGGGCCAGATGCGGGGAGTGGTATCAGGAGACAGATATGTAGTGTCATGCACTCCCAGACACATTTGGTGGGGCCACTGTGAGATGCAGGAAGCTGGACTAGATGGGCCTTTGGCCTGATCCAGCATCGCTCTTCTTATGTTCTTATGTTATGTAAATAGGTAGTGTAGAGCGGACTCCCACTAAGCAGAGTGACTGAAGGGGCATTCCATTCTACTTTCCAGCCAAAGTCCATGTAGTCAAGTTGATCATGGTGTTAGAAGACCCTGCTTCCTCCTTTCAACCTCTCCCAATCCCTGGGGGATGCTAGGTGACTTCTGAAGCTGGGAGTCCTAGAGTAACAAAAATCCTATCCCTAGTGAGTGATCTGTTCCTCTTCCATTTCAAGAATACGAATGCCTGTGGTCAGGGATGGTGCTAGAGTTTTTTGCGCCCTAGGCGGGGTGGGGATGGGTGGGCTGCCGCCACCAGTGGCGGCAGGGTGGGGGTGGGGTGGTGGCGGTGGGGGTGGCAGGCGGGGCAGGGGGTGGGCTGTGGCGGCAGCGGGGGACGGCAGGGGGAGATGACGGGGGATGGCGATGGGCGGGGGGCGGACAGTGATGGGGATGGTGGTGGGCAGCGATGGGTGCGGGGGTGGCGGGCGGACGGCAACGGGTGTTGGAGCGGTGACCAGCGACGGGGGGCGGGGGGGGCAGCAGGCTGGCCAGTGCCCCCTGTCCATTTTGGCGCCCTAGGCAACTGCCTAGTTCACCTTAATGGACGCGCCGGCCCTGCCTGTGGTCAAGTTGATTCTGATTCCCTTTGTGTCTTACCTCGCAGACTTGAGGGAGGTCCTGTAGCTCCTGGTTAATCTGAAGATCATGTATTTTGAAGGTTATTGATTATTTGGGATGGGAACATCCTTGGTTGCTCAGCTCCATGGCTTACAGCATGGAATGGACAACGGGAATGCTGTCAATGTGATGCTTTTGAACCTGTCAGTTTGGGTCTCTTGCTGGATCACCTTCGTGGTTTTAAGACAGGAAGCATGGCTTTACTACACCCTGTGTTGAGACTCATGCAGACTGCTGGGTGTGCATGTGTCTCATCTACTGTGCCTTGGCCCTGTGAGATGCTCCACGGTCCCATTTGGTATTCCTCGATGGGTATGCAAAATTCACAGCTGGAGGATGTCATCCAAAGGTTTGGGCTGCAGCATTTAAAAAGTTTTATTTTTTTAAGGGAAAAAAAGAGAGAGAAAGATCAAACCAGGTGTCAGATGCATTAACCCATGCTGCTATGGTTGGCTTTTGATTTTTTTAAAATTGCCAAGTAGCTTTTGAATAATTAAAAACAAGAGATGCCTGGGATGCGTTTTTTGGTTTTTAAATCAGCTGGATCTGGTTTGGCATCCTTTTTTCCCCCATGGCCACAGACCGATGGAACAATGTATTTATTTGCAAGTCTTAGATTTGATCAATGGTGCATTCCTTGGGGGAATTCCTTTATTACGGAACCCAAGCTGTCATTGTGCATAAGAATTATTCTGCGCATCTATTAGCGAGAAAAATGGCAAACACGAAGATGTTTTGGTTCAAAGCTGTGCAACATTGTGTGGAGTGAATGCTGGTACATTTATATTTAGTCGTCTTTCCCTTCACTCTTTCTCTCTGCTTCAAACTTATTCACAGGGTGGGTTTTTTTTTTTTTGATCCCTCACCTCCCTTTTCTACTCAAAGATAATATTCTTTCATGAGCTGCCTCTTTATAATTCCCGCTCAGTGGGAGATGTCGGCAGGGATTACACGTCTCAAAACCAACAGAACAAATGACAAGGAGATCTTATAAACAATTGTTGAGGCAATTGTCTGGATCATTTCTACATCAGGGTGCCGTGTTCAGGATGTGCACAAAAGCATCAGGGTGTGTTGTGTTAAAAAGAAAAGAAAAGGCGAAGGCATAGACAGCAGGAGAACATATTGACTTTGTGGGACTCATGTTGCTAAGTTGCTGTTTTGCTTCAGGCTTAAAAAACCTGCTTGCAAAATGTCATGAAGTTGAGGTTATATATTGACATCTATTTTGGGGTGTCAGTGGACGTGAGTGTTGAGATAGTGGCAGAGAATGCTCTTGAAAACCCAGCTGAGATGAGTAAATTGACAGTCTGGGGTACAGGAATGTGTAAGCAGATGGGCATTTAGCTTGGGACGGAATGAGTTGGTTTGTTACCTTTTCCTGTGATCACACCAAATCATCCCCAGAGGAATCCTGCCAGGGCACTTGTCAGGGGCTTCAACTTTTTCTATTGTGGGTAAGATTGCTCCATGTTGGTGCCTCCCCCCCTCCATCCCATTGTGAGCGAAATGATAATATTGGATTTAGGTGCTTAAAGGACATCTTATTTACTATATAGCTATTAATCAATGTGCCATTGATTAATAGCTATAGGCACATAGTTTTTGTATTCTCTATCTGCAAAGCTACCTGCAACAGATTGTTTGCAAGACCTTAGCCTCTGCAGGAGTGCAAATCTTGCAAGGCTTCCGTCCTTACAGCAGCCCATTCTGTGCATGAGCTGAATCTTTGCAAACCTAGCAGATCCCACTGAGATCTAGCAGAATGCGGTTTTCCTGTTGTTTAAGCACAAAGCAGAACCTAAACACCTCCCCGGATACCCAAGCCCCAGAAATGTCAACTGGTATATGCTGACATAGGAGGTGTGGTAATAGCCAAGACATGTATCAAGCTCATGATTAGCTCATGTCAACTTAAAAAGAAAAAGAAAAAGAGGAACTTTTGAGTATGGGCTTCTGGAAGGTTCTGGAAGGTGGACAGAAGGTACTTAAAGAAGTGTCACCCATCAATGGGTTGCCAAAATCATTGTGATCACTCTAGTAGCGGTACCTTTAGTACAGTCACCCCCCGCCATTTCGCGGTTCAGGTACTGCAGTCCCACTACATCATGGGATCACAGTACCTGCACCTCGGGGCTGCGGGGGGGGTGATTGGGTCGCTCTGTGCCGCCCCTTTGCGCTCCTCCGAGAAGCCTCAGGGCCATGGGGGGCGGCGGGGGGTGATCGGGTCACACCGCACCGCCCCCACGCTCCTCCGAGAAGCCTTGGGCTGCAGGGGGCGGGGCGGCGGCGGGCTCCCCGCAATCTCCATTGAAATGCATTGAGTCAATGCATTTCAATGGAGAAATTTTCCCCATTGGGATGAATTGAGCCAATGTATTCCAATGGGGAAAATTTTCTCCATTGAAATGCATTGAGCCAATGCATTTCAATGGAGACGGCCCCGGACGAGAAGTCTCGGGCGGTGGGGGCGGGCGGCGGTGGGAGGTAAGATCCCGCAACACTGCCTGCGCGCGCTGCCCCAAGACTTCTTGGACAGGCACGCGATTGCCCCCTCCGCCCCCAGGCCCCACCCCACCCACTTCCACATATCGCGGGTTTTCATGCATCGCGGGTGGGGTGGGTTCCTAACCCCCACAATCGGCGGGGGTTTACTGTACCTGTGTTTCTGTTTTGTTCTAACCTTCTGTGATTCCAGTAAAGCTTTCTCTTAATATCAGGAATCACCTGGAATGAACCAAATGAACCCAAATGAACCTGGTGGTGTCAAATGACTAGCAGCTATCCAGTTGACATATTGTTTAATTGGCTTAAGAGGAGAGGCATGTCAGGATATCAGCAGATTAAGCACAGAGGCACAGAGAAAGTCATTTGTTATACTAATAGGGCAACACTGATGCATTGCATTGCTTACCTCCCTTTTTTTTACAGTAGAAAACCTCCTCCTGGAAGTGGAGCAGATAGGAGGCGGCAACCAGGAGTATATATTTTTCCTTATCCCTGTGGCTTTTCTTAAAGGTCAGGTCAAAGACCTGCCTGCAGCTGAAACTACCACTTCATGATATACCAAAGAACAGGGCGAGGCCCCATCGACTGGAGGAGGGCTAATGTTCTCCCCATCTTCAAAAAGGGGGGAAAGGAGGACCCAAATAATTACTGCCCAGTCAGCTTGACTTCAATTCTAGAAAGATCCTAGAGCAGATTATTAAACAGGCAGTCTATAATTATTTAACAAACAATGCTGTCATTACAAGAATTCAACATAGGTTTCTTAAAAACAAGTCATGCCAGACTAATTTAATCTCTTTCTTTGATAAAATAACAGGCCTGGTGGATCAGGGGAATGCTGTGGATATTGCTTATCTGGACTTCAGCAAGGCTTTCAATAAGGTTCCCCATGGTTTTCTTGCTAAGAAGGTAGTAGAAAGTGGGATAGATAGTAGCACTGTTAGGTGGATTTGTAATTGATTGACTGATTGCACCCAAAGGGTGATCATAAATGGCCTCTCTTCAGCTTGGAGAGATGTGACCAGTAGGGTGCCCCAGGGTTCTGTTCTGGCTCCAGTGCTGTTCAATATCTTTATTAATGACTTGGAGGAAGGAATAGAGAGTATGCTAATTAAATTTGCAGGTGATACCAAATTAGAAGGGGTTGCTAATTCCCTAAATGATGGGATGAAAATCCAAAATGACCTTGAAAGATTAGAGTGCTAGGCCAAAGCTAAGGGAATGCGTTTCAACAGAGGGAAATGTAGGGTGCTGCATCTAGGTAAAAAGAATGAATTGCACAGATATAGGATGGGAGATAACTGGCTGGAAAATAGCACCTGTGAAAGGGATCTGGAAGTCTTGGTGGACCACAAATTGAGCATGAGTCAGCAGTGTGATGTGGCAGCCAGGAAAGTGAATGCAATTCTTGGTTGCATCAAGAGAACCATAGTGTCTAGATCAGGGGAAGTGATAGTGCCACTCTATTCTGCTCTGATCAGACCCCACCTGGAGTACTGTGTCCAGTTCTGTGTGCCTCAATTTAAAAAGGATGTTGACAACCTCGAGCGGGTCCAGAGGAGGAGGGCGACCAGGATGGTTGAAGCTCTGGAAGAGATGTCTTATGAGGAATGGCTTAGGGAACTGGGAATGTTTAGCCTTTCAAAAAGAAGGCTGAGGGGGGATATGATAGCTATGTTTGAATATTTGAAAGGATTTCATGTTGAAGAGGGAACAGGTTTCAAACTATAAGAAAAGAGATTCCATTTGAACGTTAGGAAGAATTTAATGACGGTTACAGCTGTTCGGCAGTGGAATATGCTGCCAGGGATGGTGGTGGTGTCTCCTTCTTTGGAGGTTTTTATGCAGAGGCTGGATGGCCATCTGTCAGAAATACTGTGATGGGGTTTCTGCATGTCAGGGGGTTGGACTGGATGGCCCGTGAGGTCTCTTCCAACTCTATGATTCTATGATTCTATGATAAGCCCAGTTACATTAAAATATGAAAGTTAGTCTTTAGGCTGCCACATGTTTTATGTGTTTTGTTTTGTTTTGTTTTTATTTGATTTTGCCTGGAATTACAAAAGTTTTGAGTTCAGGCTAAAATCTAGATTACTTTAGCCTGAATCCAAAAAAATTACCACCCCCTCTGGTGGGTTTATTGCAGCAGTGGGGACAGGACCTCAGTTGGTTCTGTGACCTTGAATCTGACCTTCCCTTTGCCTTCTGTTCCTGGTGGAGGAATCCTTGGAGGCCTAGGGCCCACAGAAGACTGCTTCAGGACCCACTGAGGTCCAGAGTCTCATAGAGAAAGGGCAGAGGAACTACCTCCTCCAGAAGAAACTGGAACAAACAGAATCACTCCTTGATTTCCAGATGAATTTAGGTCCCTCTATGCATAAAAGCATGTGCCATTCTACCAAAATACAGCTTTTCACTTGAGAAATTCACGCTTTGAACTGTAGATTCCCACTTTTGTGAAGGACCTCTGAACGTCCAAAAATTATCCTTGCATTTTCTTATATGTTGCAGTCCTTCAACCACAGTTTGTGTGTGATATGCCTTTCTCTTCCACCAGGGTATTTCTTTGGCAAGACCTACCATTTGCCATAATTTTAACTTTAATGCTGCTACCAGAGGCAGGAAAAAGGTTACTTCTTTTGGCTATAGAAGACCTCAGTTGCCGGCAATGCAGGCTAGTGGTTTCTTGGACCTGTAGTCCAAGATGCAACATTTCAGCATTCTGTCCCTCCTTCACCACATATGTCCTCTTCAGTGGCCTTTATTTTCTCCTGAAATCAGAGTTTGTCCTAGAGAGCACGATCCATCCATGCAGCTGTCTGCAGAAGAGGTATGGCTGGTTAGATCTTTCCGTAGTGCAATTTCTGCCCAGATGCTAGCAATGCCCCTGCAAAATGCTACTACATGAATTTTGCAAAAGGACAGGACTGTTTTTCTTCTTCTTCTTGCTGTTGCACCAAAAGAGCCCTATCTGGGCTGAATGTATAGCTCTGGATAAAAATCCCTTCCCAGGGAGCGTTTATAGGTTAAATGTGCAAATACAGGGGTGAGATTGTGATCAAAAGAAATTGAACTCTGCTTTAAACATGTGTTACTGCCAGTCTGGATGCTTAAACAGGTGAAATACAGCTCGGAAAATTGGGTTCACTCTGTGTATCTATTGGCACATTAAAAATGCAGTTGGGGGGGGGTCATGTCTCTCCCTCAGCATCATAATGCATCTCTGATTTTTATTGGGGAAACCAGGCCTGATTGCGAGCATTCCAAGACGATCATCTCGAGCAAGTGACATTTGTTTTTCTCTTTCTCCTTCTACGTAATCCTCAGCTGAAAACTGCATAAGTGTGGACCCTGGTATTATGAATCACAATAAATAAATACAAAAAACGGGTAGTGTTGGTGTTCCGTCTTCCTTGATTACGAGCTGATGAAATTTGGCAGGTACTGGTGGATTCTGAAGCTGTGATTTTTTTCCCCTGGATTCACAAGTAGAGATGGGTGTGTAGGTGATATCTAAACGAGCCGTCGAAAGGCCCTCTGCCCAAAATTAGGTATTGATGGACAGGGCATGAGTGTGGCCAAAGGAAGTCGTAGCATGTTCCTAACAGCCAAAATCTGAACCAAAGAACGGCGCCTTCTGATGTCATAAAGATGGGTCCTTGTGATGTCACAGAAGCAGGGCAGGCAAAGAAAGCAAGGAGAAGTGCACACAAACGCCTTTGAACTGAGCCACAGTTTGAATTGAGCCACAGGCAGAACATGGTTTCCATCCTGCCTCCCCTCAAGTGTCTACATCTCAAGCTGTGTAGGGCTCTCAAAGCAGGCGGCAGTGTCTGTGAAAAATTTATTTATTTATTTATTTTTGAGTATTTTTATCCTACCTTTTCCCCTTGGAAAGGGACCCAAGGTGACTTACAGTAATGAGGGACAATATACAGTGTAGCATAATTAAGACATGTTCAAGTGTAAGAACAGGGAATTGAGAGGGATTTTACAGCATTGGAAGGGCAATATTAAAGCTAAAAGAGAATGCAAGCAGTTAAGAAAAGAGTATAAATTCCATGTCATCGTGTACAGTAGACATCTAGCAGCATGGAAATTACAGTGGAGCTTCCTCAAGCACTTCCCTGTAAGCCCTCCACATTTGAAGAGGTTTGGGGTTCAGGGGGCCAAGTAATTCAACTCCTAAGTGGATCTCCCCAGGGAAAAATAATTTGTAATTGGAACTGGAAGTACTCGAATATAGTGATCCCAGGCATTTAGCAGCATAGAAATTACAGCAGAGCTTCCTCAAGCTCTTCCCTGTAACCTCCCCAAATATGGTATTCTAAGCCACACTGGTCCATATCAGACCCTCTGTTGCAGTGCACTAGGCAGGCATGCAGGCAGGCAATAAACATTGGGCCATATCAGAACCTCAGGTATGAAGAGAGTGTGTGGACCTCCCTGGTATGTCCAAGGCAGGTCATACAAACATTGGTCCATATCAGACTCTCAAGTATGTTGAGAGAGTATGAGTGGACCTCCCTGGTATGTCCAAGGCAGGTCATACAAACATAGGGCCATATCAGACCCTCAGTTATGAAGAGAGAATTTGTGGACCTCCTTAGTATGTCCAAGCCAGGTAATTGGGCCATATCAGACCTTCAGATATAAGAGACCTCCCTGGTATGTCCAAGGTGGGTCTTAACATAGGGCTGTATCAGACCTTCAGGTATGAAGAGAGTATGAGTGGACCTCCCTGATATGTCCAAGGCATATAATATGTCATAACAAACATTGGGCCATATAAGGCCCTCTGGTATAAGAGACCTCCCTGATATGATACCTATGTTTAAATATTTGAAAGGATGACATATTGAAGAGGGAACAGGTTTGTTTTCCATTGCTTCAGAGACCAGGACGCGGGGCAATGGTCTCAAACTACAGGAAAAGAGATTCCATTTGAAGATTAGGAAGAACTTCATGATGGTTAGAGCTGTTCGGCAGTGGAATATGCTGCCACAGAGGGTGGTGGAGTCTCCTTCTTTGGAGGCTTTTAAGCAGAGGCTGGATGGCCATCTGTCAGGAGTATTGTGATGGGGGTTCCTACATGACAGTGGGTTGAACTGGATTGCCCTTGAGGTCTCTTCCAACTCTATGATTCTATGAGTCTATGTACAGGGCAGGGGAGGAAATATTGGGCCATCTCAGACCCTCTGGTGGCAGAGCCAATTAAAATTGTTCCTCATTAAATTACAGTTGTAATGAAGCAATACCTCTGTTATTGGAGAAAGGAACTAATTGCAAGCAAGTAGTTATTTGTAACTGGTTCCTTCATGGGACATCACTCCTTAGACAAACGTTTCCCCACTTTTCACAGACTTCTGATCCAGTAAGTCTCTTTAGGCCAATGTTTATAGGCTTATGACTGAGCAATGGACAGGTGCAACTAAGCTTCACTGAATGATTTGCAAACATTGTCCTTAAAATGTGTTTGAACTGTTCTTTCTTTCTTTCTTTCTTTCTTTCTTTCTTTCTTTCTTTCTTTCTTTCTTTCTTTCTTTCTTTCTTTCTTTCTTTCTTTCTTTCTTTGCAGTGCGCATTTCATGATCTGGAATGATCTTAGTGTCTCCAAAGTCTGCACAACAATCGGTGTTGACAGATGCTCTGTGTTGCAACAATTGGCACAACTATAAAGGGGAGAACAATCTATGCCTTGAGTTTGGACAGTTCAGGTAGGGTGGACATTTAAAGAAAAGGAAAGAGTGTGCAGACACTGCAAATCTCCTATTTATATGCATGTTATAGGGAGAGACGTTCAGCTTTCACTGAAGTGTGACCTCCATCCGCTTTGGTTAGTGTCATATTTCTCCCTGAACTGCTAGATCTATAAAAATATTTCTCATCACACCTTATTAAAGCAATCACTCAGTCTGGAAGAACAGATGTTCTGAGGGACGGAAAGCATTCCTTAGGTGATGGTCACTAGGACAGATGATTGAAGTTCATTAACATCTATTGCAAATCTATGGCAAATCCCACTTAAACTTTTTCCAAGAAGAACCTGGAACCATGATCTCAAAAGGTACATGTGTCAAACCTTGTTGCTCCTTGAATGTTTTTATAATATGTCAACATTAATGTTAGCATGCATTTGGGGTGATTAGTTGGTAGTATATTATTTGTTTGTTCTCTGCAGGTTTAGCCCAGCTTCTAACTTGATATGTGTGCAGAAAAAACTCCTCCATTTTAGTCATTGTCTAGCCAGTTTATGTCCATAACATGAAAGAGTTTGTTGCACTATCACCTTATTCAATTGATTATTTGCAAGCACTTCTCAAAATACTTCTGGAGGAGCAGTCAGAGAAATTATCTATCTATCTATCTATCTATCTATCTATCTATCTATCTATCTATCTATCTATCTATCTATCTATCTATCTATCACTTTTCTCCCCGTAGGGCAGTGGTTCCCAATCTGGGGGTCAGGACTCCTTTTGGGGGTCGAACAACCATTTCACATGGGTCGCCATGAACCAGTGAAGAAAAAGGCACAAACGGCTTGGGTCTGGAGCGGGGGGGGGGGGGGGGGGAAAGAAAGAGTGAGTTACAGCTTGAGAGGTTGGAGGGGATGCCATTTTTTTGCTTTCCATAGATTTAGCCAAGTCTCTTCTGGTATAATGTTTAGAACTTACAATTAGAGGTGGGCACGAATCAGAAAACCCATGCTTCAGGTTCGTCTGGTTCGGGCCCACCCTTGGTTTGGTTTTGGTTTGGTTTTGTACGAATTAAAAAAAAATGCATGCGAACCTGAACCGGTTTGGGTTCTTACCGCTGGCGGCGATGGATTGGTGGTGGCGGTGACGGCAGTGGATCCTGGCCCCTGCGGCAGAGGCTTTGTGAGAGGCACTGGCATGGAGCCAGCACCTCTGTTTTTCCCCTTCAAGCGCCCACCGTGCAGCCCCTGGGACCAGGTGGGCACTGCGTCTTCTTTTTTTCTCTATTTTACAGCACCCACCCGGCCACTCCTGGGGTTGGGTCAGCATTCCTTTTTATTTTATTTTATTTTTATTTTTATTTTTATTGTTGTTGTTTTTTACTGCCGATGACGTGACCCACGCTACAGCTGCAGCGCGGGCCGGTCAACTTATTTTTTTGCTGGCTATGGCTGGTTGTGGGCCCGTGGGCTAGGCCCAGTGCTCACGGGCCAGTACTGGGCCCACACGCCAGATCAGGTTCTTTTTTGTTTGTTTGTTTTTTGCCAGCCGTGGGCCGGTTCCACGGTCCGGGTCCGGTGCTCACAGGCCAGTAATGGGCCCGTGCACTGGATCGGGTTCTGGGCTTTTTTTTTTGGCTGGCCCTGGGCCAGTACCAGGCCCGTGCGCCAGATCGGGTTCTTTTTTTTTGGGGGGGAGGAGCGTCCGTGGGCCAGGTCCGGTGCGCGCTGGCCGGTAGTGGGCCCGTGCGCTGGATCGTTGTTGTTTTTTGGGGCCACTTTTTGAGGTGCTGCCATGGGGCCAGTGCCTCTTTTTTGTTTTTTGTTTTCAAGCGCCCACCACGCGGCCTCTGGGGCCTGGTCGGTACTGGTTTTATTTTTAATTTTCTTTATTTATAATGCTGACCAAGCGGCCAACTATGGGGCCAGGTCGGCACTCCTTTTTTATTATTTTTTCATTTTTTTCTTGAAGCACCGACCAAGCGGCCCCTGGGGCCCAGTCGGTGCTGGTTTTGTTTTTAATATTTTTCTTTATTTTAGGGTGCCGACCCGGCCACCCATGGGGCAGGGTTGGCGCTTCTTTATTTTATTTATTAATTATTATTATTTTTTACTACCGGGTTCCTGCCCGTGCTACAGCTGTAGTACAGGGCTTTTTTGTTTGTTTGTTTCCCTTCAAGCGCCAACTGCGCAGCCCCTGGGGCCTGGTCAGCGCTGGTTTTATTTTTAATTTTTTCCTTTATTTTAGGGAACCTTATAACTGCACAGTGGGGAATCAAACTCCCTAACCTCTAGCTCCACAGGCAGAGATCTTAAACCTATAAACTATCCAGTGCTTCTACTTTCTGTCCTGTTTCTTCCTGGTGGACAAAAGTGACAGCTAGCCATGGCAGCAGTGGGATTCTGGGAGTTGTAGTCACACACACAAAAAAGAATGTTTCAAACCCCAGGGATCGGAGTGAACGATGGGGCCCATAAAATGAATATCGGTAACTGCAAAGAATGCTGCATTGTCTCCAACACAATTATCATCTAATTGGTGGATGCATATTCATGCAGCTGTAGATCATTGAAATGAGGGCTGCCTTCTCATGTTTGGCATGTTAATTTTATTCATTGTCTCTTTAAAATGTTGAACGGGGCTGGAAAGCATGCAAAGGACAAAGACAGTGAAAAGATCACTTCAGCGGTATTGTTTGACATGCTAATCAACATATGTTCTTCCCACTTTGAAAGAAGCTGAGGAGACAGTGGGAAAGGAGAGGAGAAAGAAAAGGTTTTCCCTTCAACATTCACCTCTTACTCTCTTTCTGTGGTGAAAGACAGCTGTATTGATCAGTACTTTGGGTAAGTATTAGGGCACAATTACCCCACCACTCACAACAACAACCTGGCCTGATCGCCATCATATCCTCTTCCTCCAGCACCACCAGCATCACCTTTCATTTTCATTTCATTGATACAATCTTCTAAAAAAATAATCTGGGTGTTTTACAGTTGAAATACGCAAAAGCTAAAAATAATGTTTCCATTTTTTTTGTTTAATTTGCTGATAATCTAAAAGTATACCTTCCCCAAGAGCATGTCATAAGGATAAACAATATATCAACTATATATAATGTTACAGGGACTTAGCACTACAGTGTTATTTATAGCCAATACCTATTTCAGTACAGTATAATGATACAGTATTATTAATTCCAGTTGAAATATGGGATTGGACCAATTGTTGACGAGATGTGTGAAATTCAGTCAGCTGTCGAGCACAATTCAAGGTGCTGACCTTGACCTACAAAGCACTATATGACCTGGGTCCTAGCTATGTCAAAGATCGAATCTCACAGTATGAACCGACTTGGGTGTTAAGGTCATCAGGAGAGGCCCTTCTCTCCATCCCATCACCTTCACAGGTACATCTTGTGGGTACCCATGAAAGGGCCTTCTCGGCTTCTGTGCGCACACTCTGGAACTCCCTTCCACTAGAGGCCAGGACTGCCTCATATCTGTTGTCCTTCCAAAAACAGGCAAAGACCTTTCTCTTCAGGCAAGCTTCCCCTGAATGATGGACTACCATGTGTATTTTATATGAATCTGTGGGTTCACATACACTTTGTGTTTATGACTACTTATGACCTTGTTGCTTTAATGTAATGTTTGTCTATTAATGCTGTAAGATGTCCCCCCATTCCTTGTTCTCAAATACTTGAACATGTCTTAATTGTACTGGACTGTATATTATCCCTCATTACTGTAAGCTGCCTTGGGTCCTTTTCCAAGGAGAAAGGTGGGGTTAAAAATACTCTAAAATAAATAAATACAAATAAATTGGTACAGACACATCTTGGGTGCTAATGAGAAAACTCTGCCCAAAAAGTGTGTCACTCTGGAGGGCAGTGGGTCCTGACCGAGGGGATGACCCAAACAGTGGTGGATGAACAGCCTTGACAACGACATCAAGTTGCCCCAGCTTCACCTGGACCTAGCCCATGACTGTGCCCAGTGGACAGCAAAAACCAGAATAGCGGATCCTACCACCAAGGAGCAGATGCTAAGAAAAAGAAGATATAGTATTATTATTAGCAATTTCTCCCTTTTCAGGTTTGTTTTCATTGCAGGTGTTGCAGTAAAAGTTGTAGTAGCTGCTTTTTTGTGTGTTTAAAGTACTATTAGTTGTTGCTGTCATTCTCCTCCTGTTTGGTTTGGATTGTGTGCTTTTTGGCACATTAACTGTATTGTACATTAACAAAGTAAAATTTTTATGTACAACGGCCATGTAGAATGGGCACCGTACAAAAACAATACCATACATAAGTGGTATATAAATGCTGAGAGGATAATATTGTTGATACCTGGTGAAGCTCTCGAGGAAGGGGAATTCTGCTAATGGGGTACCACCACACAGAAGAGCTAATCACAGCCCATTTAACCACCAGGTTTAGGGCAACTGGAGAGAAATCATCAAAGAGTTCCTCAGTATGTGGTCAGATGGGTATGAGATCAGGTCTTCTTTCAGGAGAAAAGCTGTTCTTCCAAGGAGAGATCCCCCACCATCCTTCCTATGAGAAGAACCAGCCTGTGAAGCCTTTGGTTACCTGCGTGGCCCCACTGCATTATCTGTTACACCTCTCCAGGATGAGTCCTCTTGAGAAGAGGAAGATGATCTATCCCAGCAGAAGGAAGCTACACAGAAGTCCTGATGACCTCCTGGAGGTCATCAGGAGATTTGGAGTCTGCTGTCATCAGTACGCTGATGACACACAACTCTAATCTCTCCTTTTCATCTTCTGCTGAGGAGGCAGTTCGCTTCCTCGACCTGTGCCTGGAGGCGGTCCTGGAATGGACCAGGACTAACCGCCTCAAGCTGAATCCGGAGAAGACAGAGGTTCTGTTCTTTGGGGCGTCCTCGTCCGGGTACAATGGCCCCCTCCCTAGACTGGGGGGAGTTTCCCTCCAGCCTACGTACAGGGCCAGGAATCTGGGCGTGGTCCTGGATTCGGCCCTCTCCCTGGAAGCCCAGGTGATGGCTGCTTCCAGGGCCACTTTTTTCCATCTCCGCAGGATCGCCCAGATCCGACTGTACCTCGATGAGTCCTCCCTGAGGACAGTCGTGCAGGCCCTCGTGATATCGAGGATTGACTATTGCAATGCCCTCTATGTGGGGTTGCCCTTGACCCTTGTCCGGAGGTTACAGCGGGTGCAGAATGCGGCGGCCAGGCTGGTGGTGGATGCTCGGAGATTTGAGCACATCACCCCAGTTCTGTCTCGCCTGCATTGGCTTCCCGTTGTCTTCCGGATAAGGTTCAAGGTCCTGGTTTTGATTTTCAAAGCCCTCCACGGCTTGGGACCAGAGTACCTGTTGGAGCATATTTCCCAGAGATCAACTGGGTCCAGGCCCACGAGAATGGCGCAGGCGCGCTCACTGAGGGTGTGGAACCATCTCCCCAGTGAGCTGCGCCTTGCAGAGTCCCTGTCCGCCTTTAAAAAGGCTTTGAAAACTTAGATTTTTAGGGAGGCGTTTGGCGACCTGTCTACTTAAGTTTCTTTCTTTTTTTTTTTTTTGCCGCCTGCGCTATCCCGCTGGAGGGTTGCCTTCCGCTCTTTTTATAATCTGTGATTTAGTTTTACTGTTTTGTTGTATTGTTAGCCCCCTTCGGAAGATGGGCAGGATACAAGTGTCTTAAATAAATAAATAAATAAATAAATAAATAAATAAATAAATAAATAAATAAATGGGATTCAGCCTCTCCTAAACTCAGGAGAGGACGGCAGGGCCCATTCCTTCCAGGCAGGACTCAAATGATGAAGGGAGCCTTGCAGATGGACTTGCTATTTTCCCAGAGGAGAAATGCTGGCTTTGACTTTTTCAGCAGATGCCAAATGTGTCTTCTGGTATCTGATAAAGCAAAGTATGCTGCTTATAGCACCTGAAGGCCTCTCTGAGTGGCTTACAACATTGTTTATTTATTTATTTATTTATTTATTTATTTATTTATTTATTTATTTATTTATTTATATTTGTACTTGTTAACCACCCAATTTTCCCTTGGGAACTCAGGGTGGTGTACAACAAACTGTGAATTAAAAACAACTTGCCTACAAACAAAATAACCTGCAAAAAAAATCAAATTATATAATTACGCAGGCTACAGAATAGTGCTTTGTACTAACTGGGTGGTATAAAATTCAAATGACTGACTGACTGACTGACTGAATGAATGAATGAATGAATGAACGAATGAACAAATGAATGAACAAACGAATGAATGAACGAATGAACAAGTGAATGTATGAATACCCTTATTATCTGACTGTAGAGAAGTCATATGAACATGCCAAGGTACAACCCCTTTTAACTGAATTACTGTTTGTTCTTTATGAGATGTTCCCAACATACTGTGGTCATAGACGTGTGTGTGTGTGTGTGTGTGTGTGTGTGTGTGTGCATGCCAGTGCTATTTCATTTCTGTCAGATTCCACATAAGCACAAGGATATATATTCTGAAGAATCTACCAGGAACATTAAGTTAGTTGCCTAGTGCTACTGCCTAATTAGGATCCTATGTGCCAAATGTTACAGTGCTCCCACCTTGCTTTTCATTAGTTCTCCTAGCTTTCTGAGAATAGAAGGCTCCCAGCTCACTCTGGGTGATTTCTTCCTTGTCATTCCCGAAAGGCTGATTCACCTGGGCAGATGATTTAGCACTAAGACTACCTCTGGTTTGTTTCAATCCCAAAGAGTGTCTGTATGCATCAGGATACATTGCTGTTGAAGTAGGTGGGCTGGAGGACACAGTGCATGTATATCTAACTCATCAAGGGAAACTCTATATCAGAACTCTCTTTACATCTGCAAGGAATGTTCTAGTGCAGTAGCAGTCATAGTGGCAGCTGGTACAATGTGCTAAGGAGAGAGGCCAAAAGCTAGGACTCTGGGAATGTGGTTCAAATTCCTGCTTGACCTTGGAGAACTACCACTGTTGGACAATGGTATAACTACTTCTGGAACATTTTATTCTCGGATTCATATTTTGACAAGGGATAGCAATTTTGGGGTGGGGGTGGGGAGGGGAGTGCGAATACTTATCATTAGTCATTCCTGGGCAGGGGTGGCGGCTGAATTTACAGGAACTTTGATATGACGTTCTTTGACTGCTTTAGCGAGCAAGTGGACCACCCTGCCTATTCTTTCCAGTGGGGGTTGATTGGGTCTATTTAGATTCACACAGAGTAGGTCCTACTGAATTCGAGAGAACTTTCTCTTAGATAAATAGATGCAGACTGCAAGCTTAGACACTCAAGTGAGCTAATAATCCATGCCACTTGAAAATGTAGTTGAATCAAAGTAATCCGGGAAAACAAATAGAACTGGCTGGTACTGTATTAAAATAGAATAAATTTTGCAGTTTAAATTGGCACACAAGTGGAACAGAAGAACGTGACTGAAACAGATTGACATAATGCATCACACCACTCGATGTAACCGCTTATATAAAAATAAAAATCCTTCACAAATTCAACATATAGAAGAGGCCTGAGTGTGCCTCATTAGAAACATGCACCATCGAATCAATGTATCATTGCATCAAAGTGCATGGTTTTATTTCCAGGAGTGTTTTGGGGAAAGTCATGTTTCCACTGGTGTTGAAAGGCATGTAGTGTGAGAGCTAGTCATCCAAGAGTGCCAATGCGGGGGTGGGGATGTCAAGGTCAAAACTATGATAGTTGAAGCCCTCAGAACACTATAGACCTTTGTAACACTCCTTGGTAGTTTGAGGCTGTTATGGCCTGCGACAGCTAACATTTATCCCTGAAAGGTTTCAATGCCAGTGTGAATCAGATAACCATCTCAATGTGTATATGGGTGTCAAAGTATAAGAAATTTACTTGCTCCTGTCTAGGAGCAAGGAGTTAGTACTTTATTTGTACAAAAGATCAGATATTGACAGCCCCTGGACAGGTGGGTTTATGATTTCTCTGTTGCTTAGTAGTTTTTGCAGTCTTGACAGGAGCATTCTACAAACTTAGTACCACCACCAAAAAGACCATTCCTGGTAGAACCCAGCCAATTTGTAGTTAGCTAAAACATCTGAAGCAGTTCCTTAAACACTGAGTTGAACACATGGGACATGACAGAGTATTGCAGTGTTTTGCCCTGGAAGCCTCATGCCTTGATTCCCAGAGATGTAGTAAATAGACAGACCCAGAAGATATTCCATCTTAGCTTTACATGTTGATTTGAAATCAATGATCAGAAAATATTCAGAATGATGTCTAGCTATGGTTAAAGAAAACAAACAATAACTAATGCAAGACTAGGCTATAGACGATACTTTTATAGGCTACTGATAAAAATTTTTAAAAAAATCACTGCAAGCTTTCATGGACAATATCCACTTCTTCAAAGCATGTACCAAAAAGTCCTTCACAGCTAAGCATAATCTCCTGGCAAACCACATCTTTTTCCATTTTTTTTTTTGCTTTTGGTACTTGCTTTGAAAAAGTGTATGTTGTCCACAAAAGCTTCTAATGATTGATTTTTTATTTTTTATTAATGGCTTATAAAGGTATCACCTATAACCTAGTCTTGCATTTGAATTTGTAATGGCCACACAACTTCTACTTATTATTTCAGTGGAACCATGACTAAGTGTTCTGCCTACACAACATTTATTTTTCAATGTTAAGTCTGCAATTTTTGTAGCTAAAAAGAATGCTTCATGCAGTGATTTAATTAATGTACAGTAATATATTGGTTTAAGAGTAACTTCGTTTAAGAGTGTTTTGCAAGACATGCAAACATTTCTTCTAAATTTTGCCTTGACCAACAAGCAATGTCTTGCAATACAAGTAACTGAAGCAGGTCACATGATCACAAGTGAGCCAGTTGTGGCCCTCTCTCTCCCTCTGGATTATGGGTGATTGCCTGGAATGTTCCATCTCAGGCAACCTCTAAAGCAGAGGGAGGTGAGATGAACGGAGGTTTCCCTTGGACCAGCCAGGAATGTTTTCAAAGCGAGTGCAGGTTAGGGGTTTGTTTCATTTTTCTTTATATTTTTATTAAACTTGTTTTCCATAGTCTTTCTTATTTTCCAAACAATTTCTAGTCATGGGCCAGCTAGTCAAATTATTATTGTCAAATTAAAAACACTGAGTAAAATCCAGTTGTGAGTCCTAAGCAGAGCAGATTCTGCAACCAGATACCTAAAACATGGACTTCTAGCCAACTTCTTTTGTGAGTTTTGGCTGAAGCCATGAAATGTGCTGCTAATTATGTGTCTAAAAGAGTGTGGAGTTCTTCTAAAAATGATGTACCATATGCGTTGTTGTATGGCAAGAAACCAACACTCAAACATATGAAGATTTTTGGATCAGAGGCTTGGGTCCATATTCCTCAGAAGTATAGACAGAAGAAGAGCCCAAAATTGAAAAAATTAATCTTTATTGGCTACCAAAGTGGTGCAAAACTGTTCAAAATCTGTGATAGCTTCAATGTAGGTGGGAATGTGGAGTCTGACCAGATGGAAGATGGAAAAGATGCAATGGTAGAAGAACCTGTAATTCCCAGATGTTCTACCAGGTCCAATTTGGGAGTGCCACCAGAGAGATTTACAATAAATCTCATATCCCAAGAGCCACAATCGTACAAGGAAATGCTTCAGTTGACAGAAAGTGAAAGGAAACACTGGTTCATAGTCATGGAAAAAGAATTTGCTTCTTTAAAGAAGCACAAGTTTTCACACCAGTAAAGTTGTCAGAGGGGCAAAAGGCAGTGGGATGCAGATGGACATACAAAGTGAAAAAGTCCAGTGATGACACAGTAACCTGTAAGGCCCAGCTTGTGGCACAGGGTTTTTCTTAAGAAAAATATGTCAATTATGACAAGGTTTTTGTGCCCACTGTGAAATCAGAAACATTTAGAGTGGCATTGGCAATTGCAGCAGCAAAAAAGTATCAAGTGCATCATTTTGATGTTGAGGCAGCCTATCTACATGTGACCCTAAAGGAAGACATCTATATGAAGTAGATTCCAGGATACGAATTGGAGAATCCTGAGCTTGTCCTCAAGCTTAACAAAGCTTTATATGGTATTCGGCAATCAGGATTGGCATAGAATCAATGTCTGTGTGGAAAACTAACCAAACTAGGCTTTTCTTCAAGTAGGGCAGATCCATGTCTGTATTTGTAGATGATATTTGTTTGATAATGCCTGATGTTTCACATGTCAAATGGTTTATGTCGTCATTAGGTGCAGAAGTGAAAATCAAGCATCTTGGTGAGGTAAAGCATTACCTAGGCATTGATGTAATTACAGATCCTAAAGGTAGTGACAAGATAGAGTGACAAGATAGAAAAACTTTTACAAAGGTGCAAAATGGAAGACTGCAAGCCAGTCTCAACACCTATGGAGGTGGGATTCAACAGCATTCCCAAGGATGGGGATTTCTGTAATGTTGAATTGTATCAATCTGTTCTGGGATCACTCATGTACTTATCTTCCTGGTCTAGGCCTGATATGTCAGCAGCAGTCAACATGCTAAGTCAACATGCTGCAAAACTCCAGGACAAACAATGGAAAGGTATAAAACATGTTTTAAGATACCTCCAGGGAACAGTCCATGAAAAATTGAAAATATCCACATGTGATAACATTGATTTGATTAGTTATGCAAATTCTGACTGGGGATCATGTGCAAAAAGGAGAATATCCATATCTGGGTATGCGATTTTTCTAGGTGTTTCATTAACCACTTGAAAGTCGAGAAAACAGAGGTACATTGCATGCTCAACTGCGGAGGTGGAGTATGGGGCACTGAGTGATTTGTCCTGTGACTTAACATGGTTTGTTAAATTGTTAAGGGATATACATGTGTATACAAAGTTGCCATTCAAAGTGTATAATGACTGTCTTTCATGTATCCAATTAGCACAAAACCAGAATGTTGGGTCCAGAATTGAGCTCATAGGGATCCGATACCAGAATGTCAAGGACTGCATTGATCAACAATTGGTTGTGTTAGAATATTGCACAAGTGATCAAAACTGTGCTGATGTATGCACCAAACCTTTGCCTAAAGAAAAACATGTATTTTTCAGAGAAAGGCTAAGTGTTACAATCTGTTAAACAGGAGGGGTGTCAAGTAATGTAGTTTTGACAAAATGTCTGTAACATGGTATTTAATAGATTCATAAAATGGTTTCTGTGTAAAATGAATAGTCATTTGCTAGACACATGTGTATGGAATAATCACATGAGGTCAGAATGATTATGTCCAGGTGCCATGGATACCTATCACTCATGTGATTGGTCTAAACTATGTTGCCAATTGTATAAAAGGCAGCATTGAAATCCATTTACTTTGGGACTGCTTTTGGTGAGATAGCAGTTTCCCACTACTCTGTATATATGCTGTGTGTCTTATCTTGATGTATATTGTGTAAATATGTAATATAAGTTTTTATGCAAAGTTCTTTGTCTCCCAGCTCCAATCTGCATATTGCAATTTTCTTTCCACACCACTGTGCAACTCTGCAAGTTGTCATAAACCACATTTAAACCTCATTCATTTTATTGTAACATTTTGTGTGTACAGTATGTGGTCTATGGGACTCCAGAATGAATCCTCTGAGTTTTCATTATTTCTTACGAGGAAATTTGCTTTGATATAAGAGTGTTTTGGTTTACAAGCATTTTTCCGGAATGAATTATGCTTGCAAACCAAGGTATTGCTGTAACCGTTTTGTCTCTCCAGAACACTCTTTAATTTAGAGTCCTTTTCATAAAGCACAAAGAGACTTAAGAACAAGAATCCACAAAGAGACTTAAGAACAACTATCCAGGGACTGTTGGCCTCGATAAAGCCACATTGAGGAGAGGTGTGAATGTGTGTACGTGAGCCGTGACATGTCTTTGGAAGGACTGGGGCAATTAAAACACCTCCCTCCTTTCAATCAGGATGCAGCCTAAAACATCCAATCTCCGAGCCTCCACTAAGAAAACTGCCTGGCTTTTTTCCATCTTGCCAAGGACCTTACATCTAAGAAATAACTCCTGGCAAGTCCATCTATTTCCATGTTATAATCTATCGGTACTGCTCTGAGGAAGGGTTTTTTTGCCCCTGAAATATTAGCAACGTTTTTGTTATTTTTATAGTAGCCTAAAGGTATCACATGTTCCACTTTTGTATTTGGTTTTTGTGATGGCTACACGGCTCCTCAACTTGTTTTGCTTCAAGTCTGAAGAGTATATAATAGTTTCTAGGGTCTCAGTCAAAGAACAGTATTCAGGCATCACTTAAGAATATGATCAGGTCTCTATCACTAGAAAAAAAATCTCTGTTAAAATGATTCAACAAAACACTTTCCTTTGGAAACATGAACACAGGAGGGATGGGCATGAGACGGAAAATTGAGTTTAGTTTCATTCTGTTTCGTATCGTAAGTAACAAAAATTTTCAAAAGAGTTTTGTTACTTACGAAAGGAAACGAAAGGAAATGAGGTAAGGGAATCCCTTGGCAGGGGGCTGAGAGGGTACAGCTGGTGTCAGTGCTTCTCCACCGCATTTCAGCTGGGACGCAGCAGCAACGGCAGTGAAGAATGTCTGAGGAGGTCTCGCTGCTGCTGCGCCTGCCTTGGCTGCTGTGTGGAGACTCACCGAGGCAGGCAAAGGAGCTGAGCTAGGAGGGGAGTCCTCCTCAAACACTCTTATCTGCTGCAGCTGCCATTTTAAACAGGCTCCAGCTTACCGGTCAGAGGCTGGAGCCTGTTTAAAATGGCAGTGGCAGCAGAGAAGAGTATCGGAGGAGGACTCACCTCCTAGCTCAGCTCCTTTGCTTGCCTCGGCGAGGCAGCAGCGGAGGTGGGTGCAGCAGCAGTGAGTCCTCCTTGGACATAGACTCTTCTCTGCCTGCTGCCGCCTCCCAACTGGGATGCGGTAGGGAATCCCACGGCAAGGGGCTGACAGGGGAGTGCTGACATCAGCGCTATCCTCTCAGCCCCCACCAGGGGATTCCCCACTGCCTCCCAGCTAGGAGGCAGTAGCTGGCACAGAAGTGTGTCTGAGGAGCACTTGCCCGAACACCTGCTGCACCCACGTCCGCTGCTGTGCAGAGCCTCACCAAGGCAGGCGAAGGAACTGAGCTAGGAGGGGAGTCCTCCTCAACAACTCTCTCTGCTGCTGCTGCTGCCTCCCAGCTGGGAGGCGGTGGGGAACCCCCTGGCAGGGGGCTGAGAGGAGAGTGCTGAGCTGACGTCAACACTGTTTGGTGGCAGGCCTTTTACAGTGGAATGAAGCAGTTTGTTTTAATTAAAAAACACAGTTTCATTTCATTTGTAACAAATGCTGCTTCGCTGTTTTGCTTTGTTTCATTTTGTTATGTAACAAACTGACGAATCAGCATTTCTTTTTTGTTTGGTGCCCATCTCTAGAACACAGCCATTGAGGACTAGTTCATATCCAGCCCTTTATGAATGTACTTATTGGGCCATCCCGGGAAATGTTTAAAATGAGGTGGACTCTTGTAGAAGACTTGAAGAAGTCTTATGTATTCATTTATAAAATAGCCAGAACTAGGGGACATCCACTCAAATTGAGGGTTGGGAGAGTCAGAATAGAGAAAAGAAAATATTTATTTTTACCCAGCGTGTTGTTAGTCTGTGGAACTCCCTGCCCCAGGATGTGGTGATGGCATCTGGCCTGGATGCCTTCAAAAGGGGATTGGACAGATTCCTGGAGGGAAAAGTCCATCACAGGTTACAAACCATGATGGAGATGTGGAATCTCTAGGCTTAAAACCAGGGTACGTCAAGGGCCAGATGCAGGGGAGTGGTACCAGGAGACAGATATCTAGTCTCGTGCGCTCCCGGATGCATTTGGTAGGGCTACTGTGAGACACAGAAAGCTGGACTAGATGGCCTTTGGCCTCATCCAGCATGGATCTTCTTATATTCTTATGTTCTTATGTTTACATGGTTGCTGATTTAAAGATATGTTTCATCCAGTGGTTCCTAATATTAAACTAGGGAAAACAATTCAGGTTGATTGTCATCCTGACTGTTTGACTGATAAAACTAGGAGTCAGTAAGTATGGCAGGCACCTGAAGACATATAAGATTTGGGATAAGGTGGGCACAGTGGGCCATCCCAGAAGAACAAGGGATCAGTCTGAGACCCAGACCCGACGGAAGAACCTGGTCATTCCCTACATGGCGGGAGTGTTGGAGAAGCTTTCAACTCTTGCTATTTAAATGATGATTTTGCATTTTAGAGGCATGAGTTGATTCTAAAAACCTGAAAACTAACTGCTCAAGGCTTGTTGGCCTCCCTTGTTTGATTTGATTTTGAAAGGACTCAATCCGACGAGCTGTCAGTTATCTGCTAACTATTGTATGCTACACCCCATGAGTTGACAGCTATCAAATACTGTCAAATGCCAAATATGTCATGGACAAATGGAACTAAATGGGAAATGTCATTGTATCCTAGTGCAAGGTATTGAATGAGAAATATTGTGGACTGTAGCTTCCCAAGGTTGTCAAGAATCACATGACTGGTTCTGATTTAAAGGTAGAAAAACATCAGGGTTCTTCAGTATGGCCATTAGAAGCATTTCAACTGGTCATTTATGATTTTGCAGTCTAGTCTTGTAAAACCTGAAAACTAACTGCTCAAGGCTTGTTGGCCTCCCTTGTTTGATTTGATTTTGAAAGGACTCAATAGCTTCATCTGCTAACTGTCATTGCAAATTGTCAAACAAATATGTCAGTAATGATGTCATTGTATCCTAGTGCAAGGTATTGAATGAGAAATGTGTCCTGTTTCCCAAGGTTGTGGCTGTTCTTTGGTAGCTCATGGGATCTTCAGACCAGAAGCTCTGGTCAGTATTATTAGTCTAGTCTTGTCAGCATGGTAAGAGGGGAGTGGCAAGACATATTCATCCCTGTCATTGCTTTCACATTGTCAGTAATGATGGATCTGAAATACAGATGTTCCTGTTTTCATGTTGTGTCGATTGATGTGTATGTGTGTGTGGTGGTGTGTGTGTGTGTGTGTGTGTGTGTGTGTGTGTGTGTGTGTGTGTGTGTTGTGTCGTTACAGTCGTGACCGACTCTTCGTGACTCCATGTCCATGGAGTTTTCTTGGCAGGAATACTGGAGTGGTTTGCCAGTTCCTACTCCAGGCGCCTACAGCACCTGGTATTCCCTGGTGGTCTCCCATCCAAGTACTAACCCAGGCTGACCCTGCTTAGCCTCCAAAATCAGGAGAGATCGGATGTGCTTAGGGCATTTAGGCAGCTTCAGGGCCTGGGGTATGTGTGTCTATTTCACCAGAACAATGTATCTCTTTGTGTGTTCTCGTAGCAGTTCAAGGCATATGGAGGTGGCTTGGTCTTTAATAGGCAATTAAGTTCCATTGCTTCACAAAAGCCTTGCTCTTGGAGATATGGACTGCTAGAATTGGTTTTGTGACATAGATCAGGGTAGCTTCCTTTTGGGGTGGGTGGGATTCTCTTTGAGGTGTGTATATGGCTATGGAGCTGTCCCATTGAGTACCTCCTGCTTCATAATCCACACTGCTATGTAGCAATACCCCCCCTAGCTAAGCTAGAGGATATAGCTTCAGGGAGTACCCGGATGGCACCTTATGGTCTAGATCCACTTATCAGGTGCAACTAGCTAGATGTATTGAATCAAGGGGGGCATAAATTAATATGGACTTAATAGATCTCTTAACAAGCTCTGCTCTGTTGGGTTTATTTATTTATTTATTTATTTATTGGGCTTATATACTGCCCGTCTTCCCGAAGGAACTCCGGGCGGTTTACAACATGACAATATAGTAATATCAACAATTAAATAAAACAATTTAAACAATTTAAATCAGGTAACAAACAACGGAGAAATAGCAGATGGGCGGGGGGGGGGGGGAGAGAAACACTTTAGTCACCAAATGCCTCCCGGAAAAGGAGAGTTTTTAATGCCTTCCGGAAGGGTAGCAGGGACTCTGCTAGGCACACTTCTGTTTAGCCCTGTATATTCCAAAATGAGTTGCATGATGGGGAAATATGCAATATAAATCATAGCCATTATGTGCTGTCAAGTTGCCTTTGATGTGTGATGACCCCACGAATGAGCAACCTACCAAGTGTTCTTAGACAAAATCCAAGCTTGAGTTGATCTAAGACTGCATGTTTATCTTTCTGGCTAGGGTAGTTACAAAGCTCTCCTCCAACAGCATCTTTCAAACCATTCAACTTTCCCCTTGTATGTTTTCCTCATTTGCCCAGCCTTCACGCAGATACATATTGATAGGAATGCAACTGTACGGACACTCTTAGCCCTTGTCTTCAAGGACACACCTTTAAATCTGAGGATCCCTTCCAGTCCCTTCCTTGCTGTCCTTTCCAGTCTCAAGTCTTCTCTTGATTCCGTGGCTTCAGTCTCCAGGTGGATATACATCATATAAGTACATGAAGACACATAACATCTGGAAGTCTCCATATGTAAGACCATAACTTAGTAGTAGAACAGATGTGTTCCCGGTAGACTTCCCCAGTTTTAACTCCCCTATTTCTGGGCAGAGCTAGGAAAAAGTTCTGTCTGAAACCTTTGTGAGCGCCTGCCAGTCAGAGCCGATTCTACAAGGCCGAGGGAAGCAATGGTCCGACGCAGTACATGGCGAGGCATCTACAGTTCAATCCCGTGTGTGTGCCCTGCTCAGAGACATCCCCGAGCAGAGTTCTTTGGTAGACCAGTACAATATTAGCAATTTCTAATCTTTCTAATTTTCATAAAAAAGAACTCACCCATTGCTCTGCACAGCATAGATTAGCATTCAAATGCCATAGCTTTCAGGTTTGAGGACAGAGAGAGAGAGAGAGAGAGAGAGAGAGAGAGAGAGAGAGAGAGAGAGAGAGAGAGAGAGATTGCAATAGAGATGAGCACATTTTCTCCGCTACCATCTTTGAAATGGCTTTGATCACCCACTTGTTTTTGTCCCATCCTTGATTAAGAAAATCAGTTGGTTTTGTCCAAGAAGGCAGTGCTTGGATGATATATGAGAAGCAGAGGGAGAAGGTATTAGTGGTGGTGGTGGGGGGGCATAATCAAGCACACACCAGGCCAGTGGAATAACTATTTATGCAGCACTTCAAATGATGTTAGGCTGCCCCCTCCTCTTCATGCCTGCTATTGCTGTTGACAGTTTGATTTTTTAACACAATTTTAGTATCTAAATGGGTTTCTGGCAAGGATTCTCATTAATTCCAAGAGGCATATGTCAGAATTATGCTGTCGGCATGGCAGCCGTCAGCCTCCCCTTCCCTTCTGTTGCTGCTGCTGCTTTTTTTTTTGAAATCAAAACTAATGTCGGACACATGCTGAATGAATCTAATTAAGGATTTTAGTTCTCCCCAAATTCCGCCTACCAGAATTTCAGGACATGAGTTTATCAGCATGTGACAGTGCTCCAGATCTAATGCAGGGAGGAGACCAGCTGATTGAGGGAGAAGTTAATTTCCACTTGGTTTCTGTAATTATTTAACAACGCAGCAGCCGCAGCTACAGTAACCAAACCCCTTTCTCTTTGGACCGCAGTTCCATTAGGCTTGATTCCACGTTATCCAGGAGAGATAGGCTATGTGGTGAAAGCCACCGCTCATGTATGTCTGATCAAAATTGCTACCACTGTTCATGCAGCTCCGTTCAGGACATATTGAGTAGAAATTATGCTTCACTGAACTCGGAGGAGGTAGCTTAGAAATACACATGCTCTTAAGGACATTAAGATTGGCTAAGATATATACTGCCCATCTTCCGAAGGAACTCCAGGCGGTTTACAACAATTCTAATTCAACAACAATAATAAAAAATCAAATAAATAATAATAATGAATCAGTAAAGATGGTGGCTAATGTTTCACAAAACAACAACAACAACAACAACAACAAAACTAATGGTCGCCAAATACCTCTCTAAAAAGCAGGTTCTTAAGGGCTTTTTGGAGGCCAGCAGGGACTGTGCTAGGCATAGCTCACTTGGCAGATGCCTTTACAACAAGGGGCCAACCACAGAGAAGGCCTTGTTTCGGGCTACCAATTTTTTAGCCTCCCTGGGGGTGGCGGTGAGCACCCGAATTGAGAGTGCCTGTGACATTCTGATGGGTTGGGCCTCAGTTGACCTTTGGGAGAGCCGCTCTGCCAGGTATTCAGATCCCAAGCCATGGATAATTCCAGAAGATACCTTCCAACTCTATAATTCAGCTCTTGATAAGTTTTTTGGTAGGTAGATCTACCCATATAGATACCCTGAGGCATTGCCTCTTAAGTCAGTATTAGAGATGGGGATATGAGTCAATTTGTCTTGTCTTGTCAGAATTCATCCGCCTGGCACCTATGGTGCCATACATTTTCTTCCACACCTCCCAGCTTGGTGTGCATTGCCTCCATTAACAACTTGCTATGCATTGCCCGGATCCTCTTCCTAGGATGACAGGCCAGTCTGGGCAGGAGTAGGGAGTTGCCTTCCCCACTTCTTCTGGCAGCTACCCACTCAGATGAGGCCGGACAGGGATTCAGGCTGCATAGCCCTTAAGTGGTTGGCTTCTGGAGAACACAGGGAGAGGAGGTCTGAGGTTCTGCCCAGACTGGACCACTAGCAGAGGAGGAGGACCCCGGTGCCATGTGGCGGATTGCACGTGGGGGAGCTGGCTGGGGTGTTTGGGCAGGGTGTTGCTACAATCAATTTTTAGCAAACTGGGCCAAATTGATTTGTGCTAATCTCTAGTCACCACCATCATCATTATCACCTTAGATAGAGGTGGATATAGATCATTGAGTCTGACCACTATCATGGAGGCACAGTGGAGAATGTAGATATCTATGCAGCCAGATATCTGAACCACTGAGTTATCCAGCAGTCTACAAGAGAGAGCTGATGTAGCCAATAGCAACTTAGATGATGTGTTCTGATGGGGCTCAAGAGGGTTCCAAAAGACATAGAGGATGGACCAATATGGCTCATCTTACTTCCTGAAGATAAGCTGAGAGTTCCAGTGAAAGCATTGTGTACAGTAGAATATATCAGGACCAGGAATTGAGGCATAGAGAGTTTGATTCCCAGCGATGCCTTCTGGGAGACTGGTGTACCTGTCTAGTGCTATGCAAGGTGCCTAGTCCCATAAAGCCCTAAGAAGAAGGAACGGTGAATTACTTTTTGAGTTCTTTTTAGGTAAAATTCCTGCCAAGGGTTGCCATACATTTTTACTCAAGTTAGGATTTTGTGTTGAAATATAGTGGGCAATATGAAATTGCATGTGCTGAAATGTTTAAGGTATATCCCCTCCCCACAAACTCTATTTAAAGGCCGAAAAGCACCTGTATAGAAACACTATATAGCAGTGATGGCGAACCTATGGCACGGGTGCCAAAGGTGGCACTCGGAGCCCTTTCTCTGGGCACTCAACATTGCCCCTTCATAGCCACCTGTATACAGGTTCAATTACTGTATTGGCACTTTGCAAAAAAATTAGTGGGTTTTGAATTGCAGTTTGGGCACTCGGTCTCTAAAAGGTTCGCCATCACTGCTATATAGTCTCTGGTCCCCTCTAGTGGCCTGTTCTGTTAATGCAACTTGAAAACATGTATTTCTGTGTGTTTTTAAATTCCTTTTTGGTGGCATGTAAATAACGTCTTATAACGTCCAACAAGTTCCCATATGCTGCTGAGAGGTCGAGGAGGACCAACAAGGACGATTTGCCCCTGTCCACCTCCCTCAACAGGCTGTCTTGCAGGGTGACCAATGCCAATTCCGTACCATGTCGCAGACTGAACCTTGACTGGACCAAGAGCATTAGTCTCATCCTGAAGCCCCTGAAGCTGACCCGCTGCCACCTTCTCGACAACCTTGTTTATAAATGAAACATTGGTGACACGCCTACAGCTGTCAATTTAGTCTGCCACAAAATTTGTTTTCTTCCAAATGGGTCTAATGACTGTCTCCTTGATCTCACTCCTAAATCTTTTGGTTTACAGCAGGCATGTCCAAACTTCGCCCCCCCCCCAGATGTTTTGGACCACAACTCCCGCAGTCCTTTGCCATTGGAAATACAGGCTTGGAATTCTGGGAGTTGTGTCCAAAACATCTGGAGGGTCGTTTACAGGCTTGTGCTGGTTTGTGCACATCCCTTCCCCTGCCACCCCAGCCTATGACCCTCACACCAGCCAGAGAACTTTCTCTCCTTTTCTTTTGGTTGTTTGACCAGTCCCTGGCAGGAGCACAGGATTGTCTGTCCCACCACCCTTCTCTGACCCAAGGAGGTGTGGGATAGGGAAGCCCATGCTCTTGGCAGGAAATGGATGAACAGCCAGAGAGGAAGAGGAGAGGAGCATGCTTCGTCTGGTGAATCTGGATTGGGCAGCGAGGTGTAAGGAACACGTGGTGCACGTGGTGTTGCATTTACATACTGCCGTGAACCTCCGAACTGAGTTTTGTGGCCATCTCTAACCCTGAATAATTTTCAGAGTTATTTCAATAGACAAAGAGTGAGAAAAAAATAAAAAAATTAAGTATGGATTACAAGGGATTTGAATAATTTGCGTCACGATTTGCTCGTTTGGCCTTGCTCTCTTCTTCTTGTTTTTCTTTAAGACTTTGTTTCTGCGAATAAAAGTCTGCCTTGTAATTCCCATGGCTGCCTTAAATTATGTGATTTCATCCTTATTAGGAAGCCAGAATCTAAGGCGACAGACTTTCTCGCCTTTATTTCCTCCAAGCAAACCAACAGTGTTAAAGTGACAATCCCTCCCCCACCCAAGCCCTTTAAAAAGAGTTTAGTGGAATGTTTTTGCAGGGTCAGCTCAGATCCTGCAGTCTCTTGAGTATCCCAGTGACACTTTGAGAAATAGTCATGTATACAATAATGTACGGATGGGAATTGTAGCAGTTTATGGCTTAACACATAACTCTTCCTGGAAGACTTTAGACAGAAATGATCTGTATGCTTGCCTCTGCTTCTGTTTTATAAGGAGCTCATGCCAAAGAAGAAAATGCCAAGTGAATTTTTTGTTGATTTTATTCTTTTAAACTTAGAAATGCAGAACTGGAAGGGACCCGGAGGATCATCAAGTCCCACCCCTCTCAAGAAGGCACAGTGTGGAATGGAACTTCCACCTGCAGCCAGATCCATAAACTAATGAGTTATCCAGCACTCTTGTGTGTGGTCTGATTGTGATCTGTAAAGCTCATCCCATATCCTAGAAAAAGGATCAACGCCTAACAGTTCCTTTATACCCCAGAGAGGGTAGCTGTGTTAATCTTTTCAAGAATTTCAGGTAAAGATCAAAGAAAAACAAAACAAAAGACACAAAACATGTGTCATCTTAAAGACTAACTTTCATATTTTAACGTTTTGTAGACACGTCCACTTCTTCAGATTTCTGCTTCTTCAGACACTTCTGCTGCTATATGTCTGGAGAAGTGGAACATGTCCACGAAACGTTACATTAAAATATGAAAGTTAGTCTTTGACCTGCCACATGTTTTGTGTCTTTTGTTTTGTTTTTCTTTGATTTTTGCTTGAAATTCTTGAGACCTCAGGTATCCGAAATCCCCGCAGCATCATTCATGTTACATCAAATGTCTTGCATCAACAAATTGAGAAAAATGATTTCTCCATTTTCTCATGTTTTAGCGTATGCAATATATAACACAATGCTCTGAAAGAGATGCCCCTGAATTAGCTGGATCCAGAAGAGCATTTAGCATAATTCTGCTTGTAGAAAGCTTTGAAACCTAGATAAGCCTAGCTTCACTAAGCGTCCTGTTTGGAAAGAAAGCTCCCAGCTAGCATTAGGGAAGGAACAGGAAACTGGCATTGAATAAGGCCTAGCTGACCCTCAGTATCTGCCAGTGGAAGCCTATATTTACAGAATGAGGTATCTATAAGATGTATGCAACTCAGAAAGAACTCTCAGATTAGAGAATACAGTAGCCCCCCTGCGCCAAATATTGAAGTCCCTCTATATCTTAGGATCTGCCATCTCCTCCACTTTGGTGACAGGGGATCTTGCGGAGGCCTCACTACCCCACCGCAGCCCAGTAAAGGCCTCCTGACGCAGTAGAGGCTTCCGGATCCAGCCATGGCCCCAGCAAAGGCCTCCCAACCCTGGTCTGGAAGTCTCCACGGGGGCTGCTGCTAGGGCCACAGGCTTCCGTGGTTGGGACTTCCACTGTGGGAGGCCTCTGCCTGGAGGGATGGACTGATGGATGGAGCAGGAGAAGTAGCCACAGCCAGCCAACCAGCTAGCCACCAGCAGCCATTGTTTGCCTCTCCTCTCGCCCACCTGCTTGCTCACTCACTAGCAAGCCCCTTCCCTCACTCTTTGGCCTGCTCATTCCCTTGTTCTACCTTTTTTCACCACAGCGGGCTGAGGGAAAGGGGTCCGTTCCCACCCCGCCACCCCACCTGCCTTTCCTTTTGCCCGCCTGCTTGCTTGACATCTTTCTGGCGTGGTGGCATGGCAGGGAATGGACCCCTTTCCCTCAGCCAGCTGAGGTGAAAGAAGGAAGGGCAAGGGCAAGAGGGCCTCTGGACCCAGCTGTGGCCACTGCGGAGGCCTCCAGACCCGGCCAGATATGCGGACACCATCACTGTGATGGCGTCTGCATATTGCAGATTTTCATTTATTGTGGGTGGTTAGGGCACGTAACCCCATGATTAAGAAAAGTGTTCTGCTTGTATACCTCCCCATACCACTTCAAGTAGTCTCTGGGTGGTTTATAGTTTTAATTACAGTATGCAGGCCTACATATTGCCCCCTTCCCCAGCAAGCTGGGTACTCATTTTACCAACCTCGGAAGGATGGAAGGCTGAGTCAGCCTTGAGCCTGCTACCTGGGATTGAACCCCAGGTCGTGAGCACAGTTGTACCTGCAGTACAGGCATTTAAATGGGGAACTACTGTAATGGAATATGTAGTCCAAGAAATTTAAACATCCCATCCTTGTGTATTATGATTCCCCACTTTCCATGTGGGAAGACCCATGGCACAGTGGTTAAACTGCAGTATTGCAGCCAAAACTCTGGTCACAACCCAGGTTTAAACCCAGTTGGCTGTTTAGAGGTTCGCTCAGCCTTTCATCCTTATGTTTTTGGATTCATCATCATGTTTTTTTGTCTTTTGTCTTGTTTTATTTTCCTTGATTTTTGCCTCGAATTCTGTGCTAGAGTTGTACAGAAGAAAAAGGAACATATTTACACATGTGATGGTTTTGCAAAATAAGAAGGAAAGAATAGATAATGGTTTTTAAGGAAATTAGGGTAATAACTGGACTGGATATTCATATGTCTCCAATGATTGCTTTATTAAATGGTAATGTTAATGAAAATCAACTGAAAAGAAAAGAAAAGGAATTAATTATTATAACAGTAACATTGACAAGACTAATATTTGCAAATATAATCGAATTAATATTATAATTATTAAAATATAATTATAATTTGAATCTAATTAATATTAGAATCTAATGGAGAAATGTGGAATATGGCAATTAATGATAAATTGACTTGTGAAATGAAATTAAGAAGGGAAAAACTGAAAAGTAATAATTTGTTTAAAAATCTGGAATGTATTTCTGGAATATGTATTTCAGAAAGGGAGAGAGTATACACAGCTAGAAGAATCAATGTGTTTCTGGAGGAAAATGGGGTGGACTATAATGTAGAGGAAAAAAAGGTGAACTTTACCCTGAGGGTAAACATGCCACAGGTGGAGGAACGTGGATATGTGAAATGTAGTTCACTGTTAGTTCTTTTTAATGTTGTGTAATGTAGAACTATTTTTTGGGTGGAGGAAATTACTTTCAATATATACATTCAGGATCATTCTTTGAATATTTGTAATATTTTCAGACCATGGAAAAGTGAATCAGTGAGCAAAGAGTAAAATAAATTTATTATAGCATAATTCTGGGCGGTAGCGTAATGGTCACTAGAGATGGGCACGACTTGAAAAAAAATTTTTTTGAGTTGTCGTTAGTCGGGCCGGTCCCGTTTTGGCTCGTTTCCGTTTTTCGCGAAAATTCGCAAAAATTAGTCGGTTCGTTTTTTGTTTTTTCGTTGTCGTTAGTACTGTTTTTTTTTGGGGGGGGAGCGGGCTCCTGGAGGCACCTCTCTGGGGTGGGTGCCTCCTCTGGCCCGCTATAAGGGAAAGTGGGCTCCTGGAGGCACCCGTGGGTGCCTCCTATCCTCACCCACTAGGAAGGGGAAGCAGGCTCCAAGAGACCCCTCAACATGGGGGTCTCCCCTCCTCACCTGCTGCTGCTGCAAAATGCTATGCAATCGCCATATGGATATTGCATAACATAATGTGCAGACAGTGACTGTGAAGACTAGTGGATGGCACTAAACCCAGAGCCATAGTGAGATGCCTAACTAAGGCTCTCGCACCACCATGTCTCACAGAGAAGGGAATTGTACTTGCTGCGTGTAGTGCAATGCAAGCAAGTAGATCTGGCTTTAAGGTGGGTTAGTGCAAGGGCTAGGGTTAGGCTAGTGACGGGTAAGGTTACGGTGGGCTAGTGGGTTGCACCTCTGGGTGCCTCTCTGACCCACTAAGAAGACAGTCTGTGACGTATGGGTACGGAGTCAAGGGTTAGGGTTAGGGTTAGGGGGGCTAGGGCAGGTTTTAGGGGGCTTTTTGGCACATCCCAGAAGTCTCCATGGCCAAGTGGCCATGCGACTGGTGGGATGGCTCCAAAAATTTGCATGGTCGTCCACTCCCACATGGCTGGCCACTCGGCCAGCCCATTATTGCGCAGGTGTAAATAAAATAAAATAAAATAAAATCAATGGAGGACAGAGGAGGAGAGGAGAGACATTTTGTTGCAAGAAAAAACCCACTGCTACTGTGAAAAATCTGGCAGTTTATAAATTTTCGCGTGTTTCTGTTGTGCTTGTGTGTTTTTGGACCACGATTTCAAAAACAATATTGCGTTCGCCGCCCCATTTTGGATCCCCCGCCCGCACCGCATGGCATGGCGAAATGGCGACTCGAGTCCGGCTGCCCAGGACGGGGGGGAGGCGGGACCCCCCCTCCAGAAACCACCCCTCCGGTAGGTGCCCTGCGCCCTTAGTCAAGCAGGCATTTTTCCGCCTGCTTTTTTGGCCCGGGAATGGGTGGGGGGAGAGTTTAAAAGTTTTTTCCTGTGCCGTCCGTGCCGCTTGCTTGCGCTTTAATTGCGGCGGCCGGCGGCCGGCGAGACTGGGCTTTTTGCTGGCTGGCTGCGAGCCTGCGGCGAGTGGCGCGAGTCCCACCAGAGCAGCCCAGGACGGGGGATGGGGGGGAGGCCGGGGACCTCCAGAAACAACCCCTCTGGTAGGTGCCCTGAGGCACGGCAGGCATTTTTCCGCCTGCTTTTCGGCCGGGAACCGGGTTTTTTTAACTTTTAAAAACTTTTTTCTGTGCTGCGTGGCGATGCAAGGAACGAGCACAACAAATCAGACCAAAATTGTTCGTTCGTCGGTTCGAGCTCGAAGTCTGGCAGAGTAATTCCCGTTACCGTTTCCGTAGAGTAACAGAACCGAGTAACGGAAACGGAAACGGGAATACCGCTAAGTCGTGCCCATCTCTAATGTTCATTGTAAGATCATACATGTACTCCCAGCCACACATAATGCAGGGGACTCAGAATCTATTTTTTTAAACCAGCACAATGGAGAAACAATTAAAGAGTTCCCACATGCCTTTCAAGTGTTAACGTGGATGACATTTTCCCAGGCCTTTGAATAGCTTTGATGTTTATGCGTTAATAAATCTTCAAATTAATGAAGTAAACAGCTTTTGTGGGTGTTGGTTTAACAAACAACCCATTAAAGCAATTTATGGCTGATGACATGTCAAAGCATAATTTCCACACATAGTTTTTCAAGAGAGAAATGGAAAAATACCAGTGGTGTTGTTTCGTTCCAAGAGCTGTATGTCAGCGGAGATGGGGTTGTGTTAGGTGAAATTTTCAGTTGTATAACATAGTGCAATTACACAATTATGCTGAAGTCGACTTGCATGGATTTCAGCACAACTGTTTAGGGCTTTATAGGTTAAAACCTGGACTTTGAATTGTGACTGGAAACAGATTGGCTGCCAGTGGAACAGGGGATTTATATGTTCCTGGTAGCAGAGGTCATCCAATATGACCAAAGTCATCTCCATCCGATAATCTGGCCTGAAGCCAGATTGAAATGGATCTAGATAATCCACCTCATCCAGGAACCTTTGGAGCTGGGGAACCAAAACCCACTCCAGCACCTAGCCCAAGAAGGTCCGATCCGTGGCGAGTCTCCACCCACGGATCTTCTTTGTCCACCCTGCACGAATTAACTTGAGATGGGGAGGGAAATTCAAGGCAGGGGTGGGGCTACCCTATAAAAGGGGTAGCCTGGCTGGGCCCAAGCCTCTTCGTTGTTGGAGCATCCCCCGCCAACCCACCACATTATTCAGCACTAGTGTGAGTATAACTGGTTGCCGCCAGGGGCAGGATAGGAATTTTTTACCTGTTCCAAATTGGCCGGCCGGAGCAGGAGTTTTTCACCTATCCCACACTGGTGCTCGGGGGTGGTCAATTCCCTTTGGGGGCGGCTGGAGAGCTAGGATTGGTCACACAGCAGAGGTGCAGGAAGACATGAAATGGTGAGTCAAATTCTAATATCCCCTGTGGGCCCATCCAACCCTCAAACGCTGTGGATCCAGAGATAACAGTGTCGGGGGAAGGATGCGTTCAGAGACCTTGCCCGGGCTGCGTGTCGCAAAGAAAGTGGCGCAGGGACCCGGGCAAGGGGGAGGGAATTTGCTGGCCCTGGTACTCTGCATATAAGTTAAATAGGCAAGGTGACAGTATACAGCCTTGTCGTACTCCTTTCCCAATTTTGAACCAGTCAGTTGTTCCATATCCAGTTCTGACTGTTGCTGCTTGTCTCACCTCTAGATTTCTTAGGAGACATATAAGGTCAGGCACTCCCATTCCTTTAAGGACTTGCCATAGTTTGTTGTGGTTCACACAGCCAAAGGCTTTGGCATAGTCAATGAAGCAGAAGTAGATGTTTTTCTGGAACTCTCTAGGATCTGCCTTAACTACAGCATCTAAATCAGAGCTGATCCAAATGATTTCACCTGCAAAGTGTTATGCTAATTTTTTCACAGTTGAGCTATTGAGGGGTCAGCACTCTCCTCTTGTGGGCCATGGTGTAGGAAGCCATTGACCACTAGGAAGAACTTTCTGGATGACTCTGTGCAGACATAATGGTGGCGGCAAATAATATCTTTCTTGCCACTGCTGCTTCCATGGAATAGGCCTTCCAATGCATTCTTGCATGTGTTCAGTCAAATTCGCTTTGAGTTTTCCACCATCATCGCTCTAGTTTCTGAGAAGTATAGCCTCCAGATCCTGAGATATACTAGTTCCCCCTCTATTCAGCACTGCTTAGGCCTCACCTAGAGTACTGTGTCCAGTTCTGGACACCACACCTTAAGAAGGGTGCCGACAAACAGAAACAAATCCAGAGGAGGGCAGCAAGCATGACCAGGGGACTGGAAGCCAAGCCCTATGAGGAAAGACTGAAAGAACTGGGCATGTTTAGCCTTGAGAGGGAAAAAAGACTGAGGGGAGATATGATAATACTTGAACGGTAGATGAACAGAGGAGGGGGATGTTCTTGATCTTTCCAGAGTGCAGGACATGCTCAAGCTACAGGAAGTCAGATTTATGCTGAATATCAAGAGAACCCATTTAAGTGATAGAACAGTAGGACAATGAAACCAATTACCTCAGGAGGGGGCAAATACTCCAACTTTGGAGGTATTCAAGGGAAAATTGGACAACCACCTCTCAGATCTGCTTTGATTTGCATCCCTTCTTTTGTCGCGATACAAACTACACAACACATGGATTGGGTTCAAACATGCTCAGCAGGCTGAGGCTTTTATTAGGTGTGGTAAACAACATCATAGGGGATGGAGAATGATCTCTGGGGCACGGAAGCCTTATCTAAGTGCAGAATCATTGACAGGGAAGAGGAAGGGGCTTTGGGCTGGTCACGTATGCCTCCAGACCAGATGTTGCCTGATCAGTCCTGATATCTTGGGTGACCAGATGTTTCCCCTGGACTCCTGAGCCATGCCTGTTGGGGGCTGACCTCTGCCCAGCTCAGGGTCATCCAGAGTTCACTCTGGCCTGGTTTCTTTCCACACCTGGCCGTGCCCTTTTGGTGGGTGACTTCAGTCCCTGGGCTAATGGCTTGCCTCAGCACTTTGTCCAGCCCTTTGGGGGTTCTGGGGTGAGCTCTCAAAGTGGGCTCCCCTACATTCATTGAACAGTGACTTGGATTCAATATCCCCCTTCCAACCTTATTATTGTACAGTAGACCCCCCCACCGATCGCGGGGGTTAGGGACCCACCCCACCCGCGATGCATGAAAATCCGCGATAGGCGGAAGCGGGGTGGGGTGGGCTAGGGGCTGGGGGGCTTGTGTGCCTCTCTGAGAAGTCTTGGGGCAGCGCGCGCAGGCGGTGTTGCGGGATCTTACCTCGGCGGAGCACGGGGGCAGCACGGAGCGACCCGATCGCCCCCGTTGCCCCCCTACGCGGCCCTGAGGCTTCTCGGAGGAGTGCGGGGGGGCGTGGAGCAACCCGATCGCCCCCCCACCGCCCCCCCCCACGTGGCCCCGAGGCTTCTCGGCGGAGTACAGGGGTGGCGCAGAGCAACCCAATCGCCCCCCGCCGCCCCCCGCTGCCCTGAGGCTTCTCGGTGGAGCGCGGGGGTGGCACAGAGCAACCCGATTGCCCCCCGCTGCCCACCCATGCTGCCCTGAGGTGCAGGTACTGCGATCCCGTGATGTAGTGGGACTACAATACCTGAACCGCGAAATGGCGGGGGGTGACTGTATGATTCTTTTGAGTTTTCCAGCATCCAATCTAGCCAATCTCTTGCTTCAAAGCATATATTTACGGCGCAGTGATGGAATCTTCGCCATCAATGATGAAGCCCGTCATCATTCAGCGAGTCTGGGCAATGGCCATTAGAAGAACTGAGGGACAGAAAGAGATATATTTTCTTCATAAAGTCATCTCTATGCTTTTCGAAATGCCATCCTACACAATCAGGACTATTTCCTTTTTTTTCTATAACAGGAAAAAGAATTGCTGCATTATTGCTGCTAGCTTCAGGCTAAAAGAGCGATAACGATTCCCGCCTATCTGCAAATACTCAGTTCATGACCTGATGTTCCACTGATTGCAATGGAGCATCCATTAAACGTTCAGCTCAGGCGTATTTGAACTTGCTGGTAGTCATTTTGAGAGGTGGCTGGAGAAGTGTTTCAAAGGGTGAGGGGGTGGGATAGTGGGGAGGAAACGAAACAGGCTTTCCCTCATCTCCAAAAGCATCGCAGCAACCCACACACTCAACCAACAATGTGATAATCAAGCCATCACAAAACGGCTATTATCCGTGGAGGAAACCTGTTTGCGAAGCCCACATGTCAAGTTGTAGGCAATTAGAAGCACAAAGGATGTAGGAAAACAAACAAACAATGAAACTAATGAGGAGATTGTGTCGTGTATAAATACAATGGAGACATGACAATCCCCCAATCAACAACCTCTTATTTAAATCAATGGAGTAAGGTGTTGTCCTACTGGTCCTTGGTATTTGCAGACAGAAACAGCCATGTTAGGGCAAGATTTTAACAGGATTGCTTAGCTTGGATCTGAAGGGCTTCTTTTCTAAATTCAGTGGGAGGTTTTCATTTTTAATGTTACATGAAACCAGCAGTAGGCCAATAATAAGAGCCATTACCAGACACAGTCAGGTGAGCTTCCTTTGCTTCAAAAAATAATAATAATAATAATAATAATAATAATAATAATAATAATAATAATAATAATAATAATAATAATAATAATAATAATAATAATAATAATAAAAAGAGCTGCAGGAATTTTCCTAGGTTGGAGGTAAGCTGAGGGAAATTTTACAATGTACAGATTTGTTAGATTGCTCAGTTTCAGCGCACAAGTGTAACTGCTGGTGTTGACCTGTCAGCCTCATGAACCATTTCCCTTAATGCTGGCCTATTAAAAAGATGGAAATCATCTCCCCCGATAATAGTTATGCACATGAAGATATAAAGCAAAGCAAAGTGTTCTGCTTATATACCGCCCCATACCACTTCAAGTAGTCTCTGGGCAGTTTACAGTTTTAATTACAGTATGCAGACTACACATTTTGCCCCCCCACCCCCCACCAAGCTGGGTACTCATTCTACAGTACAGACCTCTGAAGGATGGAAGGCTGAGTCAACCATGAGCCTGCTACCGCTGGGATTGAATCCCAGGTCGTGAGCACAGTTTTACCTCCAGTACAGGTATTTAACCACTGCGCCACTGGGCTTGTATAAAAAGCAAAGTGTTCTGTTTCCATTTCATTCCAACCTAACTGCATCTGCCTGAAACTGCCTGGATGACTTGGTTATCCAAACTCATTGGTTGTTCAATCTAAATCTCTCCTTCTGTGAGTTGTCAAGCACCCCAGAGAACTTTCTCTGGTTTCTAAATAAAATTTGCCTCCACATGGTTAGTCAAGAATCAGGACTGGGCAAAAGCTAGCAAAAAGGCTCATTAGTTTGGTGAGTTATTGGCAGGGGCTTAGCGAGGTCAGGATGAGACTTCACAACGAGGGAAATTCAGATTCACTCCGGTTTACTCACTTTGAAGATGAACAGGTGAATTTGAGTCTTCAATTTAGGGAAATCGGAGAAAAGCCTTGTTTGCTGCCTGCTTGCACTTCTGCGTATAGCCATGCAGGTGGCATTGTCATAAAAAATGTAAATCAGTTCACCCAAATCCATAGGATTTCCTGCATCTTTCTCTAAACAATTGCCCTTCAGTTACCGAAAGCCTGCTAGTTTCTTTTTGGGAGAAAGACGAAGACTGTGTATTAATATCAGAAATTGTATGCCTTTGTGTAAAATTGACCGGGAAACCCAGTACAGCTGTGCTCATTGCTCATTGGTGCCCCATGAAATACATTGCTCCAGTGTGTCTCTTGCATTCTTGCATTTAGGATGTTTTCTTGCAGAGTTGTTCCAGGAAAAGGGCCAATATAATGTCTAGGAGATCAGTGTATAGTTTATAAATTCCTATACTGAAAACAGCAAGGAAAAATGGAATGTTAACCATGGGCCTTTTTACACAACCCCTAAGATCTGCTGGCCACTTAAATTCGGACCAGAGATCTTAGGGGTTTGTCGCTCTTCCTCTGTCTTCCTCTGTCCCCACCCCCCTCGGCACTTCCTGGTTGCTGGCTGCCTGAGGGACGGAGAAAAAAGAAAGCAAAGACTGCCGGTTTACCTCCGTTTTGTTCCCGGCAGCATTCATATCTTAAAGGGGCGGGGTCAAAAAAAGAACAAACAGAAGCCAGGAGAGCCCCGCTGTATCCTTACCGGATCAAATATTTGTCACCATCAAAGACCAGGTACAATTTTTGTTTGGTCGCGCTAAGGTGGGCGGGGTCGCACTTAATGTCTGCAAAGCGGAGCTGGTGGGTAAACATTTTTAAGGTCCGGACCTTGCAGCCATTTGCAGCGGAGCTTAGGGGTCGTGTATAAACGCCCCATGTCAGCAGTGAATGTCTCACTCAGAACTGAAGTGAAACACTGTCAAAGAGGAGTGAAGAAGCAACTTGAGTGAGTAGCGAAATGTTTTGATCCCACAAGGAAAAAAAAGACATTTGCCATGTCTCAACTCCCAGATAACCTCACCTCGATGACTGAAAATCTCCACAGATATACTGTCAAAGAAGGCAAAATTATTTCAGATAAAAGGAATCAGAGATGCCCAAAGGTAGGGAGAGAAGTGAGAAAGCAAGGATGTAACATTTCAGGATCATTGCTCCTGAATGAATTTCACCAGAGAGAAATGTAGGGTGCTGCATCCAGATTTTAAAAATGAATTACACAGATATAAGATGGGAGACACCTGTCTGGAGAATAGTAAATGTGAAAGGGATCTTGATGGACCACAAATTGAACCTGAGTCAGCAGTGTGACATGGAGGCCAAGAAAGCCAATGTTATTCTTGGTTGCATCAACAGAACCATAGTGTCTAGTTCAAGGGAAGTGATAGTATCACTCTATTCTGCTCTGGTCAGACCCCACCTGGAGTACTGTGTCCAGTTCTGTGCACCTCAATTTAAAAAAGATGTTGACAACCTTGAATGGGTCCAGAGGAGGATGACCAGGGTGGTTGAAGGTGTGGAAGTGTCTTATGAGGAGCATCTTAGGGAGCTGGGAATGTTTAGCCTTACAAAAAGGAGGATGAGGGGGATATGATAGCTATGTTTTAATATTTGAAAGGAGGTCATATTGAAGAGGGGACTGGCTTGTTTTCCATGACTTCACAGACTAGGATTTGTGGCAATTCTTTCAAACTACAGGAAAGGAGATTCCATTAAAAGAATATCATGATGGTTAGAGCCGTTTGGCAGTAGAATATGCTGCCACGGAGGGCAACAACTCTTTCTTCGGAGTTTTTTTTTTAGCAGAGGCTGGATGGCCATCTGTCGGAAATACTGTGATGGGAGTTCCTCCATGACAGGGGTTTGGACTGGATGGCCCTTGAGGTCTCTTCCAACTCTATGCTCTATGATTCATTCTATTTATCTTCTGGGCTTGTTTGTCACCTTTGTACTCATCAACATACCACTGGTCAACCTTCACTGCTCACGTCTTCTTTTCCTTCAGTAGGGAAACTGAATCTAATTGAGATGGTGTTATTTGTAAACAAAGGAGGTACTATTATTATATGACCCATAAGTCCCTATACCACACCACGTTCATCCAAAAGGAGCCTAAATGGCTTGTAAGGTCTCTGGAGAGATCCTTGGAGCCATCATCCTTGGAGACCGTAACCTTTCCTTCTGAAGAAGGCTTGGATGGCCCACTCCATGCTGTTTTTCCGGCTAGTAGGAAAATGCCTTTTTATTTTCACAGCCCTCTGGCCACTAAGTGGTGTTTAGAAAAGAACATTTAATGGTGCGGCCTGCACTTACAATTTCTTAGATGTTATTGTGTTTTGGCGTGTATAGCCAAACCCAAATGAAGCAAAGAGCACTAAAAAATAAAAGGTTTCTTTTAAGATGAGCACTCATGGGTTTCAGTTGAAGCATCTGTCAGAGGAAGAAAAAATGTGTTATTGTTGAGATATTGGGAAGAAAGTCATTGAATACAAAGCAAAGCAAAGTGTTCTGCTTGCTTATATTTATTTATTTATTTATTTATTTATTTATTTATTTATTTATTTATTTATTAGACTTATATCCCGCCCATCTTCCCAGAAGGGAACTCTGGGTGGCTTACAGTAAAAGCAGTAAAACAAACAAAACAATAACAGAACACGAACGGTGGCAAAATCAAAGCAGAGATGGCAATGGGCAAAAAAAAAAAAAAAAAGGTGGCTTGGATCCTCAGCAAAGCCTCAAGGCATGACAGTTAAACTGCAGTACCACAGCCAAGCCTCTGCTCGTGAGCTGGGTTCAAACCAGGTGTCTGGCTTGAGGTTCTCTCAGCCTTTCATCCTTTCAATATCTGTAATATGACTACCCAGCTTAATGAGGGCGGTGGCGGCGGGGGGGGGGAGAGGTTCATTATGTAGCATGCAGGATTAAACTGTAAACTGTCCAGAGAGTACTTAAGTGCTGTAGAGTGGTATATAAACAGCTTTCCTTTCCTTTTTGCTTGCTTCCATGGGGTTCCCTATTCCCCCCCCCCCGAGTTAAAATGCTGACCCCTTTCTTCTAGCTCTACTCCATATCTAGCCAAAGCTGATGCCTTCTCCCATGAGCTACGTTTGATTGTTTTAGCATTTTCAGATTGCAGACCAAGTTGGGAGCCTTCGTTGAAAATAAGTATGTGCATGTATTAAGCTTACCAATCGATAAACCCTGGTCCCTTCCCCCTCCTCTGGTAAGTTCAACATGACAAGATGGGCTGAAGTTCAGTGAAACCCTCCAGGAAAGTTCAAATGGCACTGAGCTGAAGGTCACTCTTTTCCTGAACCTGAAACCCCTCTCAATCCATAGCGCTACTAGAGCCATTCTCATTATCATGGCCTTGGTTATTATTTTAGCGGGTTGTCCATGTTTATTTAGCACCCCCCCCACCTACTTCAGAGGTCTCATTCGGTGTTATCATTTATTTATTACACAATATTTCATGCGCTGCCTCGGAGCTGCAGTTTGATCAAAAAAGTGCAGGATACCTGCTTAAAGCTTTGCAGCGTTTAATGGGTCTATACCAAATGATTCATACTATACATTAAATTGCTGGGTATATCAAGGTGCCTCAAGCTATAGTTATTTCTCCTTTTGAAGTCCAGAGAAAATGACTTGCATGCATTGACTGAAATCTTCATCTATGGCAGCATGCTGTAAATATTTAAATAACATTTATTTCAAAGAAACGCACACAGGCGAGAGAAACATACCTCCAGTCGCTGCAGTAAATGTGAGCCGTGCTGAACATAACGTAGAAGGAATGCTGTAGAATGCTGCTTGTTTATATGGGCTGTCAAGTCACTTATGACCATAAGAAGGCTGATTATGGGCTGTCAAATCAGAACCACCCTATAGTGACCCTAATAGGGCTTTTAAGATACACGAGATATTTAAGGAGTGAGTATAACAGTTCCAGCCACTCCCCCAATGAGTTTTCATGGCCAAGTGGGGATTCGAACCCAGGAGCCATGGGAGAAGGAAGGTCTCCAGTGTCAGGATGATGATCTCAGAAGGTGACAAGGCCAGCTCAGGGTCAACACTGAGGGGACCTTCCTGGCAGCTCAGGTTTTTTTTTGGAACAACAACTTCCAGAATTCCCCAGCAGGGACTTGAGACTCAGACTTGAAGCTTGGGACTTGGGACTTGGACCCAAAGACTTGTTTTGGACTTGGTACTGAGACCTAAAGACTTTCCATCATCCATGATTCATGAATATCAGTTGTTAGCATGGATTCTGTGATATCCTGATGACGTTGTGCATTCATTAGAATCATGGGATCATAGAATCATAGAGTTGGAGGAGACCTCAAGGGCCTTCTAGTCCAATCCCCTGCCATGCAGGAACCCCCATCACAGGACTCCCGGCCATTCAGCCTGTGCTTAAAAACCTTCAAAGAAGGAGACTCCACCACCACCCTCCATGGCAGCATATTCCATTACCGAACAGCAAAACCATTTTGCATTTGCTTATTTTCTTCTTAATTCAGTTTTTCCCCTTATCACATAGTGTACCAAAATGTTGCATGATGGAACCAAGTGTGTTGTAGTGCAAATTGAAACAATGCCCTCTCTCCAAAAATTAACATATAACTAATATAACATATCCAGTTATTACTGAAAGTCGAGTAAAGTGAGGTCAGGATGACTTTGGCAAAATATTCAAGCAATTTAACAGGAAGTACAAAAGAGCTTTAATAGGTCTGGAGAATGTTCTCAAGTGCATTCTTCGTAAGCCTTCAGGGGGGGAAAAAGCCTTAATGCAAATTGTTGACCAAATAGTGCAAGGGCTGTCATTTGCATCACACCCAAACTGGACATGCTGTTGTGATACACAAATCCGTCCAAGATCGGAGAGCCGTTGGTAGAGTTTTGAATTGAACATTGAAGTTCATATGTGAGAGATGTGATTGATGCCTGTTTTACATTTTGCTTCGGGTTTCCTGTGCTTCCTCTTAGGTTTAGTTTAGTACAGGGTGGACTTGATTTAAAGCAAATCCATTTAACTCCCTGCAGAGTGGATAAAAATTAGTTTTAATTTTGATTTTTAAAAAATCCAAAATAATAATAATTAAAATCTAATTTTGGATGTGTTTTTTTTAATATATCATTGATTTTATTTCACCCTCCAGTTGTTGAAATTGATTTGGTTTAAATTAAATCCACTCTGGTCTAGTGTGTGCTAGCTTGATGCTGATACGGGATTGATGTTGACTTGTAACATAGCCAGATTTGCTTTTGTGCCAGTCAAAAGCATTCTTCTTCCATTTGTGGAAGGGATCAATATGTTGCTGAGCTTCTCTGCTGGAGAAGGATAGGTTTTTGTTGCTGCTGCTGCTGCTGCCAATTGCTCTTTGCTGCCCCCAACCCATCACCTCTTAGACCTCCCACAATGTTTTAGGGAACACCCTCCACCAGTCAGTTAAGGCTGGCTTGTGAGGATGGCTTCTCAGAGAGGGAGAGAAACTGGCAATTCTTTTCACCCTTATCCTCCGGTCAAAGCTCCTCCTGAGCAGAGTTCTGCTTGCTGGAACTCAGCTACCACCATTCTAGAAAGGTAAAGGTCCCCGCCCCCTGCACATGGGTGCTAGTTGTGTCCGGCTCTAGGGGCGGCACTAATCTCCATTTCTAAGCCCATACCATGCAGCTCTTTGTTTGAATTGGCCTGTAAAGTCTAGCCCCATCGGGCCATGCTGCTCTCTCCTGGCAAATTACATCCCTTGCCATGTTTGCACTTTTATACCTGCTTTGGAAAAGAGAGCTTGCTCTCAAAAGCTCAGCAATTTTTAAAAAAATTTTTCTACTAGCAGCCTACGAAGGTATTGCCCATAGTCTAGTTTTGATTTTGTTTGTTTTAATGGCCGCACCTCTTTTTACTGCAGTGGAACAAGATACCACAAAAGAGCTGCCACCACCATGAAGAAAGCAAAAGAAACATCTACAGCAACAGGACATTAACACTAGGTACTGTGATATCATTTTCCCTTCAATTGGGTCTTAATTGGATCTACCTAGTGGGACATTTTTTTTTAAACCCCCCCAAAAAAAAACTTCCTTCCCCACCCCCTAGTGGAGAGCATATGTTTTTGCATTAACCTCCTACTTTTAACCCATCTCTGGCCAACCAGGAGCAATGTGCTTCGAGAGCCAATAGAGCAGGCCTGGTCAAAGTCCGGCCCGGGGGTCAAATCCGGCCTGCCAGGCCATTCTGAGTGGCCCGCGGCTGGTTGGCGCGCCCCTCCCTCACCCTCCTTTGCCCCATTTTTTTTTAAAAAAAAATCTTCCGCCAACACTGACAAACTCCCTCCTGGCAATTTACATTCCTTGCCATGTTTGGACTTTTATACCTGCTTTGAAAAAGGGAGCTTTCTCCCGAAAGCTCAGCAATTTTTTAAATGTTCTACTAGCAGCCTATGACGGTATCACCCATAGTCTAGTTTTGATTTTGTTTCTAAGCCAAGGAGCCATGTCGTCCAAGTCCGTGGCCATGTGGCTGGCATCGCCAAATGCATTTCTTCACATGGAACACTGTTTTATCTTCCCGCTTTTTACGGCGGTACCTATTTATCTACTTGCATTTATATGCTTTCAAACTGCTAAGTTGGCGGGAGCTGGGGTTAACAACGGGGGCTCACTCCGCTGCGTGGCACTTGGGATTCGAACTGCTGAGCTGCTGACTTTGCAGCTGACAGCTTCAGTGGTCTAGCCCGCTGAGCCAACACGCCCCCATAACCACCCTGCTATAGAGGTGCTTAAATTGCAAAAGAGACCAGCGGAGAGCTCCCCAAGATAGGCTAGCGGGGTCAACCTGCATGTTCACAGCCAGTCTCTGAAAAAGTGATTGACAGATTGCTGCTCCTCACCTAGGACTCACTGAACCCATAGGACAAGTACTTACAAGAGTTCTGAAACATTTGAAGAGTTACTAATAAAGCTGTCACCCTATTTGACCCCACTACCTTGTCTCCACACTTTCCATTTCTTGGCACCAGGAACTGTAACTAATTACTTTTTAAAAAATACATTTCCAAGCTGTGCTTAAGGTGGCCATCAGAGCATTTAAACAGATGGGTGATGATGGCTAGAGAACATTTCTTCATTTAGAACCGTTGTTTTTAGGAATGTCTAAATTAAAGCCTATTCACGAGTTGGTAAACAGCTAAATAAATGATGGCATAATTTATATCTACTAGACCTACATGGGCACTGCTTAAAGGAAGCACGCAACCAACCCCAAACCTGAGCTGAAAACTGCAAATTGTTTTCTGATCAACTCGGTTGAAATGGAATGGGAAACTCTGTGGAAATGAAATTGGAATAGACGTGCAGGAACACACAAAAATATATTTAGGTTATTAATGCAGAATAAGGACTTGTGAGCCAAATAAAAGCTGGTGTTTCAATCCAGTGTGATATGGTGCACTGATCTGCTATACTCTTATGAAGTATACTGCATGCACTGGCTGCAATCCAACTGGGCAATGATGCTGGCATAAATCCATCAGCATATATTTTAGCACCAAATTGCCATCAGTTAAGAAGTTAGAGCAAGCTGGCTGGGTGGCTCTGTGCTTTAGGTATCTGATTACAGGAGCCAGAGGTTGGGAGTTCAATTCCCTGCTGTGCCTCCTGTGAGTACAGCCAGCCTGTGTGGCCTTGGGCAAGCTGCACAGTCCCAGGATTACCCCAGAAGAAGAGAACGGCAAAAGTATTTGAGACTTCTCATCGTCTTAAGTCAGAATTGTTTTATGCCAGAACGGACTTGATGGCGCATTAAGAAGCTGGATCAGGCAACACCGAATGCCTATGCTGATGTCTTAACTAGCAGCAATTCACCACTGAAGTTTATGCTTACGGACTTTGCATCAGAGAGCAAAAGAATTTATTTATTTGTATTTACAGTAGTACCTTGCATAAAGGAATTAATTTGTTCCAAATGAAATTCTGTTAAGCAAATTTTCCTTTATACAAATTTCCCAAAGGAAAGCATTGAAAACAGAGTAATCCCTAATTGAAACCATTTTTATGTTGTTCAGATTTGCCCCATAGGCGATTCTGTTAAGAAAATTTTCCCTATCTCCACAATTTTTTATGCTGTACAGATTTTATGTTATACAAACCACTGTATTTATTTACATTTACTGTATATCCCGCTCAACTAGTGGCAAGGCTAAAAATCAACCCCTGGCCACAGGCTCTCCCAGAAATAGACTGAAGCAGAATGAGCCCTAAAAATAAAGGTCAGCATTTATTTATTTATTTATTTACCTTTGTAAGCTGCCTTTTTCTTCCAACGAGGGGCAAGGCAGCTCACAATGTTACAAGTAGAATTGAAGACTCAATAAATTATGCATAAAAAAGAATTAAACCGTAATAATTATTAATTATGTATTAAGTGATTAAAAATGAACTCAGCTATTTAGAAGCTTGTCTTAAGAAGTGGATCTTCAGCTGCTAGTGAATGGTTAAAAGGGGGCAAGCCAGCCTAATTTCCTGAGGGAGAGTGTTCTACAGTCTGGGAGCTGCCATAGAAAAGGCCCTTTCTTGTGTCCCCATCAGCTGTGCCTGTGCCGTCAATGGGACTAAGTGGAAGGCCTCCCCTGGTGGTCTTAGGCCGATAAGGCCCATATGGGAATATATGATCCCTTAGATATAGGGGTAGAGCTAAGACAAGGATGAGGAACCATCTTTAGATGAATTGCAGGCAAAAATCAAAGAAAAACAAAACAAAACAAAACAAAAGACTCAGAACATGTGGCACCTTAAAGACTAACTTTCATATTTTAATGTAACGTTTCGTGGACACGTCCACTTCTTCAGAGTTCAGACATATAGCAGCAGAATGAGGTTGTGTAATATAATATGTGATGAGATATACATTTCATACCAGATGTTCATTGGTGGATAGGGGAGGGGAAAGAGGAGGGAGGAGATGATTAGTTGTAGAAGTGGTGGGAGGATGTGGCCAGGGGTCCTAGATATATTAAGCATTGTTAATGGGTCTGTGGAGGAAGGAGAGATGATGGGAAGGAAGATTTGGCTAGGGGTCATAGATATGTTAAGTATTGCTGATGGCTCTGTGGCCAGGGTCTGTAGAAATGTTAGATGAGAAGCTGATCCATCCCCAAGGCCAAATGACCTCAGGTATGTGGTTTTCCAAGAGACCTCCAGGGACTGAATTAGGCCAGTTGCCTGTTCCAAGAGAGTGGCACCAATGGGAATACCTTTACCACCAAGGTTTCATAGGAGGATTTAATCAGGAACATAGGGATCAACTCCTAGTCTTTTTGTAACATACTAGGACATGTTATCAAATAACAGAGAAGAGAAATAACCCGAAACTGGAGATACAGTATATATTTTTGCCAACATGCCACTATGGAAACATAAGCACATTACCTGGAATTATTCTTCCGGAGAGGATTATGCAACTCGGAGGATCAATTTTAATTTGATCTTGTTCTGTGTAGTGCTGCTGGATAATCCTACTCAAATTATTGTTCAACAGCTTTCTGGCATCTAAGGTGAAAGCATCACCAGGGGTTTTGATCAATTTATACCATGCAGGCTTTCCTCCCATGGTCTTTTTTACGGAGAAAAGATCAAGGCGTAACACATTTGTACTTTCTTCCTCTTTCGCTCTACCCTCCCCCAGTCACAACCATCACCTTTGCATGTGTCAGAGAAGCTGAGAGCAATGCTATTGAGAGGTCAGAATCCACTATGGGCCTTTTCACACGACCCCTAAACTCCGCCGCAAATGGCTCCAAGCTCCGGAGCTTAAAATTGTTTCCCCACCAGCTCCGCAGTTTACAGATAATTAAGTGCGACCACGCCCACCTAAGCGCGTCCCAGCACATTTTTCAGGTACCTGCTCTCGGAGGGTGAAAATTCCTGATGCGGATATAACAGTAGTGACTGCTAGGCTCTCCTTGCTTCTGTTTGTTCTTTTTTTCCCCCCCCGCCCCTTTAAGAAATCTGAATGCAGTGCCGGGATGGCAGAATGGAGGTGAGCGGCATTCTTTTCTTTTTTTTTCTCCCTCCCCTCACGCAGCCAGCAGCCAGGGGTGCGGAGGGGGTGGGAACGCAGGAACAGCGACAAACCCCTAAGATCTCTGGTCCGAATTTAAGTGGCCAGCGGATCTTAGGGGTCGTGTGAAAAGGCCCTATGAGCCTTGGTTTTTAATAAGGTCACCCGATGTAAAATATTCGCAACTGAAGCACCATCCACCTCTTCTGGAGTAACGACAGCATCAGCAGAAGAAACTAGATAGTTCCAAGAGTGATGGAGGTGGAGAAACAGCTGGAAAGCAGCTACTGGGCATAGTGGTAGCTGAAGGTGATGCTGGCAGAGGATCTTTTCACTGACAACAGCAGCAACGCTCAAGCTAACTGTGGTTAGTACTGGGCAGAAGAAAGCAATGTATTGGGAAGCCATTGCTGAATATCTCTTTCTCTAGGATGAGACAATCCAGAATGAAACAAGAGATAGTACTCTAAGATGTGACTCCCAGGTCAGTAATCTCCTTGGGAAGAGCAAAGGACAAGTATGAATAGCACTGTCGCTAATGATGCAACTAGGCTGAAGCCAAAACGATATGTAATGGCTGACATACCATGGTTTAATCCGTTCTGAATGCATGCTCATAAGTTGAACAACTCGTAAGTAGAGCAGCCATATCTAAATATATATATATGAAAATATGAAAAAATAAAAGAAATTGTAAGTAGAGCAGACCACATCTAAAATTTGTAAGGCAGCAGTTAAAACGCCAACGGTTTTCCACTCTTAAGTCGAATTGCTCGTAAGTAGAGCCACTTGCTACATACATACATACATACATACATACATACATACATACATACATACATACATACATACATCATAACCAGCTAGGTTAGTCTGCATTAGCACTCTTATATGTTCTATGACAACTGTTTAAACAATTTCCTTTATTTGTTTATTTTTTTTTCATTCCTTTTCTCTTTTGCTAAATTATTTTGCTAGTGGTCACACCCATACATTTGGGTTCTACCAGGCCTGGATTCAAATTAACTAACATTTAGGTTATATGACATTTAAGGCTACCAGATGCTTGAATGATAAGAAAAATAAAATAGACTGTGTAACACTTGGACCTCCATAGCAGAATAATTGAATTGGAAGAGCCCTAGAAGGCCACTGAGTATAACCCCCTGCTCAACACAGGAATCCAAGTCAAAGCAGATCTGACAGACAATTGTCCAATTTTCTCTTGAATGCCTCCAGCGCACGGAGCACTCACTATCTGCCATGGTAATTGGTTCCATTGTCATACTGCTCTAACAGTTAAGATGTCTTTCTTATTCAGGCTAAATCTGGTTTCCTGTAGTTTAGTGTTTGTAGTGCAGTTTACTGTACATTTAGTCTTGCTATTCAATTCATAAAATGAACCTCAACAATGGTTTGCCTGTCTTTTGCATTAATGCAACAATGGGCCCTGTTCACTGGATAATCTTATTCATCTTCTATTACAGAAGTTGGTAAATTCCAGCAATCCCATCCACAGACATTGGAGGGCCACGTTTATTCCTGTGAAATCCACCCGCTGCACAACAATTTTCTTTAATAAATGGGGTCAAGTTTTAGCTGAAAAGCATTCTTTCAACCCCCGGTAGCCAAAGCTGCTTTAAAAATAACAACAAGCAATAGCAAGGGTGCCCGAAGCATATCTGATCTCGCCTGATTTCAGAAGCTAAGCAGGGTCAGCCCTGGTTAGTACTTGGATGGGAGACCACCAGGGAATACCAGGTGCTGTAGGCGCCTGGAGTAGCAACTGGCAAGCCACTCCAGTATTCCTGACAAGAAAACTCCATGGACATGGGGTCATGGTGAGTCAGTCATGACTGTAACGACACAACACACACACAATGAGCTTCAACAATTCTACGATTTTTCAAAAACAGGCCTTGTTATGTGCCATAAAGTCACCTCTAACTTATGGCAACATTACGAACAAGCTGCCTCCAATACACCCTGTTCTTATCTGGTCTGCTCAGTTCTTGTAGTCGCAAGACGTCCTTTAGGGAGTTGTAACGTAAATCGAGAGTGAGGAAAGCCTGTCTCAAAGGCCAATATTGAGTTGAAGGCCTGAACTGTCCTAGATCTGAGATCACGAAGGAATGTAAGCAAAAGCCGAAGATGCATTCCATCCAAGAAGCAAGGGAACTCTGATTGGCCTAAAAGGGCATGAGATTGTTTTCCCCATGCTGTGAACAGAGAGAGACAGAGACAGAGAGAGAAGGAGAAGGATTTTTTTTCCTGAAATGGTTTTCTGCATATGGACTATATGGACTTCTTAATTATGTAGTTTCTCTAAGGGAGTAGAGAGGCCCTGCCTCTGAATTTGCTTTAGATACTCTAGTAAGCTAATATTTCTGTGAAATTTCATCTTTGCAATAAAAGCCTTTACTTAATATTCAAATGAAAGTGCCTACGGTGAGTATTTGATGATGAACAATTGTTTTAATAATCAATACAGCAGGGCCGGGTGATCAATAAAGGACCCACTTGGAAGCAATTAAGGGTAATTAACTCCTCCAGATAGTAGTTCTGTGTAGAGGAGGAAAAATAAACCCTGTTTATGCAAATTATGTACAGGAGTCAGTCCATCTTGTATCTGGTCTTCCTCTTTTCCTGATGCCTTCCACCTTTCCCAGCATTAGGGTCTTTCCAGAGAATCCAGCTTTCTCACAATGGCTGCTACCGCACTTCCTTGAGCAGCCGCATTTTATTTTGCATCACCTTATCTCCTCCCGCTGTCATGTGGTTGCTACAGCGGTTCGGCAGTCCGCACTTTAGCGGCTGCTTAGCAATCGGCTTTCCCGTTCACACTTGGCTGAACCGCTTTAAACTACGACAGGGAAACGGCAGAAACAGGGGGGAAACCGAAAAAAGGCAGCATAGTATGTCCACAAATACAACCAAATTGCTTTAAAAGGGGGTGCGGGAACCGATTTTAAAAAACACCACCCCCAGTGGTCATTGCAAGAAAAAATGACACAGCGGTCAAAAATGGGCATGGCCAAGGGGGCTCTTTAGAAAAAGCAATTTGAAAAGTGGACAGTGATTTTTAAGGTAATTTGTCTTTAAGGAAAAGGCGTTTCAAAACTAAAGTGCAGTAGCGGTCAGTGTGTCCAAAGTAAGACAGCCTTAGTTTAATTTTTTTTAATCCCCAGAGATAGTTCAGGATTTATTTGATCTAGATTTGTTCGTCGTCCTAGGAGTCCAGGATGTCTAAAACACTCTCTCTGGCAGGCATTATTGAACTAAAACTATTTTCTTCATATTTAAAATGTGATTCAGTGGGTGGTGGAGGTTGCCAAGGCCCCCTCTATAACTACCTCTGTTCTACCTCTATAAGGCCATTACCCCACATCCACTTTGTACCACAACAAACTAAAATGTGTAACAGATCTTGTTGTGGTCACATGTTTTTGTTGCTGTTCTTGCATCCCCAAGGACACACTTTATTGTTATGTAACTTCTGTGACCCCACAGACGGGGTCCGCATCAAAGTTCATTTTGTTTTAGTTTCCTGTTTTATTTTCCTATTTCTTTCTGGCTTCTTTCTGTGCATAGTGGCTTGTATTATGAATTTACAGCCATGTGGCTACTCCAAGTAGTGCCACTACGTGGCCCTATGGCAACAGAACAGTTATGCTGTGGATTAAACAGTACCCCATGGCGTGTGTACCAGTTTAAAAACTGCAACGGAACAGTGACAAGGATTCCACCACCCCGAGGCCAGGAAGATGCACTGATTTGTACTTCTGGGGTCGTGGTTACACCTTATTTTGTTTAAAGCGTGATGGACGTATCATAGACTCATAGAATCATAAAATCATAGAATCATAGAGTTGGAAGAGACCTCAAGGGCCATCCAATCCAATCCCCTGCCATGCAGGAACCCCCATCACAGTATTTCCGACAGATGGCCATCCAGCTTCTGCTTAAAAACCTCCAAAAAAGGAGACTCTACCACCCTCCATGGCAGCATATTCCACTGCCAAACAGCTCTGTCATGAAGTTCTTCCTAATGTTCAAATGGAATCTGTTTTCTATAGTTTGAAACCATTGCCCCGCGTCCTAGTCTCTGAAGCCATGGAAAACAAACCTGTTCCCTCTGCAATATAACATCCTTTCAAATATTTAAACATTTCTTCCAGACCTTGAACTATCGTGGACGTGGGGGAACAATTTTAAGATCTGCATCTCAGAGCACTGTCTAAAGCAACAAAGTAGACATGGGGTAGTGGCCTAAGTTCCAAATATACAACTTGCAGTATTGGTAAATTGATAAAGACGAGAGCCATGTCCTTGAGCTCGTTGGAGGAAAAGCAGACTATAAATTAATGGTTGCATGGTTATATATTGTCACAAGGGTGATTTTATTAGTTTATTAGTTTACTCATTTTGTTTTCCGATCCAATCCATGTGATGATGTAATAGCTCTTCTTTTGAATTCCCCCTCTCTCTCTCTCTCTCTCTCTCTCTCTCTCTGTGTGTGTGTGTGTGTGTGTGTGTGTTTGTGCATAACCATAGAAGATATGTTTTCCCCAGGAGAGCTAATTCGGCTTAACCTTTTCCTTCATCCAAATGCTGAAGTGGAAAGAGCAGAATTGGCAAAGTCAAGCCGACTGCTTGCTTTCATTTCAAGCAGGGGTGCCCAAACTTTTTGTAAGGAGGGCCAGATTTGGTGGCTGAGGATGTATCAGGGGCCGGTTGCTCCCCCACCCTGTCACCCCACTGCAAGCCCCACCCACTGACCCATAAGCCCCACCCATTGACCCCTTGCAACCCCACCTGCAGGAAGGAAGGTGGGGAACAAGGAAGGGAGGGAGGGAGGTGGGGACCAAGGGAGGGAGGGAGGAAAGAAGGAAGGTGGGGACCAAAGGAAGCACAGGGAGCCGTGGCCACAGGTTGCCCCTTGGAAGAGGCGATCTGTGCGACCTTGCACCCCCCCAGCTCCCCAGCGGTGGCGACGGCTCGCCCGCCAGCCCACCCCAAAGCTCCTTGGCGGTGGCAGAGGCCCGCTGGCCTGCCCACCCCCACACATTCCCCTGCAGTGCCGGTGGTGGCAGACCGCCCAGCCACCCAAGCTTCCCAGCGGTGTCAGTGCTGGCAGAAGATTTTTTTTAAAAAAAAAAATGGGGCGAAGGAGGGGGAGGGAGGGGTGGGCCAGCCAGCCGTGGGCCACTCAGAATGGCCTGACGGGCCGGATTTGCCCCCCCCCGGGCTGGACTTTGGGCAGGCCTGATTTAAAGACTCTCTCTCTCTCTCTTGTTCTACCTCTCTCCCCGGGGACATGTTAACTATATCTGGTTCCCAACCTACAGCTGCAATATAGACTGAAAAAATTGCTGAAATTTATTTCCTAATGCTAATCTTGAAGCGTGTCCCAAGAGCAGACTGGGTGTGCGTGTGTCCTGGTGACCCCGATAGGCCATTCCACAAAATGGAAGGAAAAGTAGAGTCTTGTCCCCTTGTTGTTCCCACCATTGGGAGAACTGGGTGTGTGTGTGTGTGAAGTATCTGGTTGCAGAGCCAGAGGTTGAGAGTTTGATTCTCCACTGCGCCTCCTAGTGGAAGAGACAGCCTGTGTGGTCTTCGGCAAGATGTACAACCCCAGATTATCCCTAGAAGAAGGGAATGGGAATTCACTTATGAAGACTGTTTTAAGTTGAAAACCCGGGAAACGGTCGCCATACATTAGAATTACTGGTGAGTAATTATTTCTATTGTCCCTTGAACCTGCAGCTAACTGTGACTTTGGGCCAATGATAATCTTCCGGAATTAATTGTTCTTATTCCCTTTCAAAGATGCCAAGGGTACTAATGGCTACTATATACTGTAGCAAAGCATTCTGTCTTTCAGCTCTGCATTGTGGGAAGATGTGCTTCCTTTCATTTCTCTCAAATGGGATTTTAATTTGTTTATTCCAGATTTCTTATAGCAATGCGAATTCAGCACTTTTGTCAAAAATAGGGTTTCCATTTAAAATTCTAAGGACGAGATGACTCACCATTTGGGTCAAACAGATACCTCCATAGTTCACCTTAGCCTCTTTAGAGGTTCTGTCATAGTTGGGAACAAAGATCTGATTTTCTATAGCAGGTCTACAACTTGAGGCAGGCGTCTCCTCAATCGAATGTACTGCCTGGTTACATGTGTTCAGATATTGGATCAAAGTGCTATATCCTGACACTTCCTCTGGATATCTACATCTTCTGATGAAAGATGTTTACACTTGCTCTTGGTTAAAAATCTCCCCAACCAAATTGCATTTCTTAGGCCTATCTATGGATTTTTTTTCACATTTATGAATTGAAGACAGTTAAGTCCATCATTGAAAAGCGAATTAAAGATATTGATTTCCAGTCTTCTACAGAGAATGCTCAGAAAATTTGTTCACCCATGCATTTTGGTTTAAATCTTGAATTTCATCAATGTGCTAAATATTTGGAAAAATGGATAATCCCAAAATACCAACAGATTTTTTTCAAGAGCCATCTGCAGTTTTAGAGGGTCACTACAATGGCATACCATATGAAAATCGATTATGCCCCTGCAATGATAAAGAAATTGAAACATTGCAGCATGTTCTATTTATATGTAGTTATTACAGGGATGAGCGTATCAGGCTTCTTTACCCTGTAATGAGAGGTCTAGCAGGCAGATCCTTGGACTGGTATACAAGATATCTTCTAGAAGACAGAAATAAGTCCAATTGCAGAATTTGTGGCCAAATTCCGTCTCTCAGCCCAAAAAACACGAAAGAGAATTCTGGTGCTTAATTAATTTTAAGTTTCTTTTAATTATTGAAATGTGTACTTGTTGGAATGTATACTGTATTTTATCAGGCCTTTGGCTGTAAAATAAAAAATAAAATATCTATCTATATATCTATATCTATCTATATTTCTTTTCGTAGATTTTCGTAGATTTTCACGGGTATAGGTATGCATGTTAGGGTGGATTCGGGTTTCTTCCCGTGTAGAAACTGGTTGTTTTGGCGAGTTTCCCGAGGTCTCACCCTCATCATGCATATGGTGTTATGGCTATATATCTTGAAGCATATATATGATCTAGTTGAAGTATATATATATATATGGGGGTGTGTGGTTTGCTTGCTCTGTTGCTGATTGTAGGTTCGTTTGTTCTTTTGTATATGCTGTGTGGTAGGCGGTTGGCTTTCGGGTTTCTTCCCTGTGTAGAAATCTGGTGGGTGAGGTGCTTTTGGCAAAACAACCAGATTTCTTACACTTGGGATGGGTGTTCCCGAATCCAGTGGGGTCCCCTGTCCATGCATTACCTATACCAATGTTTTTTTTCTACGTAAGTGTGCTCCATATATGGCTATATATACATAGATATGCAGTCGTATTTTGTTATTGGATGGTGGTTTATATATATGTGGGAATATATGGGTTTGTGTTTGGTATGGATGGAATATGGTGGTATCTTGTGTCCTTTTGGACCTGGAGTCAGTCTTTGTGAGAGAGCTCGAGAGACCAGAGCTAGTTTCCAGATGAGGCAAGAGAGAGGAGTCACGCCATGATCCAACTGTTTGGTTTTGTCTATTACAAAATTCCATGATTATTGGGCTCACTGCTCAGTTTAGCATGAGTTTGTTTCTTTTTTTCCACCTTGATATGTTTCTCTGCTCCTTCACAGGAAGATTTTTCTTTTTTTTGACTGCTCTTGTTTCGATGCGTGCTCTAATCTGTTTGCATGGCGAAAAATGGCTGGGCAACACAGTAAGCATTGGTTTTCAGCCTTGTCCATGGGGCAAAATGTTGGTGTTTTTTGTTCGGGCAAAAGGCTGTCAGACATTGTGTTTGTGGAGAATTTTGCTTATTTTGACTGTGGTGCCTTTGACACAGGGACAGACACAGACTTCAGTTTCTTGGACACAGGGGCTCCTTAGGACACCATCTACCGGAAAAACACACACATACACACACACTTACACACACACACACACACACACCCTGGTCAGATTCAAGCTCCGTTCAAAATCCTTATCCAGAACCTTTTTCGCTGAAAATGAGGAGTAGAGATGAATTATGAACCACTAGCTTTCAATTTTTTGCGTTTGTTTTCTAAAAAACATGGTGTCACCTTGTAATCCCAATAGCTCCTCCTCTTAGAGGCAGGTCTCAGGTATTCCAGTACTTCCTCTGATTGGTCAGAGGAAGCAGTACTGGGACGCACTGAGCACCCGATTTGCTGAAAAACAAACCAGCATGAACCACCAAACTGGTGAGACTGCAGTTTGATTCCTAAGGGTCATGCCAGGTAGCTGATACATGTCCGAAATTTATTCCAAAGAAGGAATGTAGTCTCTTTGTTTTTATGGATCTATCTAATTCTGCCACTCCCAGAAGAAACATAGAAAGGGAAGGAATTTGCAAAATGCATTGTTCTGGGCTTGCAAAATATTCTGTAAGTAGAGAGGGGCACGACTTGAAAAAAATTTTTTTCGAGTTGTCGTTAGTCGGGCCGGTCCCGTTTCGGGTCGTTTCCGGTTTTTGCGAAAATTCGCAAAAATTAGTCGGTTCATTTTTTCGTTTTTTTGTTTTCGTTAGTACTGGTTTTTTTGGGGGGGAGCGGGCTCCTGGAGGCACCTCTGTGGGGTGGGTGCCTCCTCTGGCCCGCTATAAAGGGAAAGTGGGCTCCTGGAGGCACCCGTGGGTGCCTCCTATCCTCACCCACTAGGAAGGGGAAGCAGGCTCCAAGAGACCCCTCTACATGGGGGTCTCCCTTCCTCAGCTGCTGCTGCTGCAAAATGCTATGCAATAGCCATATGGATATTGCATAACATAATGTGCAGACAGTGAGACCAGTGTGAGAGTGATAGCGTCATGCCTTCCCTGCACAAGGCTCTCGCACCACCATGTCTCACAGAGAAGGGAATTGTACTTGCTGCGTGTAGTGCAATGCAAGCAAGTAGATCTGGCTTTAAGGTGGGTTAGTGCAAGGGCTAGGGTTAGGCTAGTGACGGGTAAGGTTACGGTGGGCTAGTGGGTTGCACCTCTGGGTGCCTCTCTGACCCACTAAGAAGACAGTCTGTGACATATGGGTACGGAGTCAAGGGTTAGGGTTAGGGTTAGGGGGGCTAGGGCCAGTTTTAGGGGGCTTTTTGGCACATCCCAGAAGTCTCCATGGCCAAGTGGCCATGCGACTGGTGGGATGGCTCCAAAAATTTGCATGGTCGTCCACTCCCACATGGCTGGCCACTCGGCCAGCCCATCCAATGCACAGGTGTAAATAAAATAAAATAAAATAAAATCAATGGAGGACAGAGGAGGAGAGGAGAGACATTTTGTTGCAAGAAAAAACCCACTGCTACTGTGAAAAATCTGGCAGTTTATAAATATTCGCGTGTTTCTGTTGTGCTTGTGTGTTTTTGGACCACGATTTCAAAAACAATATTGCGTTCGCCGCCCCATTTTGCATCCCCCGCCCGCACCGCATGGCATGGCGAAATGGCAACTCGCGAGTCCGGCTGCCCAGGATGGAGGGGAGGCGGGACCCCCCCTCCAGAAACCACCCCTCCGGTAGGTGCCCTGCACCCTTATTCAAGCAGGCATTTTTCCGCCTGCTTTTTTGGCCCGGGAATGGGTTGGGGGAGAGTTTAAAAGTTTTTTCCTGTGCCGCCCGTGCCGCTTGCTTGCGCTTTAATTGCGGCGGCCAGCGGCCGGCGAGACTGGGCTTTTTGCTGGCTGGCTGCGAGCCTGCGGCGAGTCCCACAGAGCAGCCCACAAGGACGGGGGATGGGGGGGAGGACGGGGACCTCCAGAAACAACCCCTCTGGCAGGCATTTTTCCGCCTGCTTTTCGGCCGGGAACCGGGTTTTTTTAACTTTTAAAAAGTTTTTTTCTGTGCCGTGTGGCATCAAGGAACGAGCACGACAAATCAGACCAAAATTGTTCGTTTGTTGGTTCGAGCTCGAAGTCTGGGGGAGTGATTCCCGTTACCGTTTCTGTAGAGTAACGGAACCGAGTAACGGAAACGGAAACGGGAATACCGCTAAGTCATGCCCATCTCTATCTGTAAGAGACAAAAATGTTATTTGATATACTGCACATGTTTGAAAAATAACCCAAATCCCTACAACACAGCATATATTCCTATTCCATATTGTATACATAAATAAAGTACGCAGCAGTATCTTTTACAGAATGGAGGCATGGAGTGTGTCTCCAGGGCCCCAGCGATGCCTCCTGCTCTAGATCGCCACCCTGAGGTGCCACAACTGGGATCCCTCTGCTGCACCTCCTCCTCCTCCTCCTCCTCCTCCTCCTCCTCCTCCTCCAGTGGCACCCTCTGGAGCTGCTTTCCTTCCTTCCTTCCTTCATTGTGTCGGGAAGGAGGTGGCAGCCCAGGCAAACTCAGGTCCCTCATCACCTTCTGGGTGGCCACTCAGGATGAGGAGCAGCAGCCGCAGCAAGGGCAGCAAGGCTGGTGCCACTGCACACAGATCCAGCCGTGCGCCCTGGCCATCACATCCTCACTGTGCCCTGGAGGGAAAGCTGCCTCCTCTCTTGGCCTGGCCTGGCCCGGCCCGACTTGGTGCGCTGCAAGTGAGGGAGGCAGGGAGGGAGCAAGGGCTGGGAAGGAGAGAGGGGAGGCAGGAAGGCATGCCCAAAGCCACCTGCAGCCCGCTCACTGGCCAGCTGGGCTGTGGTGCTCTCTTTGCTCGCCAGCCCACCCATCACCAACCGGGACAAATGCAGCCCCGCCAGCCTCCCAGGAACTAGGCCCAGGCCATCGTTGGCCTTCTCTTCCCTTCTTTTCTTTCTCCACCACCTCCTCCTCGCTGGTCTCTAACCCGGTGATGGTGGTGGCAGCTTCAGTCTCCGGCCATGGCTGTGCTCCCTTCTCCCCTCACTTGCTCCATGGAGCAAGGAGGCAGCTCAGAGGGGGCTGGGTGGGCGGGAAGTAGCTCCGTTTCCCCCTTGGTCGCCTGCTATCCATCCCTCCAGCAGTCCACTGCCATGGCTGCTCTGGTTCGGAAGGCTGGCTGGCACTGCCTCTGCCTGCCCCCTTCATTCTTCACAACTACAATAACACAGGTGGCAGCTACACAAGAAAGGCAGGTGGGCAGGATGAAGGAGGAGCAAGGTTGGGGCCTCAGGGCATGGAGGGAGTGGGAGACCTTGCCGCAGCCTTCCTGTTTTAAATTGCCCCGCTTGGCTGCAACCGGTGCCCCAACCATCTGGGCGGTGGGTGGGGGGGAGTGGGGGACCTTGCCGTAGCCCTCCCACTTTGAATGCCCCACTAGCCAGCATGCTGATCATCTGGGCGGTAGTTGTGGGGAGTGGGAGAAGCGACATAGCCCACTGCTTTGAATTGCCTCAGCAATAGAAGCAGCTGCAGAGGCTGGCTTGCTCGTAAAGCAGGGGGTAGATGGGGGGGGGTCTGCAATTGGTCCCGGGGGCCGGATTCAGGACCTTGGGGGGCCACATCCGGCCCCAGGGCCTTAGGTTGAGGACCCCTGGTCTACACCATGACAGGAGGTGCAGGTGCCCCATGAGTCACATGCAGTTCCATTTGTTTTTACAACCCTAAAGGGTGGTGTGTCCAGTCCATGGGGCTGGAAAATTCAGACTCCTGAAATTTGCTTCTGTTTACAGCAGAATGTAAGCTAGGACTGAAGAACATGTTTCAGCGAAGGGGCCAAATACTACTTTACAAAGCTCAGTGGGAGCTATGAGCCCAAAGTGATCTTGGCTACAGTCTAAGGCAGGGTCGTGCAACAGTTTCCAGGCTGCAAATCCTTAAACAGCTATAAATAGCCTCTTATTCCTTTTCTTCAATCACTATTCAGAGATGACAGCAGAAGTAGAGTCCTGGAAGCTAAACAGAGAATCCTCATAGGCTACATCTGGCCTACAGACTGGATATTCCCTGTTCAGTAAATTATGCTCTATTTAGATGGACTCATTGCAATGCAACACTATAATAAGCCACAATGGGAACTGTAAAGCTGAAGGGGAAGGAAGGGAATTTATCTCTGACACTTGTTGTTTAGTTAGACTAGCATTATGCAAGACATGCCTCAAAATTTGAAGAAGAGGAGAGACTGAGAAGCCTTAAATGATATTTACAACCCATATTCCAGAGTTCTGACTGTAAGCAAATCACCCTTCCATATAACCATCCCAAATTATAACTAAGGTATGAAGCAAGGTTGTATTCTTGCCCCCTCCCTGTTTAATCTGTTCCTGAAAAATTTAGCTCCTTTCCTGGGAAATGTGGATGGTCACCTCCTAAAACTCGGATGTAGTTATTATCTTGCGCACCCATCTTGGCTTAAAAAGGCTAATTAGCAAAATTGTAGAATACTTGAACATAAACAAAATGCATCTGAACTATGCTAAATCTAAAATAAGGATTTTTGCTAAGACCTTGGAAAAAATAAAATGGAATATAAATGGAAACAACATTGATCAAGTCAAACAACATAGGGCCACTTAAATTCGGACCAGAGATCTTAGGGGTTCGTCGCTCTTCCTGCGTTCCCACCCCCTCCGCACTCCTGGCTGCTGGCTGCCTGAGGGGAGGGAGAAAAAGAGAAAGAAAAGCATGCCACTCACCTCCGTTCTGCCTCTCGTCTCTGTAAAAGTAGCTCTTAAAGGGGCGGGAGCCAAAAAACAACAAACAGAAGGAAGGAGAGCCCCGCACTCACTATCGTTACACCGGATCAAATAATTTTCACCTCCAAAGAGCAGGTACTTGAAAGGTGGGCTGGGACGCGCTAAAGTGGGCATGGTCGCACTTAATTTCCTGTTAACTCCGGAGCTGGTGGGGAAACATTTTTAAACTCCGGAGCTGGGAGCCATTTGCCCCGGAGTTTAGGGGTCGTGTATAAACGCCCATACATACGGGCATTACAGTAGGACCCCGGTATCCGCTGGTGATTGGTTCCAGGCCTTCCCATGGATAATGAAAACCGTGGATAAGAACACCTCGCCACCCACGCCCAAACTGCTGTTTCCTGACAGTAGCTTGTTTTATAACTGCTGTTTTGAGACAGTAGCTTGCTTTATGGATGCTGTTTATGACAGTAGTTTGCTTTAGAGATGCTATTTGTGACAATAGTTTGCTTTACAGCTGCTGTTTGTGACAATAGCTTGCTTTGTGGCTGCAGAATTATTTAATTCCCCCCTGCCAACAGTGGATAACTGAATCAGTGGATAATGAATCAGTGGATACAGGGGCCCTACTGTATTTTCCATTATAAACATTTCTGAGTACCTCGTTAAAACACTGCTATAAATCTGGCAAAAGTTACAGTTCATTCTATTCTGCATTATTACAATTTTGGAAATCATTATGTGCCAGCAGCTTTACAGGTGTATAAAGCTGTAACGCTCTCTACATGGGAATGCCCTTGACTTTTATTCGGCGACTCCAGTGGGTACAAAATGCGGTGGCCAGACTGGTGGCGGGTGTGCATCGATATGACCACATCACCCCAGTACTGGCTCACTTGCATTGCCTACCCGTTGCATCCCGAATAAGATTCAAGGTCCCGATTTTAATTTATAAAACCCTCCATGGCCTGGGACCTGAATACAAGGCAGAGCGAATCTCTCAAAGATCAACTGCGGCCCGACCAACCAGAATGTCACGGGCGCACTCACTGTGGGTGGCCACGCCCAGGGAGGCTCGGAAAACGGTGACCCGAAACCAAGCCTTCTCTGTGGCTGGTCCTGTACTATGGATATGGAACCATCTCCCCAGTGAGTTGCGCCTTGCACAGTCCCTGCCAGCCTTCAAAAAGGCCTTAAAGACCTGGGTTTTTTATGAGGCGTTTGGTGACTGTTAATTGTTGTTGTTGTTGTTGTCCGTCCCGCTATCTCGGCTCTGATTCCTTTTGCTTTATGATGTCTTATTTAATTTGTTATTTTGTTATTGCTTTTATTGTGTGGTAAACCGCCTGGAGTTCTTTTGGAAGATGGGCAGCATATAAGTAAATAAATAAATACATAAATACATAAATAAATAAATAAAGCTAAAGTTCCATCTCAATTTTTGTATGGTATGCCAACTTCGGCAGATGCAATTGACCAGTCAATTGAAATCACACAATACTCTTTTTTTACTCAAAGTGCTAGGCTTGCCTAGGTGTGTCCCATATTCAGTGCTTTGCCTGGAGGCTGGTTTACCTTCTGTACAAACAATGGCATGGTTGAGAGTCTTTCAATATTCTCTTTAAAAATTCTACAAGCTAGATTCGGACACTCTGCTATTGCAATTCCTGTCTGATTCTCTCCCTCCCTATGGATCTACACCCGTTTGAAAAAAAATGAAGCTGATAGGCTTAAACCCTGATACACTTGGTTCTTTAAATCAAAAGTTGGCTTTTGAAACTATCCAAAGAAGACTGTTGGATATTGAGTTTCAGGAACTGTAGGGTGCTGCAAATAAGACCTGCTCTCCACAGTTCTTCTACATACAATCCAAAATTGACCAGACAGCTACCTGTCTCTCTTTACTCAGTTGTCCTCAAAACTGGAGAGCATTTTCCCTTGCCAGATGTAAAGTCATGCCTTCTGCCTTGTTATGGAGCAGATTCAGGGGAATACCTCTTAATGCAAGACACTGCTCATGTGAGCAGGGTGCTCTGCAAACCTTAGTGCACATGGTTCTGTGTTGCCCACTCCATCATGACCTACGGTCAAAGCATCTTGCTACCATTTTACAAGCCCTGCATCTAGACAAAATTCGTTTTATGTTAACTGTAGACTGGATAGCTTCCATTGACTCAGTAGCGGGCTTTCTCAGAGAAATTGTGAGGGAACGTAGTTCTGTATTTCACTGAAAGTTTTCTACAAATCTCAGCATCAACATATTACTTTGTCTGTTTTTTTGTTATATAAGCCAATAAAGGTTCTTCTTCTTCTTTCTTCTAACTAAGGAGACCATCAGGAATGGTAAGGAGGTAGCGGAGGCAGCAGGTCCCCATCTACTTTCTGATAATTCAAGCATTGAACATAGATGCTTTTGGTTTACCATTGTCACCATCCAGTGGGTGGTTGTTGCTGAGAGGGAATTTCATAGAAACATAGAATCATAGAGTTGGAAGAGACTTCAAGGGCCATCCAGTCCAGCCCCCTGCCATGCAGGAACCCCCCATCACAGTATTTCCAACAGAGGCCATCCAGCCTCTGCTTAAAAACCTCCAAAGAAGGAGACTCCACCGCCCTCCGTGGCAGCATATCCCACTGTCAAACAGCTGTAACCATCAGGAAGTTCTTCCTAATTTTCAAATGGAATCTCTTTTCCTGTAGTTTGAAACCATTGCCCCGAATCCTAGTCTCTGAAGCCATGGAAAACAAATCTGTTCCTTCTTCAATCTGACATCCTTTCAAATATTTAAACATAGCTATCATATTCCCCCTCAGCCCTCTTTTTGAAAGGCTGAACATTCCCAGTTCCCTAAGCTGTTCCTCATAAGACATTTCTTCCAGACCTTCAGCCATCCTGGTTGCCCTCCTCTGTACCCACTTGAGGCTGTCAACATTCTTTTTAAATTGAGGTGCAAAGAACTGGACACAGTACTACAGGTGGGGTCTGACCAGAGCAGAATAGAGTGGTACTATCACTTCCCTTGATCTAGACACTATGGTTCTGTTGATGCAACCAGGAATCACATGAGCTTTCCTGGCCGCTGCATCACACCTCTGACTCATGTTCAATTTGTGGTCCACCAAGACTCCCAGATCCCTTTCTAAGGTACTATTTTCCAGCCAGGTGTCTCCCATCTTATATCTGTGCAATTCATTCTTTTTACCTAGATGCAGCACACTGCATCTGTTCCAGGGCACCCTGGCTCCTCTTAAAGCTTACCTATCAGTTTCTCACTTTCATATTACCCTGATCCTGTGGAAGTTATAGGAAGGCCTTCCTTTCAGACTTGTGGTGAGGGTTACACTTTACGTTAGTGTTCAGAAAGCTTTCCAGTAATGAGTCCCAATTACCAAATTTGTAATCTAGCATTTTCAGGATGAAGTGTTGACACCTGCAAATATGAATTGGGAGCCCTTCCTGACTTACTTGAAAAAGTGGAGGGTGGCAGGTAAAAAAAAAGGGGGAGACCAAAGATGAGATAAATTGACTCAACACTAGAAACCATGCCCTTGAATTTGCAAAATCTGAACAAGGCTGTTAATGATAGTACCTTTGGGAGGTCATTAATTCGCAAGATCACCGTAGGTTGGAAGCAACCTGATGGCACATAATAGTGATGAAGTGACTGTCACAGAAATGTTATGTAAAGATTACCCCCAGGCTCCACTGCAATTCAGGCATGGCTGTCTAAGCCTTTATTTTCTGACATTCTCCCATGAATGATGAAAAGGGTATGATACCTTCTCCATGTGTCGCTGATCTAAGGATCCAGACACTTTGCAGAAATAGATCTATCAAATTCCGCAAGTGTCCCTTTCCAGCTACTCCATCGTGTAGGAATTCCAGGGGGTGCATGTAGTTCAAATCTCTATAATACACAGGTTCCCAACCTTGGGTAACCCAAGCACTCTTGGGTGGCAAGTCTCATAAGTCTTTGCCATGAGCTCTGCTAGCTGAGGCTTCTGGGAGTTGTCATCCAACAGCACTTGGGTTACCAAAGGATGGAAACCACTGCTACAAACTATTTAGTCGAGCAGGCCATGGAGTGCTAGATGAAACTCCTTTGATCCTATTGTGTATGGAATGCTAAAGAAATGGCTTATGCTTTGAAAGTTTTGAAAAAGAAATTGAAAGAGAGACAGGGGGCAGGGATTAACAGAGCTACTGTTCTAAGGAAGCAACAGATCAGTGCGGATAAATTATCGCCTAGATTAAGATTGTAAGATTCCAATTTTTGTGTGCAGGGGACATGAAGATGGAGACGCGACTCCTTTGAGCAGGTATTATGTACTAATCTTTGTGTTTTATTTCAGGGATTTCAAGTTTTATTTGTTGCATTTAAGTTATTTTAGGACAGACTTTACAAGGCTCTTGGAGGCAATCACACTTTGATTTCCTGACTTGAGATGTGTGGGGTTTTAGTGTTGGGGCCCTGTTGGAGCACAGAAAGTAGAAGGTAGATGGTAGGGTGTTGTTGTTTTTGTTATCTCTTTCAAAATGCAAAGCCTTGCAAAGTTCATAACTGTATTTACAATACAGCAGACCCTCGTATAACAAGCGGTTTGTTTAACAGAAAATCCGATGGAAGGAAAAAAAATTCCAGAGATTGGGGGAAATTGCTTAACAGAATTGCCTATGGGGTGAATATGTAAAACAGAAAAACAGTTGGGATTAGGGATGAATCCGTTTTCAATGCATTCCTATGGGAAATTTGTACAAAGGAAAATTTGCTTAACAGAATTTCATTTGGAACAAATTAATTCCTTTATAAAAGGGACCACTGAATATTTTAAAACTAGCCTTGGAGAAGGCAATAGAGAGGTTTAGTTTGAACTGAGAGAAAGAAAGAGAGAGAGAGAGAGAGAGAGAGAGCAAGCATGAGAAAGAGGGAAAGGAACAGAGCTGCTGGTTTCTGTATTATTTCTGGTCTGCACAGTCCAATAATGGCAGGCATTTTCCATTGGCCTTGATTTACTGTGTTGTCCGCACAGCTGATAAGATTGACGCTGAGCCAACAGAGGTGATAAATTCTGCCTCACTCATCCTTGTACATGATGTCCTGGAAGATCTGCCTTGCTGAGGGACATTTCTCAAACACCTGACCCAATGCTAGAGAGCAGCTCTTGGTGTGGATATTCCCTCAGCGCATCCTTTGTTGAGCTATGGATCCTTTCAAAAGATACCTCTGCTTCCCTGCCACCTCCATTGGTAGAAGCTCACTCGATACCAACAGACTCCAGCAGATGGCAATGTGAGCCTCTGTGTGAGAACCTTCCTTGGTTCTCCTTGTCATTTACCACCTTGTCCCTTGCATTTGATAGCAGCAGCCACTTCTCTAAACATGTCGGGAAATGACATTTGTGAATGACGATGCTTTCTGCCTTGCCAGTTTTGGCTTGTGACTGAGCCTTGAGAGTACGGATACCTGCCACTTCCTTTTAATCATCTGATGAAGCATTCAAACGCCCGGCACGTTTTGGCAATGGCCAAAAAGGGAACCAGTAAAAGGACGGCTTTCACGATATCAAAGTGGATGAGAATAAATTCTATCTGCCACTAGAAGAAGAAAGATTCTATGGTTTTATATGTTGTAGTTGGCGTCGGCCCTACCATTAGGCAGGGGACGGAATCACCTCACCTAACTGATGTGGGAGAAATGCAGGCTCTTGGCTGTTCCCCCTAGTCTCCCCAGCTGTTCCCCCTTTGTTGGAAGGCAATTTGTATATGTGTGTGTGTGGCACACACACAACACAATGTTTCAGGTGTGATGGAGGGCAGTGTTCCACTGTCACAAGTGAGTGAAGCTTCTTTTCCAGACTATTTCTGGCACATGCAATGGAGGGACACTATCATCCTCTATTTCCCTTGAGACAGTCAAATGGCTTGGGCCGTCTCTGAGTGTCATCTGTCTTTCCTTTAAGACAGATGTTTCCAGAAGTGAACGTGTTAGCTAATTGCAGCATAACCTACCAAAATCTTGGGGCACTGCAATGACTGAAAAATTATATTTGTTGTATGTTTTCCTACACATCTGGAGAACTCACCTACAGTCCACAAAGGCTTCTGCTAATTCAGATCTGCTAGTCTTCCCAAGTTTCTTTACAGCTTTTCATCTGAGTAATCTACAGGGGCATATAGGGGTTTATCACTCACTTAGTCCCAACTATAAATAGAATTCAGTCCCAGGTTTAACTATACAGTGGAACCTTGACTTTCCCATTACTTTCTATGGGAAACGTTCGTTTGACTTAAGTCATGTTTGACTTAAGTCTAGACCACTGGAACGGATTAATGACGTAACTCAAGGTTCCACTGTAGAAGGATGGAAAAAAACTTGAGAGAACTGGTGCCAGGCAGTATTATTATTAACATTAACAACACCAACAACAACAACAAACTGAAATTTCATTGTCCATTTATTTCATAGCTATAGGTATGGGTCTATGTTACAGTGCCCCCCCCCTTGCAGTTCTTAGGGACCCAACCCGACCTGCGATAATTGAAAATCCATGATATGATCCCATCAAATGGCTTGCATCCATCTTGTGGCTGGAATCCATTTTGTGGATCAAAAGGGAAAAGAAAAAATACATCGCAATGGGAGAAAGAAAAAAACAAATGTTTTAAGGACCGCAACCCCCTGGTAGGTAATAATTTCAAATAATTGTCACTGCATTTTTATGGATGTCCAGGGTGTTTTAATATCCAAGAAATCAATATTAGGCATCTAGGAGCCATTTTGGGTCGATGTCCCCTAACTCCACTTAAAGGGAAAAAAAATACAGCGATCTGAGAAAAGACATAAATGCAAGATTTAAGGACCCCAACCCCCCTGGTAGGTATTATAAGGCAGAATAAATAATTATCGCTGGGTTTTTACGGATATTCAGGATGTTTTTTAACATTTAAAAACAGCTCATTTAATTGCACATCACCATTAACGAAAACGAAACGTAACGAACCTAATTTTCGTGGTTCTGTTCAGTTTGTTCCAATTTCATCGCAATTTTTGTTATTTGTTTCGTTACATAACAAAACAAATAGTGAATAATGGAACGAAAAATATTTTTGTTTCGTGCCCATCTCTACCGGGGACTTTCGTATTTACCCCCAGCCTGGCGCTGCCCCAAATGGGCCTGTGAGGGCCTTCCTGGGCCTTTGGGGGCCTCCAGAGTGCTTGGGAAGGCCCTCACATGCCCATTCGGGGCAGTGCCAGTCCTGGGGTAAGTAAGGGAGGCCTGAAACAGGCCTTTTCCCCCTTACCCCAGGGGGGCCTTTTTCATATACTGTACTGTGGTCCCGCAATATAGTGGGACTGCAGTATATGAACCGCAAATGGGCAGGGGAGCACTGTATATTGATTTGTTTGGTTCTGGCCAGACTCTACACATGGATGGAAACCATACTGACAAAACACAGAATCAAAATGTGTAGGTTTATTCTAATATTCCCCAAAGATTCTTCTGCGCCATTTACTTTTCTTTCTTTCTTTCTACAGACTTGGCTGTATCTTTCAAAGACAGGATGGCAGGCATGGTCAGCTCAGCTTAGAGTCCTTCAAACCAGAACACATTCATGGCCAAGAATCTGTAAATATATGTATTGGTGGGAAATTATAGTTAGAGGAAATGTTTGTGACAGGTTATAGCAGAGAATAGTTCCAATAAGTTAACCTCATTGATTTCCTGTTTTACCAGTTATCTCAACCATAAGCCTTTTACTTTATCCATTTTTGTTCTGCTCGCTTCTGTCTGTCTAATTCCCTGTTCCATGTTTCTGCTGTCACCCTCTTCTACTTACTTACTGATTTTCCCCACTGTCAGTCGCTGTTGACTCCATTTTTCACTTCATTGTATTCTCCACTCAGGCTCATCCTACTTGTTAAAGCGTATCTCCCAGAGGTCAACTGAGGCCAGGCCCACTCGAATGTCGCAGGCACGCTCACTCAGGGTGCCCACTCCTAGGGAGGCACGGAGGTCGGCTATGCGCAACCGCACCTTGTCTGTTGTGGGCCCCTCCGAGTGAGCTGCACCTTGCACAGTTCCTGTCCGCCTTCAAAAAGGCTTTGAAAACCATGCTTTTCAGGGAGGCATATGGCGACCTTTAATTTAATTTAAGTTATTTAATTTTGATCTCTTTTTTCTTTTCTTTTTTTCTTTTCTTTCCTTTCCTTCTCTTCTCCCGCCTCCTGATGCATCTTGCTTAGGGTTTTCCCTTCTTTTTCTTTTTGTATATTGATGTTTTCTAAATTGTAAACTGCCCAGAGTTCCTATTGGAAGATGGGTGATATAAAAATGAAACAAATGAATGATAAATAAATAATAAATAAAGTGAGTGAAGTAGTCACTTCAGATGGCAGAAGTTGGGGTGGTGGCATCAGGGACCATCTGAGTGTTCCTCCGGAGCAGAGCATGGAAGCAACTAGGTACAAGTAACACAGTGGAGAGCCAAAAGAACTGGAGCATCCAAAGGAACCACGAGTCAAAAGAGACAAAGTCTCAGGATGCTGAGCAAAAAGATCCTTTATTGTAACAAAAGCCCAACGCGTTTCGGCTACAGCAAATACTGTAAAATAAAGAGCATATGTTCTGGTAGGGGGCTTGTAGACATTAAAATATATATTAGATAAATGGTAATGTTACTTTTTACAAACTCAGTAGGTCTATTGCTAAGATATTCACAAACAACATAACAGCCGAAATCCAGTGGTAAGTCACAACTGGAGTAGGTCCATTGAAGCAATTGAAATTATGGAGGAATTTACTCACCAAATCAGTATGATTCAATTGGCCTAATCTAGTTGTATCTTACTACCGGATTTCAGCCGGTGAAAAATTCTTAAAAAAAAAGCAAAGTGTTCTGCTTATATACCGCCCCATACTACTACAAGTAGTCTCTGGGCGGTTTACAGTTTTAATTACAGAGTGCAGGCTACACATTGCCCCCCCAGCAAGCTGGGTACTCATTTTACCGACCTCGGAAGGATGGAAGGCTGAGTGAACCTTGAGCCTGCTACCGGGGATTGAACCCAGGTCGTGAGCACAGTTTTACTTGCAGTAAAGAGAAAAGTAATGTAAATAATTTTAAATTGTAAACTGTAACACTGCTTGATAACTAGTTTCAGATGTTACTTTTAAAGGGCATTTGAAGACATTTTAAAGGAATATTGACAAGTCTTTTTCCACCCAATTTGTAATCAGTTCTAAGTGGCAAGGGACATTTTCTTTTCTTTTTTTATCTTTCACATTGTTGCAAGCATTTGTCAGAGAGCCAGTGTCATATAGGGAATAGAAATCCAAGAGACCTGAGTTCAAATCCTTATTACACAGAAATACAATGGGGAGTAGCAATGATAAATGGCTAATTGATTGCCTGAAGGTTGATCAGAAGTGACATTGAGGGTGATACCTTGTGGAAAATGCAGTATCTAAATTAGTTGACTTTGAATATTTCTGGATGGTAGACATGTGTGAATGTGTCAGCAAAACAATAGAGCCTTGAAGTGATGAGCTTGGGTCTGCTCAAGTTTATACACAGCAGAACACAGCACGACACAAACCTTGTTACTCCTGTAGTAGTTGCAAGATATTTTGCTCTTTTGACGAACACTGTGACTTCTGCACGGAATTTTATTTTGAAATGTGGTTAAAAATATGGGCAACAACAAAGTGCATGCCTAACTATGCAAAAGAAATGAAGAAATTTTCCAGATACATTCCTTAATAGAGCCTGGATGTGCTTGTGGGACAACTTGACTAGAGCAGCCTAAGGGGAAGCAGTCTTAACTAAGTTATACAGCAGGACCCCCGTATCCACTGATTCATTATCCACTGATTCAGTTATCCATGGCAGGCAGGGGAAAAATTAAATAAATAATTCAGCAGCCCCAAAGCAAGCTACTGTTACAAACAGCCGCTGGAAAGCAAGCTACTATCATAAAACAGCATCTGTAAAGTAAGCTACTGTCACAAACAGCATCTGTAAAGCAAGCTACTGTCACAAACAGTAGCTGTAAAGCAAGCTACTGTCACAAAACAGCAACTGTGAAGCAAACTACTTTCATAAAACAGAAGTTTTGGGGACTTTTGATGTTCTCTCTTATCCACAGTTTTCATTATCCATGGGAAGGCCTGGAACCAATCCCCAGCGGATACCGGGGTCCTACTTTATACTGTATCTATAAGCCACAGTCACAAAGAATGATGGTGCAATACTTGATTGGAATTAATGTGATCAAAAGCTTGAGTGGATCCCACAGAGGAAGTAAATGGAAGCCGTGGTGCCATCATATCTTTTGTAAAATTACAATTTCTTGCTTGCTGCACTTATTAAATTATTTTCCTATATAATCTTAGGCTTCCAAACATTATAACTCCACAGCTGCTAAGATGGTAGCCTTGAGGATCACCAACTGCATACTCTAACATGACTTTGCTGCTATATGCAATTTGTCTCCCCCCCCCCAAAAAAAATCTTTATGCAGAAATCCATGGCCATTAAGTTCAAATCATGAAGCTCTAGGACAGTGGGTCTCAACCTGTGGGTCCCCAGATGTTCCTGGACTGCAACTACCAGAAATCCCTTCCAACACAGCAAGTGTTGGAGGCTTCTGGGAGTTGCAATCCAGGAACATCTGGGGACCCACAGGTTGAGAACCACTGCTCTACAAGCTATCCAAACTGAAAACTTGTGGGAGTAATGAACCACTGATGTAGTGCTGCTCCCAACGGGTTGGTTGGATTGGCTAGAATTCATTGGAATGTGAGTTCAACAAGCCCCACTTTAAGGTAAAAGGTAAAGGTTCCCCACACACATGCATGCTAGTCATGTCCAACTCTTGGGGTGGTACTCATCTCCGTATTCAAGCCAAAGAGCCAGTGCTGTGCAAGTCCGTGGTCACATGGCTGGCATGGCTGCAAGGAAACACTGTTTTACCTTCTAGCTTTTTACAGCGGTACCTATTTATCTACTTGCATTTACATGGTTTCGAACTGCTAGGCTGGCAGGAGCTGGGGTTAACAGCAGGAACTCACTCCATTGCATGGTACCCGGGATTCGAACCGCTGAGCTGCCAATTTTGCAGCCAACACTATTATAAAATGATATTGTATTAAGCCTCACTTTGTATGTTAATACAATATCATTTTATAATAGTGCACTTAAAAAGGGCCCCCTGAAAAATATGATGAAATCTACATTTGTCTAAAAATTGACAAGTTCTATTTGGAATTGTTGACAAGTTATGGATTTTGTTAAATTCCGCTAACCATGCAGCAGAAACACATGAACTTACAGAGCAGAATTAGCTTCAAGTGTTCCCAGAGTAGACTACCTCTCTTGTGTCTCATCAACTGGCATTTACAGTCTCAATAACTCATTCTGAGATACAGGTAAGAGAAAGGATAACAAGTTATATTTACTCACATTTAAATAGCTCAAAAACAGAATACTGTACGAAAATAATTACTTACACCAACAGACTCTCAACACACTCCCAGCCTGCTTCCAGCCGATTCCTGAAGACGACATACTCTGCTAACAGCATTGACTGCATAAACTAGCTGTTTAACTGCTAGCAGGCTGAAAAGTGAGGGAGAAAAAAAATCTTAAGGAGAAAGACATGACTCTATTTGAAATCAGAGGCAAGGAAGGAACAATTGGTTATTGCTGGATGGATAGACACTCACCCTAATCCAGAATACTCCCTTCCAGCCAAACCCACCAGAAGCTGCATTTGAGACTGAAATAAGTCTAACAGGAATCCTCCTGTCTTTGTTGATCGTGACTCTTGAAGAGTAGTACTGCTCAAAAGTCAAGCAGGGCAGCCTTGTGTATTGGGAGCTAAGATTTCTTCCTTAGCCTGTCAGAAGACCAGTGAGGCTTAAACAAGGAGTTTCTCACCCCCCCCTTTTTTTTTTACTTCCTCTCCTTTTTTCATCTCCTGGGTATTTACAAACATATTCAATTTTGCTCTTGTTTTTTTCTCCCCAAAGGAGAAAATTCTTAGTTCCACTTGGTAGTGGAGCAGCTTATTTCTTTGTAAATAAATAAATAAATAAATAAATAAATAAATAAATAAATAAATAAATGTAAACTGTCCCTCTCCCATGCATATTTTTCCAGCACAGAGTGGAATAGTCAAATAGAAATATGTTACCATCCCATTTCCTCCTGTGATCTCCTCAGTTTTTCTATCCTGTGATTTTTTTTTTTGAAAAGCGATTACACTCAGTTTAGAAAAAGTCACTCGTTGGATTGCAAGTCCCAGAATTCTCCAGCCACCATGTTGGATGAGAATTTTTGGGGACTGGAACAGCAACCTTTCCTAACCTGGACTAGACCCTTCTACTTGCTAACAGGTGTACATGTATTCAAGTATCATGCTAGTTGTGTTCAAATTTCATGCTAGTTGTTGGTATACAAACAGCAAAGGGGTTTTCGCTCTCCATGTACAGGTAGGTTGTAAGGCCTAAACTGCCTCAACGAATGAAGCCTTCCTTTTATCCATTATAGGCAATATCCCTCAAGAGGTACAGAGTCAGCTTGGGCTTTGAGAGAGATCCATCGTTTGCTAGGGGCCCTGGTGTGCCATCTTGAGATGCCTGAGCTTAGCCAATGTTTTGGGTTTCACAGGGCTTCAGCACATGGAAAGGTCAGAGGCACTGAATAGCTCATGCTAGCAGCCTAGCGTTGCTCTCAGAGCTGAGCCAAATAACTCAATTAAAGGCTGATACTGGCTGTGGACCTTTCTAGCACTGCAAGGTCTTTGCAGTTGCAAGCACACCCAATCTCAGCTGATTTCGGAAGCTAACCAGGGTCGGCCCTTGTGAGTACTTGGATGGGAGACCAACAGGGAATACCAGGTGCTGTAGGCGCCTGGAGTAGGAACTGGCAAGCCACTCCAGTATTCCTGCCAAGAAAACTCCATGGACATGGAGTCATGAAGAGTCGGTCACGACTGTAACGACACAACACACACACAAACACACACACATCCTGATGCCAGGTCTGGACTGATTATCAACAAATCCATCCTTTGCTAAAGGATTAATAGAATGCCTTTTCTTTTGGTTTCTTTTTTCACTGGCATCTCCTAGAACAAAGATTTCCATCCCGGGTTATGTGTACCCCTGGGGTAGAATCCAGGACCCTTAGGGATATTTTAAAAAATTGAATTATGATGGAGAAAGGCAAGAGTGTAAGCCGCTTATTCATACCCCTTCTTTATATTTCTTTAAAAGGCAGTTAAAACTTGGATTAAAACTTGGATTTGCATCATAAGAACCGGTTCAGCCTAGTCACCTTTTCCCTGCCATCTGAAATCTTTTTTTCGAAATTGCCAATGCCATGCTTATTTGGTAGTCAAGATCAGTACTTACTGTTTGACTCCCACCATCCATTACAGCACAAACTAGGAGTCATCAGGGCCCTAAGCCGCAGAGCAGAGAGCATCCCCACTTCCACAGAAGCCAAGGAGAAGGAAGACAGGCACCTGAAGACAGCACTTAAGGCCTGTGGATATCCAAAGTGGGCCTTCAACAAAGCAGTGGGCCATCCCAGAAGAACAAGGGATCAGTCTGAGAGCCAGGCCCGACGGAAGAACCTGGTCATTCCCTACATGGCTGGAGTGTCTGAGAAGCTTAAAAGGATTTTTGGTAAACACTACATCCCTGTTTATTTCAAACCCACAAACACACTAAGGCAGAGACTTGTCCACCCAAAGGATCTGATACCAAAACATAAAAGGCGCAATATAGTATATGCAGTCCAATGCAGTGAGAAGTGTTTAGACCTCTACCTTGGAGATACTAAACAGCCATTAAACAGAAGAATGGCCCAACATAGGAGGGGTAACAGCTCAGGACCAGAATCAGCAGTACACCTCCATTTGAAGGAAAAAGGCCACTCGTTCAAACATGAGGATGTACACATATTAGACAAAGAAGATAGGTGGTTTGAGAGAGGAGTAAGGGAAGCCATTCATGTGAGCATTGAAAACCCCTCCCTCAACAGAGGTGGCAGCCTCAGGCATAGTCTATTTGCTACTAGAGATGGGCACGAAATGAACAATTTTTCGTTTCCGTTTTCATTTTTTCGTTTCATTACGTAACGAAACGACAAACGAATTTTGTCTCTAAAATGAAACGAAACAAACAGAAACACCAGAAATGTCGTGCGTTTCGTTTCCATTACTGCAATATGAGTGAATTGCTTAACATCCTTTAAAAATCACAAAAAAATCAAATAAATGGTAACGAAATGGTAACGAAACGGACAAAAATGAAAACGAATTTTTTGCAAAAATTCGCGAAAAACGGAAACGAACCGAAACAGACTCTACAAACGACAAACGACAAACGAAATGCCATTTTTTTTAATTTGTGCCCATCTCTATTTGCTACTTATCAGGGTGTGCTTTCCAAAGTACCCAGACAAATCAAAAAGCCTTCACTACCAAGGCCATAGCTAACAACCCATTCTTGATAGGTTTCAGCACCTTAGGCCATTGTTCACCTTAAGGCTATGGATACTATTGTCTCCCTAACAAGCCTATTCAGGCCACTGTTCATCTTATGAGCCTAATTCAGACCAGAGTGACAAGAGGTCAAAGCTGACTATAAGATGGAGGACTCACACTAGCTGTATTCAGACTGATGAAGCTGTTTGGATGAGCAGCGAAACGTTTCTATCTCTCAAAAAAGAAGTCCAGTAGCCATGACTCAACTCCCAGATAAACTCACCTGGACAACTGAGAATCTTCACAGACATATTTGGTAGTTGTGTTTCTGCTTTTCTTTTCTTGTTTTGACAATGTAATTTGTACACTGTTGTTTATTATTATGCTTCTTGTCAGTTGTTTTTACTGAATTGTATATTTGAATGGCCTTTTAGGCCAGATGGGTGGGATGTAAATAAAATAAAATAAAATAAAATAAAATAAAATAAAATAAAATAAATAAATAAATAAATAAATAAATAAATAAATAAATAAATAAATAAATAAATAACCTGGGTAATGAGAATCCCTCAGCCTCTTCCTTTTCACCCCATCCACCACACGATAGCCCAGCCGAATGGCTTTTGTTCCATGATGGCATCCATTTTTGTTCCACTGCTAACCCAGGAGCTTGTGCCACCTTCTCCTTCTTTTCTTGATGGGAATTTGTATAGGACAACATTTCATAACAGGTTTAAACCCCTTTGCTGTTGCACTCGTTTACATTGGAAGAGGTGATGAGGAAGCAGTCCGAAGGCTAGCCCTGCCCCTAATATGAAGGGTACCATTTATGGAAATGGACTCCCAAGGGGTGCAAAAAAAAAAGGACCACAGTCCTAGAGCCACAGAAAGTAGACTTGGAGCTTTCAGGACATGAATTTAGAAAAGTTTTTCAGAAAAGAATTTTTTTTTTTACCAAACTATAACTCCTAGAATCTCTCAGCTGGAGAAATTTAGTTGACAAAGTAATTTGATCAAGCTCTGTATCATGTTTGCTACGTATCTAGGACCTAGTTTTGTGAAGGGTATGCATGTGGAAATTCTGAGCTTTGGAATTTCTTTATAGGACTAGAACTGTCCTTCTGCAGAAAAATCAATTTCAGCTTATGCTAAACCTTTGTCAGCAGTAGAATTTGTGTGTGAGCTCTAAGGAGTTAAGTTGGTGCGATTGATGCTATGATTCAACCAGGCATGTCCAAAGTCAGGCCTGGGGGCCAAATGTGGCCCGTTATCAAATTTTGACTGGCTCGCGGCCTCTTCCCACCAGCTCAGCATCCCTGCCAGGTAGCCCCTCCCCATACCGGATGGGGATATCAGCTTGCAGTTTTACGGTTTGCCTGCCTTCCCTGCCTCTGTCCATCCCCCCAGCCACCTGCCCAGCCTACCTGACCCTGGCTCCGTTGCCACAGCGTCCGCCCCATCTCCTTGCATATTATAGAGATTTGTCCAAAGTCCAGCCCGGGGGCCAAATTTATTTTTATTTTTTTATTTATTTTGGTTGGCCCACACACATTTTCACCTCACCAAATATGGCCCTCCTTGCAAAAAGTTTGGACACCCCTGGATTAAAACAATTTGAAACTAGAAAGCCTTTGCCAGTTTCTTGTGAATCACCCAATATCTGCCGATAGTTCATTGCTTGTACCTTCTTTCTAAAGTCAATGCCCATAGGAATTATTTATTTATTTATTTATTTATTTATTTATTTATTTATAGTGCCCCCTTCATGCAAACTGCACTACCCCAGGGCAGTTTACAAAATAGTTAATCGTAAAATACAAATTTTAAAAAATGTATAATTAAAATTAAAATACAAGGAGCAAAATTCAGTGGAGCAGCATACATTATATATCAAGAAAGGGCCACATTCAAACCTTGGCACCACCATGTAAGGCTGGAAAAAATTACTGGTCAGCATTGATAAGCCAAGTCTGGAGGAACAGTATGAGACAGTTTTAGCATCATTCAGCTGCCTGAGTGAATAATGCTGAGCTGTGTGTTAGTGCACATTTCATCATTTTCATGTAAAGCAGATGTGTTACATGAAGATGCCTATTTTTATAATACCTTTGATGGAAAGATTCTTAGCAGGGAGGCCATTTCTCACATTGTAATCCCCCATCGAAGGTGAAACTTGCATTGTTGGCTCAGGATGTTATATATTTTCGACCATGTGTATGCATTAAAATAAATTAGCTGTGCCTTGTAGCTGTAGCTCATCTCTCCCTTAAGGAATTACCATCTGCATATTTCAGGTACTGTATATAGAAGCCCATTATCTAATAAGGTATCCATTCTAGCATCCCGTGGCTTTTGTTTCAGATTAGCAACAAAATGAATTGGATGGCCTGCAATAAGCAAACATGATGAAGGATAAAAAATATAGGGATGATTTAAAAGCCATTGAAGTGTTCCTGATATTTAATGTTATGGTGATTGTTTATGAATGATGTAAAAGCTGGTTTGTGTTCAACAAAACACCTGCTTTTGTCCAAAGGCTATTTTTTTTTAAAAAAAATGAGTACTGACACTGCATTTTAAGTGATTTTATCCATCTTTTTTTAATACATGCCAGACTGCAGATCTTAATTTGTCACTTAAGAGGAGAAACCTATGCTTCCTTCCCTATAAAAGCCGGAATGTTGTCTTCAATGAAGCTGATAATAAGATGCACTTGCTAAGACAAGTTTCACATGGTTATATCAGTTTGAAACCACGGTAGATGTCAGACTTTCTCCTAAGGAATGGTGAATAATTATTTATCACAGCATAAAAATAACCAGAGACAGCTTCCCGTTACTAGCAGGACAGGGGGCAAACCATCAGTCAACCGAGCTTGGTATGAAAGGCCTTCTTGAAAAGCGATTCTTGAAAAGAGAACGACTAAAAGGATTACTGGGCCAGGGGAACTCCTTTATGAGGAAAGGTTAGTACCACATTTGAGGCTCTTTAGTCTGGGAAAAAGGCACCTGAGGGGGGGATATGATTGAGACGTACTAAATCATGCAGGGCATGAGTCAAGTGGATAGAGGGATACTCTTCACCCTCTCACAAAATACCAGAACTAGGGGACATCCACTTAAATTGAGGGCTGGGAGAGTGAGGACAAAAGATTTTTTACCCAGCATGTTGTTTGTGGAACTCCCTGCCACAGGATGTGGTGATGGCATCTGGCCTGGATGCCTTCAAAAGGGGACTGGACAGATTCCTGGAGGAAAAATCCATCACAGGATACAAACCATGATGAAGATGTGTAATCCCCAGGCTTAAAACTGGGGTACTTCAAGGGCCAGATGCAGGGGAGTAGTGTCAGGAAATAGATATCTAGTCTCATGCACTCCCAGAGGCATTTGGTGGTGAGATACAGGAAGCTGAACTAGATGGCCCTTTGGCTTGATCCAGCATGGCTCTTCTTATGTTGTTATGTTGTGATGTTCTCTGACTATGGAGTGACTAAACGCCACCAGGGGAAAGGCATAATTCTTGCTTCCTGAAGACTGAACTGGGATGTTTGCCTCTCCAGTGGCCCTTTTCTTCTAGTCTGCCCAGGAAAGCTTTTTACATTTCTGTTTTTAGAACCAAGATGTTGTTGTGAGGAATTATTCGGCTGCCTGGCATAGGTAGTGGAGCAAGTGTGAAAAAGGATATTAAGCGTCGAGACCTCTGAGCCTGTTAATCTGTACTGGTATCATTTCCAGTGCAAATAGTTTGTCATTTTTCTCATGAGGTTCATTTTGGTGCAGATGGATTTGTCGGGCATGGTGTAGACTTGTACATTAACCTTTCCCAGTGGGTTGCTGTGACTGATCCTACACAGCCAGTAAATAACTTTCCTAGGAAAGTTAAGCAAAAAAGGGGAAAAAACATTTTATTGGGTTCTTATCTAATATTCCTTCCATTCTAGACAAGGGGATGGAATAACTAGCCCCAGTAGGATTTGTGACTCAACTATCTCTTGTACTATCATGGCTAATTTATATATCTCATGAATCATATGGGAGAAATGTCTTCTCTGTTTATTTATATTTATTTATTATTTATTTTTATATTTATATACCGCCAGATTTTCCCGAACGGGAACTCAGGGCAGTTAACAGGTATAGCATAAAACAATTCAAAATAAATGATAATCGGTTCCACAGAGTAACATATAAAAGAATCAACAGGAAACAGTAGAACCAAAATTTTAAAAAGCTAAAATTCAGAATAATACTAAGGCAAGATGGCGAAAACGGGCGGAGATACAAACTCATGGTCCCTACTCATATATAAAAAAATCATACCCCTTGATCACCGGATGCAGCCTTATAGAGCCAGTCTTTTAGCAGCTTCTTAAATGTTGAAAGGGACTCTGCAGTCCTAATTCTACTCAGAAGATGGTTCCACAGTGTGGGACCCGCCACAGAGAAAGCGTGGTTCCGGGTGGAGTTTTTACGTGCCTCCCGGGGAGTGGCGATTCGGAGGGAAAGGGACTGTGATGTAAAACTTTAATGTTTGCAGGCAGAAGAGTATTTACTGTTTGCTTTGTTCCTTGTAATCCTTTGTAGACATTGGCCAAAATTCTGCTGCTTAACACAGTACATTGCACTAGAGTAGGAGCGTTAATAAACAGAGATTTGGGCCATATTTCCTCAGCTTGTTGTTATGTGCTCTCAAGAAGTCCCATGACAACCCTATACATGAATAATCTCCAACATGTGCGGTCCTCAGCTGCCCTACTTGAGTCTTGTAGACTTGAGCCTGTGATTCCTTAGGGAGTTGGTCCGTCTCATATTTGGTCTTCCTCTTTTCCTATTGCAATCCACCATTACTGTTTTATCCAAGACAATCCTGCCTTCTTGTAGGGCAGCCTCACTTGCAACATTTTCTGGCCCCAGAGATTGTTCAGGTGTTATTTGATCTAGATACCTATTGCAACTCAAAGCAGTATTTATGATTCAACAGTGAGATCTTCAGTCAAATACATAAGCACAAATAGGTTCATCTTATGTGTCACCAAGTCCCTTCTACTTATGGTGACCCTATAAATTAACAATCTCCAAAAGATTTTGTCATTAACAGTCCTGCTGTGACCTTGCAGAGTCCATAATGTTACACCCTTCTCTTCTACTGACTTTTGCTTTTCTCATGTCTACAAAGAAAGTTATTTGGCTCTGACCATTCAAATAAATCTGGCTGCATACAGAACTTGGAGAATTCCAATGTCTCATATTACGCCCAATATGATGCTGAAATTTAGGGGGTATATGGATTCTGTTTTGTGACTGACCGCGTCTTTGCTGCTGTGTCGTGCATCATATTTTCTCAATTTGGAAACTTTGCCCGAATCCAGGGCTGTTCCATGAGGTCTTGCTTCCAGAGGAAAAAACAAAAGGAAACGATGCTTCCTTCCTGTTGTCTGTTAGAAACAAACATTTAGACCAGTGGTTCTCAACCTGTGGGTCCCCAGATGTTCCTGGACTGCAACTCCCAGAAATCCTGGGCAGCTCAGCAAATGATGAAAACTTTTGGGAGTTGTAGTCCAGGAACATCTGGGGACCCACAGGTTGGGAACCACTGATTTAGACTAACAATGGAATATTGCTTCATCATGCCACCACATCTAACATGAGGTGAGGTTTTGGAGGAAGAGGGCAGGCACTCTGTCCCTCCCCCCAAAAGGGTACCGAGCCAAACTCTCAGGAGGGAACAGTTAGGGGCTGTTCCCATCAACCATTGTATTGCCTGAGACGGTTGTCCCAATTGGCCTATGAGCTCTTCAATGATAAGTGACCATCACTGCAGATGGTTTATTTTCACCCAGGATGGAATGGGTTGCAAGCCACTTCCATTTTTTGTACACTTACAGAAAAGGATTTTGACATTTGATTCAGGTTTTGAAACTTGCTGGATCAAACTAGGTATTGATTTCATTTCACCAACTCTGCTAGAAACAAAGGTTCATGACAGAGCTTCTTTGACCCAGATTAATGCAGAGAAACTGTGTCTCATAAAAAGCCATGCAGAGAATGCTGTCCTTCTGGGCTTTATTCCAGACAGGCCAGAGAAATACAGAGTGCTTTGCAGTGGAGGGACCCGAAGGAAGCAAGTTCGAAGAGCTGGAGAATTAAGTATGATTGTTATGGTCACCTTACCTAATTTGATGGTCTGCTGTAACAGGGCTATAATCATTTTTTGGGTGGACAAAAGAGTCCCTGGAGAATTTGTTTGGACTGACTGGGGTCAGCTTTAACTGGTCCATCATTTATGACAGTTTCTGGATAGGGATATAACATGGACATTGTAGTCCATGCCATCGTAGGTTCCCAGTTAGACTACTGCCATGACTTGAAGATGACATGGATGCTGCAGGAGGTCCAGTATGCAGCAAGCTAAACTTCTAACAGGAACATGCTCCAGAACTCACATGATACCAGTTCTGAAGAATCTGCACCAGCTACTAATGTGCTTCTGGCCTCAATTCAAAGTATTGATGTGGACTTAACACAGCATCTTGGGACATGGATGATATATAACTTTTCTGGATCCATAAGATCTGCTGGTGACGTCTTCCTTCATGTCCCATGACTGAGAAAAATTAAATATGTGGAGACATAGGGGAAGACTCCTCCCTTCCCAAGCCACCATAACTGTAGACTAGCCCTCTCTTGGAGGCTTGGTTGGTGCTGACATGGGCATCATTTTGGCACTAAGTTAAGATAAACATATTTATTAGAGTCTTTGGGATTGCAGTTTGTGGACTGCACAAACTTTTGTACAATATTTTTAATTTCCCACAACAAAAGAAGTCCAAGTTGCCATGACTCAGCTCCTAGATAGCCTCACCCGGATGACTGAGAATCTCCACAGACAACAGTTTTAATGGTTTTTTTAAAAAAATATTTCCAAGTTTTGCTGTTTTGCTTGAAATTGTTTTAAATCGTATATGTTCTAACATGACTTTATGCAGCTTTGTAACTTGCCACAAGATCCTGTGAAA